>CM057450.1:1508583026-1509183026 GCA_016271365.2 Neoceratodus forsteri
AAAGGTAAGTCCTCAAGATGTGGAAGGAGCATCCTGTCACACAGTGGAGCGGTGCTCTCCACCCATGTATAATCTGACACCTGACTGATAACCAACAAGAAAGCTCCTACCGTACAGATAATGTAAGTAGCAAATACTGTATTTTGACTTCTCTGTCTAAAAGTAAGTTCTATGCTAGCCAATCCAGTGAGGCAGCATCAGCAACAGCTACAGCCCGGCCCCAGTGGCCCCAATGCAGGGACATGTGATGGGTTAGAATGAGGAAAATGGATGCAAGCCCCACAACATACAAAAAATGTATTCATTTCCCACTTAAAATCTGACTTGAAATATGGGGTTTCCAAAGTTGGAAGTAAAAAATGCATTTGTGAACAGCCCCAAATCTCTTCCACACAGACACCTAACACACTAGGACATCTTAAATGGCCAATCAGAAACAGAGACTTTAAAGGGCTACTGATCCCTCAAGGGTAAACGCCGAAAGACGTAATTCTTACATACAAGTCAGATAATACTGGGCTCATCTCATGTAGGTATTTATATGGTTACTGTACTGCTCTGTACAAGTATTGTTTTCCTCTGCTGCCTTAACTGGAAACGAATTTCAGTCTCACTACAGCCAACAAACCAATTCTGATTCTAAAAGAGAAAAAATAAATGGTCGAAAGAAAATTATGAGACAAAAAATTGTAAAAATACTCAAGAAAGAAAGACACAGACCAATTACGGAACAGGCAAGAAGAAAGTGAATATTCTGCATTGGACACTTCATCTACACCCCCATCCTTCTACAATTCTTTTGAGGAAAACATGTAATACTTACTTAATGGTTGAAGGGAGCCACCACTGCTGGCTAAAACACCAGTTGGGAATCACAGAAAGATAGAATTTGTCGGCTGATAAGGACTATTTGACCCACCCAGTCTGTCCATTTGTCCCTGCCTATCCTATCACCGCAAACGCTACTTGATCTCTGCTCCCTCCCTCACTTCCCAACTACGATTCCCTTGTGTCTATCCCCTGCACACTTGAAGCCCACCACCGTTTTTGACCCCACTACCTCCACTGGAAGACTGTTCCAGACAGCCACCACTCATTCAGTGAAGGAGTACTTACTCTCATCTCTCCTAAATCTTCCCCTTCCAGCTTCATTGCATGTCCCCTTGGTTTTATGCATTTTTTCCTCTGAAAAATACTCCCTTCCTGTACCTTATTTAACCCCATGAGGTATTTATGGGTCTCTGTCATGTCCCTTCTGTCTTACAGGGTGCACATATTCGGGTCCTTTAGTCTCTCCTTGGAGGCTTCTGATGCAGCACTACACCATTCTAGCTGTTCTCCTCTGGACAGCCTCCACCGTGTTCATGTCCTTCCTGAGATGTGTTCTCCAGAACTGGACACAATACTCAAAGTGGGATCTTACCAGCGATCTATACAGTGGCAGCACCACCACCTTCTTTCTACTGGCAATATCCCTGCCCATGCACCCCAATGACCCTACCCAGTGCCTGGTTGCACTGTCTCACCACCTTGAGATCATCAGACATGATTACCCCCAGGTCCCTTTCCTGTTTAGCGAACGTCAACAGCACTTCTCCCATTTCGTACTCTTTCTCTGGGTTTCAGTGCCCTAGGTGCGTGATTTTGCACTTTTTAACACTGAAACCCAGCTGCCATGCCCTTGATCACTCCTCGAGTTTTCTCAGGTCTCTGCACATTCCTTCCACCCACCCTGGAGTGTCTACCCTAGTGCAGATTTTTTTTTTTTTTAATTTAAAATGTATTAACTTTTTTTAGGTAAATACATAAAATCATCCAAAAGACCATACAGGAAGAAGATATCAGATGTCATGGTACATAAAATTACAAAGTGTCATAAGCAGCACAGTTACAACTGCGAAATAAAATTAAAGTATCAGACGAGGCTATGTCACAGGTGGTGGCCCAGCAAAGAAAAATAAGTCTTCACATCTGCTTAGAAAAATAGTATAGGAGCTCTAGGGAACAAACTGATTATCCTGAGCCAAGTACTATAGTATCCAAGGTTGCCATTGTCTCAAAATAGTGGTAACTTCCCCCTCAAGTGGTAAGCAAGTTTCTCTATGGAATAAATTTGGTGCCACAGCTTGTTGCCAGTGTGCTATAATTTGGGAGGTGGGTTGCAACCAGAGTCGAGTAACAGCCTTCTTCTCAATCAGGAGGAAATCCTGGAGCAGAGATCGATGACGGGCTCTCTGACCCTCCACCAGGATAGCTAAGAGAAGAGTGGCTGGCTTTAAAACCTGCAGGTCTACTCAAAGAAGTGAGAACTGAGTCTTCAACTGTTGCCAAAAATCCACTAGAACAAGTTAGTATAAAAATATATGATCCTGGTCAGCACCCACCTCCCATAACCCCTCCAAAAGAAGCCAAACTGCTCCCTCATGTATTTGGCCTGGATCATGGGGATAATAAAGTAACGCGGATTACATTTCCAGATGAATTCCTGACAACTTACCGAAGCTACGACTTGGAGTGGCAGAAGGTAGTATTTAACACACTGGTCATTAAGTACAAGCTGTATTCAGCTCCTGATTCCACCTACCCAGTATATACTTAGTGGTATGAGGCCACAGTACTTGTATACTGTACCTCTATATAAATGGCCAGTTAAGTGTTGCCAGCTCCTCCTCTGAAGGAGATCTAAAAAGATGCCACGGGGTGGGCAATGGTCTGGGAGTTTAGGAGAACAGTTTGGCTTACTTATTTACTTGAAAAGTTTCATCAGGAAAGACATATTGAGCTAAAATTAGCTTGCTTTGGCCGGCCCATCAGCGCAGTGGTTGGATTTCTGCTTGCGATGCCAGCAACCCGGGTTCGGGAATGAGCACGGGGAGCTGGAGGGCCGGCCGGGGGGAGAAGGCTTGAGCATCCTATGGACAGCTTGTCTTCTCCGGAGAGGGAGGGGGGGTAGCGGCCGGCACTTGACTGGCCCCAGGCGGAGGTCTGGGGCATAGCAAGCTTGCTGAGCAGGAAGTGTGTGGGGAGGATGTCACAACGTCGGTGCTCACGCCTTGACATCTGGGCAACAGCGTCTTGAGAGAGAAAAAAAAAAAAAAGGAAACTCAGCCTCCGGCGTCGTGGGGATGGAGCGCCGAGCCTGCTCCCAATGTGCCACCGCCCAGCTGTTTCGGGACCCAACAAGATACTGAAGGTTCGGGGGTGGCCCTACCCTGACCAGGGGGGCCAACTGCAGCAGGATGGGGGACCCGAGCAGTCAGGTAAGGCGGACGTAGGGACAGACTTCATGGGCACATCCTGATGATGCAGCGCCGGTTGGGATGTAGGAGGGATAAAATACAATTTAAAAAAAAAAAAAAAATCATTAGTTTGTTTCCAGATGCATCCTTGGGGAAGGGTTAAACAAAACAGATTTTACTACAAAATAAATCATCATACAGAAATTAAATAACAGTACAAAGCTTTGTACATTAGGAAAGTAGGTGAACTAGACTTACGCTTACAGAATAAGTATTAATATCATAAGGCTAGGGCAGGAGGCTTATCCCTTAGGAACAAAGAAAAGAACAATTATCTTGGTGCAGGCAGTAGGGGATAGTGAGTAGAGGGGGAAGCATCGGGGTAGAGACAAGTGTGAAAAGGAAATAGGAAAGGGGGGTTAGTACGGTAGAGAGGGAGAGGCAAATCTTCGTCCCTCTGGGATGCAAACCCCACAAGGGTTAGGCACGGCTGGGTGCACACCCAGCCTGTGTCCTGGTTTCCTGACCTGCAAAGGAGGAGTGGGGAAGGGCAAGGAGGAGTAAAAAGCAGGCAGGAGGAAGAAAGTGGAGTGGGGGAAGTAAAGAAACTAGAGTGGAAGGGAATAGGAAAGGGGGAAGAGGGAGTATGGTAGAGAGGGAGAGTTAGACCTTCCACCATCTGGGATGCAAACCTCAAGGGCCAGACACGGCTGGGTACACACCCAGCACATGTCCTGTGTTCCAGGCCTGCAAAGGTTTGTAGAAGTGGGGAAGGGCAGGAGTAGGAAAGAAACATGCAGGATGGAGAAAGGATAGGGCTATGACTAAGGACAATTACAGAAGGTAGCAATATAGACATGGAATAGAGCGAAGAGAGCGCGTTTGGAAGATGCGGTGCGAATGGCTGGGGTGTGGGGAGTTCCAAAGTTTAGGAAAGTGGAAGGAGAAGGCAGCCTGACCAGCAAGGATTTACGAGAGGGAATGATAGCCTGAGATACGGAGGAAGTATGAGGAGGGGGGCAGAGGGGAAGAGTAGAGAGCGGAGGTAACGGGGGAGTGGTGCCAGCCAGAATTTAGAACTGAAGGAGGCACAGTTGATAGTGCAACAATCTGCAAGAGAAAGGAGTGAGAGGGTAGAGTACTGGGAGCAGTGGTAAGTCCAGGGCAAGCAGTCCAAGACAAAATGGCAGAAGGATATGCAGAAAATGTGTACTGATTTGTAAACATAATGTTCTCGGCCTGTTAGGCCATATGTAGTCTGCGACTACAGAAAAGGGAGTACTTCACGTATTAATAAGAACTGGAAAATGTAGTGGAGTCCTAAGTGTCTCCACCATTTAAAGAGCAGGTTCTTACTTTAACAGGATGCCCCCCTCCCCCAAAAAAATACAGAACAAACTTTACCTGGGCCCAAGTGGACTTCCATGAAACTTTTAATTTATTACTGCTGGACTGAGCAATAATATCTTGGGCTTTTATCCATGCAACTGAATGGGAAAACACTCACCCTTCCCTACTGTGAGACAGACTCCCGCGCTAGCAAGTTTCATGAGGTCAGTAAATGGAAAATGCTGCAGCACATGCCATAAACTGCAATAGGGACTTTATTTAACTGCCTTTTTCCTTTTTATACTTTAGAGTTGAAATTATGACAAATCAAGGCCACCAGTCAACTAACACTTTTTACTTTTATTTCATTCCGTTCAGACATGTTTTTTGAAATAGTCTCCACTGCTACTATATAGTGTATATGCTGGCGACTGCTGAGTGGAATGTCAACCAAATTATGTACAAGACATTTAGATAGTTACTCAGCAACTAGTACTGAGGAATTTTTGAATCTGAGGGGAAGCAGTGGACACTTAGTTGCATTACAAATTCAAAATATAGGAATAATTAGGATATTTTGACAAATATAAGTGCAGTTAAAACTCTGCATATGGATCTGTCTTGTTAAACATTCATTTGTAATTTAGGTACATTTATTTTGTTTCTAACTATGGGTGGAAATATTGACAGACACCTTCACACAATTTGTAAACCCAATTTCCGAACTCCATTAAAATATCCTCCTTTCCCCTTCTCCTCTTTTACAGTGATTGCAAGAGTTTTTATAGCTTGTCTGTATAGGATATTGCGGTTATGACTGAACAGAGTGTATAAGGGTGGCTTTTCAGAGCTTTATTTAAAGTGATTTGTATGTAGCATAACAATAAAAGAGCATATTAATTTCACAGCAGTTTATGAAGCTCCACTTTAACTGTTCCCCAATACAGATGTAAACTAACAGATAGTGTGAAAGCTTTCAACATGCAGTCCCATTGAAGAGCTCTCCCCCCCAAAAAAAATGTAAATAAAATGGTGGATGGTTGGTTATCAAAATGAATTATGAAAATAATTTTTGAAAAAAATAATTAGTGATTTCTGGTGACGCTATGGAGCGCTGAGCAGCATGGTGAATAAGCTCTCCCCATATTTGCAAGCTTGCTGGCTGAATCGCCTTAAATAATAAAATTTATCTTTATGAAACAGAGAGACTATAGAATCGGAATCCCTTACTGAGCAGGCTGACCTGTTTGTATGCAGTTTGAGATGTCTAATCATTTTGCCATTCTCATGCCCACTAATAGCCTAGAAGACAGAGATCAACCAGGGAAAACAGTACGGATGTCGTTCGGGGAAGAAACTAAACGACCCCGGCAACAACAACACAAATATGCCAATAATAAGAACTCTAATGAACCTATCCTACAGGCAATCCAGGAGTTTAGGTCAGAAATGAAAGAAGCAATACTTGACCTCTGCTCTGATTTGGGTGCCCTGCAGACCCGTCTCGATGCAGCAGATGTACAGATTTCAGCCAACACCAACCACCTTGAGACCTTAGAGGAGGCTGTTCAAGAAGTTGCACAGAATCAACTGGCCATAGTTAAATGACAGGAAGACGCAGAGAATAGAGGCAGGAGGAAAAATTTACAGATATATGGGATTCCAGAGGACGAGGAGGGTCCTGATATGCAGGCCTTCTTGGACCACCTCTGCCGTACAAGCTTGGATTTGGGGCCAGACTTTCCTATTGCTATCGAGAGGGCCCACCGAGGCCTCAGACCCAAACCTCACCCAGAGTCTCGCCCTCGCTCAATTATAGCCAGATTCTTTAATTTCTCAGTCAGTCAGAGACTCTGCAACAGAAGGCCTGGGCCCATAAATCCCTAATGTTTAATAATAAGTGGATCCTTTTCGACAATGATTATGCCCCTACCACCCAGAGGTTGGAGGAGGGAATATTTCCCGTTGTTTCTGTGTCTACGCTCCAACAAACTGAAATTTAAAACTCCCTAACCTGCTGAACTGGTGGTGGCTTTTCTATCGGGTGTCCGAACATTTACATCGGCGGAGGAAACAAGGCACGAGTTGCAGTCAAGAGGCCTGCTGAGTGAACGTGACATACAGCAGGCACTAGGAAGGAACAGACCTCCTTGGAGAGACTTTGGACAGCCTGCAGCCACAGAGAGCTTGGTGACATACTCGGCCACTCCATCCCTGGGGGAGATCCTGAAGAAGATTCAGCAGCTCAGTTCTAATGCTGGACTGAAATGAATGCATAACTGAGAGCCAGGGTGGGCAGTTGGTGAGGTAACCTCTTGGGCCACCATGTGGTGAGTGACAACGAGGGGGGAGGGTATGGGGGCCATGGTGGTTACTGTACATGCCCCCAAGATAGCTCTAAAAAAAAAGAAAAGGAGAGAGCTTGATTGAAATATAAAAGTTGGTAGACCACAAGCTAATTATCTCTCCTCTTAGAATTGGCCTTCTCAAGGATTCTTAATGGCGGGTCTATTCTGGACAGGCCGATAGCCTTGACATAAAGTTAAAAGACAAGCCTTGGGGAGTTGTGTGGCAGAGCCCGTGTGGTCCCGGCCCCCAACCCTGTGGGGTCGCCCCCAACCTTAATTCCTCCTCTGGTGCTCCTGAATTGTGTGGTCCCGAGTCTCTTTCTGCCTTCCCTTCGCACACAGCATTGCAATAAAGAAAAGGAAGCTCTCCTAACTTGCAGTGGTTGGACTCCTACATTTACTTGGACTGAGTTTCTCTGTCTTTTTTCTATTTGTTTTAAGAAAACATGTAGTGGTTCGTAGTAAAGAGTTTTTCCCCTGCTTTGGATAGGGGAAATTTAAATGACAGAGTAGTGAACCAGACCTGAGGGCAGGGCTGGGGGGCTACTGGGAGCTCGCTTCGGGAGGGCTGAGTTTGGGGGGTTAGCCAATGGGGAAAGCTGGTAAGATAGCTATATGGGGATATTAATACATTAGATAGGAACAGAAAAAACAATATATGAAAGAGGCGACTTAGCATGATACAAGGCATGTTTCAAAAGGGAGAGGACTCCCCTTTTATTAAGGGGTTAACACCAAACGGTGGATAGACCTAGCTGTTATACAGCTCTTTAGAATGGAGGCCACATTATTAAGGGACTTTGGTCTCCTCGGGAACTACCTATTCATCGGGGATGGGGAGAAAAAACCCCGCTCTCAAGAGACCTGTATTTCAGGGTCCCTGGGGAGCACACAGAGAGGGTTAAGTGATGTCCTTTCTAGTGTGGAAGCCCAGTTAGTTGTAATTAGTTTTGATTCCCTAGTTGCTGAGACTCTCATTGGGGTCGGGGGTGGGGCGACTGGGTTGTTTAAAGCCTAGGATGGGTTGCTGTATCTTATTTGGGTTGGGTTCTTGTTAAATTAAAAAAAAAAAAAAAACATTTTACCAGAAAGGGGGGACCCAGAGTTGGGGTTCTTGACATTAGAGTTAATCCTGCAATGACGGCCTCGTTTGGGTTCACTGGGTTACTATTCTTGTTTAATTTTTTGGTCAAAAAACAAGAGACATGGAAGAATCGCACATGTTGAACCACTTTCTTGCCCTAGTGACAAACAGCTTGGTGGGAGACAAGGGAATAAGAACTGCCTGTTTGGTACAGCTGTAGGGCTACAGTTCTCCCTGAGACACCTCCCCTTCTTCTTTCCCTTTTTTTCTCCTTTTATGGTTTTACAAATGGCAGTAAATCCAGTTAAGATTTTTTCTGTAAACATAAATGGACTACATAGCCCAATTAATCAATCACGTGTGATGCAAACTCTGAGAAGGCAGGTGGCTGACAAATATTTCCTTCAGGAAACACGCTTGTCTGACTTGGAACACCACAAGCTTAAATGGGGAAATCGCTAAGAGGTTTATGCCTGTCCCACTCAAGTGGTCAGAGGAGGGGAGTGGCAACCTTGATCCCTGCCTCTGCTACCTTTGAGATTCAGGACAAATTCACTGACTCTCAGGGTAGATGCGTCATCCTTACCTGGACCCTTTTTTCTCAAAAGGTTACGTTGGTAAAAGTATATTTGCCTCCCCAGACCTCTCTCCTTGTAATTCGATCTTTCATAACTAAGGTATTGGATTCTCTCCAGGGTATTTTAAATTATGGGAGGGGACTTCAATATGGCATTATCTCTGCAGGTCAATTCCTCCTCCCCAAGAGCTTACAGATCTTCCAGTGTGCTTAAATATCTTAAGGGCACTTTCTCCCATTTAGGGGTGGAAGATGTCTGGAGGAAGCTTTTTCATACTAGCCCTGGCTTTACCTTTTTTCTCCCCGATATTACACATACTACCGTTTGGATTACATTTTTGTTACCTGTGAACATTTCTCTCTCATTCAAGACTTAACCCTAGGACCCCAAATTATTTTGGATCACCACCCTTCGACCCTTAAACATTTATTGGACAAGGCCCCATGATTAAAAATGTGGCGTCTGAACATGTCCTTATTAAGGGACCCAGAATATTTAAATAACAGAATACCTCAGATACTATGGGAAAACGATACAGGAGAGACCTCGGACCCGTTTATATGGGATATCATTAAAGCAGTAATTAGAGGGGAGACCACAGAATACTCTTCTAAGAAGATGAGGAAATTGGAGGCACCCTAAAATTATTTGGTAGAACAATTGCAGTCTTATAAGCTCTTATATCGAGATGGTGACAGGGTTCTACAGAGAACGATTAGACGAACCAAACAAGAGATTCAGAAAATAATGGATGCACGAGTGATGCAAGCCCTTATTTATTTAAAACAATCCAACTATGAGGGAGGAAGTCGGGGGTCCTGCATGTTAGCACGCAAACTCTGTGCCCGGAGATGTACGACAACTATTCTTAAAGTTAAACATCCAGTAACTAAGAGACTATCACAGTCAGACGATCATATTCATTCTTCCTTTTTTTCTTATTATCAATCTCTTTATGACTCTCCCTCGGACTTACTATCTTCAGAGAACAGGAAGGCCTTTCTCTCTGGTCTTTCTTTCCCTACACTTTCAGAATCCCAAAGATCTTCTCTGGAAGCCTCTATAGGTGCAGACAAGGTTCTCGCCCATATAAAAGCCCTTTGGACTAACAAGTGTCCAGGGGTGGATGGATTTCTCGCAGAATGGTACCAGAAATTCTAGGGGCTTCTTTTACACCCCTCTCCTTTTGACCTACAGGGCCATCCAGGAGGGGGGAGCCCCCCCCCCCTCGCTCTTGGGGATATGCCACTATAACTCCAATTCTTAAACCAGACAAGGAGCCAATGAATATTTCCTCTTACCATCCGGTCTCTCTCCTGAATGTTGATTATAAAATGTTTATGGCCATATGGGCCACAAGATTAGAGACCATTCTTCCGGACCTTATCCACCCTGACCAGTCTGGCTTCATTAAAGCTAGAAGCACATCAGATAATATTAAGTGCACTATGTTTTACTTGAACAAATTCACAATAGACAAATATCCACAGCTTTACTAAGTCTAGACGCTGAAAAAGCTTTTGACAGGGTCTCGTGGAGTTTCCTTTGGGATGTCCTTGAGGCCCTGTCGTTTCCCCTTTCTTTTCTTCTTTTACTCCAGTGTCTTTATGACCATCCGAAGGCTTACGTTAGGATTAATGGCGCCCTTTCCTCCCCCATTTCTCTGCGCCAAGGCACCAGACAGGGATGCCCCCTCTCCCAGGCCCTATTTGCTCTTTATATTGAGCCCTTAGCAATAATCTTGCAGTCTGACTTACGTACTGAGGGAATCCCTCATGGTCAAAAAAGTTATAAGGTATCGTTGTTTGCCGAAGACATTCTTCTTACCCTGCTCTCCCCTGAATCTTCTATACCAGCAGCATGGGATCTGCTGCAGAAATATGAAAGATTGGCTAATTTCAAGTTATGTGCGGTTCCCTGGGTGGCTGGCACCTCTTCCCGTTGATACTATGGAGGATTTACAACAGGCACGAGGTGCCAGTCGACCAATCAGAGCCTGTCATTTTTGGACCCCATTGTATAATTAAAGTTTTACAACCAGAGGAAGGAAGCAGCTGGGAACATATGATGGTTGTAAACAGGAAAGAGCTTCTAGTTTTCAGTATGGGAGCTTGCTTAACTGAGGAAATGTACGGTTTCAGTTTTGGTTATTGGACCTGTGGCTGACAATAATGAAAGACTGGAAATCACTGCTGCAGTCTGGGAGGTGAGATAACTTTTATCTTATGGAAGCAGTAGGGGTATCGGTTGATACAGACAAAACTCATGGCAGTGCTGTGCATCATCATCTTTCTTGCTGATAAATGTAATTATGATTAGCACTCCTTTTGTTATCACTTCCTTATTTAAAGCAAACCTTTTCTTATTTATCTGTATCATGTTAAAATTGTTCTCTGTGTAAGTGATGTATGAAGTTGAGTGGTAAGACATGGAGGAGGAGAAATGATATGAACTCTTCTCTGTATCCTTTTTGGTTTGTTTCATTAGGGAGATAAAGGACTGGTATTCACATCCATCAACTAAATGACTTTCAAAACATATGAGGACTATTGTAAATCAGGGACTCGTCTTACAAAAATGTAGGTGCAGAGTGGGTTGCATTGTTGCACTTCTCTGGTTTGGGACTGCTTTATTTGTATGACGAGTCTGATGAGTTTGATGTGTGCGTATGTGTAATTGCTGAGTCATGTGTAGTCTTAGGGAACAGCTGATTTCTTGAGAGGACAGATTCCAGAGAGTGTCTTTTTTTTTGTTCAACGTCTGGTTTGCTGCATGCATCTCTTTTTGCGTCTCCATGCTGCTCCCAGAGTCCCAGTCACTTGAGTAACAGTTGTCAGTGCCACCTAGCTATCTTGGGAAAAAAAGGGACTAAATCATTTAAACTACTACCCTGCCACTGGTTCAACATTTTACAGTGTTCCCCTCCCACATCCAGCAGACTTAGCCCCAGCTGTTTGCTCCAACAAACCCACTGCCAGCTGCCAACAGTTTGCATAGCTCAATCCCCAGCCCAGTGCCCAGATAACTTTGTTGCTTTGCTTGTTTACCTCCACTAGCCAACTTACTTTAATTTTACTTTCTTAAGCTTAGCCTTAACACCTAACCCAGCCGACTACATACTTTGTTTGCTGCACCATCCCCAGCAGAGGCTAACTAACTTGCTTTGTTACCACACTGCTTGCTCCCAATGCCCCCCCAACACACACTCACACACACTCTCACACACTCTCACTGTCACTCACACTCTAGGAGAAACAGTGCCCCCGTGACAATTCAGTTAGCCTCAATTATTACTTTGGTTAGTGAAGTGGTTTTCAAGGAGGGTTTGTAGGGTGTTTGCAGCAAACAAAGGCTCTGTCATAGGTTAACAAAGTGGGAGGTGTCAAGATCAAAGTGATCTGACCGCTGGATGTAGGAGATAAAAGTTAGGGGTTCACTCAGCGGAAATGAATTAAGCAATTTATTCCTCCAGGGTGTGAGTATACTTGAGAATTTACCATGGCTGGTGTGGTTCGGTCACGAGGCACAGCCGAGTGACTGAACCACACAAGTTGTGCTAAGCCCTCCAGTATATCCACACCCTGGAGGGATAAACTGCTGTTATGCAATGGTCTGCTTTTTAAGGAAATGGACAAAAATAAGTTGTTTTTTTGGGGGAGGGTGGTTAAGTTACTTATATTTATTAGTGCGGCTGAAAAACAAATAGTGCTGTTTAGTGTTTGGTAGTGTGTTCAGCAGCGTCACACATCCGCGTTCTGGTTCTATCGCCAGTGCTTTCCGTATTAGCGTGAGGCACTCAGCGAGTGTTTTGTTAACATCCATAAATCAAAAAAAAGTGATTTCAGTGTGATCCACTCCTGCTCTGGTTGTGTCGGTGGTCCTTTCGGTACTAACGTGAGGTGCTTGGGAACTGCTTTGTGCTCGTCTATGGTAAAGGAAAAAAAATGTTCAGAAAGGTGAGTCTGGTAAATGTAGCTCTGGCAAACAGTTGGAAAAGGTTATGTTTGGCCCGAACTGGTAATGTGAGTGAGTTACTTCACTTTCGAGTGTAGCAGGGGATCCCGAGCTTTTGTTTAGCGGTAATGTAAGATGGCAACGTTTTCGATGAGTTTTGGGGGGGGGGTCGTATTGATTTTTGTTAAGAGGCTGACTGGCACCTTTTCCAGTGGGTACACTGGAGAATTTAACACACTGGTAAAGGTGCCAGTCAGCCTATGAGAATGCAGGATTTGGTGCTTTAAATTTACCCCATTGTATAATGTATTTTAAAGAACTAGTGGAGCTAAAACAAACACAGAAAAAAAATACAATTTTTTAGAAGTAGTCAGTTGTAACTTTTTATTTCTGATGAATTTTTTCTTTCTTTTTGCTCATCGGAAAGTCCTTTATGTGATAATGTTATGCTGGATGTGTGGAACAGCTCTTTTCCTGGCAGCTGACATATCCTAGCTCTACTGCCCCACACTGCATCATCAGCATTGTAATCTCTCTGACAAATGACCTCACAGGTGAATAACTTGGCATTTACTAAACTGCTGTTCCCTAAGCAACAGTGATGTCACAGTCAGTGAGGTCAGGTCACAGTGCTGATGATGTAATGGTGTGCACTAGAACAAGATATGTCTGCTGCCAGGCTAAGAGCTGTTCCACACGTCACATCTACTATCATCAGGTTAACAATCT
The DNA here is from genome assembly GCA_016271365.2 of Neoceratodus forsteri. NCBI lineage: Eukaryota > Metazoa > Chordata > Ceratodontiformes > Ceratodontidae > Neoceratodus > Neoceratodus forsteri. Next base: position 1,508,596,288 of record CM057450.1, read on the forward strand.
TCTAGTTATAGAACGGGAAAAGAAAAAGCATTTCAGATATAAAAGGTAATGATTGGCTGCTTTGAAAACCTAATATTAGTTTTAAGCACTACACTAGCTCTTTAAACCATGACTCACTTTGAGTCAACAGATCAATGGAAATTTTGGTGGATCTAGAGGACTGGAGGAGGACACTGTAACCACATTGTGCTGGGGCCACACAGGCCTTTCTGAAACTCTTGGCACAGCACACATTGCAGAGCAAACAATTTCCTGCAAGTATTCGTCGTTTAAAGTGTCTATTCTGTTATCGCATAATAACTGTTTTCAGACAGGGAAAGCACAGGTCTTAACCTCTGGAGGGGTTTTGCTGGGACATTCAGCTTAACCACTGAATTTGTTTTAAAGAGGCACTCTCAGCTCCCCTGCAGCTATGCTTCGGGACTGTGGTTCTGATTTAGCAAAACACAATTTAATACTGGTAGTGGCAGAGGTGAAAGGATCAACTATTTAAAAAACTAGACAAGTAAGTGAATTAAAAAAAAAATAGCATTTTGCTAAAGCAGGACCACACGTTGCCACACAATTGTTGTAGGGCAAGGGAGTCTAGTTTACATCTTGCTGCATTTCTGCAGGGTAGCCGAGAGCTGAGCTTAAGTCCATGGGACTAAAGTCTCCAAAATGGTCGGGTAGTACAACTCTAATACCAGTAATGCAATAGCCTTCTTCCAAACAAAATACATGCTCTTATTTTATGGTTGAAATTTCACACTACAGCACACAAGGGCATACCCAGGCTACAATCTGTACACTAGGGCACACCGTGGTCAGTACCAGGGCCCTCATAGCCCCATTTCCAGGTGGGCCCTTTGCTACCCAGTCCGACCCTGCCATTTTATTTTATTCAACAGCAGATCACTCATTTTCCAGCCATCATAAATAAACTTCTCTGTGACCCATTTTCTGGCCTGGGACTCGGAGAATGTAGTTTACCCATCTCCCGGTATCAAATGCTATTTTCAGTCTTTTGGATGAAAGGTAAACTGCAGTCAATCGTCCTTTCTTACTTCCCCAAATCACAGTCCAAGAAGACTAAAGATGACAACTAAGCCCGACTCCAGTAGTTCTAGGAAGCTAACCCCACGCCTTCCCTCAGGTTCACGCTCTCGCTATGACAACGCCTCTAGCATGCACCCTCGTAGCGTTACTATGAGAATACAGCAGGAGCGAGTGCGGTTTGGTAGGCAGGCAGCAGTGGTGGTGGCTGGCAGCATTTAACTGGCCTGGTGACAGCCTGATGTTTAAACTGTACCCATATTTTCTTTAACATGGTATTTGTTGGACTAGGCACCTGGGCCAGGTTCTGAGAAATGCAAACGGGAATCCACAAGGGTACAGCAATAACAGCATGTGGGGTCTGAAGCTGTGGTGGCTGCTTAGGGTTTCATGGAAAGATGACTGCAGGTGGGAGCGGGATGCTTTTAGTACAGCGAGATAAGTCAACAGATGAGAGGAGCACTGCTACTTAAGTGCGCATTTGATCTGCTTTCCTACAATTAAAGTTGCATTTTAACATCTCCCTCTGTCAGTCCTCCTCATCTAGCGAGGTACTGTAGTCTACCTTATACTAAACAAGTCCAGAAAGGTTTCTGAACAGCCCTCAGCAATGTTTTACATAGATAATATACCCACGTACAAGCAAATAAAGACTTTGGACAACTGCTACTAGTTGCAAAAATGGGAGAGGATTGCCAGACTGTCCAGCAAAATTTTGGACTAGTGGTCAGGGCTCTTATTCATGTTGATGTTCCGACTTCTTTGCAGTCCTCCCTGGAACTCTGACAAGTGTTTTATTCCTTACTTTTGAAATTAGACGAATAAACTAATCTCTGCTGACTGAAAGCTCATGAAATCCAGAAGAACACAGATGGAAAGCACATCCCACCATTCCCAATTATACATATCCTCCCGCACCAACCTCCTCTGTAACCCCCCAACCCCACCCCCAACACATGCAGCCCTTTTGGCTCTGGACAGAGTTTGTTTATATGTGGTTCAGCAGCACCCTAGGGAGACTGGTGTGCACTCCTCTTGCTCTTCTGGCTGGATGAATCCTGATTGATCAGGATGAATAAGATAAGGAAGAAGGATCTCCAGCTTATGTACCTGAATGCCCATATAGATCTTATAGTCTGTATTATGTATGGAAATAGGACGGTATGAGGTGGGGGAGCTAGGGTCTTTGCCTGGTTTGAGAAAAGTTGACATTGTAGCCATCTGCTAAGTCGGAGGGGGGGACGCAATTTACCCTCTGTACTGCATGGGAGGTACAGAGGAGGACGAGAGGCAGGAGAATACTCAAGACAGTTTTATATAGTATTCAACAGGACAGCCATCTGGGCCAGGGCACTTCAATGTTTTAGCTTCCTAAATGACTCACTGACCTTCCTCAGAAATAATGTAGCTCTCTAACTGCTGTTGCTGACTTTGAGAGCACAGGCAACTTCAACTGCCCAAGGAAGTCCAGACTGCTGTCAAGATAGGAGGACCATCTGCCGAGTAGAGGACTTTATAATAATCGCTCATAATCTGACTGATTTTGTGCTGCCATGCTCCAATTTACCAGATACTGGGCTTCGTAACTGTAAGATGCAGCTTTTTTTCCTTTAAGCTAATGACCATCAAGCCAAGAGTCTAGCTCCTCACACTCCCCATAGTGCGACTGTGAGGTACATGAGAGAAAATTCTACATTTTCTTGTAGTACTTTCTGGATTTAAGACTGAGCCTCCTTTATCTGTGTTGCAAAGTACTAGTCGTGACACGGAGGCATTGTAAGGTGGACAATTTTAAGCTCTGTAAGGCAGTGCTCTCTGGTCCGCTTCTTACGGGTGGCATATGCCATAATCACTCCACAAGTGACTGTTTTTATAGTGTCTCACAGGATGGGATCTGTTACATTCTGTGTATCATTACGTTGAATGGTGGTGCAAAGGGAATCCATCACCTGAGCTTTAATTTCCTCATCCTGAAGGAGAGGTTCAGGCGCCAAAACGTATTCTTTTTTGCGCTGGCCTACATTAACTTTTAAGAGGAGCCAGATATGGTCTGACAGGAATCTGGGGCTATATGGAAGTGCTCACAGGTTATCACAAAATAATCTAGTCTGCAGTAGCAAAGGAATTTGCAGTAAGCCTTTCCTGGTGAAACTTTTCAAATAAATACATGACTTGGGGGAGTAGTGCATATATGTCCTATCTGTCAGGCTGCTTTCTCGTATCACTTCCCAAAACTGTGGAATTCACTTCCTCACCAGATTAGTCACTCCTGCTCCCCATCCTCTACAACTTCAGCCCTACATAATTTCCTCTCTGTGAACTGTACCTGCAATTAACCTACCTGGTACAGTATTCCTGACCAGCTCCCCAGCCTCTATCAATATATTAAGTAACTATTCTGAATTACAGATCCTTTCCAGTCTCTCTACTTTCTTTCCCTGTAGAGATCCCTACCTGGCCATTCCTTCAAAATATCTATAACCTTGATTCCTATTCATCTGCTCCCCTCTCAGCCTCGCTACCTTTCCGCCTCTGCTGTTACTCCCTATACACCCCTTCCTTTCGGGCTAAATGGTACCATCATTATGAGTTTAAGGTGTTATCCTAATGTAAGGCACTTGACCTGTCCATTGTGACCTCTGTAAACAAGTGTACTCATATGCAGCACTTAATATGCTTTTTTTTATTTGCTATTCACCGCTGCCAGTATTGTTGTAATAATGTTTGCTGTTGTACGTATGTATTTATTTCCACTACTCTTTCCCCCCAGGACGCACCATGAGACGAGCAACTTGTTGTTCAGTGTGCCTTTTCTGGTAAAACAGTTCAATAAAATAAATAAATCTGTAGGAAATAACCATCTCCAAATGTCCACGAACCACAGACAATGCAGATTGTGTGCAAGATATTTTTGTGCAGCTGACCCTTGGTACTGGGATGGTCTGGTCATATCCAAATCAGAAGAGAAAGTGAGACTAAAATCTCCCCCAAAAGTAAATGGCCCTCCAACATACCTAAAGTTAATTTAAAATGTTTGAATTATTTGTTTAGTAGTACTGGGTGGAAAGTAAACATCTGCAAGAGTCACCTGGGTCTCAAAAAAATTGTCCAATCAGGCTGGCCCATCGGCGCAGCAGTTGTATTTCCACTTGCAACATCGGAGACCTGGGTTCAGGAGCAGACGCGGGCCATTAGTGGGCCAGCCGGGGGAGAAGGCTTGAGCATCCCAGGGACTGCCGCCTCCCGAGGTGATCAGGGCCTCAGAGCTTGCCTGACCCCAGGCGGAGGCACAGGATACAGCAAGTCCCGTTGGTAGCGGGGGAGGGCTGGGGGAAGCTGTGTGGTGGATGTCGGCGCCTAGTGCCTTGATGTCAGGGGGCAACACCACGCAGGAAGATAAAAAAAATGGAGGAAAAACACCATCGGAGCAACGAGTAGATGGAGCACCAGTGCTGACCCCAATTGTGCCTGCCTGCCTGCCTGACCACCAGGGGACCCAACAAAATCCAGAGCTATCGGAGAGTAAGCATTTCATTAACCTACATCTTCTGTCGCCTGTCCTTTAACTATGTAATCCAAGAGGCCCACGTTCAAATCCAAACACACTTGCTTACTGTTGTGTGATTCAGGTCTGAGTCAGCTCCTTAACCTTTCAGTGTTGCAGTCCACCCAAATGCAAAATGGGTCAAAATGGGGCACCAATGAAAATAAAAGCCAAGCTATCCTGTGCAAATAAAGTGCAAAAAATTAAATAAATGTCTACAGGGTTTTAAAATAAAAATCATTACACATTTACTATAGCTGGCATGTACTGTACAATCAAATTGTGTTCACACCAGCCCAACAATAGGTGCATCGCACTACCATGCAAGCAACCACCTACAGTAGGTTCAGGAGCAAGATCACACCATCTGTGATTGTGTGGCCCATGGCTGAGAAGTGCTGCCAGCTGCAACACTTTCTGGCCAGGGGAGAAGGATGCTGCATTGTGCAGCACCCCTGCAGCGAGCCAAGGTGGCTCGCCTCCTTCACAGAGGGATGCTGCATGCCTATGAGGCAGGTCTCAACACTACTCCGTGCCAGCAGGAAAGTGGGTGATAGGGGGTGCTGTGAATTTGAAATCTGAAGCTGAAGTGCCAGCAAAGTTCCCACTTTGCAGAGTTTTTATGAAGTGGCAACTTTGCAGGGGTTAAACTACCCACTGCAGGTAGAAAAAATCGCTGCAAAGTGGCTAATTAATAACCTTTATCAGGTTTGTCTAAGGAAAAAAGTCCGCAGTCTCTTCCCTGCAAAGTACAGAATTATGTAAGTGAAAAACTGCATGCCATTCTGCACTTCCACACCTCATGGCAAACCAGCAAACTAACTGAAGTGCGACTTTTTTTTTTTTTTTTTTTTACTTTGCCTGCACCTAGTAGGAGGGTAAGGGAGGAAAATCGTGGAACACCCTTAAATACAGTTATCTGAATGACCTACTGTACTCTAGATCCACCACACCGCACAATAATGCTCCATCATGGGGGGGGGGGTTGGAAGTTGCCGGTGAGCCTAAGGAGGGTGACATAAATGGCGATACAACCTAGATTAAAAAAATTAATAAAATAGCCATTGTGCCACCCTAAGGTCTGAGCGGTAGTACACTTGCAATCCAGGTCAGAGAGCAAGTCTAGGACCCCATAGTGTGTTGGCTCAGTCAAGGGTTGCCATTGCTCCTGCAGTAACCCTTGCAGCAAGCCACTGAGGTGTGGAAGGCCTCTCCAAACATCCTCCGCAGGGCACGGTGCTGCCAATGCATGGGTTTGGAGTCTGTGGAGGTGAGGGGCAGGAAGAAAGAAAACAGGGGTTAAAAAAGGCAGTCAATTGCACAGATGGTACTCTCACGTCTCGCCACTACCGCACCAACGTAGCAGCAATAGATGTGGTTGGCGTCAGACTAGGAGGTCGTCGACTGGGTTGTCTGAGGAACAGCAACAATCAGCAGGGTTAAAATCTATTGATTATTTGAAAATTGGTAATCGGGAAAGGCACACTGAGATGAAGCTTGCTTACAGGTGCGGGAAGGGGAACAAGGGGGTACAAAGTAAAATACAAATACAAAAACATTGTTCTGTACATGAATGATGAGAATAAAGAAGATCTAAAATGCTGGTACGACTGTTGATAACATTTACACTAAAACAATGTCCAAACAGCTGTGAAGCCCAACAGCAAACCCGTTACAAACAGAAAACAGAAGTGGGCTACAACATAAAACTGTAGATAAGGTGCAATACAAATAAAAACCCAGGCCAGCAGGCTAAGAGGCCCAAGGAGATACATCAGACAATGGCAGGTAGTGTACAGCACCCAAACTTGGGGGTTAGGGAAGAGCATGAAGGTGAAAAGAAGGTTAGTAGCAAAAGTTTAAGAATAAATAGGTGGAGGACAGTACATAGAGGAAAGAGAGGCAAATAGAGACAGGGGGCCAGATATTCAAAGGGGTTGCACCAGCGCAACCCCAGAAATACGCCCTGGGGCAATATTCAAAGGAGGGACTTGCGAAGCACAAGTCCTGATACACCAGGTTGCAAAGGTAATGTATGCAGCACATCCCAGCCTGGGATGTCCGGCACATGTGCCTGCACAACCCTGGGATGCATCACATACAGATGCCCAAAGTTGAGCCTGAAAAAAATGGCTCATGTGGTGGCCACCCACAGGCAACCTGCTGTACTGCAAGGCGCAACACAGCAGCTGCTAGCTATGGGTGGCTACCCACCCACCCAGTACACTGTGCAGAAGCACCCATAGCAGTCCTGGTGGTCTAGTGGCACCCCCCTCCCTCCCCGTAGCCCGATCGCCTAAAATATAATAAATATATATCTCTGGCAGTCAGTGGTACCCCACCACCCCTCCCAATGCTGCGATCCCCATACAAGTACAACTCTGTACATCCCTGGTAGTCTAGTGGTCCTTCCACCCTTCCCATTACCCAATGGCGATCATCGGCAAATTCCCTCTCTGGTGGTCCAGTGTCACCACCCAACCACACAGGACCCCGGCTCCCCAGCTCCCCCACCGTCATTGGCGGACAGCAGCATACCCACCCACATACCTCCACAGCTGCCCGCCAGCTGACCAGCTTCTGTATGGGCTGCAATCCCATTGATCCACATGTGGACCAATGGGCTTGCAGTGCCATACTGTAATAATCACAAATATGAATTCACTTATTTGTGACTGACTATTAGTATGTAGCTGCAAGCCCATTGGTCTGCACTATGACCAATGGGATTGCAGCCACAGAGGTATGCGGGTGGGTATGCTGCTGCCCGCCGATGATGGGAAGGCCCTGGGTGGGCTGGGGGTCTTGTGTGAGGGTGCCAATGGACCACCACGGAGGGGAATTTACCATACGGGAGGGGTGGAGGAGACCATTAGACTACCAGGGATATACAGAGTTGTACTTGTATGGGAATCGCAGCATCAGGGGGGTACCACTGGACTGCCAGGGATACGTGTTTATTATATTTTAAGCAATCGGGCTACAAGGAGGGAGGGGGTGCCACTAGACTACCAGAGAATGTGTAAGACTTCACTGTACTGGCGATTGCAGCTAGGGGGTGCCACCAGACCCCCTCTGGCAGCACCATATACTGTGCAAGGCAACACTGCGCATTTCGCTGGCCAGCCCTGCACAACTCAAGCAAATGGGGCCATAGTGACATGCAAATGGCCCCATTTGCACCTTGCATACATTATGGCTCCATTTGCATAGTGCTGGTTGAATATCAGGTATTTGCACACAGCATAACTCTGTTGCGCTGGTGCTGTTCCCATTCCTGGTATTCAGTCCTGTCTGGGGGGGGGGAATGCACCATTGCATCGTATTTGCGCAGTGCACATTACCTGATAGAAGAGATGCGCCACTGCTCATCTCTTTTGAATATATCCCTGGGTTTCACCAGCACAGCACAACACAGTTGCGCTGCGCCACCACATGCACCACTGCCAGGCGCAACACTGAATATTGGGGCCAAAGAGTTTATTCCAAGCAGCAGAAGGCCGAAGAAAGAAACAAAGCCAATTATCCAGAGGTGCAAAAGCTATTAAAAAAAAAAAAGCAAAAGCAGTCAATATCCTAATATAATACCCTCAATAAATCAGAAAAGGTACCAACTGGCTGATGATTACACCAACCTAACTTCTGGGACAGCCCTTGTTCTTTAAATATTTACTACAGGACTTAAGTAACCTGCTCTTGACTCACATGGCTACAGCAATATACATAATTGAAGAAGTCCCAAAAATCTGTTTCTGCTAAACCTAAAAAAAAAAAAAAAAAAAGGTGTCAGCATGGATCAGCTGGTAGCAAAGCAGCCTCTGGGAACGTCACAATAGCTCAATATGTTGATACAACACATTTTCCACTGAAAATAATTTATTCTTATTTTACAAAAAAGGCAATACCGAGATTATTGTGCAAAATATATCACAATTTATAAAATGGGTAAAAGAAGAAGTTCCAAATCCAATGTTCTAATTGTATAAAACACATTACATGATCATGCATATATCAGAGCGCCACCGCACACATACACTTTTATCCCCCTCCAAAACAATTTTGCCATTTTACAAGATAGATAACCCACTCTAGGATGTGCGGTCACGCTCTGATATATGCACGCCTTGGGTGGCTGACGACAAGGTCAAGAGAACGATACCAAGGCGCATGAGTATCAGAGCGCGACTGCACACCTTAGAGTGGGTTACATAATTACTCATCTGAATTTCCCCCATGCACTGGCAATGTTATCCTCCAGGGATTAATCAAATTCTTGGTTCCCCGCCTTCCCCACTTCAGATTTTCACTCTTTATCCTAAAATTAGAAACTGCACAAATTTACATGATAATCTATATACAGCGATATTTTACACAAATACAGCAATACTCAAAACGTTATGTCAAGACACCCTTAGTTGTGGGTTCTAGCCATCACCGGGCCTTGTACTCAAACCCCAACCAAACAGTGGCTCCCAGTGCAGTACTAAGGAGTAGTAGTGGGGTGTGCCTTCAGATAAGCCATTACATTGAGGTCCCTTCTGCCCATCTCAGGTCCTGCCCTATTGGGTGTTGAGGTGTAAGTCAAGGAACTCATCCATGGCACTTTTGCAAGATTGCTGACTCTTTCCCAGTATCCTGACACCTGGCCAACATTCCCCTCCTCGGTAAAACCAGTTCAGGCAATTATCCGTGGACTTTGGCAATGTGGCTGGTGATGAGCCGAATGACTGTCTCACGGCTTGTAAAGCCCTTTGGTATACAGTGCATAAAATGTGAGTTCTTGTAAAGAAAATTAATACAGGAACAGCAACATGAGTCATCTGCACAGCTGATCTTGTCAGTGTGTACAATTAGGAAGCCCACTTCTGGCATTCCACTTGTCCAGTACAACCAGTGTTATGGCTATCACATTTCCCAAGTGTTACGATCTTAGGCTACAGTACTGTCTTGTAGAATAACTAGTAGCACGTGTGTAGCAGCGCAATTAATTTTGCGGCTAGGATTCAAATTCACACTTTAGTACAGTAGTAAAGTTGGGACGCGTTGTAGCTAGTAACTTCGTATTTCTGCCGCACAGAGTACTTACGTTACACCGCAAATACATTTGCTGCAAACTTTCGTGCGATTCCCCCCACTCCCACCAAAAAAACCAACCTGACAACAAAGTTCATTACATGAAAAGGTTCCGCCTACTGCCAATAAAACAGAAACAGACCCAAGTCCCAACCACGAAGACAACTAGAGCGCCTGACCGGGCAATGCCACGGAGGCAGGTTTTCTTTCCCGTCTCATTTGCATAAGGGGCCGTTTACCATATACCGATATAAACTGTGGCTGGAAGAGTTCACTAATGTACTGTACACCTGGCTGAGGCCTACTCTCCTGCTCTGGCTACTATTCCAAACGGACACGTAGCCAAGCAAACGCCCGAGCTGCCCCCGAGTGATGCTCCTACTGCAGCGGCGAGCCGTAGGCTCGGACGGGCAGCCTGACAGCTCGCGCTGAGGTAGGAGGAAGAGTGTGTCGCTGCGTTTTAAACATTCCCGGTACCGGGCAGTGTCTGATTTGCTACCTGTTGTATGTTGCACAGCAGCAGCGTCTGGATCCGCAGTCTCGTCTGAGCGCCACCATCACCATCCGTCAGCAGTACCACTCTTACAGTCCGAACGACGGAACCACCGGCACACAGTCCCACAATGCACCGCGCGAGCCTGGAAGCCGGAAAAGAGCTGCGGAGAAAGTGACCAGAGTGCCGCGGACATTTACTGGCAAAGAGCAGCTACTGCTCCAGGCAAAGGAAAGAGTTGTATTTGTAGGTGCTGTGAGACTGCTGCCCCTCCACAGAAGTTAGGGCGGGGAGCCACGGTTAGCAGTCGTTCCACTCCTTACTACATTGGAAATGTGGAGGCGGAACTTTCATATTTTGATTTGTAGGAGCCGGGGGAACCACTCTCTAGGAGGTGTCAACTCTTACTGTATTCCACGGAGAGATGTGTGACGAGCAGGAAGGTAGAGGAGGGCCATTTATTACCGTGGGTTCCTAACTAGTTTTACCCTAGCGTTAGATGATTGTATAGGCTATGTAGCGTATGCTACTATATTTGATTCATGTGTTACGTTAGAATGGCACGTTTACACCGTAGTTGTACGCTGCCATCTTTCTCAAAATGAGGCTTGGGACACACGCAAGGTGGTAGAGAGACGACAGGGTTATCGACCCGTAGAACTACAAGAAAAACTAGACTCGTTACGCAGCGTCGGGGAGTACGTGGAGCGCGCCGCCATATTGTGGATGGCAAAACGCCAAAAACGGCTCGTTGACATCCACGCGTGTTGGGCGACGCGCGTAGTTTAAAGTTCATTTTTCACAATTTAAAATAACAACATGCTCATTCTGATTATTTTTCTGTGGACCGGAATCCCGTTATTAATCGAAAGTGATTTTAGAGGGCTGACATCCATTTTGGAGTTAATAAACGTTTTGAAATTTGCCATGGATTGGGCTGTGCAGAGGGACTGGGGGGCGTTATTCTGCGGTGGAACTACTGGCCGTAGTGGCTGCAGGAGGGGGGCGGGGTTCTGTGTTGGATATAGGGTTATTTACAGGGTACAGTGTCTGCTGCTGAAGGCATACTGGCAACTTGGGGGGGCAGAATGCCTAAAGTAAACATATGTGTTTCCCCAGTGACATCTCTCACTGCACCATGGGGCTGCCACACACATCTCTCTCCCGTGGGCTAACTAAGTTAGCTTTAATGGGGTCCCCAATCACCATGTCATTCCCTGCCAGATGAAAGCTGAAAACAATTGCTGTTCAGCCAACCCAAGTTCAGGGAATGCGGGCAAGACGTGGGCATGTCTGTGTTAGCTCTCACTCAGCAGTTCCACATGCATGGCCATCACTGCAGTGTGCTACGTGCACTGCTGACACTCTACAGTGCCACGTGCACTGCTGTCATGTTTCTGTGCCATGTGCAGTGCCATCACTATGCTGTGCCACATGCATGTCCAACACTGAACTGTGCCCCATGCACATGGCACAGTGTGATGTCAGCATCGCACTTGGCACAGCGTGGTGTCAGCAATGTATGTGGCACAGCATGGTGCACGTGGCCCAGCACAGCGTCAGAGAGCTTGTGACACTGTGTGGTGTTGGCATCATACTTGGCACAGCGTGGTGTCGGAGTACACGTGGCACAACGTGTCAGAATTGCTTAGTGCACAGCTCTGTGGGGTATGTGCATAGAAACAGGGCTGTAGAAGCAACATGGTTGGTGGGGGGGACATGAGTGGTATTTGGGTAGGTCTGTGGGGGACAGGTACATGGGTGGTCAGACATATGTGGCGACACCGTGCCAGGGTATGTGTGTGGGAACACTTAACTGTAAAAGGAATGTGTATGTACATGGGTGGCAGGGAGGGACGGAATACTTAAGTGGTGCTGAGGTAGGTGTGGGGCGTAAGGATATGTTGAGACACTGTTTTGGGATAGACGGGATGGTGGAGGTTCAAGTTTGTTCCTGGGTATGTGGACACACTGTGCCATGGTAGGTGAGGTGAGGGAAGTAAATATTAAGTCCAGGATATGTAGGAGGCTGGGGGGGTCACATGGTGCTCCTGTGTATGTGGAAGTCTGGATGGAGGGTAAATAGGTGGTCCTGGGTATGTGGAGACACCGTGCTGGAATAGGTGGGGAGAATGGGTAGTGGCATGGGTGGTGCTGGGTATGTGGAGTCATCGCGCCAGTGTGGGGGTGGGTGTGTGTGTGTGTGTGTGCGCAGAGACACTAGGCCATTGTAGCTGAGGTTGTGGAGGTACATAGTAACTGTGCCAGGTTAAGTGAGAAGGGGGAGGTGAGGACGTGAGTGGTGCCAGAGTGGGTTTGGTATGGGTGTGGCAGGTACATGGATGGTACAGTATATGTTGAGATATATGCAGTCCTGGGTATATGGAGACGCCCTGCCATGGTAGTTGGTGAGGGAGAGGTGCAAGGTCTTTAGGGGTATACGTGCATGGAAACGTGTCTAAAAGGATCATGTGTGCAAAAAAATCATGTTTATATTAAATACATTGTATTTTACTGGTATAAAGTGTTATTAATTGTGACTGCTCTGTTTTGTAGGAAATCCATGCAAGTAGGGCATGTCCTCCTCCCAAGGTGGCAGTGTCCCTTGCATTGTCATGCCTCCGCTTGTGTCCATATAGGGGGCCCCGGCTGATACTGTCCAGGTGAGGGAGGAAAATAGAAACAGTTTCTGTCAGGCTGACATCACTGACACATTCTGGCCCTGCACCACATACAGGTGGCCACCCATGTGCCTGACCAAAGCCCTACTCCAGCAACACTCATGTACTGAGTGCTGGTGTCCATTCCTGAAGAGGGACATCAGATTGCTGGAGGGGTTGCAGCGTAGGGCAACCAAGATGATACAGGGACTTGAGGGTAAATCCTACGAGGAGAGGCTGGGAGAGCTGCAAATGTATTCCCTGGAAGAGAGAAGGGATGGGGGATATGATCGAAATCTTTAAGTATCTAAAGGGTATTAACAAGATTAATACATAGGGGATTCTTCAGATCAGACGGGGGAGGGACACAAGAGGGCATCAGCTGAGATTGGAAGGGGGAGATTCAGGAGGGAAATCAGGAGACACGTTTTCACAGAAAGGGTGGTAGATAAGTGGAACATGCTGCTCAAGGAGGTGGTATCGTGTAGAACAGTGGGAGGATTTAAGAGAGGGTGGGACAGAGTGAGGGAGGGTAGTTAATAGGAGGGGAGGGTGGGGCAGCTGCAAGTTGAGGTGCTAGCTGCACAATCAGGCAGAATCGATAGACCGTGAGGCCTGTTTCTTCTGGCATTTCATATGTTCATATGTACCCCCCTTCCCACCTACCACCCATGTGCAAATGTTGCTTCTACAGTCCTGTGTTTCCAAGCACATATCTCACCACAGGGCTGTTCACTAAGCAATTCTAACACCGCAGTGTTCCATGTGTATCTGACACCATGCTGTGCAAAGTATGATGCCAGTACCACACTGCCACGTGTACTGTGACCCCGCTCTAGGCCACATGCATCACTGACACCATGCTTTGCCACATACACTGCCAACACTTCTCTGTGCCAAGTGTGATGCTGACACCACACGGTGCCACGTACACAGGGCACAGTTCAGTGTTGGCAGTGCATATGGCACAGCATTGTGATGGCACTGCATGTGGCACAGTGCAGTTTTGGCAGTGTATATGGCACAGCATTGTGATGGCACTGCACATGGCACAGTGCAGTGTTGGCAGTGTATATGGCACAGCATTGTGATGGCACGGCATGTGGCATAGTGCAGTGTTGGCAGTATATATGGCACAGAAAAGTTGTCAGTGCACGTGGCACTGTAGAGTGTCAGCAGTGCATGTGGCACACTGCAGTGTTGGCCATGAATGCGGCACCACTGAGTGAGCGCTAACACAAACATGGCCATGTCTTGACTGCATCCCCTGAATGTGGGTTGGCTGAATAGCAATTGTTTTCCGCTTTCATCTGTTATGCCGGAGATTTTTTTTTTTTTTTAAATGTAATTCGCACAACTATTATCTTGCTGGGAGAACCTTATTTTTCTGTGTGAAAACAGCATACATACTGCATGGTCTGCATCAGATATGCAGATGCCACGGGACACCAGTTCATCATGTACCACATGACTGGGAGAGAAGGATGCAACTAGGCACTAGTGATGGCAGCACACGTGGCACGGTGAAATCACAGCAGCGCACATGGCACAGCACATGGTGCACAGTGCAGTGACAGCCATACATGTGAAACAGTTCAGTAATGGTAGTGCACGTAGAACAGCATAATGGCAGCAGTTCATGTGGCTCAGCCCAGTGATGGCAGTGCACGTGGCACAGCGCAGTGATGGCAGTGCACATGGGACAATGCAGTAACAGCAGTGCACATAGCATAGCGTAGTGGTGGTCTTGCCCATGGTGCAGCTCAGTAATGACAAACCAGGAGGTACAGAATAGTGACAACAGACCACATGGCACATTGCGGTGTCCGCTGTGCACATGATACTGCACTGTGGTAGCAGTACATGTTGCACTGAGCTGTTGGCACTGTGCTGTGTCACACACAATAGTGTTGCCCCGCTTTAGAATGTGCTTTGCCAAAACCACGCTGTGCCACGTTCAGTGCAGACACCTTAATGTACCACATGCAGTGCTGACACAGCACTGTGCTAGTTTCAGGGCTGACACTTTGCAGTGCCATGTGCACTGATAACATCACACGGTGCCACGTGCACTGCTGACAACACACTGTGCCACGTGTACTGCCGCAAGTCACTGTGCCACATGCTGCGCAGAGATTGCGTTGTGCTGTGTGACATGCAGACACTGCGCTGTGCTACATACACTGCTGGCACCGCCATGCCATCAGTGAGCTGTGCCATGTGCGCTGCTGGCTGTTTACTGTACCATGTCCAGTGACAACACAACACTGACCAGAGACACACAGGCATCCAAAAGCCCTGACAGCATGCTCCCCTAACATCCTTGCTCCCTCTGCAGTCCCCTCCAGGACCCATGATCTTTCCATAGTCCCCCACCACCTCGACTCTCGCTCCCTCCATGGCCTCTTGGATGCCTGCCTCCCTCCCTTCCTGGCCAACCAGAACCTCTCTCCCTGACCCACCAGACACACCTCCTTCAGAAGGCATCTTTCCCTCCTAGGCCCCTCAGACACCCCACACCTGATCTACCAAAGCACTCACTCCCCAGCCCCCCTAGACTCTCCTCCCTCCCAGGCCCCCATACATCTCACTCCCTGGCACCTGGACCCCCCCCCCCTACCGCCCCAACACCCACCGCACTCCTTTGGCTCCCTGAACACCTCCTCCCTCCTGGCCCTCAGGACACCCACCATACAACACTGTACATCCCCACTAATGGAGCTGCTGCAGCTTCACATCTTGAGTCCACCACCTATCACTGGCCTCTAGCTACCGAGCCCCCCCACTAGCTGCAGGCTTCTGAGGCCCATGCTGCCTTGGCAGCATGCTCACTGCCCCCCACACCATGGTGGCAGGTTCCATAGCATCCCATTTTCGCAACATTTGCAGCTGGATTCCAAATCCCACTCAGTATTAGTTGTTACAACCTAGGTCCCCACACCCAGCCCTAGCATCTGGTTTGTCCCTCCGCCTCATGCTCTTACTGTATGAGTGACACAGTGCACTGCTGGTACTGCATGTGGCACAGCGCAATGTCGGCATTGTACAGGATACAGCAGTGTTGACAGTGCACATGGCACAGTGCTGTGTCAAGAGTGCATGTGGCATAGTGCAGTGTGGTTAGTACACATGAGTCAGTGTAGTGTCGGCACTGCACATGGCACTGTGCAGTGTCAGCAGTGTACTTGGCACTGTACAGTATCAGCACTGCAGGTGGCATAGTATAGTGTCATCACTACACATGACTCAGTGCAGTGTTGGTATTGCACGTGGCACTGTGCAGTGTCGGCGGTTCGCATGGCACAATGCAGTGTCAGCACTGCATGTGGCAGTGGCACTGTGCAGTGTCAACAGTGTGTGTGGAACAGTACAGTGCATTTCATGTGGAGCAGTGTTTGTGTGTCACTGCACACAGTTGGCATTGCACATGCCACAGTGCAGTGTTGGCATCCCAAGTGGCTCGTCCTAATCCTCCCCACTCATGGGACTGCACCTCACTTCCCACGCAGGAACCTGCAACCCCAGTCCCTAAGCAGGTGCTTGCACCCTCCTCCCTACTCGGGGGCCTGTACCCACCTCCTGCCATGGGGCCTGTACCTCCTTATGCAAGGCTTGCACCAAACTTCTGGGCCCCAGTGGTGGCAGTGCATATGACACATTGCAGTTACAGCTATGCATGTGGAACAATGCAGTGACAGTTAATATGGCACAGTACAGTAACAGCAGTGCACATGGCACAGGGCAATGCTGGCAGCACATGGTGCGCTATGCAATGATAGCCATACACATGAAACAGTTCATGGCACAGCCCAGTAACATCAGTGCAGCTGGCATAGCGTAGTGATGGCCGTGCCCATGGTACAGCTCCACAATGACAAGCCACATGTTAAAGAACAGTGATGGCAGACTACGTGGCACACTGCGGTGTCTGCTGTGCACATGGTACTGCACTGTGGCAGCAGTACATGTTGCACTGTGCTGTTTTGGCATTGCGCTGTGTTATACTCAGTGGTGTTGCCACACTGTGGTGTGTGCTGTGCCAACACTGTGCAGTGCAGGCACCACAACATGCCACTTGCAGTGCTGACAGCACTGTGCCAGGTGTTGGGCTGCCACTTCACTATGCCATGTGCAATGCCGACACAACACTGCCATATGGCATACTGACACTGTGCTGTACCATGGTGATGCTGACACCACACTTTGCCACATGCAATGCAGACACTGCACTGTATCACGTGTGCCATGCAGGGCTCCAGATAAGATTTTTTCAGAGTGAGTACAGTACTTCTCAGTTTTGAACAGAGGTGAGTAAAACCAAATTTTGATGCAAACAAATAACAAAATATGGTGAGTAAAGAGTATAAATTAAAATGCTACCAAAAATTAATTTGTGTCATTTGTCTTTATTATTTTGTTTTTGCCACATATTGGCAGGTGAAATTAATGAAGAGCACAGCCGAGCTCCAGAGAATTGAACTTTACCATCCCACCGGCTCAGCGGTAGAGCTTCCACTTGCGACTCTGACATTCCTTGTTCAGAAGTGAGCCACTGATGTCAGAGGACCAGCTGGTTGGGGAGGAAGATCAGGATTGACTGCTCTCTGGGGATAAGCTCCGTGTTTGACTGACCCATGGTGGAGACCAGGCATCTGACAGCCACTGATCGAGATCTTCAGGATGTGTGCCAGATGTCCGGCACTCTGCACAGCACTATGTCACTGCATCCCACCCCTCAATGGGGGACAGAGAAAAAATAAATAATCTACCTATGCAGGAGGATGTCCGCCCTCCACCCAACCACATGCAGCCAACCGAGGCACTCCCCCAGATCACAAACCAGTCTCCATTTGTGGAGAGGCCACTCCCTGACAACGGGGGGTAAGCCAGGGTGTCCTCCTGTGAGGTGGGTGTCCCAAGCGATGGGCGGGGTTTGGGAGATGGTGGGCAGCCAACAGCCCCCCCCCAAAAAAAATATTTATAAAAATTGCACTTTGCAGCTCATTAGGTTCTGCATGATTGTTTTTTCCATATTGGTTTATCTTCTCAACAGGATAATTGGGGGGGGGATTCTTAGTCCTGTCACTCTCCCTATGGACCGGCGCCTGCCTCCCCCGGGGCCTAACTCATGGAAGGGCATCACCACGGATTCCCCCCTGGGGTGAGGTCGGGAGGAAGGCCCATCCCCCCCTCACCTACAATATAGTCTAGTTCAGACAGTGGTGGTCAGGGTGGCAGCGCAGGTCCACAGACAAATGTGCCACCTCTGGGGTCTCCCTGGGTAAAACCTCTTCATTTTGGCATAATTTTACCATGCTCAATAAAGACATGAACTTTAATAATGACCCTACCATTTTTTGTTTCCCTCCTTCTCGCTCTGTGTTTACCCACAATGCCCACACCAGCCAGAGTTCTGTTTTCTCTCTGTGATGTGAAGAACCAAATAGGGGAATACATCTCTGTGGGCAGAGTGTGAAATGGGAACCTCTTTTTGGTGTCTTTCTCTTTTTTTTTTTTTTTGTCAAGTATCTCTTATTTGCTTGAACAACTACCATAGCGAGTTGCATGCAGACTGCACTCATAGCTGTAGCTATGCAAATTAGTGGAACACTTTGAGAGAAACAGTGAAGCACACAAAATACAAACATCTCCCACACCGTCCCCGTGTATTTCTGTAGTGTAATTGGTATGGTCGTCCTCTGTACAGTCACTAAGATGAATAACTGTGGCCATACTTAATTCCTGTGTTGCTTGCCTACAAACTTGAACTCTCCAATATGAGGGTGAGCTTCACATGTGCAGGAGACACAAACATAAACAGACACACAGCGGAATGGTGCTGATTGGAAGAAATGCTACAGGATGGAGAGTTCAACTTTGGAGACAAACGATGAAGAAAGTAAGTACCGCCACAGTTTTTCATTTTAGTGACTGCACACAGGACGAGCTTGTCAAGCATGTAACCAAACAATGATACTTCGGCAATGCATGGGGACACCATGAGAGACGTTTGTATTTCGGGTGCTTCATTGTTTCTCTCATAGTGTCCCACTAGATTGCACATGCTGAGTTAGGGACGTCACTAAGGACGCAGTGTGTGAATGCTGCAGTAATAGCAGATGTTGCTCCTGACTGGTGCAGGATGAGACTTTGTCTCCCCTATAAACACAAGAGGCTCCCAGTTCATGCACTCCCACATGGATATGTATTCCCGTATTCGCCTCCTCGTCACCAGGAGCACAGAACTCTGGTTGGCATAGACACTATTGGTAAACATTGCAACACAAGGAGGGAAAAAAGGGCCCCTATATTCAAAGGGATCCATATGCGCGGCGCATCTAAATGCGTCACCCAAAAAATGTACTGACGCAACCTGACGGGATATTCAAACAAGATGTGCAATCGCAACAGGTTGTGCATCCTGTTTGAATATCAGACCCTGGATGGACGGTAAAGGGGGGAGGCCACCCATTCCCTCAGCACATCCAGGGGCCAGGATGAAGACCGCCAATGGGGGATGCACAGTGCATCACATGCGCCGAGGCTCTAAAGGCAATATTCAGCCGGAAAATGCAAATATGCCCATTATAGGCTCATTTGCATGGCTGCGCCCGGCAGGTTGCACCAGGACAGCCTCCCTCTCCCCGGCCCCATTCCTCAGTGCCCATGATAGTAATAAACCCTACTTTTCCATAGTGTATAGTCCCCCCTCCCAGCCCCATTCCCCAATGCTCATAAATGTACATAAACCCCACTTTTCCATAGTGTAGGGTCCCCCTTCCCAGCCTCGAACCCTGATGCCCATGAAAGTAACAAAAAAGCCACATTTCCACAGGGTAATAGACCTCCCGCCTCATCCACTATTGTGCCACAAGGACAGGCAGCCCCAGTCCAAGATCCCCGATCATATTAGAATCCTATGTAACACCCGTTTCCATATTGTAGTGGCCCTCTACCCCTGTAGAGAGGACCCCCTCCCTGCACCCCTCCGACCCGCGTTGGCAACTGGCGCAGCCGTCCACACCCTGCCACGTCCAGCCGCCAACTGATCACCAGCCCCAGTATACTACAGTAATTTCCATGGTGGCTAGTGGTCCCTCCCTGACTGCCAAGCGCCGTACCCAATATAGTACAGTAATTCTCCCCCGACCAGAATTCTAGTTCAGTGATGGCAGTGCATGTGGCACAGCGTAGTGACAGCAGTGCACATGGCACAATGCATGTGGCACAGTGCGGTGATGGCATTGCACATGGCACAATATGTCTCTAGTGTCTAGCAGAGCCCCCCTGCCCTACAATCCATGTCCTGTTGTTGAATCAATGTGTCTCTGGTGTCTAGTAGTCCCCCTACCTGATCCCCATCCCTGTATGTACATAAGCACACCCACTTCTTTGGTCACAACCCCCAACCACACACGGCTGACCCGCCACAGCTGTGAACCTCCAATGTCAAGTAGCCCCCCCCAACAACAAAGCCCCAGCCCTGTTTACATGATATAGCTGCATCTGCAGCCCCAGCCAACCCCTGTTGGTGGTAGTGCCTCTACCTGCAGCACCGTTGACCCCCCCAGTCCCCCTTGCTTTAAGTCATTGCTGCGCTGAAAGGACGGCGGGTGACAAATCTCCACCACACCACCTCAGCCACCAGCTGTCTGAAAATAGCAGGGTGTGCACTGCTTATTTATACGGCGAGCAACAACTTATGGATAGAGTGATTGGGGGTGGGTCGTCAGTGCCACAGGTTGGGGGGCGCTGCCACCAACGGGTGGGTTGACTGCGGCTCTGAGCACAGCTGTATCAAGGAAATGGGGCCAGGGCTTTGTTGTTGGGGGGGCTACTTGACATTGGAGGCTCACAGCTGTGGCCATGTGGGGGCTTGTGACACAGGGGTGGGAGATTTAGATATGTATGGGGATGGGAATCAGGTGGGGGGAACCACTAGACACCAGGGTCATACTGATTCAATAATGGGACTGGGATCGTAGGGCGGGGGGCACCAGGGATTTATTGTTTAATAACGGGACTGGGATTGTAGGGCAGGGTAGCACCGGTAGACACCAGGGATTTATTGTTTAACAAGGGGACTTGGATCACAGGGCGGAGGGGGGACCACTAGTCACCAGGGACATATTGATTCAATAATGGGACTGGGATCAGAGGCTAGGGGGATACGGCTAGATACAAGGGGCATATTGTTTAATAATGGGACTGGGATCAGAGGGCGGGGCACTGCTAGACACCAGGGGGTACTGTGTTGTGGTTGGGGGGGCACCGACACACTACCTCTGGAAACTGCTGGGGTTATGCTGGATTAAGACCTGCTTTCATTTGGCGGTATTTTCTCCACACAAGGGGACCATGCAAAGTGCCCTTGTGCGCATCAAATACTCTCAATATCGGACTGTACCAATATTCTGGTCCCCGTCCTTCATTTTGCATAGTTTTGCCTTATGCACTCCTCCACTGATTGCCCTGGTGCACTCCCAGCGTGCCCATGCAAAACGTGGTTTTGAATATGGGACCTTGGGACAAAAATACTGATCCTAATTCTGGTATTGTTCCATGTGTAATAGTCGTATAAGGAGAGTAACCTCAGTTGATCTTCCTTTGCAAAAAATTACATAGGCAATTCAAGTGCTCAAGGAGTGAAAGGGACTGAGGGGAGTACGAGCTGATGGCAAGAAGGGCCACTAGGGTGGTGAGGGCAGCTAAGGCAAGGAAGGAGCAGAACCTGGCCAGGGAAATTAGGAGAGGGGACAAGGGGTTCTTTAGATACTTTGGGGAAAAACAAAGGGTGAGGGGGCAGATTAGCGGGATTAAAACGGGAGGGATGGGCACAAAACCCAGGGGAGTAGGCTGAGGTACTAAATGAGTACTTCACCTCAGTTTTCACTAAGGAAAATGGGGGGGCTGCATCATACATGGGAGGACACAGTGAAACTGAGGAGGGGGGGCCCTTACCGATCAGTGGGTCTGGGGGGGAGCATCACTGGCAGGTGGGGGGAAGGCAAAGCAGGGGGACGAGGTAGTGGAGGTGGAAATCATGGCAGAGAGAGTGAGGGAAGCCCTCAGGTCCCTTAAGATGGAGAAAGCACCAGGGCCGGATAAATTACATCCCAGAGTGCTGAAGGAACTGGCAGATGTCCTGGCGAAACCCCTGTGGAGCTCTTCAGCATCTCTCTGAGGACAGGGTGGGTGCCCCAGGACTGTAAGGTGGCGCATATAGTGCCTATCCACAAGGGGGTATCAAGGGAGGTGGCAGGGAACTACAGGCCCGTCAGCCTGACATCGGTGGTGGGCAAGGTGATGGAGGGCATTGTCAAGGGGGGACCTGGAAAAGTTGGGGTGCCTGGATGATAGCATGGATTCGTCCCGGGGAAATCGTGTCAGACAAACCTTGTGGAGTTCTATGACAGTGATGAGTGCCTTGGACCTGGGTAGACCAGTGGACGTCCTCTTTCTTAACTTCAGCAAGGCGTTTGACTCTTTTCCTCATGGGGGCCTGATGGATAATCTGGGAGAAATGGGGGTGGGGAACCAGATGATCAGATGGATAGGCAATTGGTTCCAGAACCGGACTAAGAAGGTCGTGGTTGGCAGGATAGTTTCATCCTCAAGGAGGGTCATTAGTGGAGTCCCTCAGGGATCAGTCCTTGGGCCCCTCCTGTTCAACGCCTACGTCTCTGACATAAGGAACGGTGTCAGGAGTGAGATGAGTCTGTTTGCGAATGACTCAAAACTGGGGGCTGTGGTGGATGGGAAGGAGGGGAGAGTGGCCCTACAGGGGGACCTGGAGGCTCTGGAAAGGTGGTCTAGAAAGCGGAAGCTGAGGTTCAGTGCAGGGAAATGCAAGGTACTGCACCTGGGAGCCAGAAACCCAGGCCAAGTGTACACACTGGGGGATGCTACAAGTCTCGATGGCAGAGAGGGACCTGGGGGTGGTGGTGGATGTCAAGATGAACAACTCGGAGACTTGTAGGAGGGCAGCGGCAAAGGCCAACAGGATGCTTGAATGCATCGCTAGGGGGCTCACCTCTAGAAGGAGGGAAGTGATACTACCACTGTATAATTGCTTGGTGAGGCCACACCTGCAGTACTGCGTGCAGTTTTGGAGGCCACAGTTAAAGAGGGACATTGAACTCCTGGAGAGCATCCAGAAGAGAGCAACCAAAATGATTTGGGGCTTGGGGGATAGGAACTATGAGGAGAGGCTCGAAGAGCTAAGTATGTACACATTGGAAGAGAGAAGGGACCGGGGGGACATGATAGAGGTCTTCAGGTACATGAAGGGGATAAATAGGGGAGGAGCAGTCAGGTGCTTCAAGGAGGGGGCAACTAGAGGGCATGGGTGGAAGCTGGAGGGGGGGAGATTCAGGGGAGAAAGGAGGAGGTGCTGCTTCACTGAGAGGGTGGTGGAGCCATCGAATGTGCTGCCCAGGGGACTGGTGGAGGGGTTCAAGACGGGGTGGGACAGGTACAGGGGAAGGATTCTGGAAGCAAAAACCAGTGCAGCGAGAATATCCGGGACTGGGAAGGGAGAAGCCAGAGAGGGAGAGGGGGACAGCAAGGTCAGCTCCCAGGGTGGGGGCTGACCAAACGAGCAGACACGAAAGACCGTTAGGCCCATTCTACTGGCATTTTAGTATGTTAGTAATGCACCAGGTAGGGTAACTTTCCAACCCTAATGACCCACCCCCATCCCCCAAGCAGCGAAAGGAAAAACATTAGGGTTTTAGGTCTCCACAGTCTCGGTGAATCAGTGGTAGAATCTTCCTTGGGGGTTGTCAACCCTCATGCTCACCCCATTCCGTGAGCAAATATCACATATGATCTCCTTTCTTCATGCAGGGCCGTGTGTGAAGAAAGATACAACAAACTGTGTTGGTGACCTGTGGCAAGACATACTTCTCTACCTGTGAAGAGTGTATCATTATGACTGAGGCAGTGGCTTGGAACTGTACCTTGTGAGCATTAGGGTTGATAACCCTCATGGAAGACCCCACCACTGATCCGTCAAGACTCCAGCTACCAAAAATCCTTGTGTTTTTTTTCCTTTTGTTGCTTGGGGGTGGTGGTGGGGCATTAGAGTTGGAAACATTTCTGTACTTTTGTGTTATTAAGTTACCCTAAGTGGTGCATTAGCACAGTTTTTTGCAAAGAATTTCCTTACATTTGTTTTTAGATAATATGTTTGTATCCTCATTTGCCTGTAGGAGCACAGGGCCTTCCAGGCCCTGGGCTTTCATTTCTGACAAAACAGCAACCAAATTGTCAACACATCCTTTTTATTACCCCCACTTCATGAACCCCATACTGAGGATTTTAAAATTCCCACCAAAACAATTCTGCAGCATCGAAACGTCACATTCACAAAGTAGCATAAAAATGCTGTGTTGAACGTTTGGGATCAAAATATTTAAAATTACCAAATTTACAAGCGAGTGTAGTGAAATTTCAAATTATGCGCATAACTTTGCCATTTTTGCATAGTCTGACGCTAGATTTTCAACATAGTCTTCTTATGACCCCGTCTCGTGAACAAGTTCAGTGAAATATTCAAATCCAGCCCAAAAGATGATTTCGCCAAGCAACTGCAAAATTGCATATTGGGCCAGATTTGCATAATTCCACTGCCATTGTTCATGAGGTGAGATCCCAAAAAGGCCATTTTGAGAATTTGGGCTCAAAATACGCAAAAATGGCAAAGTTATGCTTCAAAGTTGAAAACTCCATTGAAATACATTGAACCACACTTATCTTAGTTTTTCATATTGCAGTCAGCGGTTCCAGAACCAAGACACATCTTCAATTAGAGAGTGAATCTTTGCCCTGGGACCTGTTCAGGTGAGTGAGTGTGTGTGGGGTGGAGGATGCTCAGTGGGAGGTTGGGATGGGGTGGTCAGATCTGCAAGGGACTTTTTTTTTTTTTTTTTTTTACAGGTGTGGAAAAAAATACATTAAGGTACTGTTTTCTTTATTACAGAGCGGGATGGTGATCGGAGGGTGGGGGTGCCACTAGACACTATGGATAGACACAAAACTAATGGAGATGGAAATTGTGGGGGTGCCACTAGACACCAGGGAAAGAAAAAATAAATTACAGGGATGGCGATTGGTAGGTGGGGGTGTACCACAAGACACCAGGGAAACAAAACAATATGGGAACGGCGATTGGACGTTGGGGGTGGCAGTAAACACCAGGGAAAGTCAAATCTATTACAGGGACTGCATTCAGGAGGGGGACTAGATATCAGGAAAAGGAAACAAAAATTAGGGCTCCTTCTAGTCTGAAAATTTATTGACAAAAGTCCAGATGGTCTAGACTGTAGGTGAGAGCAAAAAATACCCAATGTTAAGTATAGGGAAACCCAACGTTTTTTTTCTGTTTGTTAGAACTCCTTATCTCAAAAACCATACAAAATGCCGTCATGAATCTTTCGTCTTCTTGAGATTCTGGCAGCCTGAACCTACATGCCAAATTGTGGGCTATTTCATCACAGAAGGCAAAATTTATTGGGTTTTTTTTTTGTAGATTATTTTTGCTAGCTCCAGTGAACCAGGGCATCTCTCAGAAGTGCCCACTCGGCCGTCTCCTCTACTCCCCGTCTCACCTCCCTGGTTACGGCACCACGTCCTTGCAAGACCCCCTGATCTCCATCAGGGGTCGCTAAGGAGCAGTGCAAGTCCTGTATCCCACTCTGGGAAGGGAGAGCAGTCCTCCGGACGCTCAATCCCTTCCCTTCCCTGATGGCCCGAGTCCGTTCCTGAACCCAGGTCACCGGTGTGGCATCCAGTGCCTCAACCCTCAGTGCCACTGGGATGGCTGAACACAAAACTTATTAAGGTGCAAAAAATGGGATTTAACATTAAACAGGCTACTCAGCTGTAACTATAAGGGTGTAACCATGGCCCTGTAATATCCAAGATAGCCTAGCTGAGTTGCAATATCTCATTTTCTGTGAGGTCCTGCTTGTATCTCATTTTACTGTATTTAGCCAGGATAGACAAGTTGAGGTGCAGCATCACATTATCAGCAGGATCATGCTTTTCCCCCTCTTTATTATGTTTTTAACCAGGATAGGCCCACTGACATGCAATATCTTGTCTGAAGTGGGGTTCTGCTATTAGCTTTTTTTTCAATGAACTTACTCAGAATAGTCTAGCTAAGATGTAACATGTCGTTTTCAATGTGGTCTTACTCGCTTCTTTTCACAATGTATTTACTTATGTTTGTAATTGGCCATCGCCATAATAATTTAGATTTCCCTGTTGTCCACTGTTACCCTCTGCCGCCCTCAGCTGTCCTGCACCACTATGTCAGCAATTTCACTGGTGTCTAGTGTCATCCCCACCCTCCTATCGCACAGTGACATATTAATACTGATTACTGTGGTATCTAGTTGCATCACCTGCCCTCTGATGCCCCAGCATGACATGCTGAGTTAATCACTTGTGTCAACTGTGACCCCTCTCCCACTAGACACTCATCCCAGTGCCACTCTGCCTCCCTGGTGGCTAGCAGCCCCTTCCATGCACTGTACACATCATCTAGGCCCCCCCCCAGACACCAGGGATTAATTAGGCATGTCAGGCAGGGGCATTGGAGGGCAGGTGGTGCCACATTAGATACCACAGCAATCAGTATTAATATGTAGTTGTGTGATAGTAGGGTGAGGGATGACACAAGCACTAGGGAAATCACTGTAATGGTGGCACAGGATAGTCGAGGGTGACAGAGGGTAACAGTGGACAACAGAGAAATCTAAATGATTATGGCAATGGCCAATCAGAGTGTACAGAGTGCCACTGGACCGGAGTAAAGGGACCAGGGTGGGGTTGGGGGTAGGGTGAGCTTGTGGGATGGACTGGATGGTTCACCTTGCTAACTTTTCAGTTGGCTTTTTGCATGCATGGGTAACACCACATGTCCAAGTTCACACAACTTTCATTTTCTGAAACGTATCTTCTTAGCCCGAGCACTGCACAATTGACTTGTCATTGAAATATAATGTTCAATATCATATGAAAAGTAGAAATTACCTCCAGTGAACTCCAGGAATATATATCCACATTCATTTCTGTAGGTAGCGTCAGCTAATCCATTGAGTACAGTAGCTGCAGTTCCTTTAAATCATATATATATATGTGTGTGTGTGTATATATATATGTCCACGAAAAAGTAATGACAATGCAGACTGTTCCCATTATTTTCTTCCGCAGAATCCAGGCTACACAATAAACAACTTATAAATGTAAAATAATGTTGAAACGCTCTGATGAAGCACTCTGAGAAATCCCTGAAGATGTCAATCAGCTTGTTATAGCAACGAATCCAAGGTGCTCATTTGCTGCATTTAAAAAACATATGTTGCCACGATAATGACAGTGCACACTTTTACCATTAGTGTGTGGCACATAGTCCAGTCTTTGCAAGAAAACCCCAAACCAGTTTGGTTATTGCTTTATTTGTTTAAAAATTTGACGTAAACAAAGCACTCAGTGAAACTCCTGTGGATGTCAATCAGCGTGTTGCGGGATTTGACATCCACAAGATGGTGGCACACTTTACATACAGGTGCTCAGCAGTGCTGATAGGTGCTCACATTCTAGTCTTTTTTATTTATTTGGAAAGACCTTTGAGTGTGAGCTCTTTTACAAAGGTCCCACGTCAGTGTAGACATCAAGAAAAGTTACAATACAGGAACAGTAGGCACATGAACAAATTGGTGCAAGAACATCATTAGACAAAGCAAATCAAAGGGTGGAGCAATTACAATTTGAGTACAGTGCTGCCGCTAATTAATTGCTTTCTATAAAACACATACCGAATTAACATTACAGATGAAGTGGTAAAGTCAGTCAATAGAGGTGAGAGGCTAGATGTTGGATCATTGAGAGAAATTTTTCTTCTAGTTCTATGTTACCACCTGTCCTGATTGTGTCAGGACAATCCTGGTTGGGACAGCTGTGTCCTGCCAAAAAACATAAAAAATGCTAAATGTCCTGATCTTATAGTAGAGAAAATATTGTCTTGCTTTCCTCTAGAAGTTCTATAAAACTATGATAAAGTAACTAAAACAACTTAAAAGGATAGGAAACAATATGCTAAAACTGTTAGTATTATTTCTGATTATTTAGAGAAAAGAATCTGTTGCTTTGATCAAGGTTACATTTTGTCTTGTGAAAAATCATGTTTCAATATGAAATGTCCCACTTTGGGCTTCTTAAAAGGTGGTAACCCTAAGAGTAGACTTTATAGGGACTACTTTTAAACAGCTCAGCCTGTAAAAACCTTCTGACAGTGCAACTTAAATTAGGAAATGCCTTTTTTTTTATTTAAATTTTAAGACCCCGTTTTTTTGGGAGCTGGCAGGCGGGCTCCGGTCTCCCCCTCCCCCCCCCGGGGACTTGCATCCTTCTGAGACCAATGTCCCCATCACCGGAAACACCACTGGGGACCATCATGGAGCCTTCCAGCTCTGTTTTTCTCCCTTCCGTGTTGCGGTCACACATTCGCAAGCGGAGGCTCGCACACGCTGCGGTCCCGCAATGCCCTTCCTTCGTGCCGTTCTCCATCCTGTGCTGCCTGCAGACCTCCACCTGGGGGCAGCCATGCGGCAGGAATGACAAGGTCCCTCCCTGGGAGAGAAGAGCTGCCTCGCGGCTGCTCAGTCCAGCTCCCGCCCTTCCCAGCTGCCCCCCGACGACCCAGGCTTGTTCCCGAATCCAGGTCACCGGCATGGTGCAAGGTGTGGCATCCAGTGCCTCAACCCTCAGCACCACAGGGCCAGATTAAATTAGGACATTTCTGAGCTGCTGAGTCGATGACCCGATTGTATATTATGCACAGCTGTCCAGGACTGTTTCATTTGACTGCTTTAGCCTGCACAGGCTTTGAAGTGTAACCGCCCAGTTCTGTACAGTACTAGGGCAGAGTTGTTATCTGGCATCACCCATCACCCTTTAGTTCTTAGTTTTGGCAGGAGGAACTTAAAGGAGAACTGTGCTGAAGCTGTAATTCATTCTCCCACTAGAAGCTTTTTTTTTTTTTAAATAATTGGCTCAAATTCTGTTACTGCTCTAGCTATACAGGCTTTTTTTTATTCTTTCGTAACTGAATAAGGCCCACTGGGCCAATGCCTGTTTTCAGGGGCAACCCAAGGGCACTGGGGAGGTTAAGCGACTTGCTCAGTGTCACACAGTATACAAGTGGAAGTTGTGGCTATCAGTGCCAGGTCTGCTGGATGTATCAGGCTCATTCACCACTCATTACTCTAACCTCTACTGGCAGCTTTTTTTCTGATTTTCATGCTGCTGGTAAGAACCATGTTAAAACTGTATGATATAATTTATGTCATTGCTCAGCTTTTCCATTATTGGCACATTGCATCCATTTTTTACTACAGAACTGTGTGGCTGTTAGGGACATAAACTATATCATACAGTTCTAAAATGGTACTTGCCACCAGATTGTAAAGCAGAAACCTTCACTAAGGTTACTAAAAGGTCTGTATTGATGGAGTATCAGAATTTGAACCAGTACTTAAAAACAGCTTCTTTTGGAAAAATTGACTTACAGGCTCAGCTTAGTTCTCCTTTAAGTAGGGAGATATAAAGGACAGATGGGAAAAGAGGGAGGGTCCCCTGGAGGAGCATGCAAGGGGTTCCCTCAGATTCCACAGAGCTTATTGAAGTATGCAAAGTGTAAGGTCCCCAGGGGAGGGGAAACGCCCTGTCACCCAGGGACTTACTGCCAAGAACCTACAGGAGTGAGGGGGAAGTCAGCCACTGCTCTTAGGGCAAGGGTACAGTGGGTTTGGTACTGCCTGCTTAATCATGATGTGCCAGGGCATTGGTAAGAGGCCATGGGTACGGGCACATAAGGTGACTGCCAAGAGCTGGCTCAGGTCTTGGGTCAGGGCATTGGATTCCCATTGCATACTGCACCTGGGTGATGAGAGTACATGCCATCCCTTGGCATCAGGTAGCATAAGGTCAAACCACTTTGTGCACAAAGGGGTCGGGGTTCTCAGGCCCCCAGCTGTGCTCAGGACAGGCCTTCACCTTGGAGGTGGTGAGAATCAAACTTGGTGGGCCCAGTAGAAAGGAAAGTGTTAGGGTTTCACCAGGGAAGGCAGGGAAGCATTTCCTCAAGGAGTAAGTCTTGATGGCTCTTGGGCCTGAGGTGGACTCCTTAGAAGAGGGTGTTGACTGTCTGGAATGGGGAGGGGAGTCAGTAGAGGACTCTAAACAGCACTGGAGTGAAACAAGAAGATGTTTAAGGAGATCCGCAGCTATGGGCTAGTAAGGTAGGAGGGCCCCCGGAAAGTAAGCTGTAGTAAGCGCCACTAGCTGTCGAGTATGGGATGCACCCAGGGGGCGGGCTATGTGGTGCTACAAAATAAATTTGAGCTCGGGCTGATGTGCACCAGTGATGACAGGGCATTGTGAGTTACTGGGCATCAGGGTACAGAGTTCTACTTAACCTGTTCCAGTTGGCCCCAGAAGTAATTTCTGCCATCCTGTGGGGTGCGCCTTGTCAGCATGCCATTCAGTGCATTACATAAGGCCTATGAAAATGGGTCAGTAGAGACAGTGTAAATGAGAGCAAGAGTGAAGTAGTGCCAGTTTCTGAGTTTGGAGCTTACCTATGGACAGAAAGGGAGGAAGCATGACAAGTACACATTAATCTTAGCTACAGTGATGACACAGACCGTGGTCTCCATAAAGGAAAGGAGACTATTCTTTCTTTATTCTTTGGAATGCCCACTAGGCCCAAGACCTGTTTTCAGGGGTGACCTTGGAGCACTTGATAGGTTAAACGACTTGCTCAGGGTCAAACAGTATGCAAGTGGAGGTTGTAGGAACCAAACCCAGGTCAGCTGCAAGCTCATTCACATCTCGTTATTCCAACCTCTAGACCATACTGCCAGCCCCATTGTTTGTTCCAGTGTAGAAGAAGAATTTATTGTGTCCCCTAAACCCATTGTATGAATTATAGGTACTATATGAATTTGATCCATCCTGCTAAAAGAGGAATTGAGGCCAACATTTTTGGCATCAATAAATTCAGAATTTGGATCAGTATTTCCTCAATCAGCCTTGTGCCAAAAATTAGATCTGTAAGTTACTTCGTTTAAAAGTTTCAAGTCATTTTGTAACTCTTAATTCACTGCCTGTAAAAAAAAAAAAAAAAAAAAAAAGCCAGTTTCAGTGAAGAGCTGCTGCCGATGTCATCTCCTGAACTCACAACCTAGTGCTCCCAGCAAGCTACCTTGTGTGATTTGTTTCTCCTACAGTATGTTACTTAAAACTGCAGTTCTAGTAAACACCTGAAAAAGGAAAACTGACACGGGGCGGAGGGGGGGCACATCTACTTCCGTAATGTGTAGATGCAAGGTACAGTACATCAGAATGTGACAGGAGGTATGGAATGCAGTGGCAAATATGATTTTAGAATGACAAAGTTGTTTAAAATACTGCAGGTATAAGATTTCAAAATGTCACCAGGTTGCAATTGTGGAGAGCAGCAACGACACAGTCTCAGAAAGTAGATGGAACACATCATTTCAGAATGTGGAAGTGACGCACAGTTTCCGAATGTGACAGTGATGCACAATTTCAGAATGTGGTGGCGACGCATAATTTCAGAATGTGGCAGTGATGCACAATTTTGGAACTTGGTGGTGACACACAATTTCAGAATGCGGTGGTGAGCAATTTCGGAATGCAGCGGTGATGCACAATTTAAAAATGTGGTGATGCACAGATTTGGAATGTAGCGGTGACGCACAATTTAGGAATGCAGCGGTGATGCACAGTTTCAGAATGTGGTGGTGATGCATAATTTTGGAATGCAGCAGTGACACAATTTCCGAATGTGGCAGTGATGCATAGTTTCATAATGTGGTGGTGATGCATATTTTTGGAATATGGCAGTGACGCTCAGTTTCAGAATGTGGCGGTGATGTGAAATTTCAGAATGTGGTGGTGATGCATAATTTCAGAATGTGGTGTGCCGCATAATTTGGGGACATGGCAGTGACAATTTTGGAATGTGGCATTGAAACACAACTTGGCAGGGGTGCGCCATTTCAGAATGTGGCAGGGATGCGCAATTTGGGAATGGGAAAGGGATGTGCAATTTCAGAATGTAGCAGGGATGCATCATTTTAGAATGTGTCGAGGACACATAATGTTGGAATGTGGTGGGGATGTGATGCACAATTTTGAAATATGGTGGGTGCATACAATTCTGGAATGTGGCAGGAACAAGCAATTTTAGAATAAATGGTGTGTCCTGTCACATTCCGACAGTGTGCATCCCCACTTTATTCTGAAATTGCCAGTCCCCACCAAATTCCTCGATATGTGCCTCTGTCACATTCTGAGACTGATTGTCCAACCACATTTTGAGATGGCCCAACCCTGTCACAATTTGAGATTGTGTGTCCTTCCCCCAAGATTTTAAAATTGTGCACCACCTTGACATTCTATGCCTTGGTTCAGTGCTGCATTCCAAAATTACCTTCTGGCATGTTCTAAAGTACAGTACCATGCATCTGAAAATTCTGGAAATGCAATCACTGCAGGCAAGCCCATGGCACTTTTTTTAAAGGATTACTATAGCTACAGTTTCTTAAACTTTGGAGAAGCAGGTCCTGTAAGGTTGCTGACAGGGAGGACTAGAGTGTGCGTTCAGGAGATGACTTCATCAGTGGCTCTTCACTGAAACTGGCTTTTTTGAACAGGGAGTGAAATTAGGGTTACAAAATAGCTCATAACTTTAAAATGAAGTAACGTAGAAACTTAATTTTTGGTATGAGATTTATTGGGGGTATGTTTATTCTAATTCTGCATTGTAGCACTTTTGGTGGAGTCCCTCATTTCTCAGTATTTTTTTAATTTTAAAAACATGAAACAGAGAGCTCCCTTACCTCATGGGGAGCTCCTTCAGGCTGTTTTCAAAATGTGTTCTATAACATCCCAAGGAAGGGAAGGGATTGTAATTTACCCCGAGGGACTGGCCGCGTGATCCTTTTCCACTTCCTGGCTCTCCGATCACGCCACGCTCCAACATTTGTGACCTCTTTATAGGGCGGCAGGCGTGCTCATTCATTATTGGAGCGTTTTTTCAAATGTATTTCGATAAATCGTTTTGCGTTTATTGATGCCAAGGTTCAACTAACAAGAGCCTTGTTTGTTGAACCCTGGCATCAATAGATACCAAAACCCGATTTACAATTGGGAAATTACATTTGAAAAAGACGCTCCATTCAAATGAATGGAAGGCGCCCCCACGCTTGAGCTATAAAGATGTCACAATAGGTCGGAGCATGGTGCGGATTGGAGAGTCAGGAAGAAGAGAGGGATTGTGCAGCCAGCCCCTCAAGCAAATTGCAATTCTTTCCCAACCTTGGAGGGCTTTAGAACAAACTTTGAAAACCACCTGGAGGAGCTCCTGATGAGGTAAGGGAGCTCCCTGTTTCATGTTTCTAAAAGGCAGTGATACAGAACTCTGGTTACACATGGGGGTTTACCTACACCATTGCAACACACAACTGGGCAACTGCAATTAGGGTGACACCAAAATGCTGACGGCACACATCAATCCCAGCAATTGTGTCGTCTGACCCCAGTTGTGCACCAGGGCACATGCAGGCTCTTTGCAGGGGGCTTTGCCTCCCGCATCTGGAAAAATAATATCATCACCTCTAGGTTGGAGGTGTATGGGGCAAAGAGCGCAACACCCCTAGGGTGGCAACCATGGCGGGGGCGCTGCGAAATCCAGGTGCCAGAATGACTGCTGAGCTGGCTGCATCTCCCTCATTGCCATCGTCCTAATTGTTTTGCTGCGTTGATGGGATACCACACATGGGGCTCCTGGTGAGCAAAACACCTATTACTTCTAGACACGGGAGTGTTCTGGGCCGTGCCCACCCCATCAAAGGGCACATAGAAACATAGACAATGACAACAGAAAAAGACCAATGGCCCATCTAGTCTGCCTGTAATCCCCGAGCATACCTCCGGACCTTTTGTCAATATAGCATTTTTATCTACACTATCCACCCCATTGCTCCCTGTCTACTACCTCCAGAAGTAACTACTAAGCCCTTAATGGTTTTGGTGTCCACCACCTATGCTGACAGACTGTTCCATGACTCAACCACTTTCTCTGTAAAACAAACATTTCTAATGTCCCTCCTGAGTCCCGCCTCAGCTTCCACTCATGTCCTCTTGTTCTAGATTCACTACTCCTGTTGAATAGTTCCTCGGAGTTCACCTTGTTCATTCCTTTCAGGAACTTGAAGATCTGTATCATATCAACCCTCTTTCATCTGGCCTGAAGCAAGTTCATATTCAGTGCCCTAAGGCAAGCCTAGTAGAATCTGCTGAGTCATTTTGGTTAACCTGTGCTATACCATCTCTAGCTGTCCTTGTCTTTCCTTGGGTGAGGACTCCAGAACTGGCATAGTACTCCAGGTGTGGCTTCACCAGTGATCTGTAGAGAGTCAGTAATACCTCTTTCCTCCTGCTGTCAAAACCTTTCTCAGTACACAGGAAGAATCACAACTTGCATTTCGTCAGCTTCCCAGAGGAAGTGGGGCTGGGGGACAGGATCACTTTTTTCCGTCATGCTTTGCCTGCCTTATTGGAGCTCCTGGAGACCCCCACTTTGACATAGAGCAGGCCCACAGATCCCCAGCGCCTCCGCCTAAGCAGAGCAAAAAGCCCAGGCCAATCCTTGCAAAATTCCTCTGATCCTAAGTAAAGGGAGACATCCTCTGGCAGGCCTGTGAACTAGAAACTTTGGACTGGCAGAACACCAGGTGATGCTATTTCAAGATTACTCAGAAGAACATGCCATCCAGTGCAGTTAACAACAACAACAAAAATCGAAAGAGACCTAAGAGTAATTATATCAGATGACCTAAAGGTGGGCAAGCAATGTGAGGAGGCAGTAAGGAGGGCTGGAGGGATACTGGGATGCATAGGGAGAGGCATCAACAGTAGAAAACAGAAAGTTGTTAACCCTCTGTACAGACAGTGAGACCCCATCTGGAGCACTGCAATTCTGGAGACCCCATCTCCACAAAGACATAGACAGAGTGGAGGCTGTTCAGAGAAGAGCAACCAAAATGGTGCAGGGTCTGCACCAGAAGACATACGAGGAGAGACTAAAGCAGCTTAATATGTATACCCTTGAGGAAAGAAGGGAGAGGGGGGACATGATAGAAACTTTCAAGTATCTCAACGGAATTAAAGTACAAGAAGGTAGTATCTTTCAGAAGAAGAGATGTGCAAGAACAAGGGGGCACAATCTGAAGATAGAGGAGGGATGACTCACAGGTAATATTAGAAAGTATTTTTTCACATAGAGGGTTGTGGATGCATGGAACAGCCTTCCTGAGGAGGTTGTGGAGTCAGGAGCAGTGGGACAATTCAAGGATGCATGGGGCAGGCATAAGGCAATTCTAGTGGAGGGTAGGAGGAAGTAAGCTGTAGATTAACTAGAATCTGCAGCTTATCCATCAGGCAGGGAAATGGGCAGACTAGGTGGGCCAAGTGGTCCTTATCTGCCATCAAATTCTATGTTTCTAGAACTTATACCAAAGTCTGTCAGGCCTTACACTGATCTGGGGTACCCTTCACCCTCCAGTATCCAGCTGTGCTCCATCTCACTCACAGGGGGGTTACCCTCACTTTTAATTCCCCAGAGGTGGCCATGCAGTAGTTACAGAAACATTGGCCCAAAGCTATTCCTCCATGAGCTACTTCCCAAACATCTCCGCAGGGACCTGCACCGGCTGTAGTCCCAGTGGCAGTCACTGTCAGTTGCCCTGAAGCACTCAAGGCCTCACGACAGATTCATGAGAAAGATGACCCGTGGATGCTGCCACCTAAAAGTAAATGGAGGCACCAGCACCACGGCAGATCATGAAAAGAGGCCTCAGCGACTCCAGTCTAGAAGTCACAGAGTGAGGACTCAGTCGATGGGAAGGACAAGGTAGCTGAACTACCCGCCATGAACAGATATGCCTCCATTTGGCCAGTCTCACCAACATCGACTTCTACAGTGAACCCCACAACTCTCAACAAGCAACTCCTCTCCCTCGCTACCCAGGGCCCGACTGACATCCAGGCACCCCCTCAACATCCACCATCCTGGGCCTCCTTGATGGCAGCGGCAGTCCCTCTTCCCACATCTGGCTCCTCCAGTATGGAAGAAGGCAACCGTGTTGACTAGCTGAAATCTGCAGACCTAAATGCAAAACTCAGTTCTTCAGCACCTCCATGAAGCTGGGAGAGTTTCTTGCCTGAAGTTGAGAAACTGTGAGTACTCTTTGGTGGGGAGGGGAAGGCAGTAGCACTGGGATCCTTATTTTAGTTATGTCTCACTTTGTTAATCTGGTTTAGTCTCTACGCCTAGATGCACCCCCCCCCCCCCACACACACACACACAAACTTCTTTAACTTTGCCTTCTGCTTTGTTCTGGAACAGGGCAGGGATAAAAACTCTGATCTCCCTCCTATTGTGCAAGCAACCTCCACTTCAGTGTGGGACCTGATTAAACCGACTGTCTTGGCACTCTTTAAATAGACAAAATGTGCTTTGTTTCTTTTTTTGGCCTAAAGCCCCAGTGACATATTATTATTATCATCTCTTCAGCTGCAAGCAGGACTTCCAGTGACATCACCAAGTGGATGGCTTGCTGATCCTGCAGCTCCGTCGAACCCTAATTTTCAAACTTATCAAATTCCTTCAGTAATGCTGGAACTTCTCTCAAATGACAGCAAATGGCTTCAAAGCATACAGGGGGAGACAGATTGACCAGGTCCAGGATGACAAACACAGCTAAATCATCAGATACAAGTGGATTCAATTCTGCAGCCTCTCCATATAGCGACAGTGCATCCCTGGACAGTGAACGGGCCTGAGGCAGATACAGATACGGAGAGGGAACAGCTCTTAAGGTCTCAATTTGAGACCTTATTGAACGAAATAAAAACCTTCCATTCAGAGACGCAGCAGGAATTCCGAACTCTGAATAATAAACATGATGGAGAAAAGAATGCAGATGGCGGAGGACCTCATCTCACAGGCTGAAGATACAGCCATACAACGCCACATGGCAATCGACTTCCTACTGGACCAACAAGAAATGCTACAGCAAAAGTGCTTGGACTTAGAATCCCACTCCAGATGCGAGAATTTATGTGCCTATGGCCTACCTGAAGGAGCAGAGATGGGCAGAATGTCTGAATTCGTGGAGGATCTGTGGCACATTTTGGATATTGCCCCTCAGCTACAGTTCCATATCGAGTGAGCCCACCAAGCCTAAATGCCACACCCAACAGACCCGAAGGCAAGACCGTGGTCTGTTCTAATGAAATGTGCAAGCTTTAAGGACAAAGAACAAATCTTGAGATTAGCGTGGGGCGCTAAACAAGTGGAATACAACGGGGCCCGCCTCTTTTTTGACCTGGATTAACCCCCAGAGATTCTTCAAAAGTGGCTGGCTTATGGTGGCTTGCTCCAAGTGCTGCAAACTCATCAGATCTGTTTTAAGACCCCCTACCCGGCCCATCTCAATGTCTTTTGGGAGTCAGGAACTGAGACGCGACTCCGGAAGAAGCTAAACAAGCCTTTAAAAATTGGGGTCTGCAGGATTCGGCAGAGAAGGGAAACTCCCTAAAACCGCAACCACAGTGCACAACCTGGAGGCCTGGAAATATGCAGCACCACCTTGCCTCAGGGAAACATGCCACAGCTGCAGCACTTGCAGATGTCCATGGCATCCTGAAGAATCTGCGAGCAGCTCTGGCACAGGCACACACTCACGGAGATATCCCCAGCTGAGCTACCTGAATCACAGTATTGGTTTTACCATGATACTGCCTATGGCTGTCTCTTGACAGTAAAGAAAACCCTATGGGTTTTAACTCTGGGGACTCTGAAGGCTGTAAGTACCTTCCCATCTCTGATTGGGCTTCTTACTAGTAGATTGCCAACCTTAAACTTCAGCACACCAACTTACACTTTACTTCAGAGAATTAGAGCATGAATTCTAAACTTTAACTCTACCATGTGCCATGACTTGATCACTTGTGGGCTTTCTACGGTCTTGGGGATTAGCTACAACAACCTGAGACTGTTCCTGTTCCCCTTTGCATAGCGCTGTACTACAGAAAATGGAGTCATATACAGAGGATTATGCAAGGAGCAGAAGTGACTACAAGAGAGACTCCTCACATTAAGCAGTGGGGACACACGGCTCACGCGCTTCATATACTGTAGACGCCTCTTTTAACTTTTTCATAAGTACCAGCGCAAGTAAGGATGAGACTTGCACATTAGTCCCTAGTGGGTCCTTAGACATGATGTTGCTTGATAATTCTGTCTAAGCATCGATACTGGTTGGTTTAATCGGGGTGATGGTTAGCGTTGACTGCTGTTTCATTTCTGTTTATGACACTGCTTTTTCTCTGGTAGTGCAGACACATCAAACTCCTATAATAATTACAGTTCAGGGTCACATGCATATAACCATGAGGAAATAATATTACCTTTAATTTACTAACCTCACTTGTAAGTCAATGTTATTTAGCAGCATTTAGAACAGCAGTAAAAATTCTTTTTTTTTCTACTTTATAAGCTGCAAACTTTAACTGTGCTTGCCGCTAGGTAAAATTCAGTTGATAAGTTTTTCATTCAGCTGGTCACTATCTGGGTTGCTGTGAGACTTAACAATAACATTCAAATATAGATGATAACCCTGAGACCCTATCTCCCCAGCTGGGGAGTGGAAAAGATTTATGGAGGTCGAAATGGAGGGCTTTAATTTCACAGTTGACCTTCTGGACAGCGATGGTCTGGCCCCCTTCATGGTGGCTGCTTTGCATTGGCCTACCAGCCTGGGTGATTGAATACCATGTCATTGCCTGTTTGCCATGGTCAGTTGAGATGCATGGCACGGGAGGACCTACAACCTTGTCTGTTTTGCCTCCCCCGGCTGTACCCCATAGAACATCAGATAAGTGTTGCGGTCACAAAAGGGGTGCAAGACTTTGCCCTTCCTCTTTGGAAGTTGGAAAATATCCCAACTCTTAAATGTATATAGGTTGTTACTATTTTTAAAAGTTGTAAAAGTTCTCTGTGCAGAAATGTGTTTTTATTATTATATCTTGAAGTGTGTTATGTGGGTATGGGGGGGGGCCGGAGTCCCTGTATGAGTGGCGGGTTGTGGGAGGTCAAAAGACATCTTAAGCGAGCTGGGCACATTAAAGCAGCAACATTTTCATTTAACAGCACAACTGTGAATCACCAGATAGCGAGTTGCAGGTTTTGGGAAACATTTTTTCCAACCAGGGACGATGGCTCAATCTCGTCACATTCAGATTTTTTCTCAGAATGTCAGTGGACTAAATAGTCCTTCAAAACAATACAAGGTACTTTCCCTGATTAAAAAAAAAGTCACCCCACCTTTGTACTCTTGCAAGAAATGCACCTCTCCAGAGAGGAGCATCAAAAGCTCATTAGGTTTGGTTATTCCCCAGTCATAGCCTCTTCATACAGAGTGAGGAAAACGAGAGTCACAGCCATTCTAATTCCCCATCTGCCTTATTGACTGGTCATCTCGAGGGAAAACCAATAACCCTGTCGAGTATGTACCTTCTCCGGGTACTGATGCACAAACAGTGAGATCTCTTTTTCAAAAAATCGGAGATCTACAATCGGGCATACTCATAGTGGGTGGGGACCATAATTTAATTTATCATCATAGAGACACCACCAACCACTGTCCACCACGTAAAATGGGCACACAGAAGATAGCTCAGAATTACTTTAAAGAGATGCACTGGGTTGATGCGTGGCGCCTGATGAACCCCGCAAGCAGTGGGTACTCCCACTACCCTGCACCCCATAAAATATATACCAGAATCGATTACTTTCATATCTCTGGTGAGCATTAACATGCAGTTATGGATTGCCAGATGCTCCCCTTTCCCCCCCTCGGACCACAATTCAGTGGTGCTTAAACTAACCTGGGACTCGCCTAAAAAAACAACACTCTGGAGGTTCAATAATTTTTTGTTGCATCTTGCCTCCTTTCACACTCAAATTAAGGACTGGATTCAGAATATAATCAAAGAAAATTCCCACCCGGACATTAGTCCAGGCAGCCTATGGGACACACTTAAGGTGGTGCTGAGGGGGGGGTTATAAAGTATGCATCGCAGTACAAGAAAACACAAGTGGAATTACTAGACAAACTCCAAGTATAATTAAAGGACCTCCCAAAACAGCATATGGAGGGGGATGACGGAGTTCTCTCTCTTCTGGAAATTACTTAGCAAAAGATACAGCACCTCCTGGATGCTAAAACAGAACAGGCTTTACAATTTCTAAAACAAAAGTATTATGCAGTGGGCCCTAGCGTAACGCGCCTACTGGCACACAGGTTAAGGCGAAATATGGTAAAAAATACAGTAACTAAAAGAGTCCCATCTCCGGTTCATGGCTACGCCACCCTCTGCAAATAATGGAGGTGTTTCAATCTTTCTATCAAAACTTGTATACACTGGAGGGGCTGTCTTATGTTCAAGCCAATAAAACATATCTGGGAAACTTGTGGATGCCGAAATTGTCCTCACAGCAGACAGCCATGCTGGATGCCCCTGTTTGACATTCAGAATTGGAACAGGCAATCCAGGCCCTGAAAACAAATAAAGCCCCAGGCCCGGACTGCTATTCTAGCAAATTTTATAAGGCCTTTGACGATCTTCTGCTCCCTCACCTTCAACCATTGTGCCAGGGGATACTTGAGGGGGGGTTTGATACCTCCCACATGGTCATATGCCACAATATCCAGTATTGCTAAATCGGGGAAGGATCCCAGCCACCGTTCTTCTTATAGACCCACATCGGTCTTGAACATTGACTACAAGCTATTTGCCACAGTGATGGCTAAGCGGTTGGATGGGATCCTCCCCTTTATTATAGATGGAGACCAATGTGGGTTTATTAAAGCATGACAGACCCAAGATAACATTAAAAGAACCTTGCATATTTTACACCATGCCACCCGGTCCCAGCACCCCTTATTAATATTAAGTTTAGATGCTGAGAAGGTTTTTGACCTGCTGGCGTGGCCCTTTCTGTCATCCACATTATCCCACATGGGGTTCACCAAACAGTTTACTAGACTAATTTCATCTATTTACATGTCCCCAATGGCCTATATCAAAATGAATGGTGCTATCTCAACCCCAATACCTTGCTTAGAGGTACCAGACAGGGGTGTCCCCTATCACCTCTGTCGTTTGCAATATACCTGGGGCCTTTGGCTCAAATGATTTGTCAGACTCCCGAGGTGACGGGGCTGTCCCTGGAGGGCAGATAACAAAAGCTAGCTCTATACGCAGTTGATCTCCTCATTTACTGGGGTCCTCAGGATCAGTCTCTCCCACCACTTTGATGTATCCTGATGGAGTTTGGTAGTTTGGCAGGGTATGAAATTAACACTACAAAAACAGAGGTCCTGCAGATACAATATTCCCCATCCCCAGACATTAGAAGAGCATTCCCCTTCCAGTGGGGACTGAACTCGCTGAAATATTTGGGCATTCACTTAACCTGAGCATCTCTATATTCCCAGAATTATGGTCCCCAGCTCAGGCAACTGAGGTATGATCTAGAGAGATGGCAGGCCCTCCCACTTCCCTTCACACAATGAATAGATTGCATTCAGATGAATCTAGTACCCCGCTTTTTATATTTATTACAAACCTTACCGGTTAACATCTCAAGTAACTTTTTCCAAGCGATTAATAGTGGGATCTCACGGTTTATATGGGATCTTCAACGTCCCAGGATATGTCTAGCCACATTATTCATTCGGGCTGGCAATGTAGCCTAGAGGTTAGAGGAACGAGGTGTGAACGAGCTTGGTACATCCCGTAGACCAGACCTGAGTTTGATTCTCACAAACTCCACTTGCATACTGGATGATTCTGAGCAAGTCACTTAATCGCCCAGTGCTCCCAGGTCACCCCTGAAAACAGGCACTTGTGCCTAGTGGGCCTTACCCAGTTACCAAAGACTAAAACACAAAAAATTTAATAAATTATGTCTCCCGGGGGGGGGCTGCCAGATTTGCAGAAGTACTATATGGCATCCCAGTTATGCACTGCCTTCCTCTGGCTCCATCCTCAGTATGACACATATTGGAAGACTTTGGAGATTCGAGAAGAGGATTTGCATAAACTGGCACCTGTGCTTCTGGCACGGCCTTCCCCTCCTGTGCTTTCAGTCACCTCCAATCCCTGTGCGTCCTTAACCCTACAATGCTGGAAAACTAGCCTAAATCTTAAACATATTAAAAAAGCAAGATTTTTGCTATATTCTATCCCCGATATGGCAGATTTTCTCCCAGCTCACTTGAATAATGGCTTTCATCATTGGGAGAGGAGGGGCCTGTATTTGATCCACCACTTCTTAGATAAAGGGCAGCTCCTCAGCTTTGAGGAGTTGCAACAAAAGTATGCTCTGCACCAACAAGACAAGTATAGATCTTTGCAAGTATCAACCTATATTAAAAATGACTGGTTCAGGGGGCTGGATTTGGGTGCTCCCCCATCTCTCCTTGAGACATTTTTCCAGGTGCTGGAAGGAAGAACCCCTTTAGCACGATTTCATACATTTATGCTGTTCTACAAGCAAAAATTGGGTGCTCCTTGGTGTCTTTAAAACAAGCATGGGAAAAAGATCTAGGCATCCATCTGGAGGAAACGGACTGGGAGAGACATTTGAGTCACTTGCAGAAGGACCTTAGTTCTTATCTTTATAGGGAGTTTTCATGGAAAATGACAATTAGATTTTTCTGTACCGCTGCTATACAGGTGAAATATCTCCCAGATCGTGGGGCCATGTGTTGGAGAGGATGTGGTATTGCCCCCGTGACACACAGCCACATATTCTGGTCATGCTGTGCTCTCTGGCCCTTCCTACAAGCATTGCAGGGGGAATTGCAGGTCTTATTAGTTACCCCAATAAATCTGACAGTGGAGGCCTTCCTGTTTTCTAAGTACAATGCCACGTTGCACTCTCCCCATATTAAGAAGTTACTAAACATCACTTTATTAGCGGCCAAGAAGGCCATTACACAGCGTTGGCTATCGGCTATCCCCCCAACGATTCCCTAATAGCAGGACATCCTAATTGGCATTATAATTTATAAAATGGAAAAACTAACAGCATATGGCAAGCTAGGCTGGCAGTGTAGCCTAGAGATTAGAGTAGCAAGCTGTGAATGAGCTTGATACATCCAGCAGACATGGGTTTGAGTCCCACAACCTCCACTTGCATACTGTGTGACCATGAGCAAGTCACTTAACCTCCCCTGTGCTCCCAGGTCACCTCTGAAAACAGGCACTTGTGCCTAGTGGGCTTTACCCAGTTACCAGAAGAATAAATAAATCATCTTGAAGCCTTCGAAATATTTTGGAGAAGATGCGTATTTTACATAATGGTTTTGAGAAGGGATTTTTTTCCTTGAATGGGTTGGGGGACTGGAGGTAGAGTCCCAGAGGAGGGAATTAGACCAATGGCTTCCTGGATGTCCCCATGGGGGGGTTGGGACAGATTCCTGCCTCCTTGTCCCCCCAACCCTCTTCCCCACTTCCTGCACCCCACTAGTTTCAGTATTAGATTTGTCCTGCATTTATTGACAGATATTACTTAATACAAATAATCATTCCTGACAAAGGACTGAAATGAATATATGATATGAACTTTCACACCTCTTCTTAATGTTATTAGTATTTGTTCTTTGTTGATGGTGACTAAATTAATTAGTTATTTTTGATTTAAATTTTACCCGTATAAGATCACGTGTCTATATGATATAGATAATGTTCTTTCCTTTTTTTAGAGATTGTATCCATAAATAATTGTTCTTTGATATGTAATTGTTATAAGATGTAATGTGTTATCTCTGTTATAATGAAACTACTAATAAAAACTAAAGTTAAAAAAAAAACAGCTGTAGGCAGGTTTAAATATGTACCTTTTTATGATGGGTGCCCCAGGTAGCTTGACTCTTGGCTGTTCACGAGTATGGGACCCTGCGGCAGTGTAGCGTCTTTCAGTTGCTGGCCAGGCTCATGGCTGTGGTCCCCTTCCCTGCACTCTTAACAAACCCGCTTGCCCCCTTTATTTCCTCTACTGTTTGCGCAGCCCCAGGGGCTGCACATCTGTGCCCTCTGGTATTATACCTTCTGAGAACTCCTAGGCTAAAAATGACTGGATCCAGTTAACCTGGGTGTTCT
This sequence comes from Neoceratodus forsteri, assembly GCA_016271365.2. Taxonomy (NCBI): domain Eukaryota; kingdom Metazoa; phylum Chordata; order Ceratodontiformes; family Ceratodontidae; genus Neoceratodus; species Neoceratodus forsteri. The sequence continues at coordinate 1,508,640,428 of CM057450.1, forward strand.
AAGAAATTTGAGGGAATAGGGCATATCACTCAGGACCTCTACTGCTAACTACCTGGGGACTGCAGAACCACGTTAGGTTACACAATAATGGCATAGGAAACTTGTGATTGTCCATTAGAAGTGCTGGCCCTCCCAGAACTCAAGCAGTTGTGCCCCTCACGACTGTGCAGATATGCACATGTTTTATTTATTTATTTGAATTTTGTTGTCCAGGTAAACCCACTGGGCCTTGGGAGGTCCTTTTTCAGGCTCGACTCGGGATTAATTAAAGAGAAAGATCACAGACTAGCTGAATACAATACACAATGGATACGAGCAGGCAGTTATACAATGCTTAAAATTAGTTGCAAGGACTCTTTGTGGTACACATACATTCTATTCTAAACATTTACTATATACTTTTGTAAGGGTGCCTCTGTGGCCATTCTCCTTCTTGCCAATTTCTCTGCCTTGCGGCAGTATGCTGTTGTTACAGTGAACCCAGCACCAGAAATCCATTACAGCGACACAACCCATTCGACATCCACAGTGTTGAACGGGTTGTCGGAGCGCTGTACAGATATAGCCACTCTCAGTGTTGGCCACTCTCCCCCAATAATCTGCCCCTACGGGTTGTCAGAGTGCTGTACAGATACAGCCACTCCCGTTGTTGCCGCTCTCCCCCATAATCCATGTCCCCCCCCGGAGCTGACAGTCTATAAGTCCAGGGGATGTGGGGGCTGAGCCCTCCATGTTGGTGGTGCAGGGGGGCCAAGCCTGCCACAAACAGTCGAAATGTGCCCCAGTGCATGGGGCACCATGGCTGTCAGCCAACACATTTGCTGGGCGATGTGGTCGCTGTTGGCAAATTTGTGTCACCGTACTGTCTGTTGACAACTTTGTTGTTGATGATACTTGGTGGAATCCCTCACGGCAGGTGCAGTCCTTTTGCACCAAAACAGTTTCATGGACAGTTGATGCTTACCTTTCTTATCCCCCAGTTTCACAGCTAACTGAATGGGTGTAGCTTCTAGAGATCACCACTTTTGGCAGCTTCTACCCCTAGAGCTTCAGTAGAAGGGGTGCCTAGCACTGGGGAAGGCTCAAGAATGACTACCATCCCTCAATAGGCCTGAGGCTTGGCTCCCATTGCCACTCGGTACCACTCGAATTATGCTATGAGGATCCCTGGTGACCCTCACTTACTTCCCTCTCCTCTTACCCCCCCGTTCTTTGAAGTAACTAGATCCATGGCTGCTCATTGTCCTAGCTGGCCCACATCCCCTTCCCCCAGGATGCATCTGGAAATGAACTGTTAGCAGCTCAGATGTATTTCCTGGTGAAATTTTTGAAATAAATAAATAAATGGCCAGGTAAGATAGATTCACGCATGTGTCAGGGCGTGATTGAGGGTGGGGGATTGGGCATTGTTTTCCTCAGTTGTTGGAGACCCAGCACTCTCCTTCTCATTGGTAGCAAGCAGCTGCTGCCCTCAGAGGGTTCAGAATGTGCCTGGAACACTGCTTAAAGCCCTGACCTTATCTCTCTGCCCAGCCAGAGTCACTTAGGTTCCTGTTGTGATCACACACAATGCTGTATTTCATTTTAATAGTTGTTATGTTACTTAATGTTTCTAGAAATAGTTATCTGTTTGCTAAGTGGTATTTCTGTCACAAACTCTCAAACCTGGTGCACCTTGTGGGGAATGGTACATAGAGGGGGAGGGAGAGGTGCGGAGTCACTCAGGTCCTTGGAACCAGCAGCAGAATAACCCCCAGAAATGTATAGCTGGTGTTTCTCCCTTTAACTATCAGTCTTACTGCTTGTGAGTTACATGGCACCCAATTCGGGCAATTTCTGAGAGTACCCTCTATGATGTCTGACTTGCGATGTCATGTCTGGAATGTTAGGATATTAACACTGCAATAAAGTGCAAGCAGGTGATGTCTCACCTCTACTGCCTATAGACACAGCTGGCTGTTCCTCAGGAGACTAAACTGACACTGTGAAAGCCCAGAAACTCCATAGAGGATGAGTGGACCTGGAAATCCACAGCCCAGCAGTAGCCAAAAGAGGGGTGTCTCCATACTAGTTCACAAAAGCCTATGTTGGAAAATGCAAAAGACAGCTGCTGTCCCTGAGGGTCACTGAGTGCTAGCTTTGTTTGAGACCCCCGAAGGTCCACTAGCAGTAGACAAGCTCTTTGTATCAAATGTGAGCTCCCCACAGTTCTTCCATGATATGGTAGACAGGGTCTCTCATTTTAATGACTGTCAGGTTCCCCTACTGATCAGGGGCAATTTTAACTTTACCATGGTCCTAGCCCTTGATTGTAGCCATAATAAACCTGAACTTCACACTAAGGCAGTACAAGCTGTCAAGATGTGGCTTAACAGCCAGCCCGGTGACACTGAGGGTTGAGGTGCTGGACACCACACCTCGTGCCATGCTGGTGACCTGGATTCAGGAATGTACTCGGGTCAGCGGTGGGGGGGAAGGGTTGAGCATCCGTAGACAGCTCTCCTTCCTCAGACTGGGGGAAAACAAATCACTTGGGAGCACTGGAAGTTAAAAGGGTATACATAAAGTAGCAGATCTCCTTCTGCCCTGTAGTAACTCGCTAGACACCTTCCAGAGCCTTCAAAGTTGCTTTGGTCTGCCTGACTTCTGGAGACACCTCCAATTATGCAGTACCCTGGCCCCCCCCCTTCTTAAGCACCTTAACTAAGTCCACACTCTACTGCCCATGCATCCCCTACACTCCCAATCAAACCGCCCTTGCCAGACACACTTGGGCCTTAGCATTGTACTGCCCCATTAGTAGGCTTGAATGGTGGTCATGCTGGAAGGCTGCTCACTTCCCCATTAAAGACTCCTGAAGCAAACTCGTACAAAACAAGGTGCTCTGCACTGGTACTGCACCCCAGTGGTACTCCATGTGGCTCATCTCATCTCATCCCCACCAACAATTGCTGGAGATGCAATGAGCCCAAAGGTGACATTTACCATGTACTCTGTGCCCCACACTGGCAGTGTTCTGGCGCCATATTCATGATGTCATGGCAGCTGTTCTCTCCACAAACTTCCCACACACTCCAGGTCTCTTCCTTCTGGGCTCGAGGCAAGAACCCCCCCATCTCTTAAAGATACAGTTTGACCAGTTAGTCCATACCAGTATTGAAGCTAAGAAGTTTCTGTTGCGCAGATGGCGCACCTCTGAAATCCTGACTACTAATGAATTCCTGTTGAACGTGGCTTAATTGGCTGGCTTCCAGTGCTTGTCTCATGTGGCCTCAAGCTTCTTGAAAGGATATCAAATGATTTGGTTCCCTCTTCTTAGATATCTCAGCCCATCTCCCAGACCGAGTACACAGGCCCACCCCATGTCCCCTGCACCCAGAGATGGGGTTCATTGACTAATTTTTCTACCAATTTTTGCATGATTCCCCCCCGACTACCACTTTACCCAAAAACTCCTGTATAGATGGTCAGGTTCGAGTTTATTGGTATATGGCTGGCAGTATAGCCCAGAGGCTAGAGTAAATGAGCTGTGAATGAGCTTGGTACATCCAGTAGACCTGGGTTTTATTCCCACAACCTCCACTTGCATACTGTGTGATTGTGAGCAAGTCACTTAATCTACCCAGTGCTTCCAGGTTGCCCCTGAAAACTTGTGCCTAGTGGGCCTTCCCTGGTTACAAAAAATAAAACAAAACCAAAAAAAGGACCCTCTCACCATTTGCTAGTTTATGACTCCTCCCATCTCTGCAGGATATATAATGCACTGGGCATTGTGGACTATATGGAACCTTCTGCTTCATCAGTTTCAAATGTGGCACTGTGCAATATGTTTCCATCCATTTGTACCTCTGTACTAAGACCATGGTTTAGGCATCATCTGATATCCTTTGTTTAAAGCATCCTTCTATGCGCTGTCAGTGCTCGATCCTGAATCTGTATGTAATTCTGAAAAAATCTGAATAAAATGTTTATCAAGAAGGTCGCATCTTCCCAGCCACCCTGACTCTCCAGGACAGGGGCTGCCCCACCATTTTGTGTTGCACCATCGTAAATGGAACTGCTATTTTAGCTCATCCACCTCGCACCAGTCGAATATACCTCACTCTCATAGTGACTTCATAATACAGTCATCAGGAGAAACAAATCTAGAAAACAGTAACATAGGCTGCTGACCCATAAGAATTGAGCATCATATTTCATGTGTCCGCAATAACCATCAATTTTATATGTGAAGTCCATAACTTACGTCACTTGCTCCACTTCTTCCCCATCGCCTAGAGGCATTGAAGTTCATCTTGCAAAACAGTGATCAGTATCCCTCAACAGTTCAGTTCAATTTATAACAATATGTGAAAAGTCACTAGGTGATACCCTCACCCCTCAGGTAGTTCATCCTCATCCGCTGCATTTAATATTTTGGGGGGTAGTTTTGCAGCAAAGTCCCTGGACTCCCTTGGAATCTGTAAAGCTATATGTACATTTTATCATTAACAGTAAGTTGAAGGTGAGCTGGAAATAAGATCCGATACACCACTCCTGCCTACTTCAACTTTGCTGCAACCCATTCAAATGCTTTATACCACAGACTGCTGGCCTACGAGTAATCTGGAAAAAAGGGGATTCTGTCTTTCCCCACCATGATGGGTGATTGTTCTCTGGCTGACTGAAGCATCTGCTCCCTCATCACTAATGTAGTCAGGGTGAATAGGATTGTGGGGGGGGGGCCTTCTCCAGTTACTGTGGCATGGTGTGGGGTGATACAGTATACTCAGATTATGGGAATGGCAAAGTCGAGGCCGACTGCCTATGGTAACCACCACTCCAGGAATGTTGTTAATTATACAATAGGGTCCAAAAATTCTCTCTACTGATTGGTTGGCTAATACTTTATGCCGTGAGGTAATTTCTGCATGACCACTGCATAAAGTACCAGCCAAATGCACACAAATTACAATAAAAAGAAATCACTACACCTTCCTGAGCAAACTGTAAATGCTGTAATTTTTGTTTCTAATAGGCAGTGCTAAATGTGAACTACTCGCTCACAATTGCACATATAATCACTCACTCACAGCGCTTAGTTCATTCACATTGCAGACAGCTCTCTTGATGTAGCTTCCAGAGCCACACACTCTTGACTGCATATTAAGATCTCTTCACTGCCTGCGAACTACTCACCTGCTCGCAACATACAGGGGCACAGGACAACTTTTGCCCAGCAGCAACAAACTGTTTTGAGTAGGGGGAAGAATATTTGATTAAAATCAGCATAAAAATAAAAAAGAAAGCTTTTTCTTCACTTTTTTTTTGTCTGTCTGTCATGTTTCCTAATTGTATAAACAGAATAAGCCATGACAGGGTATGGGCTGGGCTGGGACTTACCCATGCCTGTCACGGTTGGGCACTCTGCCTGCAGGCTCGTGACTAAAGCACACCATGCATGGGTAAATTCTAGCCCAACCCACACCATGTCATGGATTATTCCCTTAAGTCACCCTCTTCTGTGCCCTCCAGAATGCCTAAGAGCCTGATACTAGCTGACTGGGTCTGGTTCTCAAGTTGCTCCAGGTGGATCTTCACTGTGCCATGCTCCTTGATCAGTGTGGCAGTGGCGGCCATCGCTTTACCCACCACTTTTCTGGATTCCTCCATAGAGTTTGCCATGGTTTCAGCTCACTGTTCTACTATTAACAGACATTTTGTTTGTTGTCACTATTGTGGTGAAGGAGCAAAGAAAGCTGTGGCCCATGATAGCTCCTGTTGGTTTGCATAGTAATTTAGGTTTCCGCCATTGTTGATATAGGTATGTAATTTTCTTTTGAAAGCTTTCTTACTGTTGCTTTTTACAATGTCTTCAGGCAGTCCATTCCACATGTTCACCACCCTTTTGGTGAAGAAATACTTCCTTATGTTCACCTAAATTTGGAGTCCTTTACCTGTCTTCTGACATGAATGTTACTAAAATCGATTCCTAGTGCTTCTATTAATTTTTTGTCATTCTGTCATAGAACAGCAATAAATTGCCTATTTTTCTACTGGTTTCCAATGAGAATAGTCCCAATGTGTTAAGTCTTGCATTATATGATAGGTCCTCAATCCCCTCTACAGTTTTAGTTAACCGGCGCTATACACGTTCCACCCTATGTATATCAGCTTTTTTGTAGGGGTTCCACAATGGACTACAATAATCTATGTGGGGTCTGATGTATAATCTATACAGGGGGAGCAGGATGTCTGATTTTCTGCTTTTTATATTCCTTTTAATTCCCTATTAGCATTTGCAATCACATTTGTAAATTGAGTGTTAAAGTTTGGTTTTGAATGAATCAATTTGAATTCCCAGATCTCAGTCTACTTCCTTTGTAAGGTTTTATTGCTTAATACGTAGTTGCTCCTTTTATTCTTTTTCCCCATGTGTAAAACAGTACATTTGTCTGTATTAAACATCATTCCCCATCTGTATGCCCAGGCAGTTATATAATCCAAATCTTTTTGAATGGACTGTCTTTCTTCCAGTGTTTCACTTGAACCACCCAGTTTTGTATCATCAGCATATTTCACTATTTTGTTACTGATGTTATGACCTAAATTTGCAATGAATAACTGGAACAACACTGGGCCCAAAACTGAGCCCTGTGGAACCCCACTTGACACTTTCCCTCAGCAGACAGGAATCCATTATATTGGTGGTCCGACTTTTTATCTAGTCTCTGTATCATCTAGGTGAACATAGTAATCACTCACTGTAGTGATTCTAGTGTGGCTGGTTGGTCAATACCCACTTCCAGAAGCTGATGTCCCACAGGTTGTTTAGCAGGCACAGCTCCCAATTTAGGTGCCTCCGATTTCCCAGCTTCTCTTGGTCTCTCTATTAGCTCTCTCACCAGATCTCAGTTAAATTGACTTATTAAGACTGGAAAAGTCACTTTTTAAAGAAAAAATATGCTTGAAATATTTGTTTTAATCACCAAACTAAGCATAATTAACACAGAACTCGAGATAAAAATGTGTTCATGATAGGTTCATACAAGGCTGCTTGCCATGTTCCCCCACACACACACACACTTGCTGTATGTTGGACCCTGGTCCTACCTGGCTGCTTCTTGGCTGCCAGGAATCTCTTGGACCAATCTTTGCTGGAATTGTCAGGCATTCCTTGACTGAGGCAAACAAGAAACAAAAGCTACACACTTAATCAGACTTGTGGCACTGCAATAGGGTTGTCTGTGGCACCCTCATATGCTGCCCTGTTTATGGGTTGGTGGAAGAGATTGCCCTCTACAACCCCATCACCAATCCCTTTTGTGACAAAATATTCTATTGGAATTGCTGAACTGATATTATTTGTATATGGAATGGCACACAACAGAAAGCCACTGAATTTGTGTTTTCATTAACAACAATGAATGTAATCTTTCTTTCACTCACAGTTGGGATCCTAGAAGTACTTATTTTCTCAGCCTTACTTTGATGGACATGGAGGAGCAAGCTATACAAATGGGGAATTACTGTAAACTGGTAATTCTTTGTTAAGAGCAGATACCTCTCATCCTAAACACCTCATTAGAAGGATCCCTTACCCAGGGCCAGATTTACACTGTCATGGGTCCTATGCACATCACTGTTTTAGGGCCCCACCCCGGCCGCACGGTAGTGGCGCACTTTGGGTTGGTGCCACAGCACGCGATGATGACCACACTGCAAGTGAACATGCCTCACCACACAGCTCCAATTGCCTGAACTGACCCTGAACTCAAACAGCCCAGATAAACATTTGAGATTCACGTTATATAATGAAATTGATGATGTTCTTGACTTCATGGATCAATGGTGTTTATGACATTTTCAATATAAATATATTCAACAAACCACACTAGTCTGAATGTTAAATTTGAAACTAATAAGGTCAGTTATGCCTCTATTTGCAATACCTGTATATTTTTGATTTCTGTTTGTTGCAGGTGAAAGAGGAGTCCACAGTAGTTCAGATTAGAATATGGCAGTCTGGCAGCAGGTGTTTCATCATGGTTTCTTTGCGAGTTCTCAAGGAATGTTTATGGTCTCAAGGCAGAAAATCATTAGTTTACAGATGGACTTAATAGCAAAGAGACATCATTGACTCAGTGGGACAAAAAGATAATTACACATCATACACTTTAAGATAGAAGTGACAATGGAGCCAAGATAGTGTCAGATATGCAAGCAATAACACACGGCGGTGTGTGTTATCACCTGATGAAACGCAGGGTGTACTAAGCACGGCGCTTGCGCCGATGCTTTCCCTGGGCGTATTTATCAGGCGATAACCTACACTCGGAGTGTGTTATTGCGCTTTAAAATGGGTTCCCTTAAAACTTTATTTTGGAAATTAAGTTAATAAATAAAACAAGTCTGAAAACTGTTAAAATATAGTTTAACAAATGTGGAAAAAATAGTCCCAGCATTTGTAGTGCAAAACATATGTAAAATCCCTTTCAGACAAACAGAAACATACAGGCACACATTTTTTGGCCCCTGCCACACTTGTTCTTTTACATTTTGTTTCTAGCTTTGTTTTATTTATTTGTTTTGCAGGTTCTCATTTTGTCTGGTAGCTGCCAGTAGCCAAGGAGTGGCCGCAAAGGCGAGGGTGTGTACCACATATGATTTTGAATTTTACTACTCTGCAGTCTCGGTACAGACAGACATTTAATTGTATTTTGTCTGTTGACAATTTATCTTATGGTTTTGTCTTTTGCAGGCTGTGAAATTACACTGCTTTTGTGTGTTAACTGTATTTTCTTTGCCTCGTTGGATCGGGAGCGAGCATGTCGCTATCGGCTTCCATACAGAGCGGTCTTGTCAGTTTTATGAAGGAACGGTATTCAAGTGTGTGTTCGCTATCTGCAGTTATTTAAATATCTGTGATCCTTGTGGTGTGAAGAGTTGTGGCGCACAAGTGTCCGTTTGATTTAAACAGAATTTCTTCTCAGAGTGAGGTTGCTCAGTGAATCGCAGAGAGCTCATTTTGAAATCGGGATTGCCAGAGTTTTTTTTGTACAGCTCAGTTTGAAGTCAGGGGTGCAAGAGCCTTTTTTTTTTTTTTTAAACTTCAAGGAATAGAGGTCAGACTTTCTTTTTTATATTTTACTTGAGTTTACTTTGGTACTTCACGGGGGAAGGGGGGGCGGACAAGCCAGTACAGTACAGTGTTTGCTCGCCTGTGAAAGCAGTTTAAAGCTATCACAGGTTATTGATATTTCCCTGTTGTGAGGTCGCCCAGGGAAGAAAAGTGCCAGTTGGCATCAATATCAGCTGATAAGGACACGGGTGAAAGGTCCTTTTAGCCAATCAGTTTCATGGATTTTATTGACCCATTTTATAAGTTATTTTAATGATATCATGTATAGTGCTACAGTGTCTGGTGATTAATATTTTTTCTTTGTTGATAAACGTCAGAGAAACAGTGATGATCATTTAGCTGATGTGACAAATTGAACTCAGTTTGTTTTCTTTACCACGTATGATGATGTATCACATTTGTAGTATGATCAAGGCTAATGTACATACATCACCTCAGTTTTTAAGTTACAGAAACATATGTTGTTTTGGTTACAGTTATTTTGTTGTTGTTCGGTACTAGGTATCGTTACAATCATAATAGACTAGAACGATCATGAGTGTGAAACTGCTGTCTGGACTCTGACTGGTCCTGAAGTTAAGGACATGCATTGTGTCATGTCATTAACCTCCTCCTATCCCAGATGTTTATCTAGACAAGGAATACATGATGGGCTGCAGTATTTAATGACACCTTTATCTTTAATCCTAATGCATAGTAGTGGACGTGGTATGACCCATACTAACTGAAAGATTCCATAAACCTTAAGACAGGAGTCTTTGCAGAACAGTAGGAACCAGGAATTGGATCACCATACAAGACAGAAGAGTGAAGGGAATGTGCACATCCAAGGGACATTACATAAACAGTTACAACTTACGACACAAGCCGTTGGTAAAAAGACATGTTAATTGGCAAATGAATGACTCCATAAAACTTAAGACAGGAGTGTTTGTAGTCAGAATATTCTTTGTGATGGAGCTCCATAAACTTAAGCAAGGAGAATTAAGGAAATGTGCATAACCAAGGGACATCATAAACTTAAGACAGAAGCCCTTGGTAAAGTGAAATGTAAATTGACAAATGACGGCGTACTCCATAAAACTTAAGACAGGAGTATTTGCAATCAGAATATTCTTTGTGATGGAGCTCCATAAATTTAAGCAAGGAGAGTTAAGGAAATGTGCATAACCAAGGGACATCATAAACTTGAAACAGAAGCCCTTGGTAAAGTGCAATGTCAATTGACAACTGACTCCATAAATCTTAAGACATAAGGATTTGCAGAACACTCTTGGAAGGGATGATGGAGCTCCATAAACTTAACACAGGAGACTTTAGCAAATGTGCACAGTGAAGGGACATCATACATTTAAGATCAGTGTTCAAAGGACTACACTACTCGTAGTGTGTCTAAATGTTATTGCATACTGCAGCCCATCATGTATTCCGTATTCAGTTTTGCATGACTAAGTTTAATGGTGTTGTATAAATGCAGTTATACATTGCCTTACAGGAGATGGATTTTTCCATGTGGTAATGGAAAAGCACACTGTTTGCTGACCAATGCAAAATAATAATACTTTTGGTAATGTTTGAGGGCTACAGCAATTTCTATTATCTAAACCGCAATAAAGTTGATAAACAGAATGGCTGTTGTGTAATTCCTCAAATGTAGTCTATAATTAAATACCGGTTTCTGTGTAATGTCCAATTCTTTGTCACCACAAAAAATGGTTCACATATCATGACTACATTGACAGCCAGTATGTTATCACATAAAACAGTCTGCCCTTTACAATGAAGTCCGTACAACTTGTTTCACTATTTACACTGAGTTAAATTGTCTGCATTTACTCACATACCCATACAAATACAATGAAGTACAGTTTTTCACTTTTACTGTGCTACATTACAACAAAAAAGTATACTTAAGTTTACTTTTGTACATGGATTTGGTTTTAAATAGTATTATGAACACAAAACACTACTAGTCATTCATTACTTTGAAGAATCAGTGTTTCTTTAGTGCAGTAATCCACAGTGGTGGTGAGTGGTGCCTGAACTGTTTTGTTTTCCAAAAGTTTGTTGAATGCTTTAACAGTATAAATCAACCCAACAATATGCTATTGATGTATTGGTCCACAACTATGATATCATCTAGTTATTGAATACATGTTTCACTGCTATGCATTATTCCGCACAATCACTGTTGAAGTGATTAAAGACACCCACTAAGATCTGCGCCCGCTGTTCTGATATGGGTGTCTTGCCACCATAGTACAGCGCAGCCAATATTGTGAGGATGTCAAATAATGAAGCTTTATCGGTTGTAAAATGCAGAGAACTGGATCCATTCCCAATACATTGTGGGTTCTGTAAAAGTAGATGGAAATACTTGGGACCCTTTTTTCTGCATTTTATGACAGATACAGCTCCACACCAAAACACAACCAAATCAGTCACAAGAAGAGAGTTAGGCTTTAAGCTACATTCTAGTGGCTCTTACACATTTAGTTTCCTTGCTTTTTTCTTGGCAAAAGTGTCCATGACATCATCAAGATTCAGCTTTCTTAGAATATCTGATTTGATGCTTAACAGGGTCAATGAACTCAGTTTGTCTTCCAACATAGTTTGGTGCAGACAGTTCTTCACAAGTTTCAGTTTAGAAAATGATCTCTCACCTTCACAGTTTGTAATGGTCAAACTGAGGTAGATTTGGATGGCAATTTCTGAATTGGGAAATACTCCAATTTCATGAACCTGTTGTAATATTGCAACAAGATCAGATGTGTTAATGCATTTCAGGAATTCAATGTAATGAGCAACTTCATTTTCTATGTTGTCGTCAAAATCTTGTGGATATGCTTCTCTCAGTGCAAGCAATTGTTCTGACAGTTTGTCAAGATGTTCCCCAAAAATCCAGATAAATCTAGCAGAAACAGTTTTGCACGTGAGTAATCTCTGCATTATCTGTGTGGTTGAAGTATCAATCATAACATTGAACACATTAATCCGGAATTTGTTTCTTGCCTGCAGCTCCTCATTCTCTTCAGCTGTACTGCTGCTGGGACCACTTTGCTCATGAAAAAACATGTTGCGTCTAATTCTTCTCTTTTGCTCTGTATGATAGTGAGCTGTTGAGGGGATAGATGTTGCTTTTTTGGCACTGTCCTCACATGCATCAAATTGATCTTGTTTCTTCGAAACATAATCCTTTAAACTTTCCATAAGCTAAATACCTTTTAAGACATCCAGACCAACCTTTTGTAATGCTAAGCTTGTTGCATTGAAATGATCTAGTAAATCATGCCACAATTGACATAGAAGAACAGTCTCTAACTGAACCATTTGTGTAGCATGTGCCTTTGCCTCATTATGTGTGTCTGGATTTTGAGATGCATCATTTGCAATCTCATTCAAACAGTTATAGATATTCTCATAGCTCATCTTTAAAGCTTTTACTGCATCTGCCCTAGCGGATCAATGTGTGATGGACATTGCCTTCAAGACTAGACAATTATGAAGTACTGCTACTAGTTTTGACCACCTCAATGTGGAAGCTGAGAAAAATGTGTAAAGTTGTTGTACTAAGCCAAAGAAGGATACAGTTTGATGAGAGGTGGACACACCATGCACACCTACTAAATTAAGGGAGTGTGCAGCACATGGTATATAGTCAGCTGAGGGACACACTTCTTTAATCCTAGCTTGCAATCCATGATATTTACAGACATATTCGAGGCATTACCATATGTCTGCCCTCTACAATTCATTTGATCTATGTCATTCTCCTTTAAAATTGGAGAACTATTTCAGCAATATGTTGGCCTGTGTGTGATTTTATAGGGATAAAGGTAATAAATCTCTCCTATGGAGTTCCGTCATATACAAATCTGAGGATCACTGTAAGCTGGTCAATGTGGGACAAATCAGGTGCTGAGTCAACAATTATCGAGTAATATTTTGAATTCTGGACCATTTCTACAATTCTTCACTGTACTTATACTCCCATCATAATAATAAGTTCTTCATAAATTGTTTTGGATAAATATAAAGAAACTCCCCTGATCCTTACATGCATACCTAGCCATGTGTTCTGACAGAAATGGATCAAACTGTGCAAATAATTCCATAATCCCTAGAAAATTACCATTTGAAGGTGAACCTATTGTTTCGTCAGTTCCACGGAATGCCAGTCCCCTTTCACAAACAAAGGTTATGACAGCAGTCACACGCTTCAGAACATTATGCCAGTAATTCTGTTTACTTTCTATGTCCTGAATTAGTGTTTTGTCAATTCTCTCTTCCAATATTTTTCTACCAATGTAGGCTACTGCATTTTCTATATGAAGAGAACTTTGCTCATGTTCTGCAAGATGCTTGACAGCATTAGTCCAATTGGAATATCCTGATGTATAAGAATTAGTATGTTTACCAAATACTTTACAATACAGTCAGATGCATATCCCCCTTTCGGAGAGTATACTAGCCAAGACTGCTTCACTGACTTGCCATTAGGTATCTTACAATGAAATAAATGTTCGGATACAGAACAAACTTTCTGATATTGTACCCTTCTAGACGTTTCAAAACCATCAGAGATGTTCTGTTCCAGTTCAGTAATATTTATGCTAGCAATGTGGTCACGGAATTCTTCTGTTATAGACCAATCAAATGGATCAGTGGAAAAGCTAATTGAAGGACAATTGTCTGTATTCAGTAAGTTACTGTTTATATCAACACTTTCTATCTCATGTTGCTCCTGGTCAAGGCCACTAACAGTACCATCCATTTGTTGTGAGTTTGAATAGTCACATTCATTGATACATTCAGTTCACTACAGTGAGCCTGTACTGTGCTATCTGCATTACCATCCATTTATTGTGAGTTTGAATAATCACATTCATTGATACATTCAGTTTCACTACAGTGAGCCTGTACTGTGCTATCTGCAGTACCATCCATTTGTTGTGAGTTTGAATAATCACATTCATTGGTACATTCAGTTTCACTACTGTGAGCCTGTACTGTGCTATCTGCATTACCATCCATGTGCTGTGAGTTTGAATAATCACATTCATTGATACATTCAGTTTCACTACAGTGAGCTTGCACTGTGCTATCTGCATTACCATCCATTTGTTGTGAGTTTGAATAGTCACATTCATTGATACATTCAGTTTCACTACTGTGAGCCTGTACTGGGCTATCTGCAGTGCCATCCATTTGTTATGAGTTTGAATAGTCACATTCATTGATACATTCAGTTTCACTACAGTGAGCCTGCACTGTGCTATCTGCATTACCATCCATGTGCTGTGAGTTTGAATAGTCACATTCATGGATACATTCAGTTTCACCACAGCGAGCCTGTACTGTGCTATCTGTATTACCATCCACACATTCTATTTCACCAATTATTGTATCATTATTCATAGTGCCATCAGTAACTTCGTTGCTGTCATGGGTGATCCATTCAGTACTGATACTACAATTGTTTTCTCCTTGCACTACACTGTCTGCTGTACCTGTTGATCCTCCAAAAAAGTTCTAACCGTGGTATTTTTTTATCAGAGATTCAGCCTTTTGTTGAGCTTCTACCCTTTCCTTCTTCTTCTGTGCTCCACTCTTACACTTGGGCACGGTGGACATGTTGCAAGTACTGAGTAGTATACAGTATCTCAAAACCTGCAAAACAATTAAGGGTGTGAAATAATGTTATTAAGTATTTCATACTAGTGACTAAAGTACTAAACTATGATCATTTGGATCAGGACATTAACATTTACAAACAGGGGTAACATTGGTCTTGTTTTACTGGCCCTAGGTATTGTTTTGCCAAACCTTACCATGGGCCATATAATAAAGTGAGTGGCTTTAGATATTTTTAGACTATTATATTGACAGTATTTTTCAGGCTATTCATGGATAAGGAGGTGAAGCATGGATGGTGGATTAGTGGTGGTCAGTCTTTTGATCTGTCACACATGGGATGATGTGGGTCATGGGTGAAGTGTTGACTCACTGACACATTCTTGCTAAACTGCCTGAAATGAGGTTTTGAATATCTTATGAATACAGACAATTGTCCTGTCATGGCATACATAATTTGACATTAGTCACTGCACTCCAGTTCATTGTAAAATTATGTCATTGTCTCCACCCGACCTCTCTTCCCTGATATATATATAATAAAAGGTCATATGTAATAACACAAGACTACATGTTCCACTTTTCACTCATCAGCTAAAGCTGCAAAGGGTAATGTACATGGATGAGACTGTCAGCAGTAAAACTGATCCATTTGACAGCAGCCAACGTCACCATCCTGATGGAAGTTTTGGTGGCCACTGGGCAAGGACTCCATAAAACTTAAAACAGGAGCCTTTTCAGAACTGTCTGGGTGGATGGAACTCCTTAAGTCACTATAATTATGGAATTGTGCACAACCAAGGGACATCATAAACTTAAGACTGAAGCCCTTGATAATGTGACCTGTCTAGTTTCATAGGACTCCATAAAAGTTAAGATAGGAGCCTTTTCAGAACTGTCTGGGAGGATGGAACTCCTTAAGTCACTATAATTATGTAATTGTGCACAACCAAGGGACATCATAAACTTAAGACCGAAGCACCTGATAATGTGACCTGTCTAGTTTCAAAGGACTCCATAAAACTTAAGACAGGGGCATTTTCAGAACCATCTGGGAGGATGGAACTCCTTAAGTCACTATAATTATGGAATTGTTCACTCATTATATAATGCACACATACTGTATGTGGCAGAGAGATGGCAGTTCCCCTGGATTGGCATTTGGCATGATGTGGAAGTAATGAGGAAGGTACTGGTTGTCCAACACCTACACAGGGTTGGTAACATTGGCTGCCAATGACAGTGTTGGTGTGAATGTCCGCCAGTGGATCAGATGTATTGCAGAAAATCTTCCATGTAGATTGACCCTTCATAGATGGTGTACATTCAGTGTGGTACCTGCTTAGTGAAATAACCCTCAAACGAAGAAGACTAGACATTAAAGGTACAGTTCCCTTTGCAAACTGTGTGAGAGGCCTTTCGGCACCATGCAATTCTGCTTAAAGTTGGACCAGCATAACATTCTGTGGTGATTTGCATATGCAGCCCATGATGCTTTGCATTGTGGGGGCATGTGTGATTTTATATTTTATTAAAGGTACAGTGCTCTGTACTCCAGAAGAAAATTGTAGATAATCCGATCCAACAAAAATAGATACCTGTCATTGCCTGTAGAACCCCCCCTGAAGAAGATCAGACCTAAATAGGCTAGCTGTAATACCCTACTGAAGAAGATCAGACATTATTAATAGCCTTAGTGCCCTCCTGAAGAACACTGGATAACATGGATACCTGTATTACTCTAATAATTGATTTTCCTGTATTCCAACTTCCAAGTGTGAGGCATACCCCAAAGAAGCACTTCGATAAACACATTTGTATTTACTTTTAGACAGTTGACGGTGTATGCTACTGAATAATTCATCTAGTTTAACTGCCTCATTATGTGACATTGGCTATAAGCTGAACACTCAGAATCCTCTGGGTAACATCTGATTGATGTAGTACATACTGGTATATATTTATAGCCTGAACCATGAAGTGAAGGTTATATACTGCAATCAACTGTCTGCAGGCCAGGTCTGCTAATGTTGTAGGTAGCGATAAGATGACTGTACTGAACCTGGTTTTGTAGGTATAGAGATAAGACTGTAAACCAAGTGAGCACAGCACTGAACCAGGCCAGCAGACATTTTACAGCTTACACAAAGCAACTTGTGCTTCAGGCTTCTGTAACTCCCAGTTCTGCATCTGCATCCCTCCAGTGCTGGCACCTACATGAATGTCACTGAAAATGTCACATAGCAAGGCAGACAAAGTAGCAAGATAATGGGCAACAATACATTTAAATACAAATGTTACTCATCATAGAAGTGTGGATTGGGATCAGTCTTACATTTGTGTGTGGCTATTGCTTTGCAGTCAGTGCAGCAGCACTGAATAAACAATACTGCTACACTGGTGTGCAAGTACCTGAAATTATGGTGAACCACATGAAACAATACTTTCACCTTCATACGTAATTTTCTTAAGTTCGGTGTGTCAGGTGCACAGATCAGTTGACCCAGAGACACCACAATATTAACTTTCTAATCTGTCTGAATGCATTGATAATGGTTATGATGAGTCAGTCTGAAAGTTGTGCTGTTAAACTTGCAATGTGATAAACTGCCTAGGCTACTACCACTCCCCGAACTGTACCTTGTGCTACACACTCCCTAAATATTAGCGATGATGCATGCTAATAAGGTAACAATATGTCAAACCTCATTTTCTGGACGTTGATACAGTGACATCACTAACATAGGCATCACTTAGGTACCAAGAAAAAAATATTGTTGCATTAGGACTGCATAAAGAATTTTGTCCGTATAAGGAGGACCATGGTCCACAGCTGCAACTGATAGCTGAAAGTCATATGTTACAGAAATGACTCAACCATGACTGTCTCACAAAGCAACACCTATCCCCTGAGAAAAACACCTGGACTTTTTTTTCTTGTTAAAAGTAAACCTGAAGCACACGATGCCTGGCAACAACTTTCTTCAATGCCTGATTTGATCTTTTTGGGCAGAATTCCATTGCTAGTGCTGTGTTACTAGTGCGGATGTGGGCCTACTATCCACAAAGCAAATGTTCTACTGTTGAACAGTTAAGTATTTGGTGCAGTGCTGTGCAGCACAGCAATCTGCAACACAGACTTCAGTGTTCAACAGAAGAATATTCGCTGTGGGTAGCAGTAAGCCATCAGGCCCCGGACCCTCCCCTATCAGTTCTCCCACTCACACACCACTGTAGTTAAATGTGTGTGCTAGTCAAGATACCCCCATGACATGACAAAATAGCCACGAAAAAACTTCCAGCAGCACAGACTAGCTGTCTGTCACAGCGGCGGACAGTCAAAATCCTTTCAAGAACCTGCTCTTTCTTTGCCTTAGTCATGTACATTACGTACTGTATGTAATGTGAATGACTAGAACACTTAGAGCAGCTGCCACAGCTGGACTTTGTTGACTGACATCTCTCTGGTGAAGTGCATTACTCACTACAGTACTACAGATTGCATTTGCTGTGATATCTACATGTACCTGGCTGGCTGACTGGCTGGCTGGCTGGCTGTTACAAGGTGGTGACAACAGTGATGTGCAGTTGCTGGTGTTTGATGATGCAAATGCTGACTTTTTTATAGTAGAGTCCTGTAGCCAGTCTCTCCCTGTGAAAGACAGAAGGAAACAATTAACTTCCTACATCTCGGTTCGCTAACACTCAAAAGTATTTAACTGAAATCATTTCATAAATGTCATGCAAATCTGATTTTATAGCCACCTCCCACAACTGGCACTCTTATATGGACTAGTACCCTACCTACACACCCACCCCAACCCTGCTTCATGTCCTGATACGCTCCATATTTAAACTCTATTCTACAATGCTATCTGCTGCCTTGTCTAGCAACACCAACCCTTTATCTTGCCACCTAGGTGCCCCCCCCCAACAGTAGTACAATACAATCAAATCAAACAGCAGTGGTATGGCGTGGATGTCACACACAACTCCCATTATAGATCAGAGTAAAGTGTGGTGTTTCAGATCCCCCCACCACAGCCCCCACCCCCACCCCCACCCCAGGCTCAAACCACCCACACACAGACAAGTGCCGTGTACCTCTATCTCTATACCACCACAGATGCAGCCGACACCTCTCACCAATGACATGCTAGTTAAATACACACACTTCAACTCTGATGGACAAGTTGGTGCCATACAGCAGAGTAGTACTGTTTACAGCAAGGGCAGTCACTGTCACTAAGAGGATGCACAACAATGTGCAAGTCAGCCTAGTAGCCGCCCAAATCCCAAAAATCTACAGTCAGTCATATCATGGACATACTGTTCACACATTTTGTGTTCAAAGTACATAAAATGATTTCTTCAAAATGCAGTTTAAAACAAATTGGTTTAAATTACAGAAATATTAATGCGAGTAGGTCACTTACACACTTCGTTGTTTATGAATGTTGGTAATCCTCCACTCTGGTCTTCTTGGACAGTGTATGAACACTCATAAAAGGCTTCTCTTGCCCAGTCTTGAAGAATAATCTGTAAAACATTTCAAAAACATAACTCACAGAAGTGACTACCTCAAAACATACCAATCCACAATGTGAATCTTACCCAAAGTATGAACACTGCCCCTGCCATCATGCCCTCCCAGGTTCCCACACACCCATGATACTACAGCACCTAAACAACCAGGATGTACTTGGTATTTTAAATTGTGATAACGTCACTCATTCCCAATTGATAACCCCCAACCCTTTCAGTTTTTGATAAACCATAGTTGCATGAACACCAACACCATTCCGCACTGTACACAGTCCACTATGCGCGTATGCATGGTGGTACTGTCAACTCCCAAAACCCCCAGTCAGTCAACAGTGCCAGAGGATTGAATGCAAATCGTTGACTGACAGACAATCCATGTTTAGTTCCATTTACAGTGATCAGGCTGTAAACGACAGTGTAACAGGGATTAATCTGTAAGGCTGTTGGGATTCCTAATAGCCACAGATATTCCAGAATTTTCGATAACCTTTTTATGGTCATATAACTGGATACTAGCTTCACTTGACTTGAAATGAAATCACACTCGCATTAATTTACATACAGTGCCATTCCAATTACACAACAGCCACAACTGTCTACACCTATTACCCATATGTGCCACAGCCACATGGGGTCACATCCCAACTAAAAACACAGTATGCAATGCAGGGCAGGCCAGAGGTCTGGCACAGTGGTGCTCAAGGTCCAGGCACTGGATGCCTTACCACATACTATGCTGTCACAGGCAACCCTGGCTGAACCCGAGGGGGGGTCTGGAGGTGGAACATGGATGGGCAACCTGCACTAATGCAGCAGGCAGCAGCTCCCCCCTTCCCGTCCCCTCTAGGAGCGACCATGGGCCATCTGCTCCTCCGTAGTCCTGTACAGGCTGGAGCCTTAAGATCTGGCTGGATAGATTGAAACCATCTTTGGATGCCAACTTGGGGGTGCAAGGGGCCACCGGATCCAGATTCGTGGCATGCACACTTTCAGTGTAATCTAGTGAGTGACAGTCCTGCTTGCAGCTGCAGGCTGTCCTCACCCTGCACCCCCCAGGCTCATGCAAAAGCCAGGACAGTAAGTATACTGGTTATCAATATACTGTATACATCATTCAAATATGCTCCTAATTTAAAAACACCCTGGACCGCCAAACTCCCACCTCAGATTTCCACCCCAAGGCCAGGCCACCGCGCACACACATACACATCCCAAAAGACAAAGTAAACCATAAACAATGCAACCAAAATGCATTTTTTTGTGTGGTTATTGTATATTCTCCCATCTGTCTCTCCACCCCGGGGGGGGCAGGTGGCAGTGCGGCACTGGCATACACAACCCAGTCAGGCCAGCCCATGCCTGCCATAGACATGACAGTGTCACTCAGACCCTGTTGTACTACACCAAGCCGAGGAAATTAATGCACAAAAAAACACATCCATGCATGATGAATGATGATATTCAGTAGAGACCACCACAGACAATCCACTGTCCAGACATACAGCACTTGATATACCCTTGTTGTTTAAACAGCTTTTTATATGTATATATATATATATATATATATATATACTGTATATATATATATATATATATCAGCATTACCAGACACTACAGTTACAATCAAGCAGTGGCACGCAGGTTGCAAGCCTACACACACACACACACACACACACACACACCACCAGTCAACACATGATGACATGATTGATACCTTGTTAACCACATGGTTAAAATGGCAGTCAAATTGGCAAGCACTCGGTGGAGTCTGGAGCCATGCCGCCCCGGTGCAATGTCCAATTTGCAATGTTTGTAAGGGCAACTTAGCACTGGCAGCATAGGCATGCACAGCAGCTGTTGGATAGTTGGCTAAGGACTGCATCTATCCTAGCCTACTGCTGTAACACAAAACTAATTTAAATTTAAATCTGTGTCATCAACCACCTTTTAAATAAAAAGAAAAATGCCCACTTGGCCAAGCAATGAAAGGCAGCAGGCTGTCACTGCCATTAACCCTGAACCACTCACTGACCAGATACCTTCTCAATAAAATGTGGGGTTAATAATCCTGAATAGGCTACATGCTGATAAAGTGCCAATCACACAAGTGGAGCGGGGAGCCTGTGTTGGCTGTACACCACTGTGAGGAAGGACACAATGGCAATATAACCCTTCTCCAAAAGCCGGACTACCAAAGTGCACCAGTAGCACTAGCAAAGACTTGTTACAAAAAGGAGTTAGAGAGTTTGGAAGGCATTCTTCTTGTATAAATCCAGGGCTATAAATCTGCACAGGACAGGCTGCTATGGGAGAGGGAGGGTGAGAGTCATTCCTTCCCCTTCCCCCACATTCAAGTCTAGTAGGTAGTGCAGAAGTGCCTGTGGTGGGCAGCATGGTTTTTCCTCTCTGAGGATGTAGCGTGCACTCAGGCAGATCAAATCAAAGTGCCCTGTGTCCCAAATGCAAGAAATAATACAAACTCAGTGAGTGTAAATAATAAGCACAGATAGAGGAACACCTGTGCAGCACAGCACTGAAAAGTCCTGCAATCTAAATTTCATAAACCGGTTACAGAAAATACTGACTGAGGAAGTCAATTGCTTTAGATGTCATCCACTGCACTGTCCACAGCACCAGACCCCAGCAACTGTGCACCAGCAACCATGCACCCCCCCACGCCGCCCCTGGCTAGGAGAGTGGATGCAGCTTCGAGTCTACCCAGGCTCGAATCGACGGTGAAACTAAGGGGAGCTCAAAGAAGCAATTATTTATTATAAATTATTTTTGGGAGTTGTGGCCTTTTCTGGGGAAACAAATGTGCAGTGCATGACTATATATAAGGCTTTGTGTAACTGCACAGTGTTAAGATAATTTACACCAAACAATAAAATGCCACTTACTTGATTGACTGTTGGGTTGCTTTGCTTGCTTCAAGTTCTGCTTGCTTGCAATGCTTGTTGCCTTGCTGGTGGTGGGTCGGTGGCGGTGGCTGCAGCCTTGCCAGTGGCCTGGCCCTACTGATGGATCAGATGTCTGGGTCTGGGTGAGGTCAGGGACAGTAGGGTGTTCCGTGCTGACCTGGTAGTACAGTGGTGGTGCGGTGCAGTGCTCTTCATCATGGTCTAGTCTTGATTGCTCCTCCATGGGTCCACGAGGTGGCGGGTGGCCTGCTTTTGGCCTTGCTGCTTGCTGCTTAGTTCAGCTTCAAGGTTGCAGGCTTGCAGACAGTCTT
Source organism: Neoceratodus forsteri (assembly GCA_016271365.2). NCBI lineage: Eukaryota > Metazoa > Chordata > Ceratodontiformes > Ceratodontidae > Neoceratodus > Neoceratodus forsteri. The sequence goes on from CM057450.1 coordinate 1,508,662,960, forward strand.
GGACTTGGCTCTCCGCTCTCTCACTCTGTCTCCACCCTGCTCGCCACTCCGGCTCCCTCAATCTCCCTCTCCCACACCGGCGTTGGCATACGGTGCCCCCTCTAGTCTCTCCGAGTCCATCCTATCCCAATGACCTGACCTGACAGACTAGTAGCTGGCTGAATCCTGACTCCCAGGCCAACTCTCTAGTAGTCTCTGAGTCCCCGGCGGGTCGGGGGGGCCCGGCCACCCTGCCGTCACACACCTGGCTCTCTCGACTCTCCTGTCCTAGGCTGTCCTTCCTCCTCCCTCTGTATGGCTAATTGGCTTCTCTGTCTCTCTCCTCAGCAGGCTGTATCCCAGAGTCCCTCTGACTTAGACCTCCTCCATCCTATTCCTGACTTTAGTCTCAAAGACAAGTCTGTCTGTCTCTTCGGTGGCGCTCGCTCGCTCACAGCAAATGGCGCCAAATGCTGTAACAGCTCACACACTGGCTAGTCTGCTCTCCCGCTCTGTGAGGCAGACAGCCCCCCCCTTTGTCTGCCCCTTTAGAATTCAGACCCATCACCAGACGGACAGCATCGATTCTTGCTCACTCATAGGTCAGGTGATATTGTCATCACTGTCACATAGTGGGTGGGGTAGTTATGGCAATATCACCAGATCTTCTCAGTGTGACCTATCAGTGATCAGTGTGGGTGCCGCATGGCGCAGTAGGTACGTGCAGCCAGGCAGGCACCCAGCAACCCACGCCTTGACCATGCCACACTGCCTTAAGTGCCTTTCCCTTTTTTTTTACTCGGTCAGACTCACAGTGAGTCGTGAGCGACCTCTCACCCCCCTTACTGTCTCAGGCATTTCACTGTTGGTGATCACTCATCCATCCAACAAAAAAAAATATTCAGGATTATTTTATTTTACACATTTGCACTTGATGACATGGGCCCCACACAAACGTTGGGCCATACGCACATGCATACTTGGCGTAGTGGTAAATCCGGCCCTGCCCTTACCATCAGTTTCTTAAATTTAGAAGAAAGTGATTCAATGTCATTACCTTTGACCATTATGCCACTGACCATAAACATAGATTTGAAGATAGGGATTATGAGCCCTCTTTACTTGGACAGAGCCCAAGCTAGAGGTAGAAAGATTTGCTGGTCCACAGAGACAAATTTAAAAATCTTTGGTTCATGCCTTCGTTACCTCCTGCCTTGACTACTGCAATGCCCTTTACCTAGAGCTGTCGGGGGTTGATATCCGCCGCTTGCAGCTGGTGCAGTATGCGGCTGCCAGGCTGTTGACTGGTGCTTCAAGAGCCAGTCATATTACGCCTATGCTCCGCGTCTGCACTGGCTTCCGATTAAGTGACGGATCACCTTTAAAGTTGCTTTGTTAACCTATAAGGCCCTACACGACCAGGGACCGAGCTACCTGAAATATCTCCTTTGCCTGTACTGTCCCTCCCATCCTCTCTGATCCACCAATGAGGGATTGCTAGAGGTTCCCAGGGTACGTTTGCAGACATCGAGAGCAAGGGCATTCAGCTTTGCTGCTCCATCCCTGTGGAACTCTCTACCTCATCCAGTATGAGATTGCCTGACCATCCAGAGTTTTAAAAACTGCATTAAAAACTTATCTTTTTGATCTGGCTTTTGGTAACTGAAGTGTTTTCGTGTGGTTTCATATTTATTGGAATTTATATAATGTATGTAATTTTATTTTATTTGTATTATTTTATTGTACAGATGCCTTGGTTTTGGAAAGGCGCCTTTTTATAAATAAAAAAATTATTGATTGATTGATTGATTAAAATTGATTGATTGATAAATTTCATTGCAGATTTTAAACTATGTGACACATAAGGTGTCAAGGACTTTAAGAAAAAGGCTAGTCTGGTGGTGCTGAGGGCCGAGGTGCTGGACATCTCACCTCACGTCACGCTGCCGACCCGAGTTTGGGAATGGGCTTGGACACTGGGGGTCAGCAGGGGAGGGAGAGGATTGAGCATCTATCGAACTTCTCTTCTCTTCCTGGGGAGGGATCCAGGCCTTGCCCAGTGAACTAACAGCCCCCAGTGGTAGCGGGAGGCACTACACTCGCTTGGGCAGAAGTAGAGGGAAGGAGTGCAATGGACGTCTGCGGCGTCACGCCGTGCTGATGTCAATGTACCGCCGCACACCTGGGGACAAAAGCATTAGAAAAACCCCTGCTACAGCTCCACAGAGATGATGGAGGCTTCAGGGGCAGGCCCACACCCCAACACTGGCCCATCTCTCCAGAGGACTCCTGTCCCTGTCCAACGGTCAGATAGGCCTCTCTAATTACAGATAGGCTGCCATGAGAGGGTGGATCCACCCCAAGGGGTGATCTGGGGGGCAGTTAGACCTGCCTGGGTGTTTGGGGAAAGAATCTGGAATGCAATGGGTTCAGGCTGGGAGTAGAGGCCTAGCCGAGAAAGCACCCCGGAAGGATGCCCGGGCTGTAGGGGTGCAAAAAGGAAAAGTACATAAAAAGGACTTTAAGAAAAGGCTGGCATGTGTTGTCAGCTGATCCTGATCTTGGGACCAGCTTAGGTACCCTTTCTTGAGCAGTCTACAGAAAGAATATGAGTATTAAAGGCATGGTAGTCAGAAACCACTATGATTAAAATAGATTAGAAAGACCTTCCTCTCCCCGGCTTTTTGCCTCATCCATTAGCCTTTCACCAATGCAGTTATTGCAAAGTGTGTAGCCTCTCCTTATACTGGAGAGTGTTCATTGTCTTCACCAACTTAGTAAGATATGGGATTAGATATCTCATTGCATGTCGAACACAGTATGTGTTTAATGCATTGTGGTGCGATTGCTGTATGATCCGACCAATGAAAGAACGAGTGCAGGAACATATCCATTTTTTTATTGAATGGGAAATGTGATACCCCTTTTGGTACCACTGGTGTAGAGCCCACAATGCAGGCATAAAACATTACACTTCATGGGCATTGACCACATTCAGACACATAGCCGTGGTGGTAATTGTCTACAACATCCCTTACAAAGAGAGAGCAGACTGATATGCACCTTAGGTGACCTTTCATCGCTGTTTGGTCCTCTTGTTAATCATACCCTTGGTATCTAGCTTCCAGCTCACTCCTTTATGAATATTACTGATGAATTTGTCATTCACTTCTTAAAGAGTAATGAAAGGAGGCCAGTGTTAGTTAACACATTTTTTCACTGTTTAATTTTTTGAGGGGGGCTATATTTACACATACTATAGCTTGTATATGGGTTCTCCTAGCAATGTGTTTAATCTTTATGTTACTTCATTGATAGGTGATTATTAACTGCTGTGAAATCAGTATCTGTTTAACTGGTACCTTATAAATGTAGACTTTATTGGGGCAGACCCCACCCCCTTAGAAAGAACCATTTTGGTTTGAAGCACTGGGGCTGGTTGTGTTTGCCTGCTCATTTTTTTTGGTGCAGTAAACACTGTCTTACTTAAGCAGTATTGCTTTTGGCCCTGATTAAGATCATGGTCTATTTGCTTCTTGATTGCTGACATCTGTAGGAGTCGTGGCATGTTCAGCCTCTGCGCGCCTAATCTATAGTGATCATTGTTCCCTGATGGAGGGTGTCTTTTCTGCTGCCTTGAAAAAGTCAGTGATTACATCCTTCTTGGAAAAAATCTTTGGACCTGACATTCTGGTGAATTGCAGACTGGTTTGAAATCTTTGTTTTCTTGGGGCAAGTTGTTGAAAAGGTGGTGATGGCGCAGCTTGAAGCTCATGTGGAACGATTTGACATCTACGAGCATCTCCAATCAGGTGTCAGGCCCCGTCACAGTACAGAGGAGTGCTAGTCAGTATCACATGATCTCATGGTGAGGGACTGAGAGCTTTGCTCCATCTTGGTTCTCCTGGATCTCTTATCAACATTCAACACTGTTGACCATGGGGTGCTGTTGGGTCATCTAAGGAGCAATGTGGGACTCTCTGGCACTGTTTTGGACTGGTTTAAGTCCTACATTATGGGGAGAATGCAGCAAGTTACTCTAGGTAATTCCATCTATTGAGCAGCTGTGCTCACCTGTTATGTTCTTCAAGGCTCAATCCTTGCCCGTGTGTTGTTTGACCTGTATAAGATCCCTTTGGGGGAGATCATTAGACTGCATGGTGTTAAGTTTTACTGCTATACAGATGGTACTTAGCTCTACCTGTCTTGCACTCCTGACTGGAGTAACGATTCCTCTGTGCTGGAGTGAAGCCCTGGCAATGACCAGATGGCTTTGAATAGGTTGTGTCTCAACCCGAGCAAGATAGAGATTTTTATTGTTGAGCCAACTTGGAATAGGTCAGCAGTGATGGGTGGAATAGCTTTCTTACCCTCGCTGAGTGGTCAACCACTCAGAGCTGTGGATGCTGTAAGGAATCTGGGGGTCATTCTGGACAGCAAGCTGACATTAGGATAGCAGATGTTTGGGTGTTGTCTGTTCTCTAAAATGGCTTTTACAATCTCCATAACATCATGTGGATCAAACCATATTTGGTGCCTGCTGACCTGGTGATGATAGTCCACATCTTTGTCACTTCTAGACTGTTACTGCAATGCTCTGCACTTAGGGTTATCTGGAGGTTTGATATACTGCCTGCAGTTGGTCCAGAATAAAGTGGCCTGGTTGGTTGCAGGGGCTTCTCAGACTGACCACATCACACCCACCCTACGCAGTCTGCACTGGCTGCCAACTTGGTAGCACATCATCTTCATGGTAATAATCCAGAAAGTCCTGTAGAAGAGATAGTCCTGTAGTAAGAAAGGGATAAAATGAAGCAGTATTACTAAAGATGTAAACTATCATTATCCTCTGTAATATATGTCACAGAACCACTCAGCAGGTCAGGCTCTGTGCTCCCACAGTGCCAACCTCTGAGCACAGTATTGTGAACAGGTAATGGATAGGGTAACCCTCCTGTCTGCTTGTGGGTCCGAATCACCTTTGGTCTCAAGTTCTGGAGAGATTCAAACTGTGAACCTTATGCAAGTGTATCCAAATGTACAGGCTCAGATAATCTGCTCTTTGGGGGGATGGCAGCTATCTTTTGCCTAAGGGCACCTAACCAGGTATCCAAAAATGAACCCTTAAAACTCTATAAAAGACCTTAGGTATATTCTTACCTTATTCCAGTTTGATAACACCATCAAGCTTATGAACAGCTGTCAACTTAACTTCATATACATCACATGCAAAAAGGAAGAGCACACCCAGGCAGTCTCTTTAAATAAAAGGTTTACTTAAAAATTGATAACAATATGTAAAATGTAAACACAGAACACTATATCACAAAGCATACAATCAATTAAAAGAAAACAAGGACAAGTACAAACAAGAACTCCTACCACAATACAATTAGACTTTTTCTATCTGATGTATTACTTTCTTACAGTGCTTAAGTTAGTTATTGTTTTGTAAGAGCCCACAAAGAAAATGTGTCACTAAGATCAGACACAGTCTTAGGTTAAACTGTGTCTCTCTCTCCACCCCTTCCATGAGGTCATCTAGCTCCTCCTTTTAGAATATAACAATTATACAAACAATGATCTTCCTGTCAGGAGATATTTAAAATACTGTGACTTCAGCAAAAAAGTAATTTCCAAAATTATAAATCTGTGATTTCCCAGTTCCTGCTCTTTGAACTTTGAGCAGTTCCTGTTCCCAGGCCATATCAAAGGATTTTTTATGACTTTTCCATATCTCACTTACGTGCAATATAGCTTTTTAACACCAGTTGATATTAAATGTTCTTCCTCTTAAGACGTCATAAAAGTTTATGATCTCTATCCTCTGGCAGACTCATAAAGTCTCATTTTGTTTCCACTTCAAAGAAGCAACATGTCATAAAATGTATATTTTAGTTTCCCAGCTTCAGAGCAGCACAGGTCATAAACAAGGCCATAAAATGCAACTTCTCAGGGGAGTTAATAACATTACAGAGACCTCCTGGTTTAATATATTCGGTTATTCTCATTAACTTGGAAGGGGGGTTGTCACCCAGGACCACAGGATGTCTCATACGAGACACCTCACATACCATATTCTATATTACAAATCTTGTAGAACAATCATAACCAGCTGGGCAAGCATCACATTATATACATACCTATGTTGATTTTATATAATCAGCATGACATTGTCTTGTTGAATATGTAAATGAACAATATTTATTATTTACATTTTTTTCATCTAGGCATCAGTCACTGTATGATATTTTGTCTCACCAAAGATGAAAATTCTGTAATGGAGTATGTCATAAAGTCTCTGTACCCTGAATTTTTAAAGGATGTGCTCATGACTGAATCATGTTTACATATTACAGATTAAAAACATCAAAATCCATAAGAGCTAATATTAAATCTGCATGTAAGACACCTACTATATGGAAAGTGTCTTTCGTGCATCAGTTCTATAAATGGCAAAGTAACATTTTACATTTGATTTATTGTTTGCTATTAAAGAGGATTATGGAGACAGACGCTTGTGTTGATTTGATGTCTAGTTAAATAACAATAATAGGAGATGCAGCTGTGTAAGTGTCCTTGACAGATGGAGGGCAAATCCATTAATACAAAGAAACAAATGTTAAAGATTCTTTGGATAGAACCATAGTCCATGTTTCTGTTACTTGGCAGTATCACATGATGGTACTTGGCAGGAGTAAGGAACACGGGCAAGAAGAATAATACTCGAATGGTAAAGGTGTAGTTGTTACAACAAGGGAAAGGACAGAAGAAAACAGAGTAAGAAATATGCAGGAGGTCAACAAATAGTGATCGGGGTCAATGAGAATTTTTTTTTTAAATAGTGTTAAATTGAGAAATAGTCCATTGATATGTCAAACTTTAGCATTAAAATGTGTAACAATCAATACATGGATTTGTTTGTAGCAAACAAAGATACTGCTTATGAAACCATTTCCATAACAATTATAATGATTTTATATAAACTAAGCAAGGCATCCAATTATAAAAGAATAGAAAAAAACAGGGGCAAGAAGAATAATACTGGAATGGTAAAGGTGTAATTGTTACGACATGGAGAAGGACAGAAGGATGCCTTGGTTAGTTTATAGAAAATCATTATAATTTCCTTACTCCTCTAAAATTGTATTCCTTGCTTAGTTTATATATAAAACCTTTATTATTTTTGTTATGAATATGGTTTCATAAGCAGTAACTCTTTGTTACGATATATCCATTTATTGATCATTATACATCCTAATGTTAGAGCCTGACATGTTAATGTTTAAGTTCTGATCCCAGGTTTCATGTTTATGTTATATTCAGTATGCTTGTAATTAAGGGGGAATCTCTGATTAGCGTTATGCACTTTGGAGGTTTCTTAATGAATGGGCCACCTCAGGTGACGTCATTCTGTGATGTAAACATGCCTTCGCGTGTTTACCTGCAGTCTAGCCCCTTCTTTATCTGCAGAGACACCTAGTACGAGTCAAAGTGACGTTTTGTGTAATGGCATTGGTTGTGTGAGGTGCAGAAGCTGTTCTGTCAAAAACGGGCTTACCGGTGGTTTATTTTGAAGTGAAACATAATTGTGATACCTTCATTTCAATACAAGTCTCTAAATAAGGTAAAACTAAAAGAAATAATTATTCTCCTTTTGAATTGCATGAAATAGGTCCTTTATTATTGAATGTTACTTCAGGTCAGTGAACTCTGATATTAACTGCAAGTTATGGTTTGCTGCAGGTTCACTTGAAGACTTAAGTAAAACTAAAAGAGAAAATTTCACTCTTGAAGGTTTCAAGATATAGATACTATTCATTGGTCTCCTTAAGATAATTCTGTAAGTTAAAATTTCTTGAGGTCTTTAAAATGGTTCTCTATTTATTTTTTAAATTGAACCAACTTTTGTTTATTAAGCAATTCCTTTGCTTTGCAGAGTTACTTAAGGATATGCCAGCCAGCAATTGCACCCCCAGAGCCATGTGGTATTTAAATAAGAGTGTTAAAATACAAGGTCAGTTCCACCATATGAATTAATTATAATCATTAAATTGTTCTGATTTCACTATTTTATTGGGATTTAAATATATGAGCCATATTTACATGTGTATTTTTTCCAATTGTAGAACAAAGTTGTTTTTGGAATATAAAGTATGCTCTTAGTCTGATGAAGGAACATTTTTGGGTTGTGAAACATTACAAACAAAGTATTCAAGGAGCAACAGTGAAACTGCCTGAGATATGAAAATAAAGCAATAATTGCTGATGAAGTGAACTAGATGTTTTGTTCGTTGTTTGGGTTGAGTGAGAAAGTACTATGACTGTTGTACTACATTCCATTTTTTTCTCACTCCCCATAATCCTAACTCTTAATGATTATTTGAAAATACAAAAGGAATCTTGGGACACAGAAGTTGGATTTTTTTTAAAAGCTGATATCAAGTCCCACAGACAGTGAACAAAGAATTGATGATATCAGGATGGAAGGAACAATGCTTGATAGCGATGTTATCGATTATGTCATGTCAGTATTACAAATGCAAAATACATCTGTCACCTTTCAAAGTTGTCTTAATTTTCAGAGCTACCTTAAGATTGGAACATCGGACAAAAATGTCATGCAAATATTGAATGTAAATGACAACCATTAGCTGACTGTCAATGACATCAACACAGGAAATGTATGCGTTAATGTGTTTGACTCAATTTAATTCATTCTTCATAGAGTTAGCTAGACTACAGACTGCTTTTGGGAACTTTCTGGAGATTAAGTGGCCAGCAGTGCAGCTTCAGAGCAGTACAAAAGATTGTGGACTGTTTTCCATAGCATTTGCAGCAACATTGAGTCTCAGACTAGAACCAGAGAAATATAATTTTGATCAAAGTTGTTGCATGGACAGCTCGTTAATTACATTCTACATTCATGCATCACAATGTTTTCTTTTCATCGGCATAGGAGATCTGAGCATGCTAGGAATTATGTGGAACTGGAAGTACACTGCAACTGTAGACTGCCAACAAAAAGGGATGTCCCAATGGTCCAGCATGAATGCTGCAAAACATGGATTCACCAAGAATGAGTAAATACCATCATAAGTGTGATTAGAACACAGTGCCAAATATATATGTAGTAACTGTACTTTCATGAGAGCAATGTCCTTGTGTCATACTAGTCGAATGTTCTTATTTTACTGTGAATGTATTAATTGAAAATGTCAACCTTTTCATTCCACAGTATTGTTTGTAGTTACCAATCTTCTCTTACTTACTGTTACCTTCAGTTTGTTTTCCAAAATGCTGTAATTTTAATACTAAGGTGGTCATTAGCTCTGCTTGCCTTAATACAAACTTACAGTGCTATCACACCCACTGACCACAAACCACGGGCATGCTGTCCACCCAGTTACCAACGAACCACATCCCCTGCATGCTGTCACACCCATCAACTGACCACATATCCACATGCATGCCCAAATGCAAAATGTCACATCCAATGAGCACATACTTCCAGCATGATGTCAAAACCACTGATCACATACTCATATGCAAGCTGTGACATTCACCAAACATCCACATGCACCCATAAATGCTGTCCAGGCTGTTGACTATATACCCCCATGCCTGCTTTCAAACCCACTGACTGACCACATATATAATGACACACCCACTGACCAAATACAAAATGTATACCAGATGAGCTAGTAGAAATGTCTGAGGGGCAAGTAGATTTTCCCAGTCACCAGTCCTGCTGGCTATTGACTGCAAAAAACTATTGGTGCATGCCATGCATGCTGTCACACCCATCTACTAACCCCATAACTCCATACATGCTGTCATACCTCCTGACCACATACACACTGCATGCTGTCACATCCACTGACCACATACATTATCTAATGTATGCTTTCACATCAACAGACCCCATAACCCCATGCATGCTGCCACACCCACCAGCCAACCCATACCCTATGCACACTATCACATCAACAGACCCCATGCCTCATGCATGCTGTCGCACCCGCTCACCCCATAACTCCATGCATGCAGTTACACTTCATGATCCTATAAGAACATAAAAAAAATGTTGGCAGATAGGGACCACGTGATCCATCTAGTCTGTCCAAAAAGACTACCCCCATGTTGCGTGCAACCTAACCTGTCCGCAGTGCCTATCCCATGCAAGTTTGAAATCTCTAATCTCTATACACCATGCATGCTGTCACACCCACAGACCCCACAACCACATACATGCTAACATACCCACCAAAAAAACCCATACCTCCATGCACATTGTTACGCCCACTGACCACATACACCAGTGCATGCTATAACTGACCCACCCCATACAGCCATGCATGCTGTCATACCAACTGACCCCATACGTTCATGTACGGTGTCACACCCACTAACTTCATACTCCAAGCACATTGTCACACCAACCCACTAATCTCAAACCTCCATGCATGCTATCACACCTCATGACCCCATGCACCCAGCATGGTGTCATGCCTACTGACCACATACCCCATTTACACAGTCACACCCACTGACCCCATACCTCATGCACACTATCACATCCACTGACCACATACCCCCATGCATACTGTCACAGACACCCATCAACACCATGTATTCTATCACAACTGACACTATGCTATGTCACGACCAACCCCATGCACTATGGCACACCAACCAACACAATACCCCCCATGAACACAGTCACTCCCCATGATGACATAGTCACCCTGCATGTTGTCACACTACCTGCCCTCCCCTTATAGCTGGACCCCCCCCCCGTAGCTGGACCTTTCATGAAGCTAGGCACCCACATCCCCCACAACTGTATCACAGTATCTTCTCTGTGTGATGGCACCTTTTTCATACATGACAGGTCATATCTGAGGGGTAAAATGTGGGACATTCATTGCAATAAGGGACAGTTGAGATGTTTGGGACAAGCACCCCCCTTAGCAGGACTGCTCACTGCCAAGTCAGATCCACCCATGCAGCTGGACACCACTGATGTTGGTCACCCCCTCCTGCAGCTTGACTTCAGTAGCAAGAGAACATATTTGCTTTGCACACCTGTCCACTAAGTGTAGGTAAGTATATGCCCGGGGGAGTGGAATGTACGGGCAGCTTTCACCCACAAGGAAATAATACTGCCATTCTAATATGAGTGCTACATGTCTCTGATCCACACCTTGACAGGGCCAAAAACAGCAGGAATATGGTCTGCATCCCACCCCCCATCGCACACATGCGTTAAGAAAATGTTAACACACAGAATATCATGCTTATGATTAAGTTAGTGATAATGGAGTACATGCACATTATTTCCCAGTATAGGAACTTGATCTCAGGTTCAAAACCATCTAGAACCTAACAGCTTCTGACACACTGGAGCAAACTGCACTATATGTTGGTTTGCAACCCAATTCCACCCCCAAGCCCCCACCCCTGATTCTCCATGCCACAAAGCTGATGAAATTAGTGGAAGATCGACAAAGCTGACTGATGCAGAGTTTGGAGCAGAATGCATTGTCCAACTATTATACTGAGATGCTCAGTCTTGTTTTGAAATACATTAGATATCTACATACACTGGACTGACTGGAACCATCCCCACCCCACCCCACATTGAGTGAACCTGAACTTGTAAAGTTAAATTAATACTTCTGTATGATGTCCTTTAGTTACTAGCTGGACCAACCACATCAGTGAAAGATAACGTAAAATGATGGTTCTGCTCCTCTAGATGCACACTAAAAAATATTCTGGCCGGAACTGATCTGACATATATACCATGCAGTTTTGGTTTCTGTTGTGCCATGGTAACAGATGTGCATGTGTAAATAATTCATGCTCATATGCAGTTGCATAGCTGATCTGCTAAGGGAACCACTCTGGAATGACACCGGAAATAACCCACTCTCTCTCTACACAGCACACATCAGGTACATAAATGCTCACTCACAGAATACCGTAGTTGGAGGTAAAGGCTATGTATTATAGATGGTTCACCGCTCATGCATAACCCTTTTGTTTACATGCAGCCTGACAGCTAATAGATGTTATATACCACAGTTACAGACAAGAGAACTAACAAATGATAAAGTGTAGCATTCACTCATTTGGGGCACTAAAACTGCCAACACTCTGGCTGAAGTCCAACTCCCCCAATGCATTTTGCTGTCCACAAAGCCAAGCTCACCCACCCAAGCCTATCTCATTCATCTAGCTGATGTATGTCATATTAACCCAGAGATGTATATTCCACTAACTGCTGTGCCCCTCTGTGGGACTGCAGTGGATCCTTTATGTTCACCATGTGCACATGCACAGTGAACATTTTGCTATGAGAGTGGCTTTTGAGGGGTGTGACAATGTTAGTCCAAAGCAGAGTGGCCTGCAAGGTGCTCGTCAGTGTCACACCAATCATCAGCCAGTCTGATCATGACACTGTTCTGGCTTGCTGGGCAGAAACTTTGTGTAGTTCAAAGGAAAGAGCTGATCCAATCATAGGGCAGTTCTTTCCTTTGATCTTATAACACCACCCAGCAAGCACAGCTGATCTGTCATGATCAGCTTGTTATGGCACCCCCAACATCATCCTCAATGCCATCTTCTAGCAATCCCCCCACCATGCCTATTTTCATTGAGAAGACTAGGGAGATGACCCCCGGTGCTGCCAAACACAAGGACCCCCAATGTTAACATTCCAACATGGGGCCAGCCCGGTGGTGCTGAGGGTTGAGGTGCTGGACGCCACACCTCGAGCCATGCTGGTAACCTGGGTTCAAGAACAGACTCGGGCTGTTGGGGCTGGCAGGTGAGAGAAGGATTGAGCATCCTACACTGCTTTCCTTCTTCTGGGGTGGGCTTGGGGCATGTGTCGCGCTGCAGTGGCACCTAGTGGAGGCTGGGCACACTGTCAGTAGTGAGCATACTAAGGGGGAAGGAGCATGGCAGACATCTGCACGTAGGTGCAGTCGACATCATTACATGTCCGGCTCCTGTGGGGAACACAATGGTGGAAAATTGTGGCGCGACTGTGGTGGCTCATGGCCGTGCCCCACACCCCTGGACATGAGAGGCATGGCTACCTGGTTCCTGGTCATGGGCCCCCTATGGGGAGGGGTGTCCCATTAACTTCATTGGGTCCCTGTGTGTGTGTGTGTCTGTACATCAGACCTGGTCCAGCGATGTGGGTGTCGGCGGCCAGTGGTTGTCGTGGCCTGCTCCGCACAGGAGGAGGATAAACTGTTAAATGGTAAAAACAAATTCCAACATGGGGTGCCCAATCCCCCCTGCTGGCTGCTACCCCCCCATCCTGCCCACTTTCATCATGTAACACCAGGTAGCCCACCCCCGGTGCCGTCTAACATAACACCAACACTAGGATGCCTAGTCCCAGTGTCGGTACCTGAAGTTAAGAAAATCGTCCCTTGTAGATATTTTTTAAAACGTCCTATAAAAAAGAAAACTGTATCAATGTCTGTTACTGCTGCCGCCATTACTGTCCCCCCACCTGACCCTCCCACTCAGCACCCCTCCAAATCCTTACCCACTGGAATTCCAACACCGTAACCCTCTCTGGACCGCAGACATGTCTTCACTCTTTAACATCGGACCGTGAACTGAGAAAATCAGGTATGCTGTTCAATGTATTTCAATGGTGTTTTGAACTTATGGGCATAACTTGGTCATTTTTCAATATTTTTGGCCCAAATTTTCAACATGCCTTTTTTGTGACCCCACCTCATGAACAATGACAGTGAAAGTAGGCAAATCCTGTCCTGAAAGGTGATTTCATGATCGCTGTGTGAAATCACCTTTCTGGCAGGATTTGAAAATTTTCTCCAGCCTTGTTCATGAGGTGGGGTAATAAGAAGGCTCTTTTGAAAATTTGGAGTACAAATATTAAAAAAACCAAAAACTTATGAGCCTACATTGAAATTTATGAACGCATACCCATAACTGTGGTAATTTTCAGTATTTTTACCCCAAATTTTCAACATAGCCATTTACTGTATTCATAGCACCACATGAATGTGACAGCTGTTATTTTTCCAAATCCTGGCAAAAATGTTTGCATTTGTGGTGCAAGGGTCATAAGCAGGCTATGTGGGGTCATAAGCAGGCTATGTTGAAAATTTGGGTTAAAAATATGAGAAAATAAAGTTGTGTGCCTATGCTGACATTTTTCAATGCACGCTAGTAACTGTGGTAATTTTCAATATTTTGAATCCAACTTTTCAACATGGTCATTATTTCACATCACCTCATGAGACAGTTGTCATTTTTCAAATCCTGGCCAAAATGTGTTTCCACACTTGTGGTGCGAAATCACCTTTCAGGCACAATTTGAAAATTCTCTCCACCCTTATTCATGAGGTGGGATCATCAGAAATGTGGCATCATAAGAAGGCTATGTTGAAAATTTGAGGTAAAAATATTAGAAATCAACAATGTTACAAGTGCGTGTTGAAATTTCTCAACACATGTTTGTAACTGGTAATTTTCAGTACTATATTGTTAACATACTCATTTTTTTATACCACCTCATGAATGTGACAGTGTAAAATGACATTTCAGCCTCTGTTTTATAAATGACACCTGTCATGCTCAGAAGGAGAGGTCAAAAAAATATTATGTTGAAAATTTGGGGGTAAAAGTGTGAAAAACCAACAAAGTTATGAGGAAACATTGAACTGTTCCAATATTTACTCACTGTAACTTCATTTTTTGCAGATTTTGGTCCCTAATGTTCAACATATCCCTTGTGTTACCCCACCTCCTGAACATACCAGGTGTCATTTTTCAAATCCCTTCCAAAACTTGTTTACACAGTCGCACAGCAAAATCTCCTTTGGGATGGGATTTTAAAAATTCCACCTGCCTTGATCATAATGTTAGGTCATAAAAGACTACTGGATATTTGGGGTCAAAATGTGGAGCCCACTTAAACATAGATATTGCCTCCCAGCTGGCCTATCCTGGGTAATTACAATTGAATAATGTATAAGAGCAGGACACCACTAAAAATGAGATGGTGCATCTTATCTGCTCTATCCTAGGTAAATATATAATTAAAATATGTGCAAGCAAGACCCGGTACAACAGCAATACCAGCAGTGAACATTTGGCATTGACAGTTGCATGTTAATTGTTGTTACCTACCTTAGTAATTGACTTTGTACAACTTGTGACTAGAAAAAAGTTCAATCTTCCAAACTAACTAAATATGGCCAATATAAATTAATGCTGCGAAACAGAGCATTCCAGTTGATTAACTGCATTCTAAAAAGATTTTGTTAATGGCTGGAAATCCTCATGTACAATAGAACCAATAACATTTTAGCTATAAAAGCTGTAAATTTTAAAACTATAGAAACAGTTAAATTGAATAACACCACATTGGCACTCCGGTGGTTGGGTTACTTTTGTAATCTAACCCTACGGGTATAAGATACTTGGTTTCACCTTGTGCCTCATGGTTTCCCCTAGGGTTACATAACAGATGGTAACCCAAACCCTGGCAGTGTCTTAATGCTTAATTAACAGAGTGTATAGCATTTGGCCTCACACTTGTTGGCTGAATGCAATTCCGGGATCAGTTATTGTGCACTTTATATGCTTTCAAATAAAACAGACTATTTTATTTTCAGCTTGGAAGAAAAAATAAATAACTTATGCAGTCCAAATGGTGGGTTTCAACTATGAATCAGTACACAAGAAAAGAAATCTGATATGGGATGTGATATGGCTCAGGTGACTAGCAAATCAAAGTGCAAGGTGACCTTTCTGCCTGCTTTAGTACTGAACATGAGCCAGTGGTTAAAACCTTTGAGAACGTGCTTGAAGCCAGCCCAGAGCTGCAAAAACCAGAGATCCAGATGTCTTAGGTAGAAAAGGACAGTCAGGAAGTCAGATCTGCTGCAGCCAGCATGGCCGGCAGAAAACTAAATGATGGCAGAGCAGAGGGGTCTCTAAAACTCTGTGAACAGACACTTGTCATATTGTTGAGAAGTGATAGACCCCAAAAGAAGCCCAGAGAAAGGGGCACAATACTAAATGATGAGACACAGAAGTTAAAGATGTGTAGGTGCCAGTGGACTAAACAGACAGCAGTTACACCAATCCATTGATCTTGAAGGGAGCTCTCTTGAGAAAACAGATAATGCAACTATGATGGGACTTAAATGTGTTCTGTCTTATCCAGATTGTTAATCTTTATGTAAATGAGTTGGCGGGATATTTTATTTTCCCCCTGTTTTTCCCCTTTCTTTTCCCTTTGCTCCCCATTTTCCTAGACACCTCCCTCCTTCCAGCTATTGTTAACTACTGGGCTTGTATTCCCTAGAGAAGTACCATAGATGTTAATTAGAGAATTTGGTAATGGAAGAGGAGAAGGGCCGAAACATATAGTATGAAACATGCAAAATAATAATGGGAATTAAATGTGAGATATACATGTCAATATGGGATCTAAAGAGATTGTAAATTGCAGTAGGTCATGTGATCATAATTGTTTATACTTTAAAGATTGGGGGGGCAGGTAGTGTGGGTTTCCCCTGAGGGTATATCCAGCAAGTCCTACTGTAGCTTACCAGGCACCAGGACTCTATCAAGACTCACATACCAGCTTAATAAACTCATCTGAAGCAATGATTGAGCTCCATATTCTGTTTTGATGCATGCATGACTTTTGGGTAAAGTTGTGTAAATTCCAGCTGCATTGTAGACCACTTTGTTAGGTGGTCTGACTTTCAAGCACAAATAGCATCAGTGCATCAGAATCCTGACACAAGGCCTACTAAAATCCTTTAAATAACATGCGCTTAATGCCAGAAAGGTATTATATCCCAGTTTCTGCTGTATTAAATAAATGATTCAGTGGTAGGGGTGGATGCAGTCTTAGTTCTGTGCAGGTGACCATGTGTTCTAGTCCCACACTGGGGACTTGGCCTCATACCCACTACTGTACAAGGGTGGCCACAGGGAGAACCTTGGTGGCTACAGACCAGTCAGTCTTACCTTGATTGTTGTAAGCTTCTGACAACTGTGGTTAGGGGAAAAAAATAACAGAATACCTGGAGGCTAATGGGTTGCAGGATAGTAAACAGCACAGGTTTGTAGCAAGAAGATCGGGACAGACAAACCAATTAGTGTTCTTTGGGGCACCAGGGCAGTGGCTAGGGGATAGACAGTTGAAGTGATTTATTTCAACTTTAGCAAGGCCTGTGATTCAGTTCTGCATATTTATTTATTTTTAAATTGGAAATGGGGAAAGGCACACTGAGTCAGAGCTTGTTTGCAGGTACAGCCCGGTGATATGAGGCTTTGAGGCTAATAATAAAACTAGATGATCTAGGGATAGAGGAAGGGCTAATAATGTGGACTGGAGATTGGTTGAGGGGAGGAAAACAGAGGGGGATAGTGAATGGGGTTCAATTAGAAGCCAGGGAGGTCACAAGTGAGATGCCACATGGGTCAGTCCTTGGTCTTGTCCTGTCCAACATGCTCATCAGTAAAATTGGGGAGGTTATCCATGGTAAGTTGTGTCTATATGTGGAGGACCAAAAACTCTATGGTAGGTTGGACTGGCAAATCTGAACATTACATGCTGGAGGCCAGGAGGGAAAGGAGGGATATGATTGAGACTTACAAGATCCTGAGGGGATAAACAAAGTTGGCAGTGAGGAGCTGTTTACTAGGAATGGAAGTATGGTGATGGGAGGATACTAGTCGGGGGGGGGGGATTTAAGAGGGGCATTAGGAAGTTCTTCGCTGAGAGGGTGATTGAACAATGGAATAGACTGCCAAAAGAGGTGGTGGAGGCAGGGTCTCTAAATGGGTTTAAAGTCAGATGGGACAGATGCAGAGGCCTTGTGGTGCTGAACGGTTGAGTAGGGAGTGAAGGAGCAGGTAGTGGGGGGAAGGGAGTTAGCTGGGAGAGCTGAGGAACAGATCCAGGAGTAAAACCCTATTTGATAGTAAGCAAATGGGGAGTGGGTAGGAAAACTGGGCAGACAGGATTGACTTGGGGTTTTTTTGATAGATAAGATACTTTATTTATAAAGCGCCCCTTCCCAGAGGCTCGGAGCACTGTACAATCTATAAAACAAATATAGCAATAAAACATTCAATAAACAAGACTTCACAGAGCTGATAATTAAACGCATATCATACATACATATAAACATGGCAGTCAGCAACACATACCAGCATCTTTACATTAGGTCAGCTCGAATGCTTGATTAAACAGAAATGTCTCGAGTGCCCTCTTGAAGGCTTCCACTGAGGGGGGAATAATGCAATGATTCTTCCCCATCCAGATATCAACCCACTGTGTGGGTAGCAGAAAGTGGTTACTGTGGGACTTAGCATGCCTAAATTTGCAGGTATGCACACACAGTCCAATACACTGGATAACTGTTCATTGCTTTCTACAAGCCTCCTTTCATTTAATGAAAACTTATTCTAAAATCATGTAAGTGATGTGTAACATTTGGGTCCAGATAATGCCCTTGTACCAACCCTTGGTTCAGCTCCACCTTGAGTACACTGTTCAGTGCTGGTTCCTATGTCTAAAAAAAGATACTGACATGACTGAAAAAGCCCAGATAAGAGAACTCAAGATGGGTGAGGGCTTGGAGAAGATGAGCTAGGAGAACAGACTGGCAAAACTAGGATTTTCTCATTGGAAAAGAGAAGACTCGGGAGACAAGATCACGGTGTTCAAATATTGTAATCCATGTACTAAAATTGTAAACAGTAAAGGTAAACAGTAAGGAAAATCTCATTTACAGATGCAATGGGGGGGGCAGTAAGGATAGTATACAGAAAAAACAAACAAAACAGAATTGTAATATATTTACAAGACAACACACGTGCAATGCAGTGCTAGGGGGATAACCAGTTTAAGCATAAGTCACAAAACATGGTGAGGTAGAGATCAAGCAGAACCACAATCCTGAGTGTCCATCTGGTGGAGGAAACCCTGGCTGGTAAAACAGAACTCGGGGGCAACCTATTTATTTAATTCAATGTTGGTAACTGGGTAGGCCCACTGAGCCCCAAAGGTCTCTTTTTCAGGGGCGACCCAGAGTTAGTTACACATTGTATAAAATTTTACACTCAGTACAAAAACAAACTGCATGTACAGTACATGAGAGGGCAGAAGTTACAGTCAAGACAGTTACACAGCAGGGGATCGGATAGTCATCAGCTGACAGTTATACAGTCACATTGTGACTAGGCATATGACCTGGAAGGGGAAGAATACAGAAACAGCAATTGACAGCACCGTTTCATCACTGTAGCTATTCTATCCTAAACAAGTAAGGCTCAAGTGCAGGAGCAACGGCTGTTGGACAGCAGGCGCACATGTAACCTATTCCTCAAATACTGGAAAGGGAGAATACCAGCAGATCTAACACAGTTCTTCAGAATATCCAAGGATGAGAGAAAAAGAGGGCACACAATGTCACTCAAAGGAGAACAATGTGAGGGAAGTAGCAGGAAGAACTGCTTCATGGAACACCTGGTGAACATGTGAAACAGACTCCCGGAGCAGGTGGTATCTGCCCCGTATACTGGTGCTAGCTTTTTTTTTTTTGTACTTATATTTTATTGAGAGTTTCAAATGTTATACACAACAGAGCTCATACTTTCTCATATAGCCATTTGTGGTATAGACATAAGGTTATACATTTACATCGAAATTGTTCATTATATGCTTATCAAATAAGGAATAGTTCTGAAAATTAATGTCTTTTCTTTCCTCCACAGGGAGCCTCTGCTGGCCTTTTTCTGGTATTGTTCTTCCGTGTCTTCTATGTCTCAATGAGCTTCTTTTGTTAAATCTGGTGGATCTATATCAGCACTCTGGAATCTGGCTATTTCATATCACCTTTATCTTACTGGCTATTGTGTTTCTATCTATCTGTCAATACAGACATCAACTAAAAGATCTACATTGTGTGTTCATTGTTCTATCTAATTATTTTTACTCTCTCTTTTATGTTTTGGAGATAAAACTCTAAGAAAACAATAGTAACCTAGAAACTATAACTTAAAACTTACAACTTTAGAACTGGATGCTGTGTGACTCCTTAGATAGCTATAAAAACACCCTGGGGTGGTACTGGACCGTCTAATTTCCCCCCTCTGGGTCCCTGTAAGTTTTAATTAATTCTGTTTAAGTTATAAGAGTTAGGATCCCTGATGCCCTCACCCCCCACCCTCTACCATATCTTGGCAGAGACTTTTCTGTAGGTTTAGTCAGCTCAGAATCTGGTCCAGCACCGTACCCCCGCCCTCTCCCTCCATATAAGGGATGAAGGGCAACCATCTATCATTATACAAACCTGTCTGAAGCCTACGCCTGGCTGTAATAGCTTCTAGGTGTTTGATGTTATTTACAATACTAAGCCATTGAGGTACTTCTGGAGAACTGGTGGAAAGCCACCTCTGAGTAATCGCCTTTAAGGCTGCCACTATGAGTATCTTATATAGGTAAATTCAGTGGCTTTGTTCAGTGTTTCAGGTATTAAGTCCAACACCAGGTTGGTCGCCGTAAGTTCTATTGGTGTTGCCAACATTTTTTGTATAATCTGATTTACCTCAAAAGGGGGCAATTGTAGCACATTTCCAGAATATACGTGTATGGGTTCCCTTGTCTCCACAGTTTCTCCAGCACTTATCTGAATTTGTTACCTTATAATGCTTAGTTATAGTGGGTACTGCAAAAAATCTAGTGACAATTTTCCATAAAGACTCTCGCCAGGAACTAGATGTTGTAGTTTTATGGATGTTACTCCACACACTTTCCAACTTATGCTCTGCTAGTCCTGACATTCCTTCCTCCTCCCATTTATCTTGTATCCGCTGAAGCTCCAGCTTACCTATATTTTCCTGTAGTATTAGGTAAAGGGAGGATATCAGTTTTTTGGGTTTCACCTAAAATGGTTTTGTTATGTATCATTGCTACCCCGGGTGCAGGGTCCCCCATCAGGGCTCTGTTGCCCAACCTAGTGTTAACATAGTGTCTGCATTGCAGGTATCTATAGAAATCCTGTTGCAGCAAGCCATACCGGGTCCTCAATGTCTGAAAATCCATTATATTGTTTCCTGCTATCATCTGTGTTAAGGTTTGTATCCCAAATCATTCCCATCTTTCAAAGCATACATCCTTCTTACCTATTGGGAAACCTGGCAAAAGTCTGAGGGGGATGTATTGCCACACTGGTTCTAGGATCTCCCATCTCTGCCTGGCCTTTATCCATACTGAGAGGGTATGTTTTGTCCATCTATTAGTAATTTTTTGGACCATTTGCGGTGTTATTAACCATGGCAAACAGCCCAGAGGTGTTTCTTTAGTGCTTTCTCCTTCAGTAGTCCACCACCCTAATCCACCTTTACAGGAGACCATTTTTAATAGTGGTAGTAATTATGCTACCAGACAGTATGATGGAAGATGTGACAGGCCAAATCCTTCCTCTGCCTTTGTTGCTATCAGGACCATCCATTTCAGTCGGGGTCTACGCCCACTCCATATGAAATCAGATATTTTTTTCTTTAGTGTCTTCCAGTCCCCAAATGGTACTGGAATTGGTAGATTAGAGAAAATGAACATAAGCCTAGGCAATATGCTTTGTTTAGCTGAATCTATTTTCAGTGAAAAGGAAAATGGGAGTGTGCTCCATCTTTTTAAATCTGTATAAATTTGGGTAAGTAGGGGATTATAATTGTATGCATATAATTTTTCCAGTTTTTGTGGGATCCAAATTCCTAAATATTTATTTTTTTCTTTGGCTATTTTGAAGGGAAGCTGAAGCGTGCTTCCTGGATGGAGGGATTCCCCCACTAAAAGGACCTCAGATTTGCCTTTATTGATCTTAAAGCCTGATATTTTTTCATATGATGCCTATAAATCGAGTAAATTGGGCAGTGATACCTCTGGCTCTGTCATATAGATCAGAGTATCATCTGCATATAGAGAGATTTTATAAGTCCGCTGTCCCATCTCCACTCCCTGTATTGTCTGGTTTTCCCTTATGGCTGCTGCAAGAGGCTCCAGACTGATTGCAAAGAGGAGTGGGGACAATGGGCAACCCTGCCTAGTGCCTCTGTGGATTCTAAAGCTATCGGAAATCATGCCAGTCACCTTTACTCAGGCTGAAGGGGATCCATAGCACAGCGAGACCCAGTGCAAAAACTGCCCCCCATTCCATAATGTTGCAGAACTGTTTTTAAATAGGACCAATTAAGGCGGTCAGAGGCTTTTTCAGCGTCTAAAAAAATCGACATCAGAGAGGTTTTACAACTATTGCTATGGGATGTAATATTTAGTAACTTTCTGATATTATCTAACATTAATCTATGTGGGATAAATCCTGTCTGGTCTTCATGAATTATCTTCTCATTGTGCTTTTGTAGTCTGGTAGCTAGGATTTTAGTAAAGATCTTAAGGTCCTGGTTTAAGAGCAAGATTGGGCGGTAGGCCTCACACTGGTCTGTTGACTTGTTTGGCTTTGGCAGGACTGTTATTATAGCTTGGTCCCATGGTGGGGGGTGTTTCGCCTCTCCTCTAAACAGGTATTAAAAACTTTTACTAATATAATTGATATGGGTTTTGTTACATACTTGTAAAATTCGGGTCCAAAACCATCTGGACCAGGAGATTTACCGGTTGGAAGGCTTTTTATTACTGATATTACCTCTTGTTCTGAGATATTAGCATTAAGGTCCCGCTGCGCTACCTCCCCAAATTTTGGCAACTTAAGCCCATGCAAGAACTTTTTAGTGTCTGCTATGATTTGTTCTGGAGAGCTGGTGTCTGAGTATAAATCTTGATAAAAGATTTTGAATTGTTCCGTAATTTCTCTGGGTTTCACCCAAGGGTTTGCAGAGGATTTTTTGTTTTTAATTTGGGCTACCCAGTGAGATGCCTACATTCGTAGCCTATATGCGATGAGTCTCACTGCTCTCGCCCCTGTATCATGATATTTATGACTTGAAAATCTTATGGTTTTCTTCACCTTTTTCTGTTCCCTTTCAGTAATTTGGTCTCTAACTATAACTAATCTTTTTAGTAGTTTTTGAGAATTTGGATTTAATTTATGCTGATTTTCTAAGGTTTCTCGTTCCTTTAGTAATTTGTTTAAGGCCAAATTTCTGAGCTTCTTCTGAGCTGCCACTAAGCTGATTTTTTCTCCCCATGTTACCACCTTAACTGCTTCCCAGGTAGATAGGACCGAACATTTCTGGGCCAAATTAATATCATAAACTTCTTGAATTTTTTCTTTTAACTGTTTTACAAAAGATACATTGTTTAATAAAGAGGCATTTAGTCTCCACTGAAATGACCTTTCTGAGTTTGTGACCTTGATGCACCAAACTAGTGGCTCATGGTCCGATAATGTAAATGGTTGGATTCTTATATCTTTTGTCCTATATATACTGTTTTTGAGTAAAGAAGAAGTCTATTCAAGAGTAGGACTTCTGTGAGGCTGAATAAAAAGTATAATCTTTGTCTTTCTCTTTCTGTGTACGCCAGACGTCTTTAAGCCCTTGTTCCTCTGGTAGGTTATTTAAAAAAATCATAGCTTGCTTGTTTGTTTTGTCCTTACCTGATGAGTGGTTCAAGATGGGATCTAATACTGTACTGAAATCTCTGCCTAATATTATCTGCCCGGGGGCAGCTGTGCTACTCTATGCATTACTTCCCTTAATAAGAACTCCGTCTCTTGGTTTGGTGCATAAATGTTGATAAGATAAAGGCACTCCCCCTGGAACATTCCAGAAAGGGCAATATATCACCCCTCCAGCCCTTTATCCACTGCCTCTGTCTGAAATGGTATCCCCCTCCTAATTAAGATAGCAACTCCTGTTTTCCTACAGTTGAGTGCAGAGGAAGACTCCACAAATGCAACCCACTGCCTGTGGAGTTTGGCATGTTCTGCTTGATCCAAATGTGTTTCTTGCAGATAAATGATATCCCCTCCTAATCTGTTTAATTCCGATAACAATTGGGTCCTATTAACAGGGAAGTGGAGTCCCTTTATATTATAAGATATAACTTTCAGGTCTGCCATTTGATTTCTTAATGATGACTATTGTTTTAAGTCGTAGTTTCAGAGAGGAGCCAGCATCCCCCCCATTCCAACCTTTCATGTGAGCCACAAACATCCATTGAATAACATTATAGATTACAACAATAGTAACAACCATGTCTTATTTAAACTAGGCAAAAAAGGGTTACACAAAAGAGGCTCTTTCTCTAAGCCGCTGTTTCCCCAACTTGTACACTTCCAAAAACGTGACTCAAAGCTTTAGTGCCTTCGAGCCGTGAAGTGAGAAAGAAAAACAAATATTCTTTTTTCCTTCACCTTTTGAGCATGGAAAGGGTCAGGATTCCCCTCCACAACAGAAGGAGAAAACCGAATCCTGCCTTTGTCAGTGGTTAAACGTCACCACCTGTATCTGGGAGAGAGAATTAAATTGAAATTATGTAAGGAAATGCTAGATTCATGACCTGTGCTCCGTGGTCATTCCAGCCCTTACTTCTATGGGAGCTTTATAATTTTGCAGCCCTTCTGTATCATTGATAAGATATCATCCTTGTAAATATTTAACAAACTACATCCCTCAAAGGGATCTTAATAGCATGCTAGTGACCCATCCCATACCAAAATCAGATAATTTGATTTTTTGTTACCAGTGTCCGATCTATGTCCTTGATCACCCTTCTGGGTGCAGTTCTTCAGTTTGGGTTTGGGGCTTGGATGATTTTGTGTCCCCTGGTGCTGACGATTTGCTGTTAGTGGCTCTTCTTAACAACTTGGACACATTGAGGGCCAGTTCCTTCGGAAACAGATCCTTGTGCTGCCTATCTAATGTTCACACCTGCCACTGACCACACGCTTTGTCACAGATTTTTTTCCAGTACTTGTATTTGAAGCTCTGGTACTGCAATTTGTTTTTTTTTAAGAAAGGGGCCACATCCACCAATGATGCAAAGGTGTTTATCCCACTGTCTGTATAGACTTTGAGGTGGGCCGGATACTTGATCTGCGCTTTGATTCCCCTTTTCTCCTGGAGCTCTTTAATAATGGGCCAGAGCTTTTGTCTCTCCATCTGCAGTACTGGAGAATAATCTTGGTAAAAAAGATCTGAATAGCTTGGTATTTTACTTCTTTATGCCTCCAGGCCTCTTGCAGAATCATATCTTTGGCCTAATAGTATACCATGTGTGTGATTACTGACCGTGGCCTTGAATTTGGGTTTGTAGGGCGGGGGCCCAATGATTGATGTGCGCTATCCATCTCCAGATGGATGTCAGAGGGGAGGGATAGCGTTGATCTTAGAAGATGTTGCATAAAATCTATCATACTAGGGTATCCCTCTTCTGTTCCTTCAGGTGTACCGTGGACCCTGAAGTTATTCTGCCGGTTTCTGTTTTCTAAATCCTCCATGCGGTAGTTATTCCTCCGTTCTTGTTGTAGCAGATATAAAACTACTCTCTCTGTGGTTTTCTGGGCCTCTGTGACTGATGTAAGTGTTGTGGTATTAGATGTCACTTTTTTGTCCAAAGTTTTTATTTCTTGGTTTAAATCCACTAGATTTGTGTCTATACGTTCAACTGTGGCTAAAATTATATTTATTTTTATTTTATTTTCATTTTAGAGTAGGCCTGGTTTTTCTATGGGACCAAGCTTCTCCCTCCGATGAGTCTTCCAACGATATCGATGGAGATCGGGAGCGGCCGGTTGTGAGGCAGCCATGAAGCCTTCCTCGTTAGCACCGAGCTGTAGTTGCTTTAGTTTGACAGGCTTCAGGGTCCCTTTCAGTGGCTTGTTTTGACCTTGTCTGGCAGCCATCCTTACTCTGCATGATCCAATAGGTGCTATTGCCTAAGTTGCTCCTCTTTTTTTATATTTTTTTTATTTATTTGGGCTAAACGACCATGGAGCTCCGCGAAGCACTCCCTCACATGGTGGTGATGTCATCGGAAGTCCTCTTGATCTTGTTTTTTTCCTGCTGTTATTTTCTGTTTCTATGTTACTGACATGATAATGTAGCAGCACAGGCTGCTGTACTGTCGGAGGTGCCATAGTTCAGATGAGATGTTAAGCTTATGTTCCTTCTACCCACATGGGGTGGTTTTTCAGCTATGGCAGTAGGTTAAGAGCAATGGTATTTTTTTTTTATTTCAAGAGAAGAAGATATCAGTGGAGTCCTGTCTAACATTCTCATTCTCTTTCTGTATCTGCCATCTCTCTCTCTCTCTCTCTCTCTCTCTCTCTCTCTCTCTCGGTAAGACAGGTTCTGCAATTCCCTTTAGCTATGTGTGATCCTTCCTGAATGTATAATGGTTGCCATGCTTGGCTGCTTACAGTCATTTCACTATCATTACTAATCTGATGATCTGTAAGCCACCCTGAGGTATAATAAGCCATATCTGGAAGAACATCCCCCGCCAAAATGATTTGTAAGCTCTAGTTGGGACAGGGCAGTGTCTTCCAATGCCTACAGATTGTTTGACACATCCAGGTGATTTGCAAAGAACCTCTGCATTTCAATGGTTGTAGTCATGTTATGGCTTTGTGGAATGTGTCCCAAATTTAGGACAAATGTTGCACTGATGGTAGACAAAGAACTCCTGCATCTACAACCTGAAATACAAATCTTTCAAGTTCCAATAACAACACAGAGCATATACAAAGCATTTTTGTGCCAAAGGTACCTCTTACACAAACAAACATTTGTCAATGCTGAATGTTGTCTTGCTGGCATTGACATCAATAGTGCAGGAGTTAGAGAGATGCATAATAGGAATGGCAGTGAAGTATATTGAACTAACACCAACCCCAGCCCCACCCTGCAGAGACTGACAGGCATTGGGGTGTGCCATTGGGTCATCGGCCATAATGCTCATGCCATTTCACCTTACCCTACCCTGCAGACACTGACAAGTGTCACGGTGTGCCTTGGGGTCTTCTTCAGGCCTTACGCTCATCCCATTCCATAAGAAAATATGCTGAGATGGGTGCAGTATAGGAGAATGGGGTGAACTTTGGGGCTGAAGACTCCAAGGCACACCTCAATGCCTGTCACTGGCTGCAGGGTGGGGGTGGGGTGGAATGACATGAGCTTTTACAGCCAATGATCCCAATTCACACTGCTGATGCCTGTCAGTCTCTTTAGGGTTGGGCATTACGATTAGAAACCCTAATGCCCTGGGGGTTTGTTGGTATATTTACTCCAGACTTTCAACATGGACTTTTTGTGACCCCACGTCATGAACAGTAGCACTATCAGTTTGTTAACTGAAAGGTGATTTTGCACAGCAACTGCACCATTTGGCACCACAGGTGCGAAAACACATTTTGGACAGGATGTGAAAAATGACAGCTGTACTGTTCATGAGGAGGTGTAAAAAAATGGC
Source organism: Neoceratodus forsteri (assembly GCA_016271365.2). Lineage (NCBI taxonomy): Eukaryota > Metazoa > Chordata > Ceratodontiformes > Ceratodontidae > Neoceratodus > Neoceratodus forsteri. The sequence goes on from CM057450.1 coordinate 1,508,690,399, forward strand.
ACTGTTGAAAATCTGGAGTGAAAATATGAAAAAATGGTGAAGTCACGAGCGTGTATAGAAACTGCGCAATGTACGCCCGTAACACAATTATTTGGGGATTTTTTGAACCACATTTTCAACATAGGCATTTTGGAACCTCCCCTCATGAACAGTGGCACTGTGATTTTGTTAATCTGTCCCTAAAGTTGATTTCTCACAGCGACTGCGCCATTGTGCACCACAGGTGTGAAAACACATTTCAGGCAGGATGTGAAAAAATGACAGCTGTACTGTTCATAAGGAGGTGTGAAAAAATGACAATGTTGAAAATCTGGAGTGAAAATATTAAAAATTGTCAAAGTTAGGCGCGTACGTGGAAACTGTGCAATGTCGCTCGTAACGCAGTCATTTTTTTGATTTTTTTCACCAAATTTGCAACATAAGCTTTTTGGGACCCCCACCTCATGAATCGTGGCACTGTTGTTTCATTGTTGCTTGTTACATTTTTATTGTTTTTTCACTGTGCATGTACAAGCGCTTTGATATATTTTTGAATTGCATGTTTCAGAAATAAATCTTGATTGATGATTGATTGAAAGCAGCTGGGACACAATTTTGGAATCTGGAAGGGATGCTAAAATTCATAATGTGGTGGTGGTGTCATATGTTTTTAGAATGTGGCAGAGATGCACAATTATGAAACGCAAGGAACACATACTGTAGTTGTGGAAAGTGGCAGGGATATGTCATTTCATAATGTGTCAGAAATGCATACATTTGGCATGGGGTGGTGACCCACAATTTCAAAATGTGGTTGGGATGCTTGATTTCAAATTGTGGTGGCAACATGAAATTTCACAATGTGGCATGGACTCGGAATCCTAGAATGTGGCTGTGATGCAGTTTCAGAATGTGGTAGTCACATACAGTTTCAGAATGAATCAAGGATGTGTAAGTTTAGAATGTGACTTGGACATCCAATATCAGAATGTGGCAGTGACACTCATTTTCAGAATGTGGTAAGGATGTACTATTTTTTTTTAATATTCTTTATTTTTGTTTTTTTCAGCTTATCAGCAGGGATACAATAGACACAATGACAAGTGATAAAGACACTCATCAATACTTTTACATAAATATAACAGCATGGGAATGATAAATCTTGAGGCTTCAATAGACACATTTCATTGACAAGAATGTGTTGTCAATCTAGTTCTCCAACATTCTGTAATGCTCAGGGAACAAAGGACACATCTATAGGGGCAATATAAAACACCCAAGGCCTCCAAGCCAGTTCAAAATGCTTAGTTCTACCTGTTCTTTTGGCAATCGTCCATTTTAAATAGTAAACACCACCTAATGCCACATGTCCAATGTAGGGGCAGTACTGGTACGCCAAAGGTGAGTTATTACTTTTTATGCTGCAGCTAGATATATATATATATTTTACTTTTACTAGGAGGAATAGAATCACCTTCACCTAGATATAGCAGCACCAGTTGTGGAGAAAGTGTTAAATCATTTCCCACTAATTGTCATAAACTAGTTTCAATATCTCGCCAGTACTGGGCTATCATTGGACAGGTATAGAAGATGTGAGACGTATTGGCCAGTGACTCTCCACAGTCCCTCCAACATATGCCATAACTGGCTGGAAGAAACTTAACTAATTTATCAGGCGTATTAAAAAATCGAAGCCTGCATTTCTATATGAATTTAACCCAGTATGGGGCTTGAGAAACTTTCATGGAGGGTACAATTGGCTCCAAGCACGTCTCATATGTCAGGTGTGTTTGTAGCTCTATGTTCCAGGCCTGTAATACATCTCTTATGGATTCTTGCCAATATTCCCTCAGGGCCTTATAAATAAAACATATCCAGTGTTTGTTTTCCCGGCCTCTATCAAAAGGCCCATCAGAGTGGGGTACAGGGTTCGGAAAAGCATTCCAGGGTGTATTTTTCTGACACAGAAATGTTCTCATCTGTAAATATCTATACTGATGGGAGTTGGGGGATGGAAAGCTGTTTGCAAAGAGGCAAAGGGTAGCACTCACTGCATGTCCAGAAATTGGTATATCATTGACAGCCCCCTAGTATGTCATTCACTAAAGGCTTGATCCGTCTGTGTGGGGATAAAATCTCTCTCACTAACTAGGAATTGAAAATAATAAAATGTTTCCTCTAACTGTGGAAGGGCCCTTATCTCATACCAGGTTTTTAGGTGTTATGGGTTCCAACTGTGACATTTGTAAGCTGTAGGGGACAGGAAAGAGGGGCAAATACTATAGGAAGGATATTAAATAAGTCATTTAGTGCTGGCCCAGTGGTGCTGAGGGTTGAGGCACTGGATACCACACCTCGTGCCATGCCAGCGACCTGGGTTCGGGAGTGAGCCCGGGCGCTGGGGGTCGGCAGGGAAGGGAGATGGATTAAGCATCCATAGGACAGCTCTCCTCTCCCTTGGGAGGGATCCAGGGTCTTTCCGGTGCAGTAGAGACCCCCGATGGAGACTGGGGTGTACTACTAGCATGGAAAAAGAATCGAGGATGAGTGCGGTGGGCGTCAATAGGGCAGCTGTGTGCTGACGCCATTGCACGGCCGTGCTCAGGGGGGCAAGCACAAAAGAGAAAAATCCCTCTAGACCACCGGAGAGATGACGGTGGCCCCAGTAGGACACCCACATCCCAAATGCCAGCCCAAGCACGCACAGGTCTCTCCATGGCCGACCCAACGAGTAAAGGTAAGGCACATCACACTTAGGAGATGACTGCCAGGGGAGGCCAGAACCAGCCCTGGAGGTGATACAGGGGTCGGGCCTGCCTAGGTCATTCGGGGGAGAGGCTGGGAGTTAGGGTGTATCCGTGTGGGCAGTCCTGAAGGATGCCCAGGGGTTTGGATGCACAAATTAAAAAAAAAAAAAAAGAAAGTCATTTAACACAAATTCAGTATATTTCCAGGTTGGGTCCAACTGTCTACTAAGCCAAGTCATAACTATTTTGCAGGTTACTGCCCTATGATAGTCCCTCAAGTTTGGGAGACTAAGGCCTCTTTTATCTATTCATGGTTGTAGTAGTGACCAACAAATCCTTGATTGTTTTCCTGCCCATACAAACCTGGACAGCATTCTATTCCAGGACACAAAATAAAATTGGGGAAGGGTAAGAGGCAATGTCTGGGAAAAGTATAGTATCTTAGGGAAAACTGCCATTTGCGCATGTATTCTAGAATAAAATGACAAAAAATAGATGAGACCATGTTCCCATTAGAGATTCTATATCTAGGGAGAGTGGCTCTAGATTAAAGAGATCCAGATACTCTGATTTGTTAGGGATGTTCACCCCAATATATTTTATCTTGTTATTTCTCCAACTGGATGGAAGAAGTTGTTTCAGTTCTTGGGTAGGGACAAAATTTAAGGCTAATATCCCAGTTTTCTGTTTATTTATGTGGTAGCTGGATATAGCATAAAAAACATTACTCACCTCCAGGGCTGCTGGAATAGAAATTTCTGGGCCCAGCAATGTCAACAATATATAATTTGCATATAAGGATATTGTGAAACTTCTCCCCAGTGGTATCCCTTGTAACAATGGATGTTGTCATATGAATTCGGCTAAAGGCTGTATGTAGAGAGCAAAAAGCAGGGGTGACAGAGGGCAACCCTGTCTTGTCCCCCGGCTAAGAGATATTAAAGTGGATAGCTGGCCATTTATTTTAAGGTATGCTTTGGGGGAAGAATATATACGCTGCAGTAGAGCTATAAATTCCACTGGGAATCCAAATATGGACAACGACTGCCATAAAAAGGGCCACCTAACATGGTCGAAGGCTTTGTTAGCATCGAGGCTGACAAATACTGCCGGTATCTTCTTCTGATTTATATGGTCTTGTAGATGTGTTGTCCTACGTATATTGTCTGTGATTTAACGTGAATGAATAAATCCTCACTGGTCAGAGTCTATAAGGGATGGCAGCATCTCATCGATTTTAAAAGCTAAGACAGATATAAACAACTCATAATCCATATTCAGAATGGATACGGGCCGGTAAGAAGTGGGTTGATCCGCTGGCTTATTTGGTTTATGAATGGGGGAGATATTAGTATAGGCCCAAGGTGGGGGGGGGGGCATCCCTCCTGAATCTCCTGAAAAGCTGTCAGCAAGGCTGGGGCCAATTGTTTGAAAAATGTTTTGTACCATTCAGAAGGTAAACCATCTGGGCCTGGTGTTTTTAAGGTTTTACTGTATGAAACTGTTCTCTTTGGTTCTTCTGCCCTGATTGGGGCTTTTATTTTCTTTACCATATCCTATGTAATTTTAGGGAGGGAAATAGATTTTAAAAACTCCTCATATGCATGGAGTCTCAGCTGGGGGGCATGTCACATAATTGGGAATAATAGGACCTAAAAATTTCTGTTATCTGTGGGGTGTTCTGGGCATAGACATTTTGTTGCGGATCCTCAAGGTGGGTGATATAAGTAGCTGTTCTATGACTCCTAAGTCTACGAGCTAAGTTTCTAGCACCTCTGGGTCCCCCTTCAAATGTATATGATTTAAGGTAAAACAATGCCTGCTGGGTTTTTTCATCTGGAATCTTTTGTAGCTCTGCCTTCTGCTGATTAATCTGGTCTCTCACTTCTGTTGTAGCTAAGTTTGGGGTATGTTGTAAATTTTGTAGTTCAGTATGAAGTTTAACATATTTACTTTCCCAGTGTCCTTTTGTGTGTGCTGTATACGTAGTAATCTCCCCTCGAATAACAGCCTTCAGTGTGTCCCATATAATAGAAGCTGAAATTTCAGGGGTAGAGTTCTCTAATAGAATCTGTGTAATCTTTTCCCTAAAACTAGTTTTGAAGGTCTCATCTTTAAGCAGTGAAGTATTCAGGTGCCACCCAGTGGTCCTTTTTTGGAATTTTGAAATCTAGTTTTAAAAGTAAAGGAATGATCTGATAAGAATCTAGGGGCCAATTGTTAAATCTTGTAGCCAATCTACATGTTCTTTAGATATAAAAAAATAATCTAACCTGGAATATGTATTATATCCAGAGGAATAAAGGGTATACGCTCTAGCAGTAGGAAAAAAATGTTTCCAGATACCAATTATCCCAAGAGAATTCTGCTGGGTCCGGAATTGTTTCTGTGATGGGGAGAGGCGATATTGGGAAGGTGCAGAGGAATCAAGATTGGGCATCAATGTGAGGTTTATATCTCCTCCCATAATCAGGGAACCCTGCAATTGGCGTAGTAACCTAGTGAAAAAACGTTGCAGCCTCCCCGAAGTACATACTGTACATTCACCCTATTTCAACATCTAACTTATGAATTCACTCTTGTTGTCCTCTGGTCTGATTCAGGTCTATTGTATAAATATTGTCTATATCTACAGAAATGCTTATATTTTTTGGTCCTTTTGCTGTTGATGATGTTCTGTGCCTTCTTGCTCTTACTGTTAATCTTATTGTTAATTGTACTGTCTCCAGCTAAATTTTGCGTTGGCTGGTACTGCTGTAACCTTTGTGTCCTATAACGTATTTTGTTTAATGTCCAGGTCCATCTTGAAAATAAGCTTGCTCAATGATGCTTGCCTGGTTAAATAAAGATTTTGATTGACTGATTGATATTGTGGAGGAAAATAAACATTCACCAAAGTTACTTGTTTTCCATACATAAGACCTTCAAGGATCACAAAACAACCCTGAGGGTCTGTATACTGTGACTCCAGGTGAAACTGGGTAGTAGAAGGGATGAAAATTGCAACACACCTCCGTTTTCCCTTAGGATATGAAGAAGCAAAAACTCGGAACCGACCCTCCCCAGGTTAATTTCTGGTGCTCTTTATCAGAAAGGTGTGTCTCTTGTAAATAAATTATATCACTAGATTGTTTTTTAAGGTATTGAAATAACCGGGATCTCTTAATCGGATTATTAATGCCATTTATGTTAAGCAAAAAAAAAAATTTACAGTGCTAATTGCCATCTTTAATTATATAGAAAATGAGCTGTGCTGGAAAAAATCGAGGGCCTACAATGTTTCCCCGAGTCGCAGCATACATCCCAGCCTGCCATCCTTGGTTTCTGCAAGTTTTTAATATTCCAGATGTCCCCTTAAAATCTCTCCCCTCTGACTCTATCTTGTACAAAACCTCTATTACCGTCTTTACAGTTTCGCTGTCGCATACAGTAGGCCATAATGATCTAATTGTATCCTGCTGCAAAAATATATAAACGGTGCAACTACATCAGCTTATAACATAGTAGCAACATTTCAACATATGCAACTGAGCCAACAGGGCTAACAATACATTGTTTGGGTCAAGATGTTGTTGAGGCCACCTCTGGATACTATTTAGGATCTGTTTCAGACTGATCCAAGAAAACGTATAACATGTATACTTATTCTGTACTTCCAATGTAGGGGGAGATCTCATTTGTTCTCCCTGTATGTGTCGCCATCAGAAAAAGAGGGTGCACTGGAGGAAATCCGGAGATGGTTATCTCCCGGGCCCCCTGGGGGTGTATTGTCCCTCTAAACAGCAAATTAAAGGCAGGCCAAAGATAAATCACATAGAAGTATACACATGAGAAAGAAATCATTAGCCCTACAAAATAATACAAATTTGTGCTGCCCCTATCTGATGAGTAAGTGCCCCACCAATCTCCCTAAATGATATGTTTTCAAAGTAGAACCATTATATCTTGGTTTACCCAATAGTACCCTTCATTAAATAACATTATTTGGCTGCTGTAGTGCAGACTCCCAGCAGAGTTTTACTTTTAAATATCTAGAGCTTCTATCATCTAATATATGTAGGGGTAAACATCCCTTATAAATATCTAGAATATCAAGCATATTCAAATTATATACAAGCAGTTTTATGAGTTTTCATGTAATATTCATGTCCATGTCGCCAGTTAGATGACGGAGATATTAAAATGTCCCTCAGTTCAAATAAGAACGCAATACCTCGACAGGCATTTCTTCAACTGGTATAAGGAGTTCAGGTCCCCAAAACACTGGAGGCCGAGGTCTAGGTCTCAACAGGCCTAACATGTAATGGTGCCAAAGTTAATGTTCCTACCCTTCAGGTTCGTCGATAGGTTGGTTGATGAAATTCAACCAGTCTATTAAAGATAGACAATACTTTCTGGGAAGATCCCCTTCGCAGATTCTGTGCGTTCATCGTGGTCTGCCATCTAGGCGGAACCTGTGTTAGTTGTCTCCATTCTGGCCTCATCTTAAATTGTAGTCCATGCTTCAGAAGTGCTTCCCTGGCCTCCTCAGTCATGTGAAATTCTTGCTGACCAGAGGGGCGCTGTACCATGAGTCATGCTGGATATGGCATGGTGAATTTAATAGATGCCTACTTCAGTGCTGGTAAAATGCCAGAATATGCCCGGCGATTTCTTGTTGTTTGTGGGGCATAGTCATTGTCCAAATATATACGGGTCTGCCCATAGAAAACTTTTCCTCTGTGCCAAGCAGTTGTTAGCACCTTCTCCTTAACTGCATAACTGAGGAACCTTGCAATAATAGACTGGGGTCTGGCATTTGGATCTGTGGGGTGAGGGTCCAATGCTCTGTGTACTCTTTCCATCTCAATTTGTTGGTCTGAGGGTAATTCTATTGCTGTTTTTAGTAAAGTGATGGTGAAATCAGTTATGTCCTGCCCCTCGGAGCCCTCAGGGATACAGTATAGCCTAATGTTTTTACCGCAAGCTCTGTTCTCAGCATCTTCTTGCCTTGCTTGAAGTTGTGCATGTTGGTCTTGTAGATTTTGTATTTCTAGCTCCATAGCATCTACTCAATTTTCCACTCACTTGATGTGGCATTCCGATGCATCTGTTCTTTGCTCAAGATTTACTACGTCCTTTCTTAATTCCCCATAAAGATCTTTAATCTCTGCTCGAAAAGATAGAAGCTCTTTATAAATCATGTCCAGTTTAATATGTTTATTCTTAGCTGGTTTCTGTCTACCTGGAGTGTTTTGATCTTGATGTTCCATCGGGGCCTGAGATTGATCTGAGTCTGAGGCCTCAGCTGCCGACATCGTGACGGAGTGCGAAATGCGGTTTAAATGAAGCAGGTACGCCCAAAAGTTCTTGTCTGGTATTCCGATGTAATGTCCCCGAGATTGCAGTATTTTTAATTGCTTTCAGCAGTAGCTTAATGTAGTCGGGGAGATTGTTTGAGCAAGGTGGGCATGGAGCTCGATGTTTATGCTGCCATCTTCGAGAGAGCTCAACCAGAAGTTGAGGACATACTATTTTTGAATATGGTGGGGATGCATGTTTTCAGAATGTGACAATGACAGGCAATTTTGAAATATGGAAGTCTATACATAATTTCGGAATGTGGCAGGAAGGTACAATTTTAGAATGTAGTGGTGACACACAATTTTGGAATTTGGCAATGTTGCACAATTTCAGAATGTGCCAGTGAGACACAATTTCAGAATGTGGCATGATGCACAATTTTGGAATGTTGCAGTGATGAACAGTTTCAGAATGTGGTGGTGACACATAATTTCGGAATGTGGTGGTGATGCACAATTTCAGAATGTGTCAAAGATGCACAGTTTTGGAATGTGGTGGTGACATGCGATTTCAGAATGTGGCAGTGACGCATGATTTCTGAATGTGGTGGTGACACACAATTTTAGAATGTGGCATTGAAACACATCTTCGGAATGTGGCGGGGATGTGCAATTTTGGAATCTGGCAGCGATGCGCAATTTCGGAATGTGGCAGGGATGTGTAATTTTAGAGTATGTCTGTGATGCACAGTGTTGGAATGTGGTGGGGATGTGATGCACAATTTTAAAATCTGGTGGGTGCGTACAATTCTGGAATGTGGCAGGAACCAGCAGTTTCAGAATGAATCATGTGTCCTGTCACATTCCAACAGTGTGCATCCTCACTATATTCTGAAATTTTAAGTCCCCGTCAAACTCCTCAATGTGTGTTCCTGTTGCAGTCTGAGATTGTGTCCCACCACATTTTGAGATGGCACATCCCTGCCACATTCTGAGACTGTGTGCCACCCCCCAACATTTTAAAATTGTGTAACACCTTGACAATCTATACCTTGGTTCAGTACTGCATTCCAAAACCACCTTCTGACATGCTCTAAAGTTCAGTACCATGCACCTGAACATTCTGGAAATGCAAGCACTGCAGCCAATCCTATGTCAATATTTATTTTTTCATGGATTACTACAGCTACAGTTTCTCAAACTTTGGAGAAACAGGTCCTATAAGATGACTGACAGGGAGGACTAGACTGTGAGTTCAGGAGTTCACGTTATGATATCATCAGTGGCTTCTCACTGAAACTGGCTTTTTTGAACAGGGAGTAAAATCAGGGTTACAAAATAGCTCATAACTTTAAAATGAAGTAACATAGAAACCTAATATTTGGTATGAGATTTATTGGGGGTATACTTATTCTAATTCTTCAATGTTGCACTTTTGGCCAGACTCCCTCTTTAAATGGACTGTTCTATCAGTATATAGTAGCAACAAAGATCTCTTGGAAACTCTTCAGCATTGCTTCTGGTGGCCCTTTGGTATGCAAAGAAATCAATCAGAACGTGAACTGGGTACAATACAATACAATATAGCACAGTGCAATGCAGTACAGTACAATACAATGCCATACAATTTTATTTTTGGCAGCATCTTTCATGCAGTATGTACCTCAAAATACTTCACAGTGGGGGTAGAAACTCAAACAGCAGATACTGTACATCATTCAAAATAATATAGTGAACTGGGAGAGGCCTGCTAGAGTGCTGTGAGCATTTAAGGGCCAAACCTACAGATGTTCAGCTTAAACACCTACTCTGGCATATTTTTATTGTAAAGGTTTAAGACCAATAAAAAATAAACATTTCTTATAGCTTGGTCAACATAAACACCTACAGAAGCAGCGGCATGGCAAGTGACCTCTGGCCTCACTTGCTCTTGAACTCCCTTTCCCTTCTGTCAGCATGGCTCAGTTGGTAACACATCCACCCTCAGTTGGTAGCGCATCTGTCTCTGGGCCAGAAGGTTGTGAGTTCTAGTACCAAACTGGGATTGGGGTCATACCAAAATGCTGACACCCTAAGTGCAGTTTTGGGGTGGTGGTGTATTGTTGGGGTGTGCCGTCCTTTGGATAAGATGTTAAACTGAGGTCCCTGCCACCCATCTCTGGTGCTGTCCTGGTGGGTGTCCAGGTGGAAGTAAAAGAACCCAAGGCACTTTTCGCAAAGAGTAGGTGAGTTATTATTTATACATTTGCATAACATGAACATATTGCATACATCCACATAACATTTATCTCAGGTTCTGTACATATATTTCTTCCAGAACCTCTCCTTACTCAATCTGTTTAGCTTTTCCTTCTCCCCTTGTTTCTATCCTATTTCCTGGTTTCCACCTCTTTTATGCTCTCCTTCTTTCAGTATTCTTTATGCATATTTAATTACATAAGAAAAGCCCCTCCACCACACCATCACTTGTGCTCTGGGATACATCCTTAAGTCCCTAATGTATATTTCTTGTAATGCATACCCACATGGTGTGCCGACACAAGGTTCACACCACCACCATGAACACCAGCACAGTGACAGAATTTGCCTGTCAGCAGCGAGTCACCGTGCTGGTACAAGGAGAACAACCCAGTGTTGCACCCCAGTCCAACTCAACTTGGAGTTTGATATCTAGAGACCGGGGTGTGTGGGGACACAGCCCCCCCACATGGGGGGGTTCAGGGGGTGCAGCCCCCCACTAGAAACACACAGGCATCCCCGACAGCACAATGCCAACACTTGGCAATGTGTCTGTTGCTGTGGGGGATGTCGGTGTGAGCGCTGTCACAGCGCTATGGTAAAACCATTTTCACATATGCTTACAAATACTGGGTAGATCATATATTTTTGTTGAAAAAGAAATTGGCATCTGCTTTGCCATAGGTAGTATTTCGACACTGCAAAAAAAAAACTGTCAGTGTCCCAGCATCATATTTACTCAATAGTTGTGGGAAATTCCCCAGGCCTATCATTTGGTAAGTCACTTGAGTCATCCAAGGCATCTTCCAGTTCTCTGTTGCGTAAGCCCATACCGCTACTGTATATGTAAAATCAATCAAAAAATGCTTCTGGGTTTCGATTTTATCTATACACTCAGGATATAGACATTTCCTATCCTCCACTGCCTTATGTTTGTGGTTGCCTCTGACTCCCACTTTCCCATGCATGCACATCCACTGATTAGCTCACATTTTCTTTGGAATCCTCTGGATCATTCATTGTTTATATACTAAGTTGTTTTTCCCTTCTAGGCAGTGTTTAAAGACTGGTTCTTCTGGCCCAATGTTTCCTAAAGTTTGTTGGTACAATTGGGATCTTGTTTGTTGTAACACCATCTGTTTGGTTATCTGCCATTTGGCAATTTTCTTAAGTGTTGTCACCAAGTATTTTTCGATGTGTAACCTCCTCCCACCAGCCCCCTTTGTTTCTACCAGCAGGGCTGCTCCTCTCACATCTAGGCACCACCGACAGGGCTGGGGGTAGTCACTACAACTATCACAGTTCTCTGTAGACCCATTACTTCTACTTCGTAGCCTGCCATCCTTAGACAGGAAAACCAAGTGTGGCAACTACCTGGCTTACACCTGGGGGCACCATTTAGCATGGCCATCAACCTGGATCCCTGGGAGAAAATGTTTGCTCAGCATTATGCTAGGTTTATACTTCTGGTCAGTGACACCCAAGTAAATCTGGACAGTGGAAGCAATAACTATAATGTCCAAACCAGGTTGGGATTCTAGAGCATGGCTTTTATTCACATAACACAGAGAATAACAAAGCAAAGATGGACCTCCACAGGGCTACTCTCACTGGTAATGCAGATTACTGAGGTTCAGCGCACACTTCTTCACTATGAACCCTCAGGTTCTGAACGGATCTGGGCACACACGGCCCAAACTGGTACACTGCTCTTCTTTTCCTTGACATGGCACCCTGGCCAGTACTAGTTACTTTTCCATATGGCATGAAAGTTGATGGTGACTCCCTAAACCTACCACAAGCACATTCCAGCTCTCAGGGAAAATCCAAAATCCCACATCTGGGTGCTTTCCTCAGGCATTGGCCAAATGTGCTGAGAGAAAATATAGGTGCCCAAACTGAACCTGGAGAGGTAAACCTGGTTACTCCAGATGGGGGTCTCTCACCTTTTGCTCCCAAATCATTACTTGTCCATTCATCTGGTTTCAACACCTTTCTCTGAAACACTTTTGTAGATGCTGTCTCAAAATGTTTTTCACATGTAACATTCTACTTTTCACTGGCGGTGTCCTGACTGTAAAAGTTCTGAATATGGCTATGTCTTTACCCTAGACCCCCACTGTTGCAGATGCTTTTAAGTCATACACAGTCTAAAAGTTCTGTACTTGGCAAGTCTCTCTTTGACCCAACAGTAGGCAGACACTTTTACTTAAAACACTGTATTGGCGAACAGAGTCTCTTTGTCAGAGCAAAACTCACCATGGTATGCAGGTGTCCCTGGGCTTTTTCCTCACAACACAGTCTCTGGTACTCACAGAACAAAATGACTCTTAGGCAGCTTCTCCCTCTTTCTGCTGGACCAGGGGATTGCCACTGAATCCTGGAATTCCCCCCATCCCTCCAGGGATGGGGCACTGGAACAACTTCCCAGGAATGGTCTCTACCACTTCACAACTGGTCTTCAGTGTTCCTCTCTAGGGTGAGAACACGCAACCCCTTCTCTTGAGGTTGCTCTCTGAGAGCTAGGTATGAGGAGCTGCACCTAGCAGCACTCCTCAATCTCTTAAGTCTCCACACAGACTGACTTGAATCTCCCAATGTTCTACTGCTAACCCCTGCAGCTAGCATTCCATTGTGGCTTATGCTGCTGCGAGAATTCGTCTTTTTTCTTTCTATTTTTACTCCCCCAACCCCACAGAACCGCGTCCATCGGGAATGCCCATTAAGCCTGCCCCTGCCAGCACCTACCTGCAACCTCCGGTCCCTCCATCCACGTACGGAAACCCCCAGGCGGGGTCGGGGTCGGGTAACACCCCGAATCTTGAAGTCTAATCAGGGTGCTGGGTCACAGGTAGGCGCTGGCATATCGGGACCTGGCTCGGTGTTCCGTCATCCAGGCTCTGAGGGGGATTTTTCCACTTTTCTTCATGGGATGCTATGTGCCCCATGTGTCAAGGCATCTGCCGGCCTATGCAACGTCTCCCCTTCTTCCGCGAAGGAGCAGCCCCCGAGGCTGATTGGCTGCCAGTCTGTGCCTGCAACCAATCATGCCCTTGAGACTCCAGCTTGCGTCGTTTCCCCAGCCTCCTGCAAATCGCTGCCCACCGGGTAGAGTCCCCCCTCCCCCAGAGGAACTCAAGCTGTTACTGGATGCTCCAGCCTGTCTTCCCCAGCCAACCTGCTTGATGACCAGGCTGGCTCCGAACCTGGGTTGCGGTGTGGTGTGGTGTGGCGTCCAGTGCCTCAACCCTCAAGCCCGCGGTTGACTTGCTGTGAGAATTCTAAGGTGACATCATCACTCCAGCTCAGCAGAAACTGAAAACAGAGTGTGACAGTGTGAAACCCATTTAACTGGCATCTCACAAGCTGCCTCTCCCTGCCTGCCACTGATTCTAAGTGGGATTCTAGTAACCCCTGGGAACAAGGGGGTTACATATATCTACTCTCACTGTGCTTTTTGGCATCATATTTCACCATATATTTGTTATCCCTTTAAAAGTTTGCATCAACCATGCCTTGCATACTGATTTTTTTGCTAAAAATATAGATTTAATATTTACTGTCCAAAAGAGGCAGTGGAAGAAAACTACCGGGTTTAACATCCCTGCTCCTCCTTTCTCTTTTGATAAATACTGTATGTTATTTCACGCGTGACCGGATTCAACTGGTATCCCCAAAGTAGATGAAAGAATACTCTGAATATTCTCATCTCCAGACCCTCAGGGAAGGGGAAGACCATACTCATGTATAAGAAACACAGTAACAGAAACTGTTTAATTAAATGTACTCTTTTTAGTTTTGACATCTTCCAGTGCTTCCATCTTTCTACCTTCTGTTCCCCCTTAGTTACTGCTTTCTCCCAGTTATCTCTAGCCATGTCTTCTGTACACCTAAAATATCTATCGGTTGTCCAGATATTTTTTTTTTGCTCCTCCCTACACGCCCCAACCAGCCACTCCCTCGGAGTGCCAGCACCTACCCTACTGCCCTCTGACCCCTGCCACCTTCTACCATGCCCCAGTTGCAGTCTTACCTGGATACCCCGGCATATCCCTCTGCCAGGAGAGTCCCTCTTTTCTGAGTGGGAAGGGCCTGGCAGCCAGTGGCATGTACTCCAGGAGCTGCAGGGCTGGTTTCAGGCTGATTCTGGGGCTTCGGGCAGCAGGAACTGGGCACTCATCATCCAGTCGGTTGGGGTGTACTTTTCCATTTTTCTGTGCCCATCCCACACAGTTCTCAGTCTTGTGCGAGTATTGGGTGGCCTGGGGTAGGGGCATACAGGGAGCATGTCGAGGCATCACGTCCCGAAGTATGCCGTCAATCCACCCGCAGGGCCCCAGGCAACCCCCCTCGGGAGGGAAGTGACCAATGGATGCTTATGATACCCCACCCTGCCAGTCTCCACTCCTGGTACCTGGGCTCGGGGCACAAACCCAGGTCGCCAGGGTGCCATGCGAACCCCTTTGCTCGGCGCCATTGAGCCGGCCTGTCCAGATATTTTTACTTCCCTTATTTCTTCACTTCTACCCTCCTCTTCCCATAAGTATATTCCCTTACTTTTATGTAGATTTAATCTGGAACCTGAAACTTTCCCATATTTCTGAAAATCTTGTAGCATTTCCTCCACCCCCTCTTTATTCTTAATAAAAGCCACTATATCAATGGCATACGCTATTAATTTAACCTCACTCCCCTCCACTGTATTATTTATGCCTTTTACTGTATGTGCAGGTTAGCTATCACTTTTCTCAGGATTTGATTTAGCATAAGTAGATGCAATATGGGGCTCAGCAGACATCCCTGTCTCACCCCTTTCTTGAGCTGAAACTTTTCCCCAATGCTCCCTGTTATTACTGATGCTATTACCGCATTATCATACAATAGTTTTATCCATCTCAGAAATTCTGAGGACACTCCATATCTTTGTAACACACTAAACATAAAGGTATGGTTTACTCTATTGAAGGCCTTTCTCTGGTCTAAAGATATCATATACCCATCCTCCTTATTTCTCTTACAGACTTCATATACACCTCTTATGATGCTTAAGATTTCCTGAATGTGTCTTCCCGGGAGTCCACACATTTGTATGGGGTGTATCACCTCTCTTGCCACTTTTTTTTTAGCCTTTGTTGTATAATAGAAGTTAGTATTTTAAAACCGCGTTCAGCAGGTGTTGGGTTTTCAGTTTTCTCTGTTTTCATTGTCTCCTGCTCTATGTATGTATGTAATTAACCCCTGTGTAAATTGTTCTGGTAGTCTTTCTGTCTCTAGTAAATACCTAAAAACTTTCCCCAGTAATGCAGCCATTATATCTGGAAGAGTTTATAGAACTCGTTCGGTATCCTGTTGTCTCCCGGTCAAATGCCCTGTTGTAAGGTCTTAATACCCATCAAAATATGCTCATTTTGTATTTCTCTCCCTAACTCACTGCTTTGTTGAGCATCCATTTTGGGTAATTCTAGTTCCCTTAAATAGTTCTCTCTCTCTTCTGGATTGCTGCCCTCTGCTCTAACAAATTCCTCCAAGTGTGTAGCTACCATTTTTATGTTTTCTTGTACGCATGTGCAAGAAACATAGTGCCACCATACGAGTTTTCGGAGGTGTGCCTCCCCCATTTCCAGTGCCCTTCTCCCTTTTGCAGGCAGGGCTGCACTGCGCCAATGAATGTCCGAGCTGTCTATGACAGCCATTCAGATGCAGTGGCATACAGTTGAAAGTGAAAGACTGCTACAATCAGTGGTAGTAACATGTAGGCAATTTTCATACTGCCATCGGCAAGCAATTTACATACTGCCGTTGGCAGTATGCAAAGTGCCTACACTCAGCACTTCATCCTGAACACAGCTGTCATAGACAGCTCCCTTGTTTTCAAGTTCTCCTTAAAACACTCAAGTAGCATGCTGAAGCCCACCCCAACATGCTCATGCATTCCCCCACGCCTGTACACCGAGTGGCTGGACGGGGTGCCAAATCCCATCCGGTCGGCTCCGCTGCCCCCCCACAGGCTTTCAGGTGCCATGCTGGGAACCTCACCCCAGCATGGCAAAAGTCAGAAGATGGTGACAGGGGTGTCCAATCCCCCATCAGCTCCACTGAACCCCCCCAAAAAAAACAGACTTCCATTTGCCACGCTGGGAGCCCACCCCAGCGTGGCAAACATCTGTATGGCTGATGGGGGTGCCCAATCCCCCCTGCCCCCCAAAAGAACTTCCAGCTGCCACGCTGGGAGCCCACCCCGGTGTGGCACAAGTCCCGTGTCATCTTCCTAAAAAGAAAAAAAAACACCTGAAAACAAAAAAATGGTCCCTTGTTGATTGTCTTGCTCCCTCCCCCAACCCGTGCCCATCCTCTACGCATCCACCTCCCCACACTCCCCTGACCCCATACTTACCTCCGGAGTCTGGCACGATGATCTTCGGTGGACCGGGAACACATCTGCACTCTTCAAAGCCGACTGCGAACTGAAGAAATGCCGGTAAGCTGTATAATGGCATAAATGTTTTTTTCTTCAACTTTGGCGCATATCTCAACTATTTTGGGGAATTTTTTCACCAAATGTTCAACATGGGTTTCTTGGGGCCCCACCTCATGAACTCAAGTCATTGTCATTTTGTTATTCGGCCCCGAAAGGTGATTTTGCGGTCACTGCCCGGAACCACCTTTCAGGACTGAGTAACAAAATGACAGTGCCGCAGTTCATGAGGTAGGTCCCCCAAAACCCTATGTTGAAAATTTGGTGAAAAAAATTCCTTAAAATGACTGTTTTACAAGCGTGCGTTGCACAGTTCCTACACATGCTCGTAACTTCGCAAATTTTTTATATTTTCACTCCTGATTTTCAACATTTCCATTTTACCACACCTCCTTATGAGCAGTACAGCTGTCATTTTTCATTTCTTGCCCAAAATATGTGTTTTCACACATGTAGTGTCCAATGGCACGGTCAGTGTGCGAAATCAATGTTAGGGACAGATTAAGAAAATCACAGTGACACTGTTCATGAGCAGAGGTCTTAAAATGTCTATGTTGAAAATTTGGTGACAGAAGTCAATAAAATGACTGTGTTACAAGTGTGCATTGCGCAGTTTCCACGCACCCTCGTAAGTTCACGAATTTGTACTATTTTCAGTCCAGATTTTCAACACTGGCATTTTTCCATGCCTCCTTATAAACAGTACAGCTGTCATTTTTCACACCCTGGCTGAAATATGTTTTTGCACTTCTGACGCAGAAATGCGTGGTCAATGTGGGAAATCAGTGTTTGGGACAGATTAAGAAAATCACAGTGACACTGTTCATGAGCGGAGGTCCAAAAATGCCTGCGTTGACAATCTGCTGTAAAATATCCCCAAACTAATTACATTATGGGTGTGCATTGTGCAGTTTCTACGCACGCTCATGACTTCAGTTTTTTTATATTTTCACTCCAGATTTTCAACATTGCCATTTTTTACACCTCCCCATGAACAGTACAGCTGTCATTTTTCACATCCTGTTCGAAATGTGTTTTTGCACCTGTGGTGCCAAATGGCGTAGTCACTGTGCAAAATCAGCCTTCGACTAACAAACTGATATTGCCATTGTTCATGAGGTGGGAGTCACAAAAAACCCATGTTGAAAATTTGGAGTGAAAATACCAATGAACGCCTGGGGCGTTAGGGTTTCCTACCACAACACCCCACCCTGTAGAGACTGACAGGCATCAGAGGTGTGACTTGGGATTGCCGCCTGTAATGCTTATGCCAATCCACCCACATCCACACCCTGCAGCCAGTGACAGGCATCGAGGTGTGCCTTGGACTCTTTGGCCCCAAAGTTCACCCCATTCTCCTATACTGCACCCATCTCACCATATTTCCTTATGGAATGGGGTGAGCATAAGGCCCAAAGACCCCAAGGCATACCGTGACACTTGTCGGAGTCTGCAGGGTAGGGTGTGGTGAAATGGCATGCCCATTATGCCTGACGACTCAAAGGCACACCCCAATGCCTGTCAGTCTCTGCAGGGTGGTGTTGGGGTTGGCTTCAGTTCAATACTTTGCTGCCATTCCTATTATGCATCTCTCTAACTCCTACACTACCAGAGCCAATGCCAGCAAGCAAACATTCGGCATTGACAAATGCTTGTTCTAATACCTACTGTATCCTCCCTCCTTTCCCCTTTTTTATCTATTAAGGTTGTGAAATGTGCCTTATTCTTCCTTTTTTACATGCCTGGCATGGATCTCCGAAAGGTATTTTATTAGTCCCTAGGCTTCATTCTGCATACAAGGATTCTGCTCTGTTGTATTGTACATTTTTCATTTCTTGTTTTATTTGAGTTATTTGTTCTGGTAGATCTGATTGATGTCTTGCTGTTGTAGAGAAAAGCTTACACAGCTGAGTTCTCAATGTGAGCTACTTCAGGCCTTTGGTGTTTACCGCCTGTTTACCATAATCCTGCATCCATTTCCTTATTTCTGTTTTGGAATCTAACCACCATCTCCCTAAGTCGTCATGTAAGTGTAATACTGATGCTCTTGCTGTCAGTCCCTTTATTATGCCTAATTTCACCTCATGTACATTTAAGCTCTCCATGTTCATCCTCCACCGCTGTCTGGGTATAAAAAACCCTGAATCTGTTGTTATCTTTGACCACACCGCTGTGTGCTTGGAGAATTCTACCAGGACACTTTGAGTGTCTAATATTGTTATTCTTTTAGAGACAAATATGTAATCTATTTTTGTAACTAAACTTCATCTTACGACCAAATTGCCTTCTTCTGCTGGTTTCTTCGTATGTTCGTATGTATGTTCGTCTGTATATGTCATTTGTGGGTCCGCATTACTACTGCAGTCTTGAAGTTCAGCTGTATCAATACTTTTTTTAAAGCTATTGAATCAAAGTAGATTTTTTCCTTGTGATTTACATGTAGTGGTTTCTAGGGTGCAGTTAAAGTCCTCCCCATAGTACACTAATCTAGCAGTAACTAAATATGGTTGAATAGTCTCCATCATTCTCACCCTTTCTGCCTTCGATTGAAGGCCATAAACTACTATAAATCTACTTGGCTGGTTATGCCAGATCCCATCCACAATTAAGGCTCTTCCAGGGTGCAAATCTACAATTTTCTGAAACTTGAAAAACCACCTCAGAATAATATTCCTACCCCGTCTGCCCTGTCTTCCCTGAAAAACCAATATGACGGTCCCCATATCCATTACCTTTGTGCCTGTGTTACCACTGATGAGGACTTGAACTATGTTTCCTGTACTAAAGCTGCATCTATATTTAAATCCTTTAACCAAGAAAATACTGCATTTCTTTTTCCTGTGTTTACTATACTATGAATATTCACTGTTAAACAGGAAAAAGCAGGCATCTTTAATAAGAAAAAAATACAAAGAATTCTTATTCATACAACATAGACAGTCTATCTTTTCTTTTTCTTCTTCTTTTTTCCTCTTCCCTTCTATATGCTCAGTGCCTTGGTGCACCGACTGAGAGGAAGGTGTGTCTGAATCCTGGTCTCCCAGGTCCGAGCTCCCTCCTTTGGATTGTGCCCATGCTTCAAAGGGGTTATCAATTTCTACTCCCTCTGGAGGTAGTTTTTGCTTTTGTATACTCCATCTCCTTGGTAGTGGAGTTTTCCATTCAGGTGAATGGTTTGCTGTCCTTGGTCTCTCTCCCTCTTTCTCAGAGGTGGGGGCCTTTACTTGTACTTGGGGTTGGGCTTTCCTACTCCATGTTTTCTTGTTGCATGGGGGTCGGTTGGCTGTTCATCTAATTTGCAGAAGGTTCATCATTGTCTTCTGCCTGCCACATCTCACCCTCTTGTGTTTGCTCCGGAGTTGTTTCACTCTCCTGAGCCTCTGGTGGGGGTCTCCCTATCTTTTTGTTGAGCCTTTTTTATGAGCTCATCTTGATTTAAGGGGTGTCTCTTGTTGTGGGCAGCCCATGGGCATCTCTGAAAGTCATGCCCATGTTCTCCACAGAGGTGGCATCTGACTAAATTTGTACATTGTTGACTTACATGTCCAATGCTATTACATGCTCCACACCTTACTTTATTTATTTTTTTATTTATTAGGTCTAGGATTACAATACCTTTGAGCCAGAGCTCTTTTACAAAGGTTCCATGTCAGGTTACAATTCAAAACATAAGACATGTAAGTCAGATTACAAATTCAACACATAGGACAAGGTTACAAAAGTGTAAGCTAAACAGAGTTACAAAGCATCTGAGAAACAAAACAAGTTTTGGAGGCTAGGTTACAAGGAGATAGCAGATGAGGTGCAGAGAGGATAGAGGGCAAGAAAGAGGAAGAGTAGGGGGGGCGGCGGAGAGCTATAGAGGAGGAGCGCAGCCAGAGGCATTGTCGTAGACATAACATGGGGAAGTGCGTGCAAAGGGGTATTCAAGTGCTAATCAGAGAGAGAGAGAGAGAGAGAACTGCATAAGGTTAGGGAAATATTCATGGGGTCAGCTAGTGGAGTCAGTCACAGGAGCTAGAGGCAGTGAAAGAGAGGTGTAGCCTTGATTTAAATGCACCAAGTGTAGGAGTGGAGGAGATGTAACTGTTTAGACCATTTAGCCAGCGGGGCACCCTGTAAGCAAAAGATCTTTGACCTTGTGAGGTATGACAACGTGGAACCTGCAGGAGCTGTGATTCAGCCCCCCTGGTTGAGCAGGGGTTATTGCTAGGGTGCAGGAGTGCACACACTCCAGGGGGTGCAAGGCCCATAGTTATTTTCTTTACCATGGTGCAGGTTAGGTACTTTATCTGATTGGTGAGTTGCAACCATCCAGTTTGTGCACAGAGGTTGCACATATGTGTGAGGTGGTGGGATCCAGTGAGAAGTCAGCAGGCCTTATTGAGAGAGGTGGATATGCGTCTAAGAGTGGTAGCGGGGGCAGAGCCATAGATGATAAGCCCGTAGTCAATAATGGAGACAACAGAGCTCTGAACAGCGACAGTCAGGGCTTCTGGAGTAAGATGTTGCCTATGCCGGAAGAGAAGGCCAAGGCAGGTATTTGCTACTTTGGCTACAGAGTCAGTGTGGGCACTGTAAGTTAGATGAGGGTCTAGAGTGATCCCAAGGTACTTAAAGGCTTGAACCTGTTCCAGGATGACTCCATGACTGGTTTTAATGGATAGGGGGTGCAGTTTATGCTTGTTATGAGAGCTGCTGAACATCATAGACTTTGTTTTCTTATTATTGAGGACCAGATAGTGATTTGAGAACCAATTTTCAACAGATGTGAAGCCAAGGTGAATGTTGTCTTGTAGAGACTTAGGATCCTTGTGGGAGGCAAGAATTACAGCATCATATGCATAGAGGATGATTGTTTCAGAGTAAGAATTTGAAAGGGAGTTCAGGAACAAGCTGAATAGTAGGAGGGCCAGAATGGATCCCTGGGGGACACCTGAGCGAACAGGCCTGGTATCAGAGTGGACATCTGCAATTTTTAATCTTTGAGGCTGGTTCTCCAAGTAGCTTTTGAACCAGCCAGTGGAGTTGGGAGAGACCCCAGCTTTCAGAAGTTGCACAAGCAGTAGGCGGTGATGGACAGTGTTGAACGCCTTAGTCAGATCGATAATGACGGACCCAATTAACTGACCATTATCCAGAGAGCTGTGAAGAATGCCAGAGAATTCCAGTAGGGCATATGAGGTGCTATGTTCTTTTCTGAAGCCATGTTGTTGTGAACACAGGATATTGTATTTGTCCAGGAAATCTGTGAGCTGATCTGCTGCAATATGTTCAAGGGCCTTGAAGAGGGGTGGCAATATAGAGATCGAACGGTAGTTTCCATGAGTGGCCCTGTCGCTACTTTTATGGACAGGGGTAACAGTGGTGGATTTCCATTTGCCAGGGAACTGGCTGAGCCTAAGTAAGAGGTTGAAAATATATGTCAGTGTCTGTAACACCTCATCAAGGGTGAGGGACAGCAGTTTAAGGTCAAGTGTATCTCTGCTGGATCTGGATTTGGTGATGGCTTTGGTAATGTATTTGCAAGCATCATACATCTTGACTACTTTGCAGTAAAAAGGCGGGTGGCTAGAGGAGGAGAAGTCATGAGGGGGGAGAGGGAGAGTCATAGTCCTTGAAAAAGTCAGAAGGGAGAACTCTGCTGAGATCGGTGAATACAGTGTTCAAGGTACTTGCTATGATTTTAGGGTCAAGCGTGGTAGACCCATTTATGTTGAGCAAGGTAGGGGAGGTTTTTGGCTGCTTCCCAGTGACCTCTTTAATATTGTTCCAAAATGCCCTTCCATTACCCCAGGTATCCGTGACAGCGTTCTTGAAGTAAGTAGATTTCTGTTGCCAGATAGATTTGGTACAGTCATTCCATGCACGTTTATAGTTTTGGATGTCAGTTTCTTTACCAGTGGTTCTGGTCAGATCCTAGAGGTGGTGTCTCTAGATCTTAGTTGATGTAAGAGATTCACCTAGAGCCAGGGATTGCAAAGGGCTTTGACTTTGCACTTTTTAAAAGGAGCGTAGGAGTCGTAGGCTGCATTGAAAGTGTTGATGAAGTAATCCAGCGCAGTATTTACATCTGTTGCTTTGTAGATAGGGGACCAGTCTTGCAGGCTGAAGCATGTTTTGAGGTGTGACAACTGCCCACATGTACGGAGGGATTGTGGGATAACAGATGGACCAGACACCCAACTTCAGGTTCAACACACAATCTCTCTGTGGTGTTTATTCAAAATACAAGAAATAACCTTCTGCAATGGCATATTTCTTCTTCAGTACATCAGTTTGCAGCAACAGACTATGAATGTCCTTTCTCAGCACTTACTGACACTGATCTCTGCTCCAATCCACTAGATAAGATGTACCCATAACCTTTATGCAAGCCCTCATTTGCTTATCTACAGCAGTATGGCCCAAAAAGAAGAAAAACAAAACATGCTATAAATAAAGAACCTCAATGCAGAATCACTTAAAGAACAGTTACCCCAAAAGGCATTGGCAAGAAATCAAGTTTCAAAGAAATACATCATACCTACTTCCATAATGTAATGCATCATGGGATATATGCAAATCACCATGACATTTCTGGCTTGTTAAGTTTACAATTTACATGCATTTTAAATAACACAACTAGCTTAATTTCTATAATAGTCACCTAGTACTTTTTACCATTATCAAAACACCAAGTGCCATGGTATTTTAAACATTTACAGGTTTCATAAACATAAGGTATATACATTAAGGTATTTTATAACATAGTGCTATTAAATACTAAATCCAACAACAATAAACACAATCTGTTTTACGTACATTTGGAGGTCACCACAATAACCTCCCTGTACGAGGACCTAAGAGGAAAAAATTAAAATTATTGAGGACACTGTAGCATAGTCAAGGGAAGGAGAAGGGGGTGCCCACAGGTGGCCAACCTTATGGACTAGAAATAGTAAAGGATAGATTAGGCTTAGAAATAGAACTGTTGCAATAGATTTTAGAAAAGGCCGGTCCTCAAGAGTGGCAGGAGCTCCCGGTCACAAAATGGTAGGACTCTACTAGTGTTGATATTAGGAGAGGGCTTGTGGAATTCATTTTCCCATTCACAGATGACAGGGGAATGGTCGCTAAGCGAGTCAGGAAGGACTGAGGTATTTGTGATACGAGCTGGGTGGCTGGTAAGAATCCAGTCCAGGAGGGTGCTGGTGCTGGATTTGTAGTTTTTCCTGGTTGGAGAGACAACCATCTGGGTGAGATTGGCCGATGAGACGGCATCCTTATGGACCCCTGCATCAGTCGCAAGCCAGTTTATATTAAAGTCTCCAAGCACAATCATTTCAGAGTCAGGAGGTTGGGACCCGGTGAATTCCAAGACAGCATTAAGGCCATTCCCTTGTTCTTTCGGGGGGATATACACTGAGGCAACTGTGAGAGATTCGTTATGAGCACCTAATAAGATTCTTATAGGGAGAATCTGCGCAGCAGTGGCTGGGAGGTGGGTAGTGATGGGGTGTCCCGGTAGCAAATCTTTAAGGTAAATTGCACATCCACCACCTCTTTTGGACTTCCGGTCCAGCCTGAAAACCTTACAGCCTGGAAGAGCGATAGAAGGTCAGGGATTTTGGGTGTAAGCCAGGTTTCTACAACTGCCAGTATATCTGGGCTGTGCTGATTGGTAAAGATTTGTAGGGCATCCAGCTTGGGGAGTAGACTACAGATGTTGAGAGATGCTATGGAGAGTGCTCCTGAGGGGTTTTCCTGGTAGATAGAGCTGGAGGTGATTGGGCCAGGGTTAGGATGGATGTTTCCTGACAGCAGCAGGAGGAGGAGCACAAGCTTCAGGGTGCACCAGCATAGGTCCCTGAGTGTGAGTTCTACATGCCCGTTTTTTGCAGGAACTTACATTTGGTTGGTGGCAATGATCCTAGACTGATGGCACGTGAGAGAGTGATGAGAGTGTCCAGGCCATGTGTACAGTGGTAGGCGAGGACTGCCATCCATTTGCAGAGGGGAGCACCCGGGGGGCGCAAGCTCATGATAGAGAGTACCTGAGTGATGATAGGCAGTGCCAAGTAGGATGCTGAGGGGGGAGAGGGGAAGCAAGCTCCAGGGAGGAAGAAAAGCAGAAAGAGGGATGAGAGTAAGAGAAGCAGAAACTGCAGTGCATGGAGAGACAACATGATGTAACAGTCAGGAGGATTGTATTGTATTGGGTAAGTGTGCTTATAACTGGGCCCTCTAGTGGCTAAAAGATACAATCTGCTAATGGAAAAGTCGCATACATTTGCAAGGTGTGTCCTGACTCCACATTTGTGGCATGCCTTTGGTTGGCTGGCATAGAAGAGCACCCCTCTATCGCAGCCTAGAAAAAAGCTGTTTGGCAGATGGATCACTCCCTCTGTCATTTGTCTGAACTTAATTTTAAATTTCCAAGCTCCAGTCCCTCTTCCCTGCATCCCCACTACCCCCTCCACCCTTTCTCCCCCTTCTTTGCCCCACCTCTCCTCATCCTCCACTCTCATCCCCCTTACTCTTCCCAGCCCACCCTCCCACGTCCCTTCCTACACCTGTGCCCTGTTTGTCTTGACAAAGCCTGCTGGCTGATATCAGTGTACTGTATGCATGTTCCTGTGCCTGAAACTGATTAGCATAATGTGTCTCTGTTGTTTTACGTTGACTGTCCATTATGATTTTGTGTCCATTATTATTTTTGTACCTCCTATTTACACTTTATTATACCGTACTTTACTGTCCTGTTTAATCTGTTGTCCTTTCTACTGATATGGAACCTTTGTAAAAGAGCTCTTAGCTCAAAGGTATATGTAATCTGAGACTTAAATAAAATAAATAAAAATAAAATATGTGCTCTGCATTTATTACAGCTTCTGGTGCATGAAGAATATTGCACCTGTGTTGTAGCCAGTGCATGATTTTGCTGGCTTGCACACCCTCATTTCGAAGCATTACTGTTATGTACCTAATGGGTGGCTGACACAGGGGTATACATATGAATGGGGACCACAAGGGGGAAAACTTGAGCTGGTTGTATTTCCCCCAGAACCTCTTTAATGAATAGGGTGATTGAAAACTTAAGTAAAAAATATCTTCCCCGGAGGGGCGCTGTGGAGCCCAAGCAACATGCAGCAGCTTTTGAGAGCTCTCTACGAGCTTGATTTAATCCACCCTTAATCTTCCCTTTGGCAGTTCCAGATTTGAATTTTGATCAGACCAGTGGAAAGAGCATCCTCGAAATATCTATAATGGGTAACCCTAAGAAGGAAAAAATGATTGGTGGTGGTGGTAAAAGTAAAGGAAGTGGCAGAGCCTTGAGACCGGAGGAGACCCTGCAGGCCGAAGAAGCAACTGGTTCAGGGGAGACTATTGCCACGTTGGAACTAAATTACAATCATTGATCCACTCAATGTCTGCCCTTAATTTAAAAGTGGCTGATTTTAATGGCAGAGTCGTGCTCCCAGAGAACGCCGTTGATGGCCTGAAAGGGGATATGAAAGAGATTAAAAAACAGGCTGATGCCTCCACAGGTGCTACTGAGTTAATGGTGAAAGAAAACCAATATTTGTGGGCGAGACTTGAGACTCTAGAAAATCAAACCAGAGCCGCAGATATACATATTGTTGACTTACCCGAAGGCTGTGAGGGAGATAATCCCTTAATGTTTTTTAAAGAATGGCTCATCAAAAAGTTATTGCCGGAAGGTGCTGAGGAAAAGTGGGAGATTCAGAAGACCTACCAGGTTACTCCGCGTGGTCGATCTGTGAATTTGGAGGAGCCACATACTTTAATGTTAATCACTTCGGGAGTTGGGGATTGTGACAAAATACTCTGGTATGCCAGGCGAGCCGCCCCATTGTCCCAAGATGACTCGCAGGTGCACTTATTTCCCAACATCAGTTATGCCACAAGGCAATGCAGACAGCAGTTTGATGGAGTTCGTAGGCTTCTTCGAGAGCTTGAGGTTCCTCACACAGTGATTTTCCCGGCCCGGCTTCGGATCACTTTTCGAAGCAAGATATATATTTTCACAGATCCCACTGAAGCAGGCAAGTGGGCAGATCACAAAGCAGCGGAATTGCATACCCAAAAGGAAGATTCAGATGCAGAAGAGACCCTAAGCTCTACTTGATTTTCACACATGACTTTTGGACTCACATTGTTATAAATGGATCTTTCAACCTATCTGGTATCCTTTACGTATAAGTTTACTGTTAAAGCCATTAGGGGTTGTTTACTGTAAGGGAGGGGAGAAGGCTCTCATTTAAAGCAACACAGGGTATGTGTGTTTAAAACCCTTAGTTTCTTCATAGTTGGTCTGTTTGTATTGTTAGCTAACCAACAGTTTTAGTTGGATCAGTAACCTCTTTGATGTCGGGGCTCTAAGAGGAGGAAGTGGGTTGACTGAATTACTGGCAAAGCTTGAAATGTTTTATGCTGCTTAAATACTTTGTTGGGAAGTATCATTTAGCACTATACATGACAATATTATATCCCTTTTTGGGTTCTAATTGTATATTTGGACTGGAATTGCAGGACAATCCTCTTCCATTTGTTATAGCCATGTAGTTCATACACTTCTTCAAACAGCAACTAATAGGTTTTAATTTAGAATCTTTATTATAGCTACCCCTCAATGATGTATCATTATATTACAGATTTACAGTATAATACTCCTTTGTATAAGAGAAATGTTTCTCAATGGTGGAATATTTCAAATGGTATGTCTGCTGTATGCTTTATGATCTAATGTCATGCTTATGATAAAAGATAAAAATAAAGTTAATAAAAAATATATATATCTTCTCTGGAGATGTGGATCAGGGCATACACTTCTGAGGCCATGAACCTCATGGACTCTTTAATGAGTGTTTTCCCCACTTAATATCTGTCAGGTTTGTTCTGTGGGCCACCTCTGTAACTGATCCTCACCGCGTTTCTCCGTGGTGCAGGTTCCCCACTGTTGAATAAACCAGCAAAACTTTAGTTTTTGTCTAGGGGTTGCCAGTGATCTTTGCCTGTGTTCCCCCTTTGGGCTTCTTCTCCCCCCGTTTACATTTCGACCCCTTTCATCTTGCCTCTCGTCTGAGGTGGCCTGGGCTCTTGTTGAACCTTGTCCTTCACTGCTTGACCTTCCTTCATTTCCCCACATTCTCGGTACCCTGCCCATCTCTGGGTGTACCTTTGGGGCATTCTTCCTATCTCCCCTTATTTTGTAAAGAGCGATTAGTTTCTTTACCCCACCTGCTGTTCTGTCTCTCCAATTGTCCCACTGTCTCCAAGGATACTCTGGGTCTTATCATTTTTTTCTGTGTCTTCTGGTTGCTTTGAAATCCCCCCTCCCCCCGTTTTCCCCCTGTTTACCTGTTGAGTAGTCTCCAATGCCTCTGAAACATGTCCCAATTCTAAAAAATCTGTATCTGTGTCCAGGTTCCAATTCCCAGTGTCATCCCTTGTCCAGCCTGCATTTCTCAGCACTTCTTCCGCCAACCAGTCCGGCTGTTCCCCTAGCATTTCTTGTGCTCCGAATGCTCGTTTGATCAGTTCCTGGGCTGTCAGTGGTCATCCCTTCTATCCCATTGTATTGCTCCC
The DNA here is from genome assembly GCA_016271365.2 of Neoceratodus forsteri. Lineage (NCBI taxonomy): Eukaryota > Metazoa > Chordata > Ceratodontiformes > Ceratodontidae > Neoceratodus > Neoceratodus forsteri. Next base: position 1,508,718,715 of record CM057450.1, read on the forward strand.
TCCAGTAACTACATCCCATTCATCAGGGTTCCATCCAGGTTCTTCCTCCCTCTGGCATGTCTCCTGTGCCGCAGGCCCTTGTTCTTCCTACTCACCATCCACATTCTGCCTCTCCTGGAGAATTTTCTTTGGTAACTTTCTCATGTACCTTTCTTAATCTTCACCAAAAGTGTAAACAATGTTGTTCTCCTTTTGTCCAGTTCCTTTTCGAGCTGTGCCTCAGCACTCATAATAGCCTCCTGGGATACTCCCCTCGTGTTTATATCCACATCTGCACCCATATCTCCATGCTCCTCATCCTCTGATGCTTCTCTTTTTGATTTCCCATTCTCATTTTGCTCAGACTCTGCTGAACTTTCCTCAGCGATCTCCATCGCTGGTCCTGCAGGGATGGAGATCAGCATCTTCTTTCTCCTGTCTGTCTGCCATTCTGATGACTGGAATGACACAGTGCCCCCTACCAAAGAGTTGGGGAATTTCCCCAGTGCCCTGACCAACATTTTCCTTCCCATAAAACTGGTTCATGCAATTGTTGAAGGCTGTTTGTGGGTGTTGATGTGCAAAATGGCTGCCACTACATGTTCAGTCACGTCACTACAAGTCTAGTATTTGCTTGTAAAGCACTTTGGGTTACAGTGTGTATGAAAAGTGCTATATAAATGCTGATTCTTCTTCTTCATCAGTCTGGAAAGGGAGACTGTTAAAAGACCTGAGACTCCTGATGAAGACAGTTCATGTTGCTATGTAGGGTGTGTTGGCTGTTGTTTGCAGCCCCCACACTGCCTTGGTGAGCACACATCACTGTCTGTATGTAGCACTTTTTAAAGCACTTTAAAGAAATGATATGCATGCATCCCTGTGAGTGCTGCTTCTCTTTTGTATATTTATAGCCAGAGACCACTGAGATGTTATATTGTTTTGGTATTCTTTTTCTCTCCTTTCACTGGTACTGATGCTGTCCGCCCACTGAGACTTCCAATTCGGTCCCAACCCTTGTCTGGCACTAACCTCTGCCTCCATTGCCACAGTGCAGTTCCAGCACTGTGGTGCTTCCAGTGGGAGTTACCTAGTTCAGCTGCCCCCTCTGGTCCATCAAGTGTGGGAGAGCTACATAGTTAGTTAGGTGGACAGGGCTTGAGAACACTGGGCTTCATCCGGCCCCCTCCAGGGTTTTCCTTGCTTGCTAGTTCCACCCCCTGGGATGCTGCCAGCTAGGGTTCCATTGTGCTCATGCACACAGTGGAGCACGTATATACATGATTGCGGACTACAGCTAGACAGCATCCCCATTACTTACATCATCTGGGCACTGCACCTCCACCTGTGGTACCCCTGTTGGGAGTGACAGGGAGTGCAACCCTCCTTCCCTGGATGACAGCATCCACTGGGACACTCCGCTTGGCCTGCCCTTAACGTCCCTGGCTCATTTTCAAACCTAGGTCACCAGTGTTGTGAGCAGTAGTGCTGCCCACTGTGACCTTTTTTTTTTTCCTAATAATTTTTCTAGATTTTAACAACCCTTCTGGCCAGCCAGTGAGAAACCCCTGACACCCTGCTATGAAGTACATAAGCTAAAACTGGTGATTTTTTTCTGTCCCCCCACCCCTACAGCCTTCATTCTGTTAGCACATGGTGCCATGACTGCTGCTAGTGCATAGTGCTAACATGTTTTGTGCATACATGCCAAATATACTTTAAACATGCTAAGTGAGAAACAAATTCTTAAAATCAGAAAGTGGGTCTATATCCTACAAAAATGGGAGTAAATTACTCTTTTACTCCCCTTATCTGTTCCCGTTTGACACTGGTGTGCAGGAGCAGTTCAAGCCAAATTGTTTCACTGCTGTGTCCCTGTAATACATGTCAGAAATTCCTGTTGCCAGCTGAGGTTTTCTTCTATTGTTCAGAAAGTTGTCACCCGTGCCTACGGTTATTTTAATATAAAATATGTGTCTGTCAAACCTGTTTTCCAGGAAAAAGAGCAAGCTTGAAGGGCAGGTACCCAATTTCAGTTGACACCTTCATAAATATAATGTTTCAGCTATTACGACTTTCTGGTGAATACTTTTTTTTTAGTTTTCTTTTCTAGGATTTATTACTTTTCTTAACAGTCTGTATTAGAAGTCTCTATAAAAAGCAGTTGATGGCCTTCATCTGACCACTTAATGCTTCCAATTGCATAGACAGTAATGTCACAAATGCAGCAATTGAGAGACGAGTTAGGGATAGTCAGGTGCTTTTTGATAGACTCAGTGAAACAAATACTAAATTATCTGAAATATTTAGAAGGCGAAAAACAGCAGAAGCTGACCCTGCCAGAAAACCTAAATAAATGCAGTTTCAAGTTTTTTATTTTAAAACATACCTGATCTTTAACATTTTACATATACAAGTTAAATACATTACTATTGTATTACTTGCTTTTTAAATGGTGTTTGTACCTTCATCTCCATCTGACCTGCACCTCCTTCCATCGCAGCCACTGCCTGCTGCCTGACCGCAGAGTCTCTGCCCAACATTCTGCCCTCCTGGGGCCCTGGTCAATCCTGGTACCCACTCAACATGCCTCATGAGGTGGGCTCCAGTTGTTTACCCTGTAGGGTAGGGTTCTTGCCCATTCCAGCACAGTGACAGGGGGAGACAGAGTATTCGGCTAGCACCACATTCTATTACAAGAACTAGGTATAGCTTTTCAGAAGGTTAAAGTAAGGAGAGTGTGAGGGCAGGGTTGGCTCTCATCCAACCAGTTACAAGACCATTTTCTTAGTTTTGACATTTTCTAGAGATTGTGCTTTGGAACATCCATGGCACTGAGATAGGCAGGTAGAAAAAATTCATGCACACTCCCCAACCTCAGTGGGCAGTGAGGCCCCACTGCACACTAACTGTGGTCATATAGGTGGCAGTCTTATACTCCTTTCTCTGGCTGGTCCTTGAAAACCTGGGCTTGCTCCTGAACTGTCTTTACTCTGGACTGGAACTTGTCAAAATTTCCCTTTTGATTGACAATAAATTATTTTTCTTATTATGGCTCATATATGTTCAAGGTCAAAGTTTAAAAAGGTTCTTTGATATCTATGACATCACACAGTCATAACCCCAAAGAGGTTAAAAGAAGTTTTGTTATAAATATGATACGCTGATTAACTAAACTACACACTAAAGAAACTCTAAGGATGCACTAGGTTTCATACACATACAGTATATTGCAATATAAGCAACAGACCATTTTTTAGTCTTTCATCATAAGTTATTTGTTTCAGGCTGCAGCCAAATAATATTCCTTTCAAGACTGGTGTATCTCTTGGCAGACATAATCAGACATGTTGGGCTGTAATGTATACTCACTGAATTGCATTTAAGCAAGACACTGACCCCACCCCCCTAGGTTACTTTGAACACATGCCTTTTCAGCAAAAATGAACATTTAGATTTCACTGATGACATGAAAGATCTTTATCTGCAATTTCGGTTGGGAGGTAGAAGGTATGTTTTGCTGGCACATTTCTGAGCCACAGGTTCATCTCTGGTGCCATCTTCCACGAAGCATGATCTGCTAGTTGGCATCAGTTATCATGGCCAAATTCAGCCTCCCATTGTTTTAGAAAAAGTTCAGAGTTCTAAAACCACTAGTTTATTTGATCTCTAGATTGGTTCTGCCTGTCTAGCATTTCAAGGCAGTGTCCAAAAGTTCTTTTGTTGTTCTGTAACATTCTCATGCATGCAGGTCTCAAGGGAGAGATTCTTGAATGACCTCTGCTTTGCTTCTCCTAGACAAACTGTCTGGGGGAAAAGAGTGAAAGTATATCTGCCCGGATGTTTTAAGGGAAGATGTTCAGCTCACTATTTTACTATTCATGTGAAGACTCCGTACCTTTCAAGTAACAGTGTCTGTTTTTTTTTTTATAAAAGTTCACTTCTCTTCACAGGGCCATTAAGCATCATACAAATATTGACCAGAGGTGAGGGGAATAGTGGGAAATATGGATCTGCGGGATGACCTATTGCCTGAAAGCTGAGGGCAGTATGACTATTGGAAGGCTGTAATTCATCCCCTGGTATCTGTATTTTCTCATATATTCTGACACAACTCTGCTCAGTATCTGTGTTACCTTGCCCACTCTTTGCTGACATTTCTTGTTTTGTACATTTCTCCTTTGTGTAACAATTTTGGGTGCTCTGTGTCTGTGTTAACCTTGCAGCACTTTGCTGAAAGGAGTACTACAGTCAAAATTTGAAAACGCATACTGTATGTTGTGCGGAGTGTTTTGATTTGTGTGTTTAGTCCTGGTGTGTCCTTCTCTTTGTTTGCTATTAGAATTTTTCTCAATTTGCCTACTAGTTTTGTGACTTTTCCTACTAGTTTTACGGCCCCATGGGGATCTCCATATTACCATGGTTTATTGCCTTTCTTTTTCCTATAATGCCTTCTTTTCCATGTTACAATGACACGTCCAGGACCATAGGTTCAGCAAATACTGGTTTACAGTCAGTTTTACAGCTGCCAGCTGTGATTTTAAGTCACTTTCCGTATCCAGTGGGCACTGAAGGCCACTTTTACAGATTAGCAATCACTTGCAGTCTAATTGAATGGGTATTCTGTAAGAAAACAACTGAAGTCATTATTAATTATATCATCGATGACCTAGGGTGATTTGTGTGCTCTTCTGGCTGGATGTAGTTTGATGAAACTAAAACCTTTAAAAGCAAAACAGTTACTCTTGCTGGCTAGACCTAGACAAACACATAGAAAACAAAAGTACTGAATTATTTAGTTGAAGCCAGAACATCAGGCTTCTATCTTCAGACTACTGATGCACTACTTTCCCTCACTGAATCAGGTGTCCTGGAGACATCACTGTTACATGAGAAAAAACTAAGAGCACACTGCTTACTGTCCCACAGAACAAAAAGAAGTTCCATCCTATGCTGATATGGAATCTTAATGAAGATGCTCTAGAGCAAGTCTACTCATTTAAATACCTAGGCATTCACATTGATGACACTCTTAATTTCTCTGGTCATATTGACCATGTTGTCAAAACCGCCAGTATGAAACTTGGAGTGCTATACTGCCACAGGCCCTCTATGACACCTGATGCACTAAAACTAGCCACGAGCAGTTTGGTCCTTGCATCTACTGACTACAGCCTACCAATGTAGCGGGCGGGCACCAAAACTGCCCTCAATTGAATAAAAACCCTATTAAACAAGGCTTGCCGGCTGACCCTAGGAGCCGATTCTTCAACCCACACCTGTGCCCTCTACTCAGGTACTGGATGGCTTCCTCTCCATCTCAGAGCCCGGCACCAGACCTGCCTACTTGTCAAGAAAGCCCAATTAGGACTTTCAGTGACATCAGAGACCCACATGGAAGCCTAACTGAGAGCTCCGCTACCCCGGGTGAATAATCTGCAGTAATCCATGGTCCGGTGACATTAATCTTACCACCTAATTAGCTGTACTAGTGTCAGGATTCAGGTAGATGGTGGGACGTATGAGAAAAAATGCATTGATGGGCTCGCAAGCACAAAAGCAAAGCTGTCAGCACCAGAAGACTTTGGGCTTAAGCCTGGCCCCATCCCGGTCCTCACTCATGGTGGGGTCAGAGGAAGACGATTCCGGCTCTGAATCGGGTTCAGCCACGTCTCATGAGGATAGCGCCAAAATAATAAAATGACTTCACAAATTAGACAATAAGGTTTCCCCATATTCAGAAAGATTTCTGCAAAATTGAAGCCTGCACCTCCTCTATTGAAAACCAACTAGAGACAGTGCAAGGAGTGCACATGGCCTTTGGCAGGTCACTGGCATGTCTGCACCGCAGGGAATGAGCAATAACCTTATGAGCTGAGGACACAGAGGCCAGGGCCCACCGGAATAATACCAGGGTATTTGGCATCCCTGAGGGTGCGGAACAAGATGACACTGCTCAGTTCATGGGCTATTGGCTAAAAAAGAAGTTGGGCCTCAAAGAAGAATATAAGTTGGATATTGAGAGAGCCCACAGGGCCATGGCTCCGAAGCCAAGACCAGAAGTGCCCCCCCAAGTTCCATCATTATAAAATTCTTGAAATTTCCAGTCAAAGATCAGATCCTCAAGCTGGCATGGAAAAAGCGTGACCTCAGTTTGGACGGCACCAGAGTTTATGTAGACCAGGACTTTCTGCCCTTAATGATGGCAGAATGAAAGAAGGTGCTGTTCGTGGTGAAACAACTGAGGAAGAAGGGCATGAGAGCCCAACTTAGATACCTTGCCAAGCTCTGGGTGGAAGGAAAAGATGGTGTTAAATCTTTCGACACCTTGCTGGATGCTGTCCCCTTCCTAGAATCCAATGACATCGCCCTCCCAGACCTGAAAGAAGACAGGGCTGAACATGACATCAAGGACCTTCTATAGTCAGTGGCTCGGGCGGAAGAAGAACCGGCAGTTCAAGAATGGACTCCCTTTTTCCACTTCATGCTGATCTGTCCCGATGGCTGCAAAAACAGGAACCAAACCTGAACCCAAGATGTGTACATTATCCGGACTTTTATTTTGAGGTGAAAATTCACCTACCAGTGATGTTGCCTGTTTGCCCAGAAAGCATGGGTCTGCGTGGTGGATGGAACTCCCGAGTGTATTCCCAGGAGCTAAAGGAACCTGTGGCTCAAGCTCCCTGTTCTGTGTTGGACTTCTGTTTTGGTATGGCCTAAGAGGTCCCCACAATATCACTTCCCCATGCTGCCTGTTTCTCCATCATTTCGTGACAGGGAATTTTACTTGGACTAACGCTGGGGTTTACAGCACAAATGACCAAGTACCCAACTCCATTCCTGTTCTTGGCATGCAAGTACTTTGCCCCTGATATGTCTAGACTGATCTAACCACCCAAGTTCTGTCTGGGAGCTTGTGTTAAATTAACTGCTTGGGGGCTTGGGTTGAATTCAAGGTTCTGTGAGACTCCTGATAGAAACAATGCTAAAAGGTTATGTGGTCTGGTTGGCTGGGGGGTGAAAAAGATTTGCTGGGAATCCATGTCTAGATGCAGAGATTTGATACTAAATCCTAGCTACAGATTTGTGACTTCGCGAGGGTTTGTTTTCCCACTTACCCCCATCTCCTGACCTAATCCCACCAGATCAGACTTGGGAGTTCTAAGTTACCTGGTTAAATTCTTTTGGGTATCTTGGATGGGGGAAATTGCTCGGGGAAATGTCAAACTGGATCACCCACTACGCAGTACATAACTAATATGCAGACATTTGTTGTTTATACCTCTGCTATATGATGATTTAAACTGTAATGGTTCATAGGTAATGGCAGGGTTTGGTTGTTGCACATAGTTCAGGCAGAACAAAACTAAGTTCTGTTGTTCTTAAGTCTATTCTTGGTTTATATGGTCACTGGATACATAGTGTAACTGGGGGGCTCATGGCCCCTGCTTTCCCCAGGTTGTGGGGGGCCCCCCGAGACCCTGTAGTTTTGAAGTTTAATAAACACCTGGGCGGCCCTTATTCAGGCTTCCTCACTGGATTATTTTGAAGAAGGAACAGGTGTGGTATGTCCCAAGCAGGCAGAAACCTCCACCCCCTTGCCCCAGATAGTGTGGGCTTTTTCCCTCCAGAGGATATTACCTCCTTTCTGCCCTAGTGCGGGCAGGTTTGCTATTGAACAGCTTTTGCTGTTATGGGATTTTAACTCCATCCATTAATCATTGAAGTGTTCAGGACTCCTAGCTGGTTTGGAGCCTATTTATATGTTATTACTTCAAACTGGTTCTTTGCTTCAATGTTTTTAGTGTTCCCCCTCCTCTTCCCTCTAAGTTTGACAGATGGTTTTGTTGGATGGCAGAGAGGAGTGCAAAACCCATAAACCTAAAGTTCTGGTTGTTTCAAGGTTTAACAATGTCTCTCTTAGATACCATATCTTGTCATGGCATCCCTAAAAATTTGCTCTATTAATGTGAAAGGAGTCAACAGCCCCATAAACGGATGAGAATCTTGCTCAGACTCCACTGGGTGAAGTGCAACGTAGCCTGTCTCCAAAAGACCAGATTGTCCAACATAGAACATCTAAAACTGAGGAGGTTCTGGGTGGGTTCTGTCTTCACGGACTCCCATCCCCAGGCCAAGAAGGTGGGCTCGGCCATTCTGATCCACCGCAGTCTGCCTTTATAAATTCAGAGAACCAGTACAGCTGGTTCTGGTAGGTGGGCAGTTTTATCTGTCCTGTACTGTGGAAGGCAGATACACATCATCTCAGTGTATGCCCCCACTCCTCCCTCAGGGGAATTCTTTAGGTCCCTGTTTAAGGTTCAAGTTCAAGTTTATTGCAGAAAAACTCCATTGAGCAAGCTCATTTACAAAGAGGTCCTGTGACATAAACACTTAAAGTACAAACACAGATAGGTAGTAACAGTATATACATGAAATGCACGTTACATGATACAGGCTGGATATACATACAAGGGTACCACATAGGGTGACCGCAGGTGGTAAACATTGATATGAGAACAGGGAAGCGACTTACAGGTTGCATACTGATAAATGAAACATGATGACTGGTGTGTGCAATACATATACAGTATTTTGGCAGCTAGAACAAACAACAGTCTACAACTGATATGGGGAAGGGTGATTTGATAGAGTAGCAGTGGAGGCGTAAGCAAAAGTAAAAAGCCAGGAGTAGAAGGGAAGGGAAAGCAGTTAATATGACAAATCAATTATACCTTACCAGTGGATAAATATGGCACACATGGGAAGGAAGAGACTTAATGACAGTTACAGGTGTCTTTTATTTTGGCTGAACTTAGCGATTTGTAGAAGTTTATTGAAACTGTGCTAGTTAGTTTCAGTATGGTTTGTAATTGGTTCCAAATGGAGGAAAGGGCATATGCAATAACTACGTTTACCAAAAGGAAGTCCGCATCCTTGGTATGTCAAGCATAATAAAGTCAGATTTTCTTAACAGTATGCACTATGTGAGATACTAATAAGGGAAGAGAGATAGCTTGGCAATTTCTGCAGGAGCAGTTTAAGAGTCCATAGCCCAGCATGGAGCAGGAGTCTAGTAGTAAGGGATGTCCAACCAACAGCTGCATATAAGTCACAGTGGTGCGAGCAGTAAGGGAGTTGGTAATGAACTATAATGCGGTGATAAAGGATGTCAGTTTACTTAGATTTGCAAAGTGGTGGAGGAATAGATTACATCGCCATAGTCGAGTAGGGGAGAAAAGTGGCCTGTACAAGCTTGTTTGAGTTTCAAAGGGAAAAGAGGCCTATTTCTGTAGAAGAAGCCTAACCTTGCTTTTAACCTTCTAGAGACATCTTGATGTAGTGCTGAAAGATAGTTTATTGTCGATCCAGATACCTAGATATTTAAATTTGGTTAAACTTCCAGAGGCTTGCTTAGCGTGGTGACAATGAAGTCTTGGGCAAGGGTATTAGGGGGCCTGAGACAGCACTGCGAGAAGAATATCATCGCTTTAGTCTTCTTAGCATTGAGCAGAAGCTTTGCCTTTATTAGATTATGCTCAAGTTGTGCGAAGTCCGCTTGAAGCACTCCCTTGACTTCAGATAACGATGAGCCAGAAGTATACAACACAGTATCATCTACAAAAAAGTGCAGATTGGACGTAGATATGTTAGCATCTAAGTCATTAATGTACAGAGAAAACAAGATAGGGCCTAAGATGGATCCTTGGGGGACTCCTCTTGCAACTGGCAAGGCAGCAGAAAAAAAGCCTTCCGCCTTTACTTTTTGGAATCTTCCAGTTAGGTAGCTAGAGAACCACTGGGTGGTATGGTATGTGGCACCCAACTTTGCAAGGCAATTGACTAATAGTTTGTGATCAACAGTATCAAAAGCTTTGCTGAGGTCCAAAAAGACTGCACCAGTTACCTTCTTAGCATCTATAGCAGAGATCCAATCATTGGTTACTTTTGCTAGTGCAGTGATTGTGCTATGATTAGCCCGGAAGCCAGATTGAGCTGGGTTAATGAGGGAGAAGGTTTCCAAGTGAGATTTTAACTGAATATGGATCAGTCTTTCGAGAACTTAAGAAAGGATAGGCAATATGGAGATAGGCCTATAGTTGTTTACATCACATGGGTCACCAGATTTAAATAGAGGGAGGATATGTGCTGATTTCCAGCAGGACTGACACAGTAGCAGATGTAATGGAAAGATTGAAGATGTGGAGAATTGGGGCAGTGAGATGGGCGTAGCCCCATTGTAGGAAAAAGGGTTCCAAGCCATACGTCCCCTGCGCTTTTTGGTGTCTAAGTTAAGAAGAGATCTTCTACTTCTTTATAAGTTATCTCGCGCAGTTGGAAGGGACTGGGTGCAGGACTAGATGTGGCGGAGAGGTATGCTGGCTCACCGCAGCACCAGCATAAGGTGACGAGTCAAAGCTAATCCAGCTGTGGCAAAGTGGGAGTTAAGTTCCTCCAGGATTAGGGACTTGTTTTCCACAATCTTGCCACTTGCAACTATCTTTGTTGGGACAGAGGGGCCATGGGCGTCCTTCTATAGTTTTGATAGTCTTCCATGTTTTATGAGGGTTACCTTTAGCTTGTTCGAGTAGAAATATAATAGTTAACTTTAACAGGCGAGTTTTTCACACAGTTATTCCTGGCTGTTCTAAAGGCCTGCCAATCCGAAGATTCTTTGGAATGTCTAGCTTTAGCCAGAGCTTATCTCAAGCTATAAGGGCTGCCTTGAGATCCGAGGTGAACCAGGGGTTGGAATTGTTCTGTACCCTTACTTTGATGAAAGGGCATGCTTATTTATTATTGTAGTGAGTTTGTCATTAAGGATGCAAGCTGCCTTGTTGACATCTTTGGCTAGGTAAAGATCTTGCCATCTGATCATGCTCAGGTCAGATAGGAAGTTTACTGCACTGAATTTGCAAAAGGATCTTTTTGTTATAAAGATGGGTTGCGGACGGGCCTTAATTTGAGATCTTATGCAAGCAACAATTCCATGATCGCTCATGTCGTTGTGAAACACTGCCAAATGAGATATTTTGTGCGGATGGGTGGTTAGTACCACATCTAGAATGGAACTGTTGGCAGTATTTAGAGTGTTGTTTCTAGTAGGTTCACTGACTAATTGCCCAAGACCTAGCTCGTCACAAAGGGATTTGAGGCCGTGTGATTTAGGTGACAGCCAGTCCATATTTAGATCTCCTAGAAATGTTGTTTCAGTTTTTGCATCTATGAACATGGATTTCAAAAGATTAAGGACTTCATCACCACCAGACGGGGGTCTATAGCCACCTAGGATAGTGATACATTCCAAGGAGGGGAGATGAAGGTTCAGCGAAACTAACTCAAATTCCTTGGCTAGAGATTTGCAACTAATATTGGTGACCAAGTACTTAGATTTGGCGTAGATAACCACACCCGCCTCTAGACTCTCTATCTGCTCTAAATAAATTGTAGCCCTGCAGTGATATTTGTTGATCAGTGTTAGTCTTTTTTAACCACGACTCAGTAATTATGAGTAAGGTCTGGGTTAACGTGTACAGCCAGGCTTGCAGCTATTACAAGTTTTTAGCAGGCTTAAAATGTTGACCATCATCATTTGAGACCTATGGCCTCAGCAAAATCGATAGGCGAGGTAAGTTGTGTGGGGGCAGGGTTGAGCTCCACATTTCCTGAGCAGAGAAGAAGCAGAAGTATAACTTTCTTTAAGGAGCTTATAAGAATGGAGACTGCTTTTTATTTCTTTGCGGCAACCCATATCGTGCTGCATGAAGGTGGCACCACTGTAATGACAGTTGATCGTGATCAATGTAAGTGCTTGGGTAGACATAGGTGAGGACAGTAGCAAGGGGTGTAGGCTAACGGGGAATAGGCTAAAGGGGAGAGGAGAATGACATAGTGTCTGCACGGTAGACTGTTATAACATTAGGTATTGATAAGGTACATTGGAGAACTGAATTGCATTGAGGTATTTGAATTGCACTGTATTGTTGAAAACTCTGCACCTTAGGAGCAATAAAACACAATAAGGAGACCATGGTCCCAGATTGAGTGGTCTCGTAATTTGTATTAGTGCAATATTTTCTAGCAAGAAATTTGCCCACCTAGGTACTCACTTAAAACCTAGATGAGAAATACAGCAGAAAGGGGAACAAGGAGAGCAGGAGCAGCTTAGTTAGTGGCCATCCACCCTTCAGACTCAAGTCCCCTTTTAGCAGCACCGGGAAAGAAGTAGAATGATAATGCAGGCCGTATTGCCCATGAATGAATACAGTGATTTATGTAGAAGACCAAGAATCCCTCTAGTGGCAGGTCTGTATAACCTGCTAATGGAAAACTAGCCAAAAAAAAAAAGGTTATTGCTGGTCCTCCAGAAGGCCAAGTGGTCTGTGCTGGGGACTGGAACTGTGTGGAGGACTTAAGATTAGATAGGAGTACAATGATAGCGGGAGGGTCAAGGGCTTGTTCTAGGTTACTTAGAACTCTGAGATCAGAAGGTGGCCGGGTGGACCCCTGGTGCCTACAAAATCCTCTAAAGTCGGATTGTACTGTTTACTCGGCTGCCTCTGGCTCTTATTCCAGGTTCGATCGCTTCTACACTCAAAAGAGTATGCCGATTATTTTAAGGATCTGGAAATTCATCCTGTGACATTCTCGATCATGCCATGATCTCGGCCTGTCTTAGGTGGGAGACCATGAACAGGGTGAGTCTCTGGAGATTTGATCCAGGGCGCATACATGACAAAATGTACTGTATGTAGATTCCACTAAAGAAGTGATAAAAATTACATCCAGGATAACTTAGAGGGAGAGACGGTTTTAACATTTGTATGGGATGGGCTCAACGCAGTGATTAGGAGGCATACAATTGCTCATTCTTCTTATAAGAATAAACAGCATCAGGCCGCTATTAAGAAGGCATCAGATAAAGTAGCAGCATTGGAACTACAACATAAAGGCCACAGGAAGAAGGCACTCCTGCCACAGTTGAAGGAAGCTAGGGATGAGTATAATAAGTTAATGCAATGGAGAACTGAAAATGCTCTCAGATTCACGGGGCAAAAGTATTAGGAATTGGTGGAGAGAGTGGGTAGACATCTAGCCCTACACCTCCATAAACAAGAGGCTGACAGATATTTCCTACAATCAGGTCAAGTGATGCCTCCCTCCCAGTACTTACCCAACCCACAGAGATAGCTGATGAATTTCAGAGATTTTACAGGGAAGTATATACTGAGAAGTGGGTGCCAGGTCATGCCTCCAAGATCCGGGATTTTTTGGGTCGGGTGGACTTGCCAAAATTGTGAGCTGCACAGGGGGAGGATTTAGAAATGGGTTTCTCTGAGGCCAAGATTACAACAGGGATAAAATCTCTTAAAACAGGCAAGGCACCTGGTCCAAATGACTTTACAGCCAAATTCTATAAATGTTTTGTGGCTGATCTGGCCCCCCTTCTCGTTAAGGTCTTTAATGTGGCGCAGGAGTATGGGGCAACCCCTGATTCATGAGGTGAAACTCTAGTGACGGTGATACCAAAACCGGTGAAAGACCCATCTCTCTGTGCTAGTTTCAGACCAATTTCCTTGTTGAACCAAAATGCGAAGATCTTTGCCAAGACCATTAGTTCCCGCCTCCAGAAGGCCATATCCTCACTAGTTCAACCCGACCAGACTGGATTTATTCCAGGAAGGCATATCAGTGATAACATCCACCTTCTCCTGAACAACCTCTCTGCCCCATCCTCTCCTTTAATCAGGACCACACAAGCGGTAGTATCCTTAGACGCAGAGGAAACCTTTGACTGGCTGGATTGGGCCTATTTAGATCAAACTTTGGTCAAATTTGGAATTGGAGAGAAGTTTAGAAGATGGATTAACAACCTGTACAGGGAGCTGAAGGCAAAAGTGAAGGCGAATGGGGTCATCTCCCCTTTTTTCAAAATCGGTTGAGGTACTAGGCAGGGATGCCCGCTCTCTCCCCTCCTTTTTGCCCTATGCATCAAGTCTTTGGCAGCCACCCTTCGGCAATCTCCTTTATTTGAGTGCATTAGGATAGGTGACATGGAACTCAGGGTTTCTTTATACGACGATGATACACTGATGTATGTGTCTAACCTGGCCTAAGCCCTGCCCAGAATTTTTGACCTGTTGAGGACATTTGGGACAGTATCTGAGTACAAGGTTAATGAATCTAAAATGGAGATCATCCTGGTGGGTCACACCTCGGGGCGTCCTCTACCAGATTTGGGCAAATTCAAGAGGGCAAAGGCTGGGTTTAGATACCTTGTGGTGTGGATCCCTAGGGACCTAAACAGATTGTGTGCCACTAATCATTTTAAACTTCTTCAGGAAATTCACGCCATTGCAATCACTGGGGAGAACTACCCTTAACCCTTTCTGGATGAATTGAGACATTCAGAATGAATGTGCTCCCAAGGTTTTTGTTCTTTTTTTCTACTCTCACACTGAGACCCCCCCAGAGACTTCTGGACACAATTTAAAAATAAACCTGACTAAATTTATTGGGAGGGGCAAAGCCCCCAGGGTCAGATGGAAGGTTCTGATAGCCTCAAAGGACGGAGGGGGGCTGGGCTTCCCAGACTTTCATAAATGTTTCTGGGCGGCCTAATTATAAGCCTTAATACCCCTGATGGGGGGACAGAAGTCCCCCATTTGGGTGGAAATCAAAACCCATTCCCTGGAACTGGCCAGTTTGGGAGACCTTTTGATCCTGGATGAACCCAGAATAGCCAAGGTAACATTCGACAACCCTTGGTCATCCATCTTGAAACCTATCCCGAGGGAGGTTTGTCGAGCTTATCAGCTCATTCTGAATCTCCATGCCCAAACTCCCCTACAGAGGTGTCTGGATTTTCTCCCATACAAAATGGATAGTTCATTCAGGTCTTGGGGAAGAAGGAGCCTCTCCACCCTGGGACAGTTCTATTCTGGAGGGAAAATTAAAACATTTCACCAGTTGAGATTAGAGTTTGGATTGCCTCAAGCAGAATTTTTTCAATACCTCCAACTATGGTACAATTTAAACAAGGAGAACATAGGGGCTCAAATAATCAGACCCTTTAACCCCCCCTGCAAAGTTGTCTGTTTAAGCTTGTCTGGGCCCCGGAGGGGAAGGGGACCATTTCTAAAATAGTGGCAACCATCTCCTCTTTGGAACCGGACCAGCTAACCCATGTGAAGGAGAAGTGGGAGTTGGAGACGAGTGCCAGATTAAGTGATTTACAATGGCAGCAGATCTGGAGGGGGGGGTTTCACCGTATTTCTTCATCCCCCTTTTGGAAGGAATTTAGATGGCGGGTCATTGTCAGATATTTTAGGCCCCCGGCAGTTACTAAACATCTGGGCAAACATACTTCAGATCAGGGCTGGAGGGGATGCCAAGATAGGGGTACAATCTCCCATATTTTTTGGGACTGCCCTGTACTGTCAAGATTTTGGAACTCGATGGATGAGGTGGTTGGAAAGATTTTTGACATCCCTCCCCCATTAGTTGTCCAGAACTGGCTATTCGGCCTCCCACTGGACCACCTGAGATCTCAATCTCAGTGCTATCTATATTGTATTTTAAATGCTGCGGCTCTTAAGGCCTTTACTCGATGTTGGTTAACCCAAAAGATCCCCTCTGTAGATAATTGGTATTCCATCTGCTGTAGAATTCTGGAAGTGGAGCGACTTACTGCCAAGCTCCAGTTACAACTGGATAAATTCAAGAGCGGATGGTTACCCTTATGACATTTAGGGAAGCCAAAGATATGTTGGAGGTGTTTGCGGACCACATTTAAGGGGCGGACCAGATTTAAGGGGCTTTATTGAGTCTACTCCGAATCTCCGACTCCAGCCTATGGTCCAGGGCATTTCCAGTTTCCTAGGAGAGTTATGTGAATAATATTGAACTGAACAGAAACTCTATTCATGTCTTATGATATTCTAACATACCAAACTTAATTGTAAGGGTCAGCCCCTTCCCATTTTCCTAATGTTGGTCACCTATGATTGTCACTATTGTCTTTTGTTTTTGTCTGTATTATTATTTTGAAGGTTAATGAGATGTTGTCAAGATCCCAATGTATTCAATATGTCTTCTCTTATAGTATGTGCTGTCGATATACTTTTTCCTTCTGTATCTCGATGGTGTTTAAAGTTTAAAAACTGAATAAAGTACAATTAAAAAAAAAAGAAAGCCCAATTAAGACTAGCTCCTCCATCTCCATATGGACTCTTCCAGCAGGCTAGATCATCTAAGCCAACCAGGAGTTTAGAGAAAGGCAGGCTCCTGGTACAATTTAAACACACCACCCTGACATAGAAATCCATCTCGTACCAAGGACCAAAATGGTATAATGGGCTACTTGCATCACTCATTGAAAGCAATAAGATTAGCCTCTTCAAAACAGGACTTAGGACTCTACTGCATCATGAACTGGCCTGTGCATGCTTCGACTAGCCAACTACAGGATTCTTTAGCCAGAATAACCCACCTCCTCCCACCCCTCTTCCCACCCCATCCCCTCCTATACCACCATCCTCCACCTCCCAACCCCCACCTCTCCTGCCCTAATATTTCCACCCCAATTCCTCTCCTTCACAACCCCCTCCATTACCACAACACCTACCTCCCTTGCTGTTTATATCCCAACCTCCGTTCACACCTCTCCCCACTTCAGTACCCTCCCTTAGTTTTCTCCCCATGCCTGTTCCCCCTCCCTGCCTACTACTGAGTTCCAGCTTGCATCCCCACACTGCTGGCATCACTGCAGCAACCCCCATCACGCACCCTCCCACAAAACAACAACACCGTCCTTAGGCTGCTCCCCCACCCACTCCCCCACTGTATAGCTAGTCCCCATCTGTATGGCCAGTACTCCCAAGGGCCTGATGACCCTAAATTGACAGACTAAAGCACTTCCTTTAAAAAGGTTTCCTTTGTTTGAGCTGTATCCAGAATGTTCCCTCACTGAAATGCTTTATACCCTTCAAACCATGTTCCTCCTATTTTATTTGTAACCTGATTGAAACAAACAGTTCCTTCAATGTATTCTAACATGTATCGTTCAGATGTATGCAACTAATATGCTTTGTCTAACTTTTTTGGAATGTCTGCAACCTGTATGTTTGACTAATTGTTTTGTGTTTGACCTGGAACCTTTGCAACCGAGTCCAAGGACTCAAAGGTATTAATCCTAAACTGCAATAAATAAAATAAAAGAGGCCATTGCAGGACAAAGAAGAGCAATAAACCATTCTAACAGGGAGATCCACAGAGGCCATAAAACTAGTAGGCAAATTTAGAAAAAAAACTCCTAATAGCAGACAAAGGGAAGGACACACCAGGACTAACCACACAAATCGAAACACTGCACAGCATATGTTTTTGCAAATTTTGACTATAGTACTCCTTTAACACACTATGTTTTCATATATTTTGTTTCTATTCCTTGCAATGTTGTGTACCCAGCTGATATGTGCTACACAGTTTTGCTTATACATCATTTCACATATTTTCTGTATTGTGGCGTTTTTTTGTATGGTCCACCACTAAAAGACCACTTACCTTCTCTGTCGTCTGTCAGACCCTTCGGTTGCTGCAGGTGCTGCTGGTGAGGACCCCATCTGGACCTTGCGAATAACTAGTCAGACGCATACAATAAGAATAAGGCAGGTTTATTTGCTGTACAGCAGATGTTCTCTTCATGAGGACAAGCCCCAGACTGACTAATACTGACTGACAGGCTTACATGGCACTGCCAGGCAGTGCAACAAATGGATACATGCAGGTTCTAAGTGCTCTTAAAGGGGCGACAGCTTAACATTAAGCCCCATGCTTAATGTGTGTTTCACAGTATATATATCTTTCACTCTTTCTTTATTACTAGATTTCAAGATTTTTATTTGACGCTGGAAAAGGTGGTACAAATCAATTGGACTTGCGCTCATTTACAATGGCTTCCTGATAGAGGTTGTTACAAGAGGTATGATTGTTTCTAACACAAATTTATACAAAATGAAGAATATATTAATAATGACAAACAAAAAAGAGAAACAACATAGAGAACAGCAATAATGAATAAATTACATAGCAGCTATAAAATATCTATGAACAAGAATCACAGCAGACCAAGTGATTCTCATTATACCAATTTTTATGTTTGCCATGCATGTCTGTGCACAGCAAACATCTTGCTATAATAGTGCCTTTTGAGGGGTGTGACACTGTCTGTCCAATGAAGAGCAGTGTTTAAGGGGTTTATCAGTTCCACGGCAATCATCAGGAAGGCTGATTATGACCGAGTTTGACTTGCTAGGTGGAGAGAGCATGTACTTCAAAAGGAAAAGCTGACCCAATCGTGGGTCAGTTCTTTCCTTTGATGTAAGCAGAACTGATCTGTCATGCTCAGGCTAGGGATTTTAGACATCCAGGAAGAGCCCTGTGCTGTTCCAGACACCAGCTGTAACACAGAAAACCCATTGATGTCTGTGAGAAAGAGAGAAACACACACACACACTGTGCAATACTGCCTAAAATTCTTACTGATTTAATGTTTATTTTAATTTACTTAAATGTTCCATTCTGTCAGCAGCCTAAGGGTTAAACTGGTCCTAGCAAAAAACTGATCTGTTTCTGTAACCTGACTCTGTGCCCAGAATGAGACACACACACAGACACACGCTAAGCAATACTGCCTAAAATTCTTACTGATGGAATATTTAATTTACTTTTTTACAATCTGCTATGAGTAGGGATGTAAGTTTGTCATGGATGAGGTTTTAATGACTCATTGTTTGTTCATGAAATCATTAGTAAACAGTAGTAAATGTTGTGGCACTGTCATCATTGCTACATTTTGATGACACTAGTGAAAGTCATGGAAGTCCTGAATAAAGATCAAACGTCATGGAATCAATGACTTGTATGACTGCCATGACAAACTTACATCCCTAGATATGAGAAAGTGACTATGATTGTGTTTAGGCAGTTGAGCCAATTATTATTGTTTCAGCCTAGAAACCTGAACACATTCTATTTTGTACTAATTCCAGTTCAGTATATTTCTGTAGTTAAGTCTAGAAATTAATTACACTGGATCTTTAAGTTCTGGAAGTTAACTCAACACTAGATCCTAAAAAAAAAAATTTCTCTAACAGTGCCCATGTTCCACTTTAGTTTCAAATAAGTAAATTAAGAAAAATGACAACAGAAAAGTGCAAAACATGTGCCTGTTTTTTTATTGTGCTATTTGCTACTATGCAACTGAATTTGACAAAGCATAAACTAAAGGTATTTTACATATGTTGTAGTGTACTACATCATGTGACATACATGTCATGTGATGGCATGGTGCCACACTGAATAAAATATGGTGGCCCTGATTTTTGGGGGGAGTGTCCCTGATTTTGGTCCTAGCAGGTTGATAGGTATGCCCACCTCCCCCTCCCCCCACAAACATAACACTGACACTGGGGGTGCCCAGTCCCCCATTATCTCCAACTTGTAAGTGAAACCACCTTATCTGCATGGGTCTACCACACTACTCCGTATATCTGCAGAGATCGCTGCTCGTTAGCAGCTGAAAACTGTTTACTTGTTCGATCTGGACTGCACCTCTATTTTGGATTGCCTGCCCACTAGCCCTACTTTGCCAAAAACAGTGTGAGAGTCTGTGTGACATTATTGTTAATTGTTGCCAGCTGGAGCTGGAGGTGTGAGTGGGGGGCTGCCGGTTGTTGGTGTGTGGGAGTGGGGAGGCACTGTATAAATGTAGGCGCTGCTTGCAAGCGGCATTCCTGTGTTCCTCCGTATATTTGCTGAGAGTGCTGCTCGATAGCGGCTGAGAACTGTTTACCTGTTCGATCTGGACTGCACCTCTATTTTGGATTGCCTGCCCACTAGCCCTACTTTGCCAAACACAGTGTGAGAGGCTGTGTGACATTATTGTTAATTGTTGCCAGCTGGAGCTGGAGGTGTGAGTGGGGGGCTGCTGGCTGTTGGTGTGTGGGATTGGGGAGGCGCTGTATAAATGTAGGCGCCGCTCGCAAGCGCGAGCATGGCACGAGCATTGTGAGTGGCGCGAGCGCCACTTGGAGTTGAAATTTCACCTTGTTCTGGGTGAGAGGAGGGAATTAGATTATGTTATAACAGTTCATGTATGTCAATTAGATTTTATTGTAAAAGTAGAGTTTTAATGTGTGTTGCTTGCATGAGTTATATGTGCCAATTGGCTTATTTAATTAGACATGTGTAGGAGTTCTGTTAGACGAGTTTTAGGGCCTAGGATTGTTTATGGGAACTCGCAGCTGCATGCATTGCATCCTTTTATCCCCCTCCCTGTATCTGATATTATTATCAGGCGTTGTAGGAAAGTGGGGATTGTGGGGGATTGCTCTGCGTATGCGCTGTGGGATGACCAGGAGCGGGTTGATCAAAGGATAGAGGTGGTTAAGTCCAGGAGACACCCTGGAATAAATAGAGCATCTAGGAGAAGCCAGTCATGGTTGGTGCCTATTTCCAGGGGGGCCACCAGGCCAAGTGGCCAGGTGACCTATAGGGCTGCATCACCCTCAGCAATACCTCTGGCCGGTGCTATGCAATGCCAGGTTGATCAGAAACAAAACGACTATTATTGCCGCTCTGGTTTCATTGGTCGATCTGGCTTGCATTACAGAGACCTGGGTGGGAGATGATGCTGGCCCTGTTTTTGAGGCTGCAGTCCCCCCAGGATATACTGTGGTGCACTGCCCCAGAGAAAATCATAGGGGAGGCGGTGTAGCTGTTTGTTTTAAGTCGAGCCTAGACTTCACCATGCACCCGGTGGGAACCCCGGGTTCATTTGAATGTGTAGCCATTCGTGGAGGACTTGGTGTGGGTTGCAGGATCCTCCTCATCTATTGCCCTTCTGGTCCGATGGGGGGGTTCCTGCAGGAATTCGCCGAGTTTGCTGCCAGCGAAACATTGGATTCCCCAAGATGTATTTTTTCTTGGGGACACAATGTTTGGGCGAGATAAAGATCAAAGTGCACCGATGAGTTATTGCAGAGTATGTCCTTTTGGGGCTGGTGCAGTCTGTCGTGCCTACTCACCAGGATGGCCACACATTGGACCCGTGTTCTCACTGGGACTTGAGATCGTTGATCTTGAAATTGATCAGGTGGTTTGGTCTGATTATTGCATGGTGAAGTTCACGTTCAGTGCTCCGTCATAAATTCTTCCCTTCTGAGATGTTTGCTGCCGCCTTTAAAGATCTTACCCGAGTTTTATGGCGCAGTTGACTATCAAGGGTGGGTGATGCATCAGTCAGAGCTGTTGGCGCGGGGTAGACACCTATAATAAGATGCTGTCTGGCGCCATTGACTCCCTCACACCTATCCGTGTACGACCCAGAACCTCATACCTGAGGTCACCTTGGTATGATGGTGATCTCAGGGAAATGAAGAAGCTGGGTCGGAAATTAGAGCGTCGCTGGAGGAAATCCCATCTGGGGGCTGACAAACTGGTCCTGTGTGTGCATTATTGCACATATCAGGAGGCAATCAACCAAAAGAAGGCAGTATTTCTGTCTCGGGAGATTGCTGCCGGGACAAGCTGACCAGCCTCACTCTTCTGAACTGTTGATAGACTTCTTCATCCATCCTGTTTTCAGCCCGGAAGAGCTTCCTCGAATGAGGATTGTGAGGAATTTGCTCGGTTTTTCTCGGACAGGGTGTCTGTGATCCGGCGGGAGGTCTCCTCAGCCAGTAATATCATTGCTGTCAGTAGTCGTCAGTTGTGTTCTAAGAGCACTCTTTCTGGTTGGGGAGAGTTTAGGCCAGTGGAGGTTCATGAGGTTATTGAGATAGCGGCCAACTTGAAGTATACCATCTGTGAACTGGATCCCGTGCCAACATGCTTCTTAATGAGGTGCATTGACACTGTTGGCCCGGTGTTTGCCCTGATTGTCCGGTGCTCCTTGAGTCAGGGTGTCTTTCCAGATGCCTTGAAGGAGGCTCTGGTGAGACCCCTTCTAAAGAAAGCTTCTCTGGACCCGGAGATTAGGGCATATTACCGTCCTATCTCCAATCTTCCATTTTTGGGAAAGGTTGTTGAGAAAGTGGTATCACTTCAGTTGGGGGAACATCTCATGACCCACGAGTTGTATGATCCCTTCCAGTCAGCTTTTTGGGCCAGACATAGCACCGAAACTGCGTTAGTTTGGGTGCAAAATGACCTTCTCAGGGCTAGAGATCGGGGGGACAAGACAATTCTTGTTCTCCTAGATCTCTCCTCAGCATTTGATACTGTGGACCATTGTGTGTTGCTTTTCCACCTGAGGGAGTTATGCAGACTTACTGGTATTGTCATCAAATGGTTTGAGTCATTTCTTACTAACAGGAGGCAGTGGGTTGTGATGGGTAATTTCTCATCCGTACCCTGCCTCCTTTCGTGTGGAGTCCCTCAGGGCTCGGTGGCCCGCCCCAATGTTGTTCGTAGTATATATGCTGCCCTGAGGGATCATTAGGAGGTATGGTTTGAGTTTTCATTGCTATGCTGATGATACTCAACTATACCTATCCTTTGCCCCAGGAACATCAAATGCAGTGGATGTGCTGAATATCTGTCTAGCTGAGATAAATGACTGGATGTTCTCCAGCTGGCTGCAACTGAACCCTAACAAGACTGAGGTACTGGTAGTGGAGTTGAACAGAGCTCGTGATGGGATGGCCTCTGATTCTGCGACTGGCCTTGTGCTAGGAGCTGTGTCATTGATGGCCTCCCCATGGGTGCGAAATCTTGGTGTGATCTTTGACAGGAACCTGTCCATGGAGGCTCAAATATCATCTGTGGTTCGTTCCTGCTTTTTCCATCTTAGAAATATCACCAGGATTAAGCCCTTGTTCCGCTCTGGACCTCCCTACTCTGATACATGCCTTAGTCACCTCTAGGCTTGACTACTGTAATGCCCTCTATCTCGGGATCTCTGGAAGTTCTCTTCGCAGACTGCAGCTAGTGCAAAACGCTGCTGCCCGGCTTTTGTCCTGAAAAAGTAAATTTTGTCACATCACTCCAGTACTGCGCGAATTGCACTGGCTGCCTGTCAGGTGGAGAGTACTGTTCAAGGTGGGTTTTCTCACCTATAAGACCCTACATGGACAGGGCCCTGGTTACCTATCTGATCTTCTGGTACCGTCCACCTCTGTCCGAAATCTCCGCTCCTCTAGTAGTGGCCTCCTTAAAGTTCCGAGAGCAAGATTAAAATCTGCAGGGGATCGAGCATTTGGAGTTGCTGCTCCCGCTTTCTGGAACGCGTTGCCGTTTGAAGTGAGAGAGGCCCCCACTGTAGAGGCCTTTAAGAGTCATCTAAAGACCTTCTTATTTATGCAAGCTTTTGGGGATTAAGTTTTTATGTGTATTATATTTTAATGTAATGTATACGGTATGACATACTGTACAGTTTCTGTGTGGCGCCCAGAGCCTTTGGGATTGGGCATCTTTCTAAATAAATTTGACTTGACTTGACACATGACCGGTACTGCATGATTAGTAAAGTCAGACAGTGGGCTTTTGTTTTAACATGTGCTGTTAAAATAATAAATAATTACCTGGTTTACATATTATTTTTAACTGTTTTTCATCTGTAGCCATCCTGCATCCCTGTGCTTGCTCTAATGACTGCTGTGCATTCCTGCTGCTCCTGCACAGTGTGATGACGTGAGGTGGGGAACGTCTGCTGTCAGCAATCACAGAGGACGAGGTTGACAGCTCAAGTTTTCTGTGGCAATGTGAACTATTTTGACAGTTCTCTTGTCTGTTGAAATAAATATTTTATTAATACCTCTGCAGTTCTATCTTTTAAACTGGGGTTTTACAATTGGTGCTATTAGCCCCAAGGGAAGCTGTGTGGTGAGGTGGGGGGTGGCTACCACATCCCGACAGAGCAGTACATGCTGGAGTGAAATGGCCTGCAAAGAGGATTCTGTGAAGAGAGTAAGCAGAGGGGATGCCATAGGGTATGACAGTGGGACAGCAGCACTGTAAGGTGATTGAGGAGACACCCAGCGGAATTGCCATGCTCCGCGATACAGAGCCGATCAGCACAGATTACAGGGGATTCACAAGGAACAGAGCAGGACACAGATCCCTGAGGGAAACGGGATGGCACTTACCACATAAGACCCCCAGACCTATACAGTGTACTCAGGCATATGCATTCCACCATGAGGGTGGCTATGTACCAGGGGACTGTTGCGGTGAACCGGGGAGTGTAACAGTCCACTGCCTACACCCTGTTACCCGCTGCCACTAACACTGACTGCATGTATGGTTCTGTTTGTCCTATAGTGCAAGTGCCAGACCTGTTTCCCTATGTGGTCTGGGTCATGGTCCATCCCTGCTCACCCCTCTCTACCTGAGCTGACAGGCTTTGTATCACAGAGCATGACACCTCAGCCAGCTGCCTCCTCAATCACCTTAATAAGCCACTGTCGCTGCTGTCGTTTTTGCTGCCACTGGTACCCTCTGCCAGGCCACCTACTAGCACCAAAACCAGGCCAGTATAGAGTGACTTTTCAATAAGCAGCTGACACTGTTACAAATGATCGTGTGGCTGGTTCAGCACTGACAAATCACTGTTTTAAAAGGTTGTTTTACTCAGTGACCGCACTCTGTATAAAAAGAGAACTGTTCTTTTGTTAAAATATGTATCCCACTGTAGAAGCACAACAAAAATGTTTGTATAATGTGCAGCCGTACATGTCTTCTGCACTACCCACTGATACTAAGCGGTCGCACTGCAAGGGGCATGTTCTTTGCTAAATGTCATACTGATGCATAGGCTGCAGCAGCGAATGCTTGGAAGTTGTGAGGGATGTGTGTTCACAAGTTGCATCAAAAAAAAATATTAAAACTAGAAAAGTAAAACGTTTTGTAATGAAATTTAATTACAATTCATCTATTCGGGGACTGCATGTACTGCCACAGAAACAAGGGCAGGTAAGCTACAAGTATCACTTGCTCTTTGTATCATTAACCGTCCATTGATGTCTGTTGCCCCCTCTCCTGTAACTGTCCCATCCACCCATCCCTCTCTTTCAGCTCCCCCCACACAAACATAACACTCACACTGGGGGTGCCCAATCCCCCAGTGTCGCTGTCAGCATGTGAAATAAAGAAAAGCTCCTTTGTCATTTTTTTCTTATTTTTTTAAACCCTGTAAAAAAGAAAACCATCCATTGATGTCTGCTGTGCCGTTAGTCCCCCCCACCAGACTCTCTCACTCATCACCCACCCCCCACTCCCCAAGCCCTTTCCCACCGGGGATCTAATGGCATAATCCTCTGTGAACCACAAACACATCCTCACTCTTCAAAGCGGGACCGCAAAATGAGGAAATCAGGTATGCGGTTCAATGTATTTCAATGAGGATTTGAACTTAGTGGCATAACATGGCCATTTTCACATATTTGTGCCCCAAAATTTCGACATGCCTTTCTTGGCGCCCCACCTCATGAACAGTTGCAATGAAATTAGACAGATCTATCCTGAAAGGTGATTTTGCACACATATCTAGTACCCCAGGGCTTCTATACCAGTGGCGAACATCCAGCATTGACAAATGTTTGTTTCTACTTTGCAAAGAGGATGATGGCCCATCAACAGGACATAGATGTATAGAAAGAGCTAAGGACAGCTGCTTAAAAACAAAAGCTTTGTACCTCAGACTTAATCTGCTCCTTCTGCCTGTCTGCACACACTGGGTCACCGTAGATGTTCAGTTGCACTAACTCTTCCTAAGTTTGAGGGGCTGAGATTTTTAACTTGGGAGGAATTCATTTCCCAGAGATGTTGAGTCAAAATAAATTGTGTGGTGCCTCCACCCAGGGGAAATAAAGAGGACTAAGTCACAAACTGGTACTATCCCCCGGTAAACAATAGCAACCCACTGTGGTTCCCACTGGCACTGACATATTGCTATAACTGACACAAGAATACATAAACTAAAAGGCGATATAGATAAGACACACAAGAGAAATAACTGGTACACCCAAACAATTATCACCCCATGGAACACACTACCTAACTATATAGTGGAAAGGGAAGACATGAATATGTTTAAAAATAGTTTAGATGTACATATGGGTGACAAAAATAAAACAGTGTTCCCACTAATAGAAAAAAGGTGGTGAGTTCATAAAAGGCCACAGCCTTCCGAACTCGTACTGACCTATGAAACCCTACAAACTCCCATATAAGGCAAGATGTTGACATCCCCGTTACTTATATATTTGTTTATTTGCTTATTTATGTGGCTTAGTTTTAGTCAAAGTCCTGTTTAGGTTGAAACGTCAGTCTGTGTGGGTGTCCTTGAGCTCAGATGCTTAGCTTTAACCTCCTGATTTGTGAATAAACTGCCTGTACAATTAGCACTATTCAGCTTTATTTTGTGCTGGGTGAGTTCAGCGACCTGTTTTGTGCTCTTTGGTTTCGACTACTTGTGAAATCCATATTTTTGTATGCTGCACTTTGGATGCTTATAACTGCTCTTTATGACTGTACCTCCACTTTTTCCCACCACCCAGGTCACACCTGGAAATGAGCTTTAGCTCAGTGTGTCTTTTCTGGTTATCAAATTTGAAATAAATAAATAAATACAATTATAAGACTTTGAACTTGATCTGGGCTCACTGTGCCTTGCAAGTGTCCTCCAAAGATCCCAAAGCCCATCTCCGCTCCATCATTATAGCTTCCCTGATTTTCCAACCAAAGAAGAGGTACTCCGGTGACTGGTCCAAGAAGGAAGTGTTCTTTGGAGACTGCCAGCTGTATCTTGACCATGACTTAGCCCCCTGATTGTACAGAAGCAGCAACAGATTCT
The DNA here is from genome assembly GCA_016271365.2 of Neoceratodus forsteri. Lineage (NCBI taxonomy): Eukaryota > Metazoa > Chordata > Ceratodontiformes > Ceratodontidae > Neoceratodus > Neoceratodus forsteri. The sequence continues at coordinate 1,508,745,548 of CM057450.1, forward strand.
TTGGTGCAAATGAGCCTCAGTGGAATGGTTTATCAATGGAATATCCTGCTTGACTAAAGCTCTCCATATCGGAGGGTGTGTGCCACTTTGGTGATTAACAGGAGGCAGCTTTGTTCCTGAAAACACATAACTTGGATCTAGGAGAAATTTTAAAATCCCTTAAACTCTGGAAATACAAGCCCAAACCTGGAAGCAACAGAAAGTCACCCTAATTGTACAGCTCACCCTATAGAAACATAGATACATAGAATTTGACAGCGGATAAGGACCACTTGGCCTATCCAGTCTGCCCATTTCTCCCCACCAATGCTATTACCGCAGACTGTGCCCGATCTACAGTTTATTCTCTCCTCCCCCCTTCCTTTCCACTGTGATTCCCTTGTGCTTATCCCATGCATTCCTGAACCTCACCACTGTTTTTGCCCTCACTACCTCCACTGGAAGGCTGTTCCAGGAATCCACCACTCTTTCTGTGAAGAAGTGCTTCCTCAAATCTCTCCTGAATCCTCCCCCTCCAGCTTCATAGCATGTCCCCTTGTTCTTGAGTACCTTTTCTTCTGAAAAATACTCTCCTCCTGTACCTTATTTACTCATGTGAGGTATTTAAAGGTCTGTATCATATCTCCCCTCTCCCTCTTCTGTTCTAGGGTGTACATATTGAGGCCATTTAGTCTCTCTCCTCATAGGGCTTTTGATGCAGATCCTGCACCATTTTAGTTACCCTCCTCTGGACCACCTCCACTCTGTCTATGTCCATCCAAAGATATGTTCTCCAGAACTGGACACTACTCTAGTTGGGGTCTTACCAGCGATCCATACAGAAGCAACACCACCTCCCTCTTTCTGCTGGTGATACCCCTCCGTAAGTACCCCAGCATCCCACTTGCCTTCCCTACTGCCTTGTTGCACTGCCTGGCCACCTTTAGGCCATCCAGAATGATTACCCCCAGATCTCTTTCCTGCTTGGTGGTTGTCAATACCACTCCATACATTTTGTACTCTGCCCCTGGGTTTCTGTGCCTTAAGGGCATTATTTTGCACTTTTTCATATTGAAACCCAGCTGCCATACCCTTGACCACACCTCTAGTTTTCTCAGGTCTTTCCATCTCCCCTCCCCTCCCCCGGAGTGTCCAGAATATTGCAGATTTTGGTGTCATCTGCAAATAGGTAGACCTTCCCTTCCAGCTCCTCTGCAATGTTACTTATAAAGACATCAAAGAGGAATGTGTCCCTGAGTCACCCCGCTGGTCACCCCCCCCCTTCCTGGCAGTGAACTCCGTTTACCACCACCTTCTGTCGCTTATCCCTGAACTGATTTCTTATCCATTTTACCACCTTTGGACCCACTCCTGATTCTCAGACTAACTTGCCTAATGTGTGAAACTTTCTAATGGCTTTTTCTGCAACAGAAAATTGAGAACACAGCACCACTACAGCCAAATCCACCTGAGCCCCAGTTAGTCCCCCGCCGACAGGCTGCACATTAGTAACTGAAGGTTTGCTGTCCCTCCATAGCCACTTCACTGTAGGATGAGCATTTGCTGTGAATGAGGATAGGGTGGTTATCCTATCTCAATTGCAGCTTTCTGTAATTTCACTCTGGATAGAGTGGTTAAGCAGACAGCTCATGGTGGGATCTGGGGTAAGTCTGCTCTGGCTTGGGGAGCCAAATAAGTTAAACTGTGGTGTTTTGTTGGGGCCAGTCTTGCTACCTGTTATCCTACCAGTAAGACCAGCAGCAGGAATCCATTTTTGTTCCTAGTTTCCTCATGTTCTTGTTCTGAAGGGGTAACCAGAAAACTGGAATTTCAGGAACTCCTGTTCTGGCAGCCACTTAGTGTGTTTTATCTAATGGAAGGCTGTAAATGGACAGCTTGCTCAATGATGCCATGGATAGGGTGCAGATCTAACTTAAAAAAATGCAAGCACAATTCACACTTGCTTCTCTATGAGCTATTTGACCCACTATGCCAAAGGGAGCAGATAAAACTCCTAGTGGTAGTCATGACTTAGGTGGTGGTGGGATCCCGTCTGGAATCTCTACCCTGTGGAAGACTGCTAGCTCTGAGGTTTCATGGAGATTGAACTCATTACAATTCCAAATATGCCTTGTGGGTCCCTTCTCTGCATATAGCTAATGTAGAAGCCACCGAGGCCTAGGTGATGGGCTAGGTAGAGCAGGAGTGCTCACTTGCAAATGGAATCTGGACCTGCTAACACCTAATCTCTGACATCTTGCCAGCAATATTTGTCACAGACCATATTTTGACTGCTGTAATTCCTAGCTTACCCTATTCTGGCTCTACACATGGGTGCCACAGAGGTTCTAAATACTGGCAACCTGCCATTGCAATGCACTGTTAACAGATTAAACCATGGCCCTCCCAGAAACATGTGTGGTGGGGGAATCCTTATCCCATGTCAAGAGGGATACATAGATACATAGACAGTGTTGGCAGATAAGGGCCTATGGCCCACCCAGTCTGCCCATTTGAGCTTGTAAGTTCAGTTTGTTTTCCTAGAAGTCTGTTGCCCCATACCCCTGACCTCCAGAATTCTTTTATGTCTATCCCATGCATTCTTAAATCCTGTGATTGTTTCGCCCCACCACTTCCTCTGGAGGGTGTTCCACTTGTCCACCACCTTCGCTCTGTGAAGAAATTCTTCCTCATGTTTCCTCTGAATCGTCCTCTCTCCAACTTCATCCCATGCCCTCTAGTCCTGGAACATCTTTTTCGCTTAAAATAGTGTATTCCTGCACCCTGTTCCTCTCTGTAAGATACTTGTATGTCTCTATCATATCCCTCTCTCCCTCCCTCTCCTCTAGGGAGTCATGTTCAGTTCCTTCAACCTGTCTTCATAGGACTTGTGATGCAATCCATGCACCATCCGTTGCCTCCTCTGAACCCTCTCTACCCAGTCCATGTCCATACGTAGGTATGGTCTCCAGAACTGTACACTGTACTCCAGGTGGGGCCTCACTAGTGTCTTGTATAGCGGAATTATGACCTCCCTTTTCCTGCTGGTGATGCCCCTGCCTATACATCCCAGCATACTATTTGCTTTATCTGCTGCCTTGTCACACTGTTTCCCTACCTTGAGGTCATCAGAGATGATAACCCCAAGATCCCTTTCCTGCTTGATGCATACTATATCCTCACCCCCAACTGATATATTGTGCCAGGTTTTGTGCCCCATATGCATTATCTTGCACTTCCTTGCATTGAATTTCAACTGCCAAACCCTGACCATTCTTCCAAGTTTCTGCAGGTCGCTTCTCATTCTGTCTACACCCTCTGGTGTGTCTACTCTGTTACAGAGCTTTGTGTCATCAGCGAACAGTGAAATTCTGCCTTCTAGGTCCCGTAATGTCACTGATGAAGATGTTGAATAGGACCGGTCCCAGCACTGATCCCTGTGGTACCCTTACTGGTCACTCTTCCCTCTGTGGGAGTGACAGCCATTACCACCACCTCTGTGTCCTGCCACCCAGCCAGTTACCTACCCACCACACTACTGTCCTGCCCACACCCATATTCCCTAGTTTTGAGTATAGTCTTCTATGTGGCACAGTGTCAAAGGCCTTGCTGAAGTCCAGATAGGCCATGTCCACTGCCCTCCCCTGATCCACCTCCCTAGTCACCCAGTCAAAAAATTCAATGAGGTTGGTCTGACATGACCTCTCCCTAGTGAAACCATGCTGCCTTGGGTCCTGTAGTCCATTGACAACTAGATGTTCCACCAATCTCTCCTTCAGTAGTGCTTCCATGATCTTCCCCACTACCGAGGTGAGGCTGACTGGTCTGTAGTTCCCTGCTTCCTCTTTGTTCCCACTTTTGTATAAGGGGACTACATCTGCTGTCCTCCAGTCTTTGGATACCTCCCCTGTTTCCAGTGATCGGCTAAACAGGATAGCCAGAGGTTCAGTCACCACCTCTCTTAGTTCTTTAAGGACCCTGGGGTGCACCCCATCTGGCCCAATTGCACAAAGGTGCTTGGGGTTGGGTGGAGGGGCTCCATGAGGGGGTGGGGCACTCCTGCCCACTCCATAAGGACCTGTCAGCTGTAGTATACCCTATTTGGTACCACCTCTCCTTTTCCCCTTTTTTATGTTGTTTTCCCATTTGGTTGGCTTCCATATCCTTTGGACCATGGTGGATGTTATTTCCTGCAAGTTAGTGTTTTGCATTGTGGCCGGCTCCACTGTACTCATGCACACTGTATGAGGTCCCTTGTTAGATACCATTTTCTGTTAGGGTATGTTTTTCCATATGCATCTGCATAACTGAAAAACTGCTATCCCCTTGAACAATTTCTAGATCTGCTGCTGAAACCATTATACACACATTATGACAATACTTCCATCTGCATAACTGCAGACTCCACAGAGGCCTGCCCTTCTGAAGCCAGAAGTCAGTGTGTATGTCTTACACTTGTGGCAGAAGAGGCACAGGTCCCTAAGAAGCCTGTGCTTCTGCAGACAAAAGTAGTTTTGTAATTCTTGGTATCATGGATTTTGTGGTGCTTGCGCTTCTGCAGTGAGAGGTCAGTGTTTATGTCTTACACCTGTGGCTGCAGAAGCACAGGTCTGTCAAGTGTGTGTATGTCTTGCAGAGCGAATAAGTACCTGAGGCTACAGAAGCACTGCCCCCATAGGGGCATGTGTTTCTGCAGACAAAAGAACTGTTGCGATTTGGATGTCATGGATTTGTATCTGTAGCTGTAGAGGTTTGTGCTTCTGCACACAGAAGCAGTGTTGTGATTTGAATATCATGGATTTGTATCTGCAGCAAAAAGTGAGTGCATATGTCTTCCAATGTGTGCGCTGTAGATACAAATTAACAAAGGTTGCTCATCAGTGCTACTGCATTTGTGTCATCTGGAAACAGTTGTACGTTGTTTGTCTTACCTGATAATGGCTGTCTGGGGTTGCTTGTGTGGTGTTGTCCTTTTGCTGCTTTGGGGGGGGTTAGGATTGAAAATCCTAAGGTCACATTTCCCTACTTTTGTTGCATTAAGTTGAACCTTAACTGGTGCATTAACGCAGTTTTTTTGCAAAGAATACATATCTAGGATATTCCATGGGTTGATCACAGATGAGCTTTTTATTCACTCTGGAATGTTGTCAGCAGTGCTGCCTGGCAATGAGTGGAAAAGCCATGAGTGCCAGGCTGCACTGCTGGTATCAGGAAAGTGTGAATGAAAAATGTATTTGTGACCAACTCATGGGATGTCCTGTGTATACCATGGACAGGTAGGTTATGTTTGTAGTCTTTGCACTGCTTAGTACATTAAAAAGGCAAGCTGTTATTTGTGTGTGTTTAATTTTCAAATCACTGTGCAGCCCAATTTACTTTTTAGACTTGGCCTTCCCCCAGCATCGCAGACACTGAATGGTCACTACAGGAGCCAGAATTTGCATAGGAACCTTATCCCTGTTTAAGAGTTGTGGAAGCAGTGTGATTTTTGCTGCCATATATTTTATTGGTTCTGATTAGCTGAGGAAGCAATTGTGATAGGTCTGTAATGGAAATAAGAGCTGTGGTGGAAATAACATGATTTCCACCGCAGTTGAATAGCAAGACAAAATAGGTCTTTTTTTGTACCGGTGTTATTCATCATTCCCATGGTATAAGTTTTATTTGTTATTTATTTATTTAAAAGTTGATAACCAGAAGGGCACACTGAGCCGGGGCTCATTTTCAGGTGTGACCTGGGGAAATGGGGTACAGGAGAATAAATAACAATCACATCATATAATCAATTGAAGACAGTAGAGACATCACTATAACAGATAGCAGTAGCGAGGACTAATGCATTACTAATATACTAAGTTTGACTTGTGTACGATGAGGATCTAAGCATGGGTGAATTAATACAGCTATACAGTTATGTACAAAGCAACTGGACTGGACAGAAACAGCTTCAGAATTATGTTCAGGGGGGGGAAGCAGGTGCAGGGTGGGGGAGGGATGAGTTCTATTTGCTTCTTGAGGGATGGGAATGAGGGGGAGTCTTGAAGGCTGGGGGGTAATTGTCCAAGAGGCAGGGAGAGATGGGATGAGAAGGCAGAGAGGCCTGAAGAGGATGGACTATGAGGAATGGAGAAGGTGCAGAGGTGAAAGGAGCGCAGGGAGTAGGAAGCTAATGGGGCAGAAGTGAGGATGGAGGTGAGGTAGGGGGGAAGGAGGATGAACTAGTACTTGGCAGTGGAGATTAAGGAGTGAATGTGTCTTCTGTGTGAGAGGGAGGGAAGGTTTAAGGAGGAGAGGAGAGAGCAACGATGAGTCCGAAGTAGGGAGTTGGAAGCGAAGTGGCAGAAGGAGTGGAGGAAGGTCTCTAGGTGGGAGAGGGTAGTGGTGCACTACAGAGCATGCAGTCATGCTGTGATACATACATGCATGCCTTGGAGCTCAGACAACTCAAACTGGAGCACTTTATGATAAATAAAGATGACAATGGTTTACGGTACATAATGTTAACTTTTAATGAGTTCACTAAAAATCACAAGAACACGGATCCAAACCACTAACAATACAGGGGTTACATATATGAACTTCCAAATAACCCACTACATCCAGTCACTTCCTTCACAAAATATCTAGCCAAACTGCCGCCTGAGTCACCAGCATTTTATTTGCATCCTCAGTGATTTAAAACAGAATCCTACGATACAGCAGACATTTGGTATTCACCAGAACAACTAGGCATAAACTACCTAGCCAATGTGATGCCCCATTTAAGCATTGAGACAGGACTGTCCACAAGATATACGAACCATAGCATTCATACCACAACTGTCCATTTCCTCTTAGTTGTGGGTTTAGACACCCAGTAAAAATGTCCATCACTGGACATCACTTGGAGTCCAGCTTGCAAAGTTACTGACTGCCTCTGAGCAGGAACGCAAACTGTGAAGCACCAGTGTGTTCACCAGCAATAACCCTAAAACTGCACAGGCTACAAGAGATGAATACAATGAACCTGCATTCAAAATGGAACAGCCCTCCACCAGCACTGCCATCTCTGCACAGCTCCCAGATCAATAATCCACAAGTGTTGCCATGTTTGCCCAGCTCGAACAGCACAAAACTCTTTGTCCTGCTCCAGTAATGACTCAAAGAAGAACATCCAAGCTGTAATCTTGCAGCACATCTCTCATCAACAATGAACAGCAAGCTCCACCCTAAGATGCAACCACTGTGATGAGATAAGGCCATACCATATGTTTTGGTCATGTTTTATATAATTTTATGTATATAATGCATCAGAGACGCCCATGGTGGCCAGTGTAAGTGCAAGGGATCATGGGTACAAGTACATGGGCCCTGTGGAATGATATTGTAATTTTTGTTACTGGGCAGAGAATCTCCCAGCTACTAGCTAGGGACTAGAGTTGATAAAATCATTTTAGAAGGAGGCAAAGGAATAATTAAAGCCTAGCTGGGAGGTCAGTTAGCCCAATTTGCTTGTGAAAAGGGTAGGATCTCACAAGGAGCTGTGATGTCAGGACTGGCTGACCTCTGAGTGTTTTTCCCTCTCTTATTCAGAACTGCATATGTGTGCTTTGTAATAAAATACTAAAAACTGATTGGTTGGGTAGGCATAGAAATAGAATGCTAGCCAATCGCAGGGCAAGCCACTGTCCACTTGACCTGCCCTTTTGAAACCCCTTAAAACAAGAATGCAAAGGGGTATCTGAGCCTTTTAGCTTAAGCTTTTTTTTAGCTTTTTTGCCTTTTACCATTTGGGACCCTGCCTGTGTGCTTGGACAGTAGAGACAATTTATCCTGGACCACCAGAACTAAGACTTCAGCTGCTACTCCTAAGGATACTTTTGCACTTCAAAATTTAGCAACTAAGGACTCAAGGTAGAATTTTAATCTCAGAGTTGTAAAGTGTAGGTTTTTATGTATATTTACCATTTTATTTTCAATATCCTGTTACCAACGCCTAAAATTATTTGTTTTTATGTTATTTACTGTTTTTTATTTATTTAATTAGTAAAGCCTTTGGGTTATTTTAAAATAATTATGCCTATATAGTTTATGTGTGTGCTGCCTTAGGAAAAGGTGTTCAAACTATGCCACACCTGTGTGACTATTTTAAGGCCAAATACTACCAAAGTGAAGTACCATTAGGGACTTTGTGACAAAAGGATGGGAGGAAATATGAAGGGTCTCAGGAGGAGCATGTGGGGGTTTGAACTGATCTCTGCATTTCTGGGGAAAGACATATAATAAGGTGTATAGGGCCCCCTGAAGTCTATACATGCCTGTGGCTTTCTGGTTCATGGTACAGTGGCTGAGAGGGTTCTCCCCAGGAACACAGACTCAAGACTGTATTTGTATCCCCTCGCATGAAGAGAAGGTGCCCTGGGATTCTCTGGTGCATGTTCAGCTGTGAAACAGCAAGCATGCTTGAAGAACAGAGAAAGGGTATCCCTGACCCTTCCCCATTGCAAGAGGGATTTATTTCACTGTGATGCAGAGAGTCCTGCCCCACAGGAGTGGGCTGGTGACAGATTTGGTGAGCAGTGGTGGGATTGGTGAACTGTTTGAACAACCACACACAAAGAGGACAGAAAATTGGAAAAAGGGAAAATTGGTTACAACATATCCCCACCCTGTTTTGTTTTTTTTGTGTTGTAAGTAAAAGGCAGACTAGTGGTAGTGTAGGGAAGAAAGATGACTTTCAAGTACAGTGACTACACTGTAGAAGAGCTGAAACAGCTGTGCCAGGAGAGAAGGGTCCAGTATGAGGGGTGCAGTAAGAAGCACCTCATAGAAGTCATCAAGGCAGCCGATGAACAGGTGGCAGTCTGGGGTACCGAGTCACAGCCGGTGACTGAAAGAGACCAGACCTTGGGTGTGGTGGTGCCAAGGGATGTCACAGTGTCCAGTCACAGGGAGAAGGACAGCGAGACCAGAGGAAACCCAGAGCCACAGAGCCAGGGGAAGGCCACCACAGAGCTAGAGTGGCAGCTGGAAGGGATCAGGCTGCAGCTGGAGCTGCAGAAACTGGAGATGCAAGAAAAGCAGCACCAGGCAGAACTTTCTATGCAAGAAAGGCAGCTCCAGAGAGGCCAAGAAAAAGCAGCACCAGAGAGAGGCTTAGGAAAAGTAGCACCAGAGAGAGTTTGAACTGGAGCAGCTAAGACTCCAACGACCAGCGCCAGAGGAGGTAAGTGGCAGGGATGAACCTGAAACTCCAGGGCTGGGGTATAAATTAATTTCCAGATTAATAGTTGAATTTAAAGAGGGGGATGATATGGATACATTTTTTTAATTTGTTTGAAAAGGTCTGTATCCAGACCAAGGTACCCAGGGAGTTCTGGAGCTTCCAGCTATCCCCCACTACTTACTGGTAAAGGGTGTGAGGCGCTAGGCCAAATGGATAATGAAAGCATTAGTGACTATGAGAAACTTAAAACTGCTTTACTTAAAAAGTATGAACTGACTCCTGAGGCCAGCAGGGTTAATTCCATAAACTCCAAAACAGCCCTGACATGAGCTTTTAAGAACTAGCCACAAAGCAAAGGCAGTTTTTAAAGCATTGGTGGGAGCGGGTGGATGCAAACTCTGTGGGGGAAAACTGGGGAGGTTATACTTTTAGAACAGTTCTTTTGGGCTTGCCCAGCAGAGCTGAAAACCTGGCTGGAGGTTCGGGATCCAAAAACAGCACAGCAAGCTACTGAGCGCTTGGATCTCTATGCCAGGAGCAGGCCTGCTCTGAAAGGAGGGGGGGGAAGGTGCTGCAGGACAGAAAGGGAGAAGCATGCTTTCAGGGCAGCTAAACCCCTCAATGTCTATGCAGAAAGGGGGAAGCCCCAAGTTACCAAGAAGGGATGTCTTGGGGAAAAAAAGAGTGATGAATGCTGGTTTTGTAAGCAGCCATGGCATCTTACTAGACAGTGTCCTAAAAAGGCACAGAGTGGGCAAATTGTCCATCAAAAGGAGGTGGGTGCACAGTGTATCCCGGAGAATATGCCTGTGAACATGAGGGAGCACGTACACCCGGTTACTGTAAATGGGTGCAGACTCCTGGGTTAAGGAACACAGGGGCATCTCTTACCATGGTAAAAGGGGATTTGGTTGAACCTGAATGGCTTATACCTAATCAGTTTGTCACTGTGAGGGGATTCACAGGGGAGGAGAAAACCCTGCCACTAGCTAGTGTTCTCCTGGATTGGGGTGAGGCAGGAGATAGGGTACAACATGTGGCAGTGGCAGACAACCTCACCCTGGATGTGATTATAGGGAATAATATACAGCAGGGGTGGTGTGCACTGTTACCCACAGTCAGATGGCTAAGGCCCTTTGTAATTCCCTGAACCACTCAGAAGCACCTGTGGAAGAGCATAGGAGGCTGGTTCCCCAGCCTGTGTCTCCTGAAATGGAGAACAGTGGAAAGGAGGTAGGACTTCCTCAAGCAGATGTTCACCAAACAGCTACAGAAGGTTACTCTGAGGAAGGAGGGGTAACAAATGGTCAGAAGGTTAGGGATGGCAGTGACTTTGAATGCCCTGATGCTAGTGCTATGGACATGGACAGGAGGGGGACATGTCCCATGGTTAGGGAAAATATGAAGATTTTGCAGCTTCTCAGAAGACTGACCCTAGTTTGGAGAGGCTGGGGGCTTATGCAGAATCTGATGGGACACAGAGAGGTGACATGAGACATAGGGTATTTTGGAACCAAGGACTGTTGTATACACAGAACTTGAGGAGAGAGGGAGGAGTGATGGGTAGGCAGCTTGTCATTCCCCAAGGGTACCATGAGCAATTGCTCAAAGTCACCCATGATATCCCCATGTCTGAACATCTGGGCATTGTTTACACCATGCAGCGATTGGCCAAAAATTTCTATTGGCCCAACTTCACCCAGCTGGTGAAGGGATATTGTAGGTCTTGTCACTGGTGCCAACAGATAGGTAAGGCAGGTAGCAAAACAAAAGCTGCCCTGCTTCTCTTGCCCATTGTGGATGAGCCATTCCAGAGGGTGGGAATGCATATTGTGGGACCCCTGAATACCCCAAGCACCTCTGGAAAGAGGTTTATCCTGACATGGTTGATTATATCACCTGATACCCAGAGGTGGTTTCCCTCTCAAAAGTGGCAGATGCCTTGCTAGGGATTTTCCGCAGGAGGTTATCTCTGATCAAGGAGGTACTTTCATGTTGGACCTGATGAAGTCTTTGTGGGAGAAATGTGGGATAGTGCAGAGGCACATACCTTATCACCCACAAGTCAATGGGCTTGTGGAAAAGTTTAATGGTACCCTAAAATTGATGCACCAAGCATTTGCTGAACAGCATGGGAGGAACTGGGAGAAATACCTTCCCTACCTGTTGTTTGCATACCGGGAGGTTTCCCAAGAGTTGACAGGGTTCTCCCCCTTTGAATTCTTATATGGACATAGAGTACAGGGGCCCCTAGATGTGATCCAGGAAGACTGGGAAGGCAAGCACACCACCCAGGGAACTCCCATAGTGGAGAATGTCCTTAAGTTCTGGGAGAAGCTGAAGGAGCTTATGGGGGTGGTCCAAAGCAACCTATCAGCTGCCCAGTGGAAGCAAAAAGTCTGGTACAATTGCAGAGCCAGAGCTTTCTCATTCAGCACAGGCCAGGAAGTAATGGTCCTCATTCCAGTCCAGAAGGACAAACTGCAGATCGAGTGGGCAGGACCATATAAGGTAGTCTGACAGGTAAATGATGTGAACTATATTGTAGAACTGCCTGACAGGAGACATACCCATCGAATGTACTGTACCATGTCAATATGATGAAGCCATATGTAAATAGGGCTATCATGGTGTTTGCCGTTTGTAGTCCTGGGGAAGGGATGGACAAAGAAGACCCCCTCCTAGATTTGCTAGAGGAAAGCAAGCTGGAGTCATCAGTGGAGACCATCAAACTGTCACCCCAGTTGACCCCAGAACAGACCCAGAAAGTGAGGGAGGTTTTAGAGGGTTTTGCCCCTTTATTTATGGCCAAGTCTGGATGAACCCACTTAGTAACCCATGATGTGGACATGGGGGTGCAAGTTCCCATATGACTGACAGTTTACTGGGTGTCTGAGGCCATCCTAAAGGACATTAGGAGGGAGATGGAGGACATGCTAGAGTTAGGAGCAATCCAGAAATCCCACGGTCCCTGGGCCTCGCCTGTAGTCCTCGTCCCCAAGCTGGATGGGTCTACCCACTTTTATGTGGACTATCATGGACTCAATGCAGTCACAAAGTCCAACGCCCACCCAATGCTCCAAACGGAAAAGTTGTTGGACAGGTTGAGGGGGGTGACCTACCTAACAACCATAGACCTGACAAAGTGGTACTGGCAGGGGGAGTTGACTGCCAGTGCTAGGAACAGTCAGCCTTCATCAACTCGACAGGCCTCTTTGAATTTAAGCTGATGCCTTTTGGGATGAAGAACACCCCTGCCACCTTCCAAAGGTTGTTCAACCAGGTGTTCCAGGGTACTGAAGCATACACAGTGGCTTATCTGGACAATATTGCCATCTTCAGTACCAGCTGGAAGGAACACCTGTTCAATCTGAGGGAAGTGTTGGGCAGGATACAGAAGGCAGGACTCACTGCCAAGGCTGAAAAGTGCCAGGTTTTCATTGCTGAGGCATCATATGTTGGACATGTAACATAGATCATGCTAATGCCAATGCAGATGGCCTATCCTGCCAATTGGAGTAAGACACAGAACTGGTGGAAACTCTTACTGAAAGGGGGGGTGTTCCCCCCAGGTTCTGTTAAGGAGGGAGGAGTGTGGCAAGGCCATACCATATTGTTTTGGTCATGTTTTATATAACTGTATGTATATAATGCATCAGAGACACCCATGGTGGCCAGTGTAAGTGCAAGGGATCATGGGTACAAGTACATGGGCCCTGTGGAATGATGTTGTAATTCTTGTTACTGGGCAGAGAATCAGTCATCTACTAGCCAGGGGCTAGAGTTAATTAAATTATTTTAGAAGGAGTCAAAGGAATAATTAAGCCTAGCTGGGAGGCCAGGTAGACCGATTTGTGAAAAGAGCAGGACCTCACAAGGAGCCGTGATGTCTGGACCCCCTTTGTTTTGAGAGGTCTACGCTGACTTAATCTTGTTACAAATAAATGGGCTACTATTTAAGTAAATGACTGTACTGATTGTAGCTTAATTCCTGCCATTTCCCAGGAGGGAGGCTGGATTTTCCCCAGAATTCTGGTTTAAACTAGCTGATTTCTGAGTTTTTTTCCTGCTCATATTCAGAACTGCATATTTGTCCTTTGTAATAAAATACTAAAAAGTGGTTGGGTAGCCATAGAAACAGAATGCTAGCCAATCACAGGGCAAGCCACTGTCCACTGGACCTGCCCTTTTGAAACCCCTTAAAACAAGAATGCAGAGGGGTATCTGAGCCTTTTAGCTTAAGCTTTTTGTTTTTAGCCTTTAGCCTTTTAGCATTTGGGACCCTGCCTGCCTGCTTGGAGAGCAGAGACAATTTCTCCTGGACCACCAGAACTAAGACTTCAACTGCTACTTCTAAGGACACTTTGCACTTCAAAATTCAGCAACTAATGAGTCAAGGTAGAATTTTAATCAAGGTAGAATTTTATTCTCAGAGTTGTTAAAGTGTAGGTTTTTATGTATATTTCCCATTTTATTTTCAATATCCTGTGACCAACATCTAAAATTATTTGTCATTATGTTATTTACTGTTTTTATTAATTTAATTAGTAAAGCCTTTGGCTTATTTTAAAATAATTCTGCCTATGTCGTTTGTGTGTGTGTGTGCAGCCTTGGGAAAAGTTGTTCAAATTATGCCACACTTGTGTAACTGTTTTAAGGCCAAACACTACCAAAGTGAAGTACCACTAGGGACTGTATGTCAAAAGGAGGGGAGGAAATATGAAGGGTCTCAAGAGGAGTCTGTGGGGGGTTGAACTGAGCTCTGCATTTCTGGGGAAGGACACATAATAGGGTATATAGGACCCCCCAAAGCCTATACATGCCTGTGGCTTTGTTCCATGGTGCAGTGGCTGAGAGGGTTCTGCCCCAGGAACACAGACTCAAGACTGTATTTGTATCGCCTCACATGAATAGAGGGTGCCCTGGGTTTCTCTGGCACACATTCAGCTGTGAAATAAACGTCAAGAGTGCTTGAAGGATGGAGAAAGAGTATCTCTGACCCCCTCCCCATCACAAGAGGGATTTTTTCGCTGAGACACAGAGAATCCCACCCCATAGGAGTGGGCTGGTGACAACCACAAGTTTCAGCAGAAGCACCGTCCAGCAGATGGGTAAGACAAACAGCACAACAAGCCCCCTTGTGCTGCACAACTGCTATATGGAGAAGGTGCAGTTTTTTAACTTCTCCAAACTACTGAACCAATAAACTTTAGTTAAACAAGAAGAAAACAATTAATGAATTGTTAAAGTTGATTTAAAATCATTCTAATGTTATCAATTTAAAGGAACTATTTTCTTGACATTAAAGAGGACAGTAAATGATTTCCAGTTGGCAGTGGTTTAAAATGTTCCCATTTACAGAAATGATAACCATGAGCCTACATGATCCATATGTAACTGTACCTGAATAAAAAGTGATATGAAAAAACTGTATGTTGCTTTGTTTTGTTTTTATGGACTGCATTCTGTTATATTTCTCATCATGGAACCAGTGATCTGGAGATTTAACTATGTCACAGTTTGTGCACAGAACTCTGAGCATGATTCTAATAGGACAACAGCTCATGCTTAGCATTCTGTACCAAACTGTGACATAGTAAAACTCCAAATTACCGGTTCCTTGAAGAGAACTAGGCAGAATGTTGTCTATAAAAAGAAAACAAATTAAAAATATTGTTTTTCACATCAGTGAGTATTGAAATATTGTAAGTTAAATATGGCACAGTTGGAGGCAAGTCTTTAATTTCTGTCACTGGGAACATTACCAACTACTGCCAATTAGCACACATTTCCTGTCCCCTTTAAAGAGATTCACCAGTCAAAGGTCGTGCACCTGAAATGTAGATGCTCTACCGCCACAGGAGTCCGGAATTGTGAAGATTTCCAAATATAATTCATGTAGAAAAAACTTGCATCACTCGTAGAATTGTAGAGACAGGGTCCTACGGACTTCCCTGTTATAAGTGCTGCCCTCGCTCCGGCCCCGCACTCACTAATGTCATGTTGAGACACCAGTGAGAGCGCGGGGGCGCGCTCCATTATAATCAATGGGCAGCATCTTTTCTATCAATTTTATATATTATCATGGCCACTTTGTAATGAAATGTGGGCACCGGTCGACTAACAAGTCCCTTGTTGCTGTAACTGTGACAATGGTATGTTACCGCTACATTGTGATTGGGGTGGGGAGGGGGAGCTTACAACTCAATCTCCCATGGGGAACTGAATCAAAGGCCTTGCTGAAGTTTAAATAAATGACATCCACAGCATGACCCTTGTCCAGCTCCCTTGTAACCTAGTCATAATACTCAACAAGGTTAGTCAGACAGGATCTTCTGGAGATAAACCCCTGCTGATGAGCATCTTGGAGCCTACTGACATCCCAGAAGGAGACCAGCCTCTCCTGAAGTATTGTCTCCATCAGCTTTCTCACAATAGATGTTAGTCTTACCGGTCTGTAATTACCAGGCTCATCCTTTGGACCACTTTGGTCCAGCCAATACCTCCACCACTTCTTTAGGCACCCGGGGATGTATGCCATCCAAACCCAATGCTTTATCTGTCCTTAGACCATCCAGTACCTGCCCTCAGTAATCACACCATCTGTTAACTCCTCACCCCTTGACCCACCATCCCCACCCCCTTTGGAAGTAGCCCGCCCTTTTCCTTTGTGAACACATAACAGAAGTACTCATTTAGAGTCTCTGCTTGTTCCACCCCACTTTCAGCCCACCCCCCTTCCCTCCTGATCCTCACAATCTGGTCCTTACAGTTCCTTTTCTCCTGTGTGTATCTGAAGAAGTCTTTTTCTCCTTCTTTGTTACCCTGCACCAGCCTCAATTCCCTGGAACCTTTAGCAACCCTGACTACCCTGGACTTCTTCACATACTCTTCCCAAACCTCCTTATTTCCTGATTTCCTATATCTCCTGAATGCTGCTTTTTTAGCCCTCACCATTTCTAAAACCTCCTTGCTCATCCAACTTGGTCTCTTAGCTTTTGCCTTTTTTCTCTTTACCTTGGCACATGTCTCAGTGGCCTCCACCAGCTGCAATTAGAGAGGGCAGTTTACCCAATTTGAATAGTTTTTGAGGGGAGTAATAAAGATTGTGTAAAATATAAAATTGAGTTAGCCTAAGATTGTCATAGGTGCGGCATAAATACACCTCTTTCCATATTTTTGACCAATTAAACTATTTTGAAAAAACTTTTCCCAATAGGGGCATTCCCCATTTGTACTGGAGAAAATATGAGGAAGAAAAAAACCACAATTTTGAAATAACATGAGATTGTGAGACCAGTTTTATTACAGAATCTGTAAATTCCTTATAGGAAATATTCCAAGGTGGAGGACCAAAATGTGCTAAAAGAACGAGTTTAAGCTGGAAAAGTTGAAAAATATTTTTGTATCTAAGCCAATCTGATTCACTTCCTGAGACTGGTGGGGTGGAGGAATCATACGAAAATGTTGACAGCCTTAATGGAGTCAGTATGAAATTCGAATGACATTTCCAATCTTTGTTTTGCAGATGTCTTCTACTTCGTCTCACCGCAATGACTGACATGACTGTGTTTGACCCAGACGTTGCAACTTCCTGTTACAGGTCATAAAATATCTCTGATCAGCACAACTGCTCATGTAAACTGACTTAACTTTTAGAAGAATTGTTTTGTATAGTTTTTATCTATTTTTCTTCAGCTAGTGTAACTACATAACTTTATTTTGTTTAGTCTTCATGTACAGTATCTCTGTATGCAGCATTGCAGAGTCTCTTGAAATCTGCACCACACCTGGTAAGAATGCCCCATATGGATTTAATGATTCAACACTGATTGATTTCTTTTTAGTCTCTGTACTGTCGGATAGGCATATTTTTTTAGATAAGAGGACCCCTTTTGTTTCACATATTATCTTTGGAATGCCTCATAATTGCCCTCTGATCTCTGTATGATGTTAGCATGCTTAATGTATCTCAATTTATAAGAGGTCCTCCTATTTATTCAACTCGCAGTCAGGTTGACTCTTTCACTATTTGAATGACTTGCATTGATTGTTCAATTTTAACTATGCTGCTAGATAAATAATTGCTATTGCTATACAAATGGAATATTGTTCTAATATTGCACTTCAGATTACTGTCTGTCTATGCTTGTTTTATGCCCTACCTGATGCCACTGCATCCTGATCAGCAAACAAAACTGCTTTTATGTTGGTGACTTTTTCTACTATTCTATAGCACACAATACAGTATTAGGTACTTATTGTACAATAGTTTTTTCTCCTCCATCTGACCCCCCACTCTCATCCCTCCCCCTCTGTATAAAATACACTTTATATGGTGCCAATTTAAACTTATTCCAGTTTAATTGATTTTTCTGATCTACACAGTGCCTTACTGAAGTGTTGTGGTGTTATTATCACAGAGTCAAGTTTCTCCATATATTTATTAAAGGGCATATATTATATACTATGTAGGACCCCTTGAAATGCTTGTACTACCACTCACCATTATCATCACATTCCTGCTTTGGATCCCATTCAACATATCTAGACACTGGGGCGAGGGGTAGTTAATTGGAAATCTCTAAGTTTGCCTAGCCAATGGCTGTAGTTGATGGGGTAAATCCTCTCTGTTTTATGGGAGGCCTCTTGACAGACTCCATTGTAAGATGGCACTCCTGAACCCTAAAACATGCAGGATTCCAGCACTACCAACCATAACTCACAGTCCAAACTGCAATACACTCAATGCATAAACATGTTTTATTAACCACAGCAGTGTGCAGCATAACCTCTTACAGGGAGAACAGAGGACTACCAACCGCCTCCTAACAGTTTTGCTGACAAAACGTCCTCAGGAAGTGGTAACCACATGTAAATAACATATTTAAACTGGGAGCTTAAAAGGGAACATACATAAAAAAGTGCACAGCGCAACATTCATTACTTTATAAAGATGTAAATATCAGATAAGTCTAAGACACCACATCACAAATAGATTTGGTATAGATGATAAAACACAATTTTTTTGTCAGAAATGTTGAAAAACACCTACGTCCAAAAGAATACGTATAAAAAAGTATATAAAATATATGCTCTCATCTCCCCCCTTTTTTCTAAACACCCAAAAGTGAAGATTCCAGATAACCCCAGTCTACATCTTGCCAATTCATACTACCATAAGACTAACAATAAGCAGTCTTAACTAAATATAAGGAAGCAAATGTAATATTGAGAGCCTATGTTTATACATGTTAATTTTCATTTAATTTCATTTGTCATTCATCATTTTTATTTTATACTGGAAAGGCATGGGAGCAAAATGCTCATTTTCACAAGCATCAAGTTGGAGAAAAACAACAGTGGGAATATACAGAGCATCAACATATACAGAAGTACAATAATACATAGGTGGGAATATATACAAGAAAACAAAGCAAACACATTGCAGAGGTAAACTTACACATGGGTGGGTATACACATAATTACAGAGAATAAACTTTTACAGTAGTACACTTCATGAGTGGGGGGTGTCAAACCCAGTTGAGGAGTACAATTTTTATACATAGAGAACACTAGAATATCAATGTGCAAACAGTAGAATATTGAAAGTGCGTGGAACAAGTAGTACAGGTATTAGAATCAAGTACAACAGGACAAATACTGAGTAACTGCTCAACTGATTGCATATATAGCAGCTGGAGGATACAGATAAAAAGGGGAAAGATGAGAGAATAGTGAGGCAGGTACAGTATGAGGTGGGGAGGAGAGTTATTCAGGGCAGGGGACAGTACCTTGCTGCACACAAGTGCAGAAATAGAAGCACCAGACTAAAGGTGTGGGATAAGCGAGGGGAACGTGATACGAGAGTGGGGGGAAGTGGGGGTTAAAAGAGGGTGGGAGGGTGGCAATTCAGAAACAGTTGTAAGGGGGTTTGTTTAGTAAGTGCTTTTTAAGTTGATTTTAAAGGAGTTGATGAAAGGGCATACAGCAAGGTTGAGCGGCAGGATGTTGAGGAGTTTGGGGCCCTTGAAAGAGAGGGAGCACTGCCCTAGGGAGGTGTTGCAAAAAGGGACCTTAAAGAGGGTGGGGAAGCACTCCTGGTGGGCGTGCTGGGTCTGATCTTGGGAAGAGGGAAGTGACACCGGGTGGAAGGTGGTTGCTAAGAATTTTGTGCATAAACGTGAATGTCTTCCAGTTGACCCTGCCTTCAAGGGAGACCCATTTTAGGGAATCATAGAGAGTACAACTGTGAGTGCGATGGGGGAGTCCAGAGATGAATCTGAGTACATTGTTATAGGCCACTTTAAGCTTGGTGAAACAGGTGGAGTTTAGTGCTGGCGAACAAAATGAGAGACCCATAGTCAAATAGGGAGAGGAGTAGGCTGGATGTGAATAGGGTTCTAGTCTCAGGGATGAGGAATTGATGGATCCTATAAAGGAGCCCAGGTCTCTGATGATTTTTGTTGATTAGCAGGGTTGTGTGTGGTCCGAAAGAGAGGTGCTCATCGAGGGTCAGGCCGAGGTATTTAAATTCATGGACTCACCATCATTGTACAGAAGGGAGAAATCAAAGTTTGAGGGTCTGTGGGTGCCCAAGAAAATCATGCATTTTGTTTTTTTAGAATTCAAAACCATTCCTCTGGAAGAGAACCAGGAGTGGAGACTACAGAAATCCTTTTGTAGTTTCGATAGAAGGGTGGTGGGGTTGCTGTCATTACAGTAGAGTGCGCTGTCATCTGCGTAGAGGATTATTTTGATGTGGGAACATACTGAGGGGATATTGCTAATGAATAAAGAGAATAGGAGGGGCCCCAGGATTGATCCTTGTGGAACCCCATATTTGATAAGGCAGTTTGGGGAGGATTGGCCTTCCATAATCATTTTGTGATATCTGGAGTGGAGGAAATTCCCAATCCAGTTTACTGTGTTCACAGAGAAGTTCATGTGGGAGAGGGTCTCTATGAGCAGGTTGTGGTCCACCAAGTCAAAGGTCTTGGTTAAGTCCACAGAAACAGAGTTGGTGTAAAGTCCATCATCCATAGCCTTGAAGATGTCATTGGTGAACCTCACAAGGGTGGTTTCTGTGTTGTGTTTAGCCCTGAAGCCATGCTGAGCCTCTGATAAGATTTCATATTTATTTAGGTGCTTAGAGATTTGTTAGTGGACAATTTTCTCCAAGATCTTGTATATGGGTGGTAGGAGGGAGATGGGTCGGTATTTGCCAAGTTCCTGTTTGGAACCACCCGTGTGTAGTGGCCTGATGGAGGCGATTTTCCAAGATGTAGGGAAGGTGCCAGAACAGAGTGCAAAATACAGGATGTTGGTGAGGGTGGTAGTGATGTCCTTAATAATTAATTTAAGAATGCGGTGGGCCAGGCCATCAGGGCCGATGCTGGGTTTAGGATTATTCTTGTTAATGAGTCTAACTAAGTCATAGGGGGAGAGAGAGCTTTGAAGTAGAAAGTGGGAGCTGTCATTAACAGTGTGGGGGAGGAGGGTTGTGGGTGCTGGGCTGGCAGGGCTAAGGGAAGAGGGGTCTTGTATTTTTCAAGATCACCGAAAAAGAGTTAAACATGGTCGGCATGCATTTTGGGTCATTAGTTGATTTACCATCCTACAGGAGGGTTATCTACTCAGACTTCCTGTCTTTGCCTAGTAGGGAGTTAAGTGTACCCCAAAGTTGTTTGGAGTTGGATTTGTTATATAGTTGGCTATTCCTGAGGTAATATAAAATCACACATGCCCACACAATGCAAAGCATCATGGGCTGCATATTCAAATCACCACAGAATGTTATGCTGGTCTGTGTGAGAGGCCTTTTGGCACCATGCAGTTCTGCTTAAAGTTGAACCATCATAACATTCTGTGGTGATTTGCATATGCAGCCCATGATGCTTTGCATTGTGTGGGCATGTGTGATTTTGTATTTTCTTGAAACTTGGCTTCCCAGCAAAATGCCCTTTGGGGTAACCCTTGCCTCAGTGTTTGCACACAGAGGTTCTTTGTCTTTTAAATAGTTTTTTATTTTAATGGGTTCACCACAACATAACCCAGACAGACCGTCTTAGGGTAGCTGGTTCATTCCACTGGGGTGTCAAACAGACGAGACATACTGATGAGTCCTGGTAGGACAAAACACGTGTCTATGTCATCTGTTAGCACCCTTTGCAAACTGTGTGAGAGGCCTTTTGGCACCATGCAATTCTGCTTAAAGTTGAACCAGCATAACATTCTGTGGTGATTTGCATATGCAGCCCATGATGCTTTGCATTGTGTGGGCATGTGTGATTTTGTATTTTCTTGAAACTTGGCTTCCCAGCCAAATGCCCTTTGGGGTAGCCCTTGCCTCAGTGTTTGCGCACAGAGGTTCTTTGTCTTTATTCCTGAGGTAGTTCACCTTAACAGTTCAGACAGCGAACTTACATCTATTGCAGAGGTTTTTATACTCCTGGAGGAGTACGGGTGAGTTTGATTTCTTATACTTGGACCAGGCCTTGTCCCTACTATGCATGAGACCTAGGAGCTCGGGGATGACCCATTCATTTAGATTTCCACACATTCTAATCTTTTTATTGGGGATGAGGGCATCACAGATGGAGCTGAACGTGTTGGAGAAAGTTTCAATGGTGGAGTCTATATCCTTTATATCAGTGGAGAAGGACCAGTCCATGGATTTGAAAGTGCGAGAGAGTTCCTCCAAGTTGGCCTTTTTTAATTGCCTGGTGAGGATGTAATTAGGGGGTGATTTGGGGGCTCTGACTGAACATTGACAGAAAGTCACACAGTGGTCACTGATGGAGTCAGGGAGAAATCCAGTGGCTACTATTCGGGATGGGTAAGTAACGATTATCCAGTCAATGGTGGTGCTGTTGCCTATTTTATAGTTTGTCCTGGTGGGAAAGATAATGATTTGGTGCAGTCCATAGCTGGCAAGCAGGTCTTTCATGCTGTGTGATCGGCAGCTATCCCAGTTAATGTTGAAATCACCAAGTATTATCCATTCCCTGTTTTCAGGGAAGGATCATTTAGATGAGAGAAAGGATTTGAGATCTCCTATAGGGGTCTCCAGGGGAAGGTAGACTGAGGAGATAGACAGGATTTTGTTGTTACCAATGAGGAGGTTGATGGACAGTGATTTGAGCATGGCAGTTTCTGTTTTCAATGGGAGTTCCGTGAAGGGGCGCCTATCGGAAATATAGAAAAGGCAGCCACCTCCTCTCCTTTTTCACTTTTTAGGCCTGTCTTTTCTTTCAAAACAGCTATTATAATTAATAAGGCACTTAGTAATGCACTCCAAGTGATCTAGTGACTTCAAGTAATAATGAATCAGTTCCAGATACAAATCTAAGCGGTAGGGTAACAATCCAAAAAGAGTTTATTTCTTCTTCAGAAAAACAAATAATTCTATACCCTCAATAAGTCCCAGCTTTTCCTTTTTAGCCCCCCCTTCCCCCACAGCATAAAAATCCGAAGGGCCTTTCTTTTGTTTAATTTTGCTTTCAAATCACCGCTCTGGGTCCCAGACTGATCTTCTGTATACCACAGAAACAAAATCGATGTACTACTGTGTCCCTAGACCCTGAAATATGTGCTGCCAATGCAATTTTTCATGTCATTATTCCTAATACAGCCCAAATGTTCACCCACTTGAGTTTTAAACATAAGTTTCATTTTGCCTACATAAAAGGCTGAACACGTACATGTAGCCAGATAGACAACAACCGTACTGCAGTTTATAAACTGTCATGTACAGAAAAGCCTAGAATTGTTAACCGTTTTGAAAGTTTTGCATTTCAAACTGTGGGGGCAGCTGACACACCTACTGCATTTGTAGGCACTCATGGATCTATCTGGTAGCCAATGTTGTGATCTAGACGTTTCTATGGTAAGAAAGCTATGAACCACTGGCCCAGTGGTGTAGAGAGTTGAGGCGCTGGCGCCTTACCTCGACCCATGCTGGCAACCCAGGTTCAGGAACGAGCCCGGGACATCATAGGTTGGCACGGGGGGGGCGGAGCTGGATACAGCTGCCAGCAGGCAAGCTCTCCTCTCCTCTCCTCTCCGGGGTGGAAGTGTGGCATCTCTCGGCTGATGGCGACCCCCAGTGGAGGCTAGGGGTGGCACAGGCCCAAGGGTGCTTAGACATTAGGCCTTGGGGTTGGGGAAAGGGGTTGGAACCGGGGCTGTATGGTGCATGCGTGCCTCCACGCACATGCATTCATACTCCTGTGGCCCCTGGGAGAAAATCAGAGGGGAAAAATTATGCCAGTCAGCAGGATGAAGACTGACTCCCTGCAGGTGCCACTCCTGGGCTGGGTAAGGTAAGCGCCGGTAATTCTCGGGGACGGGGCTGGGGGTCAGTTGGATAAGGGCTGACCAGCAAGGCACATAAATACAAATGTAAAAAAAAAAAAAAGAAAGTTATGAACCAATACGGATCTATGACACCATCATGACAACAAATTCGACGATGTTCTCGACCGTGTCGGGAACCCATTGATACCCCTGATCCCAGTGCATCCCCGAAATGACTGGCAAGACAGCAACACTCAATGGGGGGGCTGTGCCCCTCATACCCTCTGCACCCCCCTACTATAGATATCTAACTTCATGTTGCACAGACAGTGGAGTTAGATATTTACCCCCCACTGCTGGCTTTCGATCAAAGTGAACCCCCCATCGCTGCCAATATAAGTGCGGTTGGGGTTTAGCTGTGGGGGTTTCAGTGTGCTGGTGTCGCTGTAGCCATGGTATACCAATCAATATATCTCATAGGTTAGAGCTCCTTCTGTAAGTAATCTTAGGTGGAGTGTCTGCAATTTCAGTCAAGGCAGGTTCAGTATCCAAAACATGCCAGTATTTCTTCAGGCAATCTCTGACAGCGTAGCTGTCTGCAAAATAATCAGTGATAAAATTGTCTTGATTATTCAGATTGGTATATTTAGGTCTGTACTGTAGCAAGTCCCTTGTGGTATACTATATACCTTGTCCCTCATCTGTGATATAAGGGAATGACCATAGTCTCTAGCCTTGAATCTATGCTCTAGCTCATCTGCCTTTTGTCATAGACATCTCTATCTGAGCAGTTACATTTCACCCTCATGAATTAAGAAAGGGGTATATTGTCCACGGTGTGGTAGGGTGGCAGCTGCTAGCAAACAACAGATTATTAGTATCTGTTTCTTTTCTTTACAGGTCTATTCTAATATTGCCCTCCTTTGTCTTCTTAATCTGAAGATCCAAGAAATTAACAGCATTTTTACTGTATTTGACAATACATTTCAAGCTGGGATTAGAATTTTCCAGATAGTGGACAAAATTCAACAAATCAGCACCCCTCCCCGCCACACCAGGAATATATCATCAATGTACCACTTCCAAAGATCTAGATGTTCCAAAACTGGGTTTGTTTAATTGTAAATCACATTTTGTTCCCAAAGACCTAAATACAACTTGGCAAATGTGGGGGCAAAAGTCTCCCCCATCACTGTCCCCTTTATCTATAAAAAATGCTATCCCTGAAACAAAAACGTATTTTAAGGGCTGGCCTGCCAGTGCAGCGGTAGAGCTACCACTTGCAATGCCAGCGACCCAGCTTCAGTATGGAGCCTGGGTTGCTGAAGGGCCGGCTGGGGGCAGAAGGATCGAGTGCCTGATGGACTGCTGTCCTTCTCCGAGTGGGGTGGGCTGCAGGTTCCCGCTGCAATACCACCACCTAGAAGACTCCAGGTGGGGGTGCAGTCAGGGAGTAGCAGAAGGGAAGGGGAAGACATCAGCCAAGGGTCGGAGCAAAGGCACATCTCAGCGTGCCTTTGTCTCCTTGATTCTCCTTGCATGCCAACATCTGTGGGATGGGACCAGTAAAGCAGGAAAAACACTACGTCGGCTCCTGGAGATGGGCCTCGGCGCCACTGATTAGAAGGAATGGAGGAGCTCCAGAACCATGTCCACCTCTTCTCAGGTAAGGGGGAGGGCTAGGGGACCCTCCTCCCCCACCCAGGGGCAATCCGGGAGCTTAAAGGGTTCGCAGGGAAGGAGGCAGGTAGGGGAGCAATATCCTCCACCTCTGGTTGGTAGGGCGCGATTCAGGACCCTGATGATAAGAGCCGACATGGCCAGAGAAGAGGCATAAATACAGAGGAAAAAAGAACAAAAACTTATTTTAGTTAACACAAAACAGGGTAAACTGATTATAAAATCAATGAAATCAGCACTGTACTCAGAACCTGTCTGTAACCAAAAGTGCATAGCTTCCAAGCCCTCATGATGGGGCACATTAGTGTATAGGACTTCTATGTCAAGTGTAACTAGAGGCCATTCATCATCCAGTTGTAACTCCCCCAGGACTTCCAGAATCTCTGTAGTGTCTCATGTAGGAATGAAGCTTTGGAACAAGATACTGTACATGTTCATCCACAAATCTGGATAAGGGTTCCATGAGAGACCCTATTCCAGAGACTATGGGGTGCCCTGGGGGTTCATAGAAGTCTTGTGTATGTAACCCCCTTGTTACCTGGGTTACTAGAATCCCAGTAAGACCTAGTGGTATGCAGGGAAGGCAGCTTGTGAAACTCCAGTGAAATGGGTTTCACACTGTCTCACTCTGTCTCAGTCACAGCTGAGACTGAGAGATGACATCACCATAGAACTGTCGCAGCTGCATAAAGCCACATTGGAATCTGCAGCACAGGGAGTGAGTTAGAACTTTGGGAGTTTTCAAAATCAGTTTGCTGTTTACTTCCTAGTGAGAAGGAAGTCTCTTGTTTATCTTCAAGCAGATAGGAAGTGTTTTTTGTTTACCTCCTTGGGAGAAAGTTAGAGTCCAGTTTAAAGTGGTGGAGACCGCTGTCCAGGTCTCAGTGCCCCCTCCCTCCTGGGGGGGGTTGAAGAGAAGTCCCTCTGTGGATTCCAGGGGCAATCCCCTAATTTCCACTACAGAAGAAAGCTGCCTGTTTACAGTTTCTGTTCTGTTCGTGATAACAGTGAAAGAAGTGATACTTCGTGGGGCACCTGCAACGAAAGGGTGAGTGTTGTGCTCTATTTGAGAGGGCAAACAATATGTTTCTTCAGTTTGGAAAATGTGAAGAAAAGCTGGGATGTAAACTACTATTTGGGAGGCCTATTGTACTAGGACAAACAAATGGAGTAGTTTAAAAATTTAAAGTCTGAATGGATTTCAAGTAATGTTGTAGAGGGGGTGCTACAGGTCATCCACTGTTTAATCTACATTTCAAAGTTTTAGTTTCTGTTTGTCCAGAGAAATGGCCGGGTATGGGCTGTGGGAGCTGGAGGTGGGAACACCCTCTTCCCCCCATCTTTAGTAACCAGGTCCACCTCTACGGATTTCTACTGTGATTGCTACTTGCCTCATGCGCCTGGCCAGTGATGAGGTAGGTACCCAGACGTGGGTCGCAAATTGAAAATCTCTCTAGGAGTCGCAGACTCTAGTGGTGTGGGAGCCACAGCTTGGGAAAATATACTCCTTGTTTGATGGGAGTCCAAGGAAGTAAGAAAACAAATCTCTCTAAGAGTCGTAGACTCTAAGTGGTGTGGGGAGCCACAACTTGGGAAAATAATTCTCCTTGTTTGATGGGAGCCACAACAAGTAAATTGGGTTCATTCTTTAAATGGACCGTCAGTCAAGTGGTCGGCAGGGGAGCTGGGCCAGTCGGGCTGTGTATCCAAACGCATGCAAGTCCGGGCTGAGTGCCTGGTGGGTCCAGAGCCAGACAACAGTAGAAATGGGTTCATTCTTCAAGTGGACCACCTTGTAGTCTCTGATCTGCATATACAGTGAACGTAGCCCTTTGGGAGTCCATCTATGCTTTGTTATGTTCAGCTAGTTTATGAATAAAAGCCACACTGAAAAATCCCAATCCTGATTCTGGATATTACAGTTATTGCTTCCTGTAGTTGGATTTACTTGGGTGCCCCTGTGCAGAGTAGCCAAACCTAGGTCCCCTTGTGCCAGGTAACCTCATCCTCCCCGAACCCAGGTCCCCACCAGGTATTGCTGCCAATGCCAACAGCATGCCACCTGTCGTTTTAGTAAAAAAGGCAGGGGTGAGGGGTTACAAAAATGGAGGCACCGCTTTGGATTTGTTCGGGAAGGAACGTGCTTGGGCAAGTAGGCTAGCGTTTTGGCTATCTGGCAGTGGGTAGCTCAAAAGGTTGAAGCAATTTCCCTAGTGTGTTTCTGTGTGCTGTGAATCTTGTGCTGCTGTTTAAAAAATGCCAACTGTTTACCAAGGAGCTGTAAAGCCAAACAGTGTGCCCTTGTCCTGCATCAAAATTGTTTACAGCATTTTTGTCAGCTTTTAAAATGAATTCTGTGAAGAAAAGTGTGGAAAACTACGGGTAGCAACAGAGAAATTGTGCCCTGGACGTTTAAAATGCTTTTAAAATGAATTCTGTAAGGAAAGTATGGAAAACTAGGGGTAGCAACAGAGAAATTATGCCCTGGACATTTGAAATGCTTTTAAAATGAATTTCTGTGAAGGAAAGTGTGGAAAACTAGGGGTAGCAACAGAGAAATTATGCCCTGGACGTTGGAAATGCTTTCTGTGTAAAGAGAGAGACTGCAGAGTTAATGACAATGTTACATGGTTGAAATGGGCTCCAGCCGTGGAGTCAGTTGAGGAAAAAAAAAAGTGCATTTTACAGTTTAAATTTGCCTGCTCGACGATCGCCGTGAGGAGAGGAGCCCTCGCGAGGAAGAAGAGGCTCATTTGCATGGCGTTGTGTGGTTGGTCAGTTTGCCATTAGTCCCGCCCCTCAGCCAGCTCTTCTGAGACTGCCTCAGCATTCGAGAGGAGACAGAGAGAGTGCGGTACTGGCAGTGGAGGAGCATCGTGAGTATTCAAAGCGCTGTAAACATTCAAAAGTGACTTTTAAGTTTAAAATCGGCTCAACCCGCAAATCGATCGTGGAATTAGTGAATTTGGTGGTTAAACGACGATCGAGACTGCCCGCCTGCTTCGTGTTTAGAGGCCTTCAAAATCTGGCTGCAGGCTCGTTTTACCCCATCGCAGCAAGTTGCTACTAATAACAGTGAGTAAACAATTCAAAACTGCTCAATCAGTGATTTTCAGTAATGCCATATAAAATGTGTGTGCAGCAGTATAGTCGCTTTGCAAGTAGCGACTGTGTGATGTCCTGCCAGCAAGTGCAAGTCTGTAAAGCCATTGAATGTGTGCATGGAAGTGAAAATAGCCTCAGTTTAAAGTTTGCAGCCAGAGAGAGACTGTGGGTTGTAAAAAAGGGCAACACTAGTAGAAGCAGGCAATCCTGAGCTGAAACCTGAAATTTTTAAGGGACTGTAAATAAAATGAATGTTACCAGCATGTGAAAAGTCCAAGGAAAATCCTGTAAATGTGTGTGAAGCCAGATAAGAGCAAGTTGTGCAGTTTGAGTAAAAGTTATCAGTAGCTGGTGTAAATCGAGTGCGCAGTGGCTTGACCCAGATTCTAAATGTTGATGACAGGAGTGCTGTCACTACCATTACAGGATGGGGTAGTAAAGTAAACACAGCAGCAGAGGAGCCATTTTAAAGCTACAGAGTGTGTTCATTTAAAGTGGGACTTTCAGTTACAGTGAACTTTTGTTTATTTTTCTGCAGTCATGGCCTCAGGACCAGCTCGTTAACCGGATCATGCCCGGGTTGCAGTAACAGCAGCAGTAAATAGACTGAGAGATATTGAAAAGTAGTGCTATGGAGGGCAACTCCCTCCTGATGTGGCAATTCCTAATTATCCAGTGCGTGTATGCCAAATATGCTTGAGTGCTGGAAGGGATGTCTTCATGATTCCTCACTGTGCTGGATGCCTTCAAAAATATGGCTTCTATAAAGCACCTCCAATTCATTTGGCTCCCACATGGACAAAAATTCAGGAATCTGCAGTTGGCAGCACACAGCATCAGGTGGAGCCTGTGGAAGAAGGTCCCTCGGGGGAGTGTGGTACAAAGCTAGAGGGTGCAGAGTTAGAGACTGAACCTGAAATTGAAGTTTTGGATGCTGGATCTCAGAAAGAAAGTTCGGATAAAGCATCAATAGACCCCTGGGTGGGGGGGCCTAGCCCAAGTCTCGCAGGTGAAGATGAGATGCGGGAGGCCTTTGAATGGGAGGTGTCGACCTCCGCTCCTAGTGATGAATGGATAGTCTCAGGGGTGAGAACGACTGCTCACTCCTGAGCTCAGATCCTCAGTGAAGAGGAAGATGAGGGGGAACCTATGTGGCCTTGTGAGAAAGGAACGGGTACACAGCCTCAAGATCTTGCCTCGGAGGAATGTGTTGAAGAAGGTGGTGATGCCACTGCCCTGGCTTTACAAGAGGAAGAAGTCAGGGATCCATTTTTAATTTCTTTGAGGATGCAAAGCTGGCAGAACCAGGACTGGCCACCCCCAAGCCAGGCCAGCGGTCTCAGATTGACCAAAGCAAGTAAAGAGGAGAGACTGGTTCGTAGAAAGGCAAATTAAATCTATGGTATGACCTTTCCTACCTTTCCTCGGAGAGTCTGGGAGGGGATTGAGGACTGCAGGAAATCCTGGATCTGGGATGAAGCAATGAAACATGTGCATCCTGGGGCTAACCAGCATGTAAAGAATAGACTGTTCCACCAAAAGTATACAGTGGAAGAGAGGCAGGACACTGTTTATGGACAGAGTAAGAATAGTGATGGAGAGGGACGAAGTCTCCCACTGTGTGAGTTATGTTCGCCCAGACGGGGTAATAATTCAAGCCCCTGACCTCCGGTACTATTGGCCTCAGTGCAAAGACCTCCCAGCAATTAAGCCCATGCCTACAAAATGGAGAGCCGAGCAGTGGTAGTCAATACTGCCACATCTAGACTGTGAAGTTCCCTTATTGATCTGCCAATATGAATAACCAAGGACTCAGGTGCTCCACATTCATCAGTCTACAGTGTACTGTCCTGTCCAGCAACCATCTACTGGCCCACCAGATGACTTCAGATCCAGAGAGGACACCATCCCAGCTGTTTCCTGTTCATCACCTGGTAATCGGATGACGTCGGACCAGCTGTTTTTCTTTCGCTCCTGTTCTAAGGTTCCTTCTCCATTGATGACATCAGCCCAGCTGTTTCCAGATGTGCCCTCCTGTGGTTCCCGGAAGATGTCCCCCAGCTGTATCAGAAGAAATGCTGCCAGGGAGAGGCTTCGGCAGGGACAAGGTTGGTGCAGTTCGATACTACAAATGGCTGGTAAGTCCGAACACTTTTTCTATCTTTATGACATTGCAGTACCCACCCCACACTACAGACTTCAAAAGTGTGTGAACTGTCCAAGAAGACTCTCTTCGGACTTTGGCCTTTAGAACTGTGCTCACGGGCCCGGCCCAGGAGAGACTCTTTCTTGGACTAGCCTTTGGGCCTTGTGGTCACTAGTTGGGACTTTTATGGCACTCCATCCCCCCAAAAGTGTATTGTAAATAATGTCATTATTGTACTCTATTGTAAATACTGTTTTTCTACCTTTTTCTAAAAAGTCTTTTGGGGATTGTTCAGTGTTTTTGTATGGTAGGGGTTGTTTTAGGTAGACTGTGTATGCAGATTAGGAATGTGTTTTGTTTTGTCTTTTTCTTACAGGTGTTCCTGGGAAGACAGAAGAGAAGACAAGAAGAGGAGGAGGGGCTCATCGGAGTTCCTCGTCAGTGCTTTATTGTGTAGAATTTAAAGTACTGTGTTGTCATTGCTATGGTTGTTACTGTGTTAACCCTTTTCCTTCCACAGGTGTGGTTGTGGGGGTAGGGAGGCAGTAATTTGGTATTTTAATGGTGTAGTTGCAGGCTGCCCAAGGTCGGGGAGGTCCCCGGGTTTTGTTTTTGTTTTGGGATGTTATGTTAGAGGCAGATAGGTTTTCCCTAGAGGGTTAGAGGGGATAGACAGGCTGTGGTCCTCAGTGGCTATAGGGACTGCAGTACTGATCTATCAGGGCTATGCTCTGGACGGTTCTACCAGAGCCACTAGGTGTCCATAGTAAGTGGATAGAGTAGAGGCTGAGATGTCAGCTACAGGCCTCTAGGCCCTTAGTGTTGCCTGCCTGTGCTTGCACATGGTAGGAGGGGGCCTGATCACCCCCCTCCGCAGGTAGCACATAGGGTGGGATGGCCTAAGGCCAGGTGCATAATGACTGGGGACAGTCATTTTCCTGGTCAAGGGCGAGTGTAACCCCCTTGTTACCCGGGGTTACTAGAATCCCAGTAAGACCTAGTGGTAGGCAGGGAAGGCAGCTTGTGAAACTCCAGTTAAATGGTTTTCACACTGTCTCACTCTGTCTCAGTCACAGCTGAGACTGAGAGATGACATCACCATTGAACTATCGCAGCTGCATAAGCCACATTGGAATCTGCCGCACAGGGAGTGAGTTAGAACTTTGGGAGTTTTCAAAATCAGTTTGCTGTTTACTTCCTAGTGAGAAGGAAGTCTCCTGTTTATCTTCAAGCAGGAAGGAAGTGTTTTCTGTTTACCTCCTTGGGAGAAAGTTAGAGTCCAGTTTAAAGTGGTGGAGACCGCTGTCCAGGTCTCAGTGCCCCCTCCTTCTGGGGGGGGGGGGGAAGAGAAGTCCCTCTGTGGATTCCAGGGGCAATCCCCTAATTTCCACTACAGAAGAAAGCTGCCTGTTTACAGTTTCTGTTCTATTCGTATAACAGTGAAAGAAGTGATACTTCGACTGTGGGGCACCTGCAACGAAAGGGTGAGTGTTGTGCTCTATTTGAGAGGGCAAACAATATGTTTCTTCAGTTTGGAAAATGTGAAGAAAAGCTGGGATGTGAACTACTATTTGGGAGGCCTATTGTACTAGGACAAACAAATGGAGTAGTTTAAAAATTTAAAGTCTGAATGGATTTCAAGTAATGTTGTAGAGGGGGTGCTACAGGTCATCCACCGTTTAATCTACATTTCAAAGTTTAAGTTTCTGTTTGTCCAGAGAAATGACGGGTATGGGCTGTGGGAGCTGGAGGTGGGAACACCCCCCATCTTTAGTAACCAGGTCCACCTCTACAGATTTCTACTGTGATTGCTACTTGCCTCATGCGCCTGGCCAGTGATGAGGTAGGTACCCAGATGTGGGTCGCAAATTGGAAAATCTCTCTAGGAGTCACAGACTCTAAGTGGTGTGGGGAGCCACAGCTTGGGAAAATATACTCCTTGTTTGATGGGAGTCCGAAGGAAGTAAGAAAACAAATTTCTCTAAGAGTCGTAGACTCTAAGTGGTGTGGGGAGCCAAAGCTTGGGA
This sequence comes from Neoceratodus forsteri, assembly GCA_016271365.2. Taxonomy (NCBI): domain Eukaryota; kingdom Metazoa; phylum Chordata; order Ceratodontiformes; family Ceratodontidae; genus Neoceratodus; species Neoceratodus forsteri. Next base: position 1,508,777,988 of record CM057450.1, read on the forward strand.
AATCATTCTCCTTGTTTGATGGGAGTCTCAGCAAGTAAATTGGGTCCATCCTTTAAATGGACCGTCAGTCAAGTGGCCGGCAGGGGGAGCCGGGCCAGTCAGGCTGTGTATCCAAAGCGCATGCAAGTCCGGGCTGAGTGCCTGGTGGGTCCAGAGCCAGACAACAGTAGAAATGGGTTCATTCTTCAAGTGGACCACCTTGTAGTCTCTGATCTGCATATACAGTGAACGTAGCCCTTTGGGGGTCCATCTATGCTTTGTTATGTTCAGCTAGTTTATGAATAAAAGCCACACTGAAAAATCCCAATCCTGATTCTGGATATTACAGTTATTGCTTCCTGTAGTTGGATTTATTTGGGTGCCCCTGTGCAGAGTAGCCAAACCTAGGTCCCCTTGTGCCAGGTAATCTCATCCTCCCCGAACCCAGGTCCCCACCAGGTATTGCTGCCAACGCCAACAGCATGCCACCTGTCATTTTAGTAAAAAAGGCAGGGGCGAGGGGTTACATGTATCTTTGGAAGCAGATAGAAACTCTGGCCCCCATTTTCAGAGCTGGCAGGATGCACGGTGCATATAGATGCGCTGCTCAAAAAAAATGTGCCACACACACTCTAACAGGATATTCAAACAGGATGCGTGATTGCAACAGATCATGCATCTTGTATGAATATCAGATCCTGAATGGGCAGCGCAAAGAGGGGGCAGCTGCCAATGTGCCCAACGCATCCAGAGTCCATGCTGAAGACTGCCAATGGGGGATGTGCGGCGCATCCCAGATGTGCTGACTCAGCCAAGGGCGATATTCTGGCAGAAAATGCAAATGAGCTTGTTGGACATGCATGGAGGAAATGGGCCCGATGCATGCTCAATATGAGCTCATTAGCATGGCTGCACCTGATGGAATGCACTGGGTCAGCCCCCATCCAGCCCCGATCCTGGTGAAAAAATTAAAAGACAAGAAGATACTTCTCGCCCTTTCTGTAGTGTAGTAGCTTCCTCCCTTCCATTCCCGATCACAGTGTAGCACATAAATACATGCTATACCCCTTTTTCCATAGTGAAGTGGACCCCCTACCCCAATCCCCGATCCACACTGTATCCAATGTAATAAAATATCCCCCTTGTTCCATAGTGTAGTGGCCCCCATCCCTGATGTATGTAATATAATACGTTATACCCATTATCCATGGTGCAGTGGACCCCCCATCCCCGATCTATGTACAATAATATATTATCCCCATTATCCATAGTGTAGTGGCTCCCCCAGTCCCGATCTTCGATATATATAATATAATAAATTATCCCCCATCTTTTCCATAGTGCAGTGGATCCCTCCTCAGTCAGTCCCGTTCGTAAATGTGACAATTTTCCCCTCCACTTTCATCATAGTAGCGGTAACATACATAAAAGTCTCTCATTTACAGTAGTGGCCTCCCCAGCCTGTCTCACCTCTGATCTCGATCGGTGTATAATGATCAAATCATTTTCCATTGTGTAGTGGCCCCCTACCTCAGTAGGCAGACCTCCTCCTCCTCGTCCCACCTGTGCTGCAGCATGGCACAGCCTCCACACCCTGTTATGGCTAGTGTTAATCTGATCAGGTCTCTGAGTTCATATTGCACATAGTACGAGCTCATTGGAGCTTGTACTAGGTACAGTATGCACTCAGGACCTGATCGGTCGGGCGGCTGGCTGTGGCAGGTGTGGAGGGCTGTGACAGTCACTGCACGGTTTGGGTTTGGGGGTGCGGGAGGGGTTTCTGTCTACTTGGGTGGGGATGGGGACCACTACACTATGGAAAATGATTTGACATAGTTTTATACATTGATCTGAGATGGGGCAGGGTGGGGCCACTACACTATGGAAACAGGGACTTTTATGTATGTCACTTACACTGTGATTGGGTGGGAGGTGAGATTAACACATTTACAGCAATCAGGGACCGGGCTGAGGGGTCCACTGCACTATGGAAAAGGGGGATATTTTATTACATTAGATATGTTGGGAATGGGGTGGAAGCTATATTCTATGGAAAACAGGGTAGGTATTATTATTAACATTGATAGGAATCGAGATGGGGTGGGGGTCCCTACACTATGGAACTATGGGGTTTTTGTTTTATGTTTGATGATTGGGGATCAGGCTGGGGGAACCACTACACTATGGAAACGTGTTAGGGGTATATTTTTATTTTACACGGGGATCAGGCTGGGGGGTACCACTACACTATGGGAACAGGGTGGGATTGTTATGTTTCATACATCAGGGAACTGGGCTGGGGGGGTGCCACTAGACTACCAGGGCTGACTGGCTGCTGTGCTCCTGTCTGCACTTCTGCAGCCTGCCTGTGGGTGGCTGGCCAATTTAGGCCATCTTTTTCTTTGCCTATCTTTACACCACACATTAATGCACTTGGGTGGCTCATCTTTTCTGAATATTCCAATGGGTGGAATATTCATGGGAACGCCCCCTCTACTTGGTCCGCATACATTATTTTTGGGCCATGGCCCATCTGGATTTGGGCGGCCCATCTCCCCCTTTTTGATACTGTGATTTGGAGCATTTTTTGAGATGGGTGACTCATCTCCGTGTTTTGCTGAAATGCGCCACCCATCTCCTTTGAAAATGTGGGCCTTTGTCTTACAGGATGTGCTACAGTCAAAAAAACAAAACTGTCAGATATAATAATACCAGCTTCAAGGCGTTGCTGTAGAAAGAGAGCAATGTCATTCTTAAAGTAAGGGTTTAAATCAGTTTTCAAACCCATGTAAAAATCAGTGTTCGATAGTTGCCTAAAGCTTCATTACAATACATTTCTCTGTCCAAGAGGACAATAGACCCACCCCTTTGTCCGCGGGCTTGATAACCAGTTCACTAGTATGCTGCAGTTCCTCCACAGTAGTTCTTTCCAAAGAGGAGATATTAGCTTAGTAATGGCAATGTGGGGGGACCCTGTCAACCAGATCATTCACCAATGCCCGCTTGAAAGTCAGAACCGCTGCACTGTAAGGTGGAACAAATGCCGAAGCCTTTCTAAGATGGGGTATAGTTAATGGTGTAAAATCACTGTTTGTATCTACACCATCTAGAGTGTGTGTCACATCAGATGCGAACAGTTCCCTTTGTGTTAAAACCTAATTTTCTAAGGTGTCTCTTGAAGCAAAAAACCCCGAAAGATTTAACTTATGGCAAAACTTCTTTATATCAATAAATAAGTCAAAGGTTTTAGTGGTACATATGGGTACAAAACTCAACCCACATCTTTTCACTTAGCTAAGTGACTTTAGCCATGGCAGGTTTATCACCCTTGTTATCTCTATAGTTATTTGGTATACATAATTGGGGAAGGATGTTTGGTCTTTGGTATGTGAACATTGGCATATAACAAGTATTTATAACTACACAAGTTACAGTATTATAAAACTAAGACCAACCCTATTATTGTAACACCAGATTCGTACCTAAACTAACACGTTAGTCTGGTTTTGGAACTAGAGAAACCTTTCATACTGAGACACTTAATTATCCTCTCTGTATGCATGCTACTTTTTCTTGGGGCCTGACAACGCCATCCAGTTGATGCATTACCAGTAGCTCTACTTTTACGCCCTATCCAGTCTCACAACTGTGATCTTGGATTATAAGTTCTGGCTTCCTTTCAGTAGTGAAACTAGAACTGTTGCTTATTGGTGTTTGCCTTTTACCTGTTTTTTATGGCTGTGGGCTGAGCCTACAGCCATTTTACTATCTGTAGCTTGAAAATGGAGTTTCGTGGAACACATTTTTTTTGACTTTTCAATGTATCCTTTCCCATCTACAAATCACTATGACAACTAAAATTAAATAATCCCTTCCTTCTGCTTACAATGTTGGAGACATAACTCCAAGCAGCTTATCTGATGGCCATTAGGAAACTGAAACAGTTTGCTAAATATTGGTTGCCTATTAAACTGGAGATTTGTTTACCCCCTTCAAAATGCAACAGCTTGCACATTTAAATGATTAGCATTTAAACATTTTCTACTACTAACTTCAGTTGCTAATGAATATCTTTCAAGAAAGATTCATATCTCATAAATGTTACCCTTTCCCAGCACATGTTGTAAAGATTTACAGTTTTTAACCTCTCAAGACCTATCTGACAAAATGCTAGGTCTTCAATGAACTACACAGACTAAATACATAAATTTCTTTTTGACAGAAAAGATCCAGAAGCAAATGATTTGTCACCTTTTTTGGACCAACATACTGTAAATGTTACACAAAAAAGAACAAAGTGCTCTAGCTTTTTGGACCAACCAGGTCCTTCTTCAGAACCTTTATGATAGTTATTTAGAAAATCCCATATTATTAACACCCAGATAATGGATACAAACTAGAAATAATTCTCATTGGTTTAACATATACATTTAAAACATAACAGAAGATTACTTCAGAGAAGCTAATTAACACCAGTCTGCTTTTAGCTGAGAAGCCCCTGTAGGTCAAAGGTTATCAAGAAATATCAGCAAGCAGAGAGTTCTTCTCACATAAATGTTTAAATGTCTCAGTACCTTTCAAGGAAGCATTCTACTGATAACAAAACCTTGGAATACTATTCTTCCTAATACATGTAAGATGAGCTTACAACTTTTATTGCAAGTGTCCTTGAGTTTTAAAGAACAGTCAATGAAAGGCAAAATGCTGAAATGAGGCCTAATTGCAAGTTGAAAACAAGCCCCAGATTAAACCTACACACATATACACATACATACATACAACATATGTACATACACACACACATATATACACATACATAAACACACATATATACATATATATATATATATATATATATATATATATATGTATACATACACACACACACACATATATATATATATGACATGGCCTAACTAGACTTTAGCAAGACATTTGACACAGTCCCACACAAAAGATTAATATACAAGTTAGCCAGCCTTGGAGTGGGTTCCAAGATGGTAGCCTGGGTAGAAAACTGGCTAGACAACAGGACACAGAGGGTAATAGTAAATGGAGTCCACTTTGAAGAAAGGGAGTTACTAGCGGGGTACCGCAGGGTTCAGTACTGGGACCGGTCCTCATCAATGTCTTTATAAGCGACATTGCAGAGGGACTGGAAGGAAAAGCATGTCTCTTTGAAGATGACACAAAGATCTGCAACAGGTTTGATACACAAGGTGGGGTGGAAAGGATGAGAATGGACTTGGCAAGGTTGGAGGAATGGTCAAATGTATGGCAGCTTAGATTCAACGCAAAGAAGTGTAAAGTAATGCACCTGGGAAACAAAAAAACAGGGGAAGAGTACCCAATGGGGGGTGAGATACTAACAAGAACAAAAATGGAAAGGGACTTGGGGGTAGTCATATCAGATTACCTAAAGGTGGGCAAGCAATGTGAGAAGGCAGTAAGGAGGGCTCGGGGGATACCGGGATGCATAGGGAGAGGCATCACCAGTAGAAAACAAAAAGTTATTATCCCTCTGTACAGACAGCTGGTGAGACCCCATCTGGAGTACTGCATGCAGTTCTGGAGACCCCATCTCCACAAGGACATAGGCAGAATGGAGGCTGTCCAGAGGAGGGCAACTAAAATGGTGCAAGGTCTGTGCCAGAAGACGTACGAAGAGAGACTAAAGGAGCTTAATATGTATACCCTCTAGGTAAGGAGGGAGAGGTGGGACATGATAGAAACATTCAAGTACCTCAAGGGAATCAACAAAGTCCAAGAGGGTAGCATCTTTCAGAAAAAGAGGTGTGCAAGAACAAGGGGCACAATTTGAAGATGGGGGAGGGTGGCTCAGAGGTAATGTGAGGAAATATTTTTTCACAGAGAGGGTTGTGGATGCATGGAACAGCTTTTCTTAGGAGGCTGTGGAGTCAAAAACAGTGGAGGAATTCAAGAATGCATGGAACAGACATAAGGCAATTCTAGGGGGTGGGGGTAGGAAGAAGTAGGCTATTGGTTAACTACTGTAGGATCTGCAGCTTATCCATTAGGTAGGGAAATGTGCAGACTGGGTGGGCCAAGCGGTCCTTATCTTCGGTCACATTCTTTGTTTATATATATATATATATATATATATTATAGCATGGTAGTGCTACCATAGTTAGGTTTCAGGAGCCATTTCTATGTTAAACCCCAAATTTTGCGCCTTAATAACTTTGCAACCGTTTGATGGATTTACCTGAAATTTGGAATACGTGATCAAGAATCATAGGCCTTGGGATCTGCAAGTTTTGTACTGGTCGGATATGCGGCTGCAGGTTATTAAAAGCATAATCTGCGTGCGTTCGCTTTTTCTGGAATTCTGCTACGCTCCTTCTGGGTAGCAGTTTTGCGCAACCTGCCCAAAATCTTCAGGGAATGTGCAGCTGGGGTCCCCAATGTGCCTTTCATAGATTTCATGAAAAAATATTAAATGGTTCAAAAGTTATTCAAAAAATAATTTCCCATTATAAGTCAATGGGAAAAGTTAACAAAAAGTTCGACAGTGTCGCAAATGCACTTTTGACTGTCGCAAATGGCCCTGTTACTGTCGCAAATCGCCATCTTGTTTTCAGTTAGTGATCAGAAAAATGCTTGGCATTTAAAATTGAGACCCTCTAGCAACCTAATTCTTTTTGTATTCACCTAGTCGGGCCCTGAGGATGCTAGCCATGTCTTTATTTTGGGTAAAACACCCCAGAAATATGTTTTCAGATTTCTGAAAAAGTACTTTAAAGTAGTGTCACTCTCACGAAGTGTCACAAATTCTTATAAAACTTCGCAAATTATGACACTACTTCTATACACTATGCCCAAAATAACAGTAATTTTTTTTGGCTGAAATTTGAGGAACGAGCGACATCTCACAGATGTGCCTTTCAGTGTTGTATTGAAAAAATATTACACGGCGGAAGTTCTGCACTCCAAAGTTGATGGTTTTTCTATAGGATAACATTACGGCGCCCGATTACAGGAATCCTTTGGCACCCTGCTGCAAAATAACGGTTTGGTCTTTTTCCTGAAATTTGAGAGAAGACAGCCAACAGCCCAGAGATGTGCCTTTCAGTGGTTTGGTGAAAAAATATTACAGGGAGGCAAAGTTATGGCACTCCGAACTTCTCTTTTTTTCCCATAGGATAACATTACGGCGTTCGCCGCACCTTTCAGGGCCCGTATCTCGGAAACGATGTGAGATATGGACTTTTTGTTAGAAAAGCACAGTGCAAAACTAGCCAGGACAGTCGTAAATCATATGACTTTAAAATGTTTTTTCTACGTCGTACGGTTCCTGAGATATAACCTATTTAGTATTCCAAGTCCTCATTTTCTGCTCTGATACCCATTGTTATGCATACATTCTTTGTACTCACTGTCTTTCTCTATGCAACTTTTGGGGAAAACCAGCCTGTGCCCTTACATTACTGTTACCATTGCCCTTTACGCTGTGGTTCTGTACCCATTTCACTTACCATTGACGCTCTCGCCACCATGTGCTTATCCTTTATGCTTTCATTTGCGCTATGCTTTCTGTTATTTTTGCCATTTCTGTCTACAGTACTGTTTCTCTTTCTGTTTCACTTTGCGTCACCATGCCCATTGACATTTCCGTTTGCAGGCACCATGTTACTATGTGACAACAAATCACGTGGCAGACCGTTCCCGTTTACGCCACCATGTGCGTTACCCTTTCTGTTCTCATTCGCTCTTGCATTACCATGTGCGCCACTGTTAGCACTTCTGTTTGCATTGCTGTTCCTGTTACTATGCCACAAGACATCACGTGGCGGGAGCGCCCTCCTGCCGCCGCATTACATTCACTATTTCTCGTTATCATTCTCAAAAAGAAGGAATAGAGGTAAAAACTCCATTTATGCATTAGTTGGTTGTTACACAGACAGTGAACTGTTGAACCCTGACTTTCCCACCCCCAACCGGCATTAAAAGGCGATGGATTGTAGTCCCAACTCTCACCCCATTCTCCTATACTCTGCTGCTTTCACATGTCATGGGTGAGAGTTAGGGCTGACGACCCCAATGCCTGTTGGGGAGGTGGGGGGGGGTCCAAGGGTTTTCAACCCTAACACCGAATTTCCTCACTTTTGTCACTGTGGAACAACCCTAACTAATGCATTAAATGAAGTTTTTTGACTTATATATATATATATATATATATATATAATATATATAAATATAATATATATATATATATATATATATATATATATATATATATATATATATATGGCATACAGAAGGTTTAAAGTTAAGTTTACTCAAAGTAAGCAAATGTTTCACACAAAATGTAATATAGAACTTAATTTGAGGCATTTTCCCAACTATACTCTCAACCAGGTAATACACTGCATAAACTTTAAAGCCTTCAGTGTTATAACAGGATTTAAATCACGATAATATCAGATGTAAGTATAAGTGCCAAATAAAAAAACAAAAAACAAAACAACTTGTCAAGGACCCCCAAGAAAATGAGACCATGAGCCTGATATGTACAGATTTCAGCACAGTGTCAGTGTATAACAAACATGTAAAGAATCATCAATCTAAGGAATCTAAATAAAAACTCCTAGGAATAATCTCCCAGCCCCCACCTTTCGCTGGAAAAGATAACTAGTAGGAGTGAGATACAGTATACAGTATGTACGAGAGTCCTAATGCATCATCATTCATACCAATCTTTGAAATATTTACCCAAAGGAATTAAACCTCTTATGAACCCCCAAGTAAATGAGATATGCATCTTAATATGAACAGATTTAAAAATGTGACAGTATGTAATCAAATCACTGACAACTAGTAGAAGGAAGTAAATGTTCACTGTATATGAGAACTAAGAGTCCTAGCAATTGTAACACCATTATGTCATCTTCTTGAATAAAAGCCTACCTAAATATCACCACAATAACCACACCCACTATACTCACAAAAACCACCCCAGCACCCACATAAAATTGCCCAATGCCACACTCCCCCCACACATACGTGTACACACACAACAAATACAACACAACACACACAACAAATACAACACAACACACACACACACACCACACCACACACAAACAACACACACAAACACACACACACATTCACACAGTGCTAAGGTGAGAAGCCAATATGTAGATAACCAGAAACTAACAAAAGCAAAGGCTCGCTGAAGAACTGAAGTATTTATGCCCATCCTTTAAAGTAAAGGTCTGTGTAAGTTTAAGTGGAATAATGTGTATATATATATATATATATATATATATATATTTGACAGAAAGGGCTGTAGCCTGCTTCCCAAACATAACAGATAAGAACTACTGAGATCTCTTATAGTAAGAGAGTCTGTGAGTGTGTGTATTGGGGGGGCAATCAAACTCTGGCAAGGGAGACCTCATCTAATGAATTAACTGCTGAAAAACCATGAGTGATACAGAAGCACATGAGCTGATACCTTTTATTGGACCAACATAGATGTAACAAAAATAACTTATACCATTTATAAAATTCTGGATCAAACAACTGCAAACAGAAGACTGCTTTTGGTCATTTTATAATATGATATACTGAGTGTGTATTTACTGAGTTGCTGGATTAGAGCCTTGATAAAATAATAATATTTACTTAACTCATTCAAGATTCCATCAGGTGGACAGAAAAAAAGTCTACAAGAATTTGACTGAAAACTAACAACTATAAGATGCAAAAATAGCATTTGTGTGTATATGTATGTCTCTATTTGCAATAAATTTGCTTACATGCATTACTAGTATCTTTTGAAAGATTGTCTGACTTGTGATGACTAATTCTGAGTATAGTTCATGAAATAATGAGCTTGATATTTGTTATTTCATATAGTCCCCCATTATGCCTTACGCATAGCGTATAAATCCAAATAATTCCAAGGTCATCATGACAAACAATATTAATAGTGAACAGCAAATCAGAGCTCTTTTCCTAGTAAAAGGCTGCTGATATTTATTTATTTATTTATTTAGTCAATCATAGGAATTACAACCCTTTGAGTCATAGACTCATTTACAAAGGCTCTGCATTAGCGTAGTCATACATTCAGGGATAGCACATTAGTGGGACATCACATTTCAAGTAATTACATATAATAGCCAAGGTGGCTGAACTTCTATACATGTAGTCAATAAAGAACAAAGTCATAAATAAGGAACCAGTGGCTTATGGAAAAATCTACAGGGATTTATACAGGGATTTGATTCTGCCTTTGTGGGGGAAAACACAGGGAAAATGAAGGTTTCATACAGAGCAATGGTTATTTGGGTCTGGGAGCACTGAATATTTCTTATCCTATATTTTGTATCCTGGATAGGGCAGGGGAGCTGTTACATCACATTGTCACAGGGATGTTCATTTACACATTTTTGCACTGTATTTACTCAGGCTGTCCCAGATTAGATGCAATATCTTGTTTTCAGTGGGGTCATGATTTTACCATTTTTATAATGTATTTATTCAGGCTACTTAGTCCAGGGCCCCCATATTAAAAGAAGATACACAGCGCATCCCAGTGGAAAAGGGAGATGTGCCACACAACTCCAACAGTGCACAGCAGCGTGATATTCAAATGTGCGGGATGCACCGGCCGCAAGGGAATGGGCCAGGGCACACATAATTGTATTCTGTTCAAGTCGAGGGGGCAATCCCATGCATATCGTGTGCTGCAGCAGATTCAGTGGGAATGTGCCCCTCACAATCCAGAGCACCGTGGCCCACAGTTAGGCCATGAATAGTTGGCCTAACCTGATCAACCACCCACAGGCAGGCTGCAGAGCTGCACCCAGGTGCACAGCAGCCTGGCAGCCCTGGTGGCCTAGAGGTACCCCTTTCCAACCCCAATCTAATCAACTCCATCCCTGAAGAGCTCCATGGTGTAGGACCCCTGACCCGATTGCACCAGAGGAAACCATGGTCCACATCCATAGCATAGAGGACCCTCACCCACTGCCCCTATATACAGACACCCTCACTCCCCCCATACCCAACCTGTTGCAAAGACTGGCACTGCTCTCCACACCCTGCCATGGCCAGCCATTGACTGTACTGAACCCAGGCTGAGGATCTGCACTCTGGAATGACCCAACTGGCTGTACCGTGCATTAGGGCACCATGCCAGCTGTGGATCCACCAGTGTATACAGCCATGTGTACATCCCTGGCAAACTGAAGAGGGAATTTACATACCTCCAATGCATGCTTGCCGATACTGATCTTCCTGATGTCATACACTGCTGCAAGTCCACACTCTCCTCTGTTTCCCTGTGTAAAATGCCACCCTCCAGACTGTTGAAGTATTCCAGGTTCCATGTGGTGTGGTATCCTGTAATGCCATTTGCAGTGTACGCTTCAGGCTATAGATAGTTCATCTGCAGTTCCCTAATTTTACAAATGAATAGGAGGTCAGCTGTAACATGCCTGTTTTGGGACCTGTGTGAGTGGGTACAGCATCGGCCATCACCCACACTGAGCAGTGCAATGGCACCGGGATGATGGATCCACATGCCAGTGCTTGAGGAGTATGGCCACTGGGTGTTATCACTCACACACTGCTCATGCCTATGTATAACACATTCCAGCATCCTACTGCAAGTGCTGCGCTATCCACCAATGGAGTGGTAAGATCCCATTACAAAGCCAGTCGATGCAATGGGATGGGCAGGGGGGCAGGGAGGGGGTGTCTGTGCACTGTTGAGAGGGAGTGGGGGCCACTACACTATGGACATGGACTGTAGATGTATTCATGTGCAGTTAGGGATAGCATTGGGGTCCCTACAATATGGAACCAATGGAGCCTGGACTCCGGTACAATCAGGGCTGATGGAACAGATGGGGGGGGTGCCACTATACCACCAGATACTTCAGGGCCTGTCCCACATGGGAGCGATCAGGGTTGGAGCTTGGGGGCCGGAGCTGCTCCAGTGCATTTATCCCTGTGCCAACATGCAAATGGACTGGTAATGAGCATGCATAAGGCCCCTTTGTACCCTGCATGCTCAATTAGTTCATTTGCATTCCTGGGCTGAATATTACCCATAGGGACTGCGGTGCATACCAGTACGTGCCACACATTCCCCCTGGAAGGTATTCAGTCAGGGTCACCCTGGTTGCACCTGACTTGGCAGCTGTCTGCCCTGCGACTCCCATCCAGGGTCACATTTTCAACAGGAATGATGAAGTCTGCCAGGATGAAGCGCAGTGTCAAAGACTTACTGCATGATGAAAGGGATTAACTCCCTTTGAAACTGCATTGTTTGCTGCAGTAACTCTACTGCAGAATTCTGCAGTGCTGTGCTTCATCCTGGTGAGCTTCACTATATGCACACCCTGTACCGGTGGCACATTCTCTTTGAATATTGTATCAGTGCCGAACGGGGCACCCTCTTTGTGAAACACATCTTTCTGCTCATGCATCGATCTGGCACTTAATATATCCCCCAGATGTAAAATATTGTTTTTAGTGCATTCTGATTTTATACAATGCAGCCTAATTTATTTATTTTATTTTTTGAAGATATCGGATTTACAACCTTTGAGTCATCGACTCATTTACAAAGGCTCCACATCTGAATACAATACAGAACAAACAGCAGAAAGCAGTGTACAATAATACAAAACACTGGGTAAGACCAGTACAATCAGTAAGCAGGAAGAGGCCTATAAAACTAGGTAGCTATACAGGTCCAGCTAAGGAGCTTGTAATTTTCAAGGTGCAAGCAATCGTGAACCCGGCATTGTCATTAACACAGTCAATAATGTGCAAAGAGAAGTATAAATTAACAGCAGGGAATAACACTCTAACACACACTCTCTCTATGTAGTACTGGTAGTACTGGGTGTTTAGATGCACCAGCTGGCATATCCACCTTTGCCACACCCCTGGGGCAAGGACCTGGAAGGCCTGGCCAGGGCCAGGTAGCCATGTATTGGTGGGGCTAAGCAGCAGACCATGACTAGCTGGTGCACTGGCAGCAATGGGTGGACAGTATGTGGCCTTTTAGGGCTAATTTGAAGGGGGCCTAGTCTGGAGACAGAGGTAACTGCAGGGGAGAGTTCATCATACCATAATGGTGCTCTGTAGGCAAAAGACCTTTGGGATAGGGAGGTCCTGACCATGGGAACAGACCACAACTGTTTATTTGCCAAGTGGGCATTAGCAGAGGCATGAGAAGTATGGAGGGAGGCTGCAACCCTGAAGGGGGTAAGCCCTAGTTGAATTTTTTTGGTGAGAAGACACATTTGATAACGTACTCTTTCAGCTAGAGTGAGGATATTTGTTGGGGCATACAGGGTGCAGCTGTGGGCACGCCTATCTAAACCAGTGAGGAGTCTACAAGCTTTGTTGATAGCCAGGTGGATTTTGTTGAGTGCTGTATGGTCCACGGCTGAGTAGACAGTAAGCCCATAATCTACCAGAGAGAGGACAGTGGAGGTAACAGCAAGGTTAAGGGCCTCTGGCGGTAGGCAGTCTCTATGCCAATACAGTAGTCCTATGCGGATATTTATGGCTGAGGAAAGATTACTGATATTCAGGTGGAATGAGAGGCAGGGATCGAATGTTAGACCCAGGAATTTATAGGTATGGACCTGTTTCAGCGGGAGGAGAGCTTTGGAAAGGATTATTACTCAGGCATCACTTCCCTTGCTCTGTCGGTGGGCAAAGAGCATTGACTTAGTCTTTTTTACAATGACCACCAGTCAGTGGTCAGTGAACCAGTTTTTGATCTGGTTGAAGGCAAGTTGAAGGGAGGACTGCAGGAATGTGGGATCAGAGTGGGAGACAAACAGTACTGTGTCATCTACTGTATGTAGAGCAGCAGATTACTTGGGCAGGATTTAGGCAGAGTGTTCAGGTAGATATTTATTTATTTTATTTATTTATTTAGCTTTCGTTTACCAGGTAAGCACGCTAGGTAGTCAAGCGCCTATTTTCAGGTGCGACCCAGGAGAATTACAACGGTACAGGCAATAACAATTCAGAGACAGGGTAACAGCAATCAGTCAGGTACAGGCAGAGAACTCGGACAATATACAGATACAGAGACAAGGCAGCAGCAACCAACAAGGTACAGTCAGGTGTGGTCTATAGACCACCAGCCCAGGAGGAAGAAACAGATCGGGAGCTGATGCTAGCCATCCAAAGGATGGCAGACAAGGGTGAAGTAGTACTGGTTGGAGACTTCAATATTCCAGACGTGGACTGGAGCATCCCAGCAGCAGCATCAACTAGGAGCAGATTTATCCTGGACTCCCTTCAGGGTGCCTTCCTCAAGCAACTGGTCATGGAACCAACTCGGCAGAAGGCAGTACTGGACCTTGTGCTCACAAACAGGGACAGTGTGATGGGGGTAACAGTGGGGAGCACCTGGGAAACAGTGACTCACCAGTCATTGTGGTTTGAAATCACAGAAAGAGCAGAACCAAACCACACAAAACACGATCCTGGATTTTAGGGGGCAGACTTTGGGAAAATGGGGAGATACTTGAAAAAGCATTAAGGGAATGAGACAGGAATCGGGGTTGAGGAAAAGTGGGCAGTATTTAAAATGGGGATTACAAGAACAACAGAATTATGCATTAAGCAGGTTAGCAAGAGGAAAAGGAAGAGGAGACCATTATGGTTTTCCAAAGAGGTAGCAAAGAAAGTGAAAGCCAAAAAGATTGCATTCATACAATACAAAAAGACACAGGCAGAAGGGGATAGGGAGAAGTACCAGGAGCAGCAAAGGGAGGCAGGGAGGTCAGTAAGGGAAGCCAAAGTTCAGACAGAAGAACACATTGCAAAATCAGTGGGTAGAGGGGACAAAACCTTTTACAGGTACATAAGTGAAAAAAGAAAGACAAAGGGAGGGATAGTGAGACTGAAGGGGGAGGATGGTGGCTGCGTGGAGGATGACAACAGTAAAGCTGACATATTGAACAGGTATTTCTGCTCAGTCTTTACTGAAGAGGAGGAGGTAATGGGTCTGAAGGGAGTACAAGGGTGAGAATGGTGCAGAAATGGACACAAGTCCCTTTACGAGAAAGGGTACTGGAGGAACTGGAAGTAATAAGAGTTGATAAAGCAATGGGGCCAGATGGGGTGCACCCAGGGTCATAAAGAACTAAGAGAGGTGGTGACTGAACCTCTGGCTATCCTGTTTAGCCGATCACTGGAAACAGGGAGGTACCCAAAGACTGGAGGACAGCAGAAGTAGTCCCTTATACAAAAGTGGGAACAAAGAGGAAGCAGGGAACTGCAGACCAGTCAGCCTCACCTCGGCAGTGGGGAAGATCATGGAAGCACTACTGAAGGAGATTGGTGGAACATCTGGTTGTCAATGGACTACAGGACCCAAGGCAGCATGGTTTCACCAGGGGAGGTCATGTCAGACCAACCTCATTTAATTTTTTGACTGGGTGACTAGGAGGTGGATCAGGGGGGCAGTGGACATGGCCTATCTGGACTTCAGCAAGGCCTTGACACTGTGCCACACAGAAGACTATTACACAAACTGGGGAGTATGGGTGTGGGCAGGACAGTAGTGTGGTGGGTAGGTAACTGGCTGGGTGGCAGGACACAGAGGGTGGTGGTAAATGGCTGTCACTCCACAGAGGGAAGAGTGACCAGTGGGGTACCACAGGGATCAGTACAGGGACTGGTCCTATTCAACATCTTCATCAGTGACATTGCGCAGGACCTAGAAGGCAGAATTTCACTGTTCGCTGATGACACAAAGCTCTGTAACAGAGTAGACACACCAGAGGTTGTAGACAGAATGAGAAGCGACCTGCAGAAACTTGAAGAATGGTCAGGGGTTTGGCAGTTGAAATTCAATGCAAAGAAGTGCAAGATAATGCATATGGGGCACAAAACCCTGGCACAATATATCAGTTGGGGGTGAGGATATTGCATGCACCAAGCAGGAAAGGGATCTTGGGGTTGTCATCTCTGATGACCTCAAGGTAGGGAAACAGTGTGACAAGGCATCAGGTAAAGCAAATAGGATGCTGGGATGTATAGGCAGGGCATCACCAGCAGGAAAGGAGGTCATAATTCCGCTATACAAGACACTAGTGAGGCCCCACCTGAGTACAGTGTACAGTTCTGGAGACCATACCACGTAAGGACATAGACAGGGGTAGAGAAGGTTCAGAGGAGGGCAACAAAGATGGTGCATGGATTGCATCTCAAGTCCCATGAAGACAGGTTGAAGGAACTGAACATGTACTCCCTGGAGGAGAGGAGGGAGAGAGGGGATATGATAGAGACATACAAGTATCTTACAGGGAGGAACAGGGTGCAGGAAAACACTATTTTTAAGCAAAAAAGATGTTCCAGGACTAGAGGGCATGGGATGAAGTTGGAGGAGGACGATTCAGAGGAAACATGAGAAAGAATTTCTTCACAGAACGGGTGGTGGACAAGTGGAACACCCTGCCAGAGGAAGTGGTGGGGGCTGAAACAATAACGGGATTTAAGAATGCATGGGATAGACATAAAGGAATTCTGGAGGTCAGGGATAAGGGGCAACAGACTTCTAGGAAAACAAACTAAACTTACAAGCTCAAATGGGCAGACTGGGTGGGCCATAGGCCCTTATCTGCTGACACTGTCTATGTATCTATGTAGGTATAGGCAGAGAAACTCAGGCAATAAACAAATACAGTGACAAGGTAGCAGCATTCAACCAGGTACAGAACAGGTATAGGGAGAGAGCTACAGTCATGTTGAATAGTAATGGACTGAGGATGGAGCCCTGAGGGACCCCAGAGTGGACTGGCAGAGTTGATGACAGAGTGCTGTTTATCTTGACACATTGGGACCTATCTGAGAGGTAACTTGTAAACCAGGTGATGGGTCCAGAGGACAGACTGGTGAGGTGGAGAGTACTTAGGAACAGGGGGGTTGGAGACTGTGTTGAAAGCTTTCGACAGGTCTAGGAAAACAGCTCCTGCTAGGTGTTTCTTATCTAAGGCATTATGCAATTAGTTAGAGAACTCCATAAGGGTGGTTGTTGTACTGTGTCCAGCTCTAAAGTCATGTTGTTCTCTACATAGTATGTTGTGTGCTAGCGGGTAGTCGGTGAGTTGGGTGGCAACGATTTTTTCCAAGGCTTTTGAGAGAGGAGAAAGAATGGAGATGGGTCAGTAATTATTGGGGGAAGTGGTGTCCCCACTCTTCAGTTTTGGCGTGATAGTGGCCATCTTCCAGGTGGCTGGAAACTGCCCTAGACATAGAGAGCAGTTAAGGAGATCAGTCAGGGGGGAAGAGCACAGAGTCTAGTACCAAATTAAGGATTTTCATGTCAAATGAGTCTTTGCAGTAGCTTGAGCCCCCGAGGGCATTTGCAAGGTTTGGCCTTGCTTCACTCATAGTAATAACCCTGAAGTGGAAGGGGGGATATGCATTCTTTGGCTCAGAGGTCTCAGGGGCGAGATCAAAGAAGTTGTTAGGGAGAATTTCACTTAGATCAGAGAAAGCAGCATTAAGGCAAACTGACGATGGCAAGAGGGTCTGAGGTAGTGTCATTGTTGACAGTTAGCTGGGAGGGGGTGGCATCCGGGTTTTTCTGTTCAGCTCCTTTAAGTTGTCCCAGAACAACCTTGCATTCCCCAAGGAGGAGGCAAAGGTAATTTTATAGTAGTCAGATTTGGCCATCCTAATGGCCCAGGTACACCTGTTGCGTGCCGCCTTGTAGGCCTGCCTGTCTGTCTGCACGCCAGAGGCAACTGCTTTGTGCCAGAGATCATCTCGATTCTTTAGTTGTTGAAGCAGTGCTGGTGAGACCCAAGGGGCATTACATTTTTTGGCTTGAACCTTAGTGAGAGGGGCAAAGCTATCACATGCTTTGTTGAAAGTACGGGTGAAGTATTCAAGGGCTTCATCTATAGTAGGGGCATGGCTGATGAGGGATCAATCACACTGGGCTAGATGCCTCCTTAGCTTGGTGATGCCTCCAGGTTGAAATTGGTGTTGGGTAAAACTGTTTGGTTGGGGTATTTGCCACTGACTTGATCAGGTGAAGAGGATAAGGGAGTGATCGCTTAAGGTGTCTGGGAGTACAGCAAAGTTCAAAATTCTGTTTGGATGATTGGTGAGTAGCAGGTCGAGCAGGGTGCTGGATCCATTACTGGGATTCATCCTGGTTTGCTGATTAAATAACTGGGCCAGGTCTACAGCAGATAGGGTGTATTTTATAGGGAAGGCTGAGCTGGATAGCCAGATCACATTGAAGTACCCTAGCATGATGTGCTCGGTTTTGCGGGGGGAGGCTGGAGATATAGTTGGCCAGTAATTGAATAGCTGGGTCTTGATTTCTTGGGGGGATGTAAGCCACAGTGATAGTTACAGGGGCTCTCGAGGGGTCTGGAGTGAGCTTTACTGTCAGGGCTTGTGCTCCGTGATCCAGAAAGGGTACCGGTAGAGTTTGGCATAACAGGGAGTCCTGGATGCAAAATGCACACCCCCCTCCTTGTTTGCCTGTTCTGTCGGCTCTATAGAGGGTGAGGCCTGGGAGTGTGACAAAGGAGTCAAGGGTCTTTTTTGACAGCCAGGTTTCTGTGAGGGCTAGAACATCTGGATGATGTTGCAGCATCCAGCATTGTAGGGTTGCTACCTTTTTGGGCAGGCTGCAGATATTCATTGCGGCCATTCTTAGCCCCTGGTGTGAGGAGCTAGGGTTGTGTGGGATGTGACCCGGGTTGGGATTGCCTGAAATTAGTAGCAGTAGCAGTAGAGCAAAGATTCTGAGGAGGGCTAGAACTCATTGTTTGTTGGTATTGGCATGATGCTTCTTGATAGAGGTGCCGCTTGTGCAAGGGATGTTCAGGGCGATAAGGGTAGGGAAGGAGAGAAACATAATTTGACATGGAGAATGATGGTGGAAGATGACAGCTGTGAGATGAGTGGGGGGACAAGTGGGCTATAGTGAATGGGAGAGTGGGTGGGAGCCGATGCTGTGTAGGGGGTTCCCACAAAGATGGGCCATGGGCGAAGGGCTGGGCAGTCCCTGAAGAAGGATGACAACAGTACAACAGTACTGTACTTAGTTTGCTCATAAGAATCTGACGGTTACATAGAAAAACATAGAATTTGATGGCAGATAAGGACCGCTTGGCCCACCCAGTCTGCCCATTTCCCTACCTACTGTATAAGCTGCAGATCCTAGTTAACCAGCAGCCTACTTCTTCCTACCCCCACCCCCCAGAATTGCCTTATGACTATCCCATGCATGCTTGAATTCCACCACTGATTTTGACTCCACAACCTCCGGAAGGCCATTCCATGCATCCACAACCTCTCTGTGAAAAATACTCTTAAATTACCTCTGAGCCCCCTATCTTCTTCAAATTGTGCCCTCTTGTTCTTGCACACCCTTTTTGAAAGATGCTACCCTCTTGGACTTTGTTGATTCCTTGAGGTACTTGAAAGTTTCAATCATGTCCCCTCTCCCTCCTTTCCTCGAGGCTATACATATTAAGCTCTTAAGTCTCTCTTCATATGTCCTCCGGTGCAGACCCTGCACCATTTTAGTTGCCCTCCTCTGGACAGCTTCCATCCTGTCTATGTCTTTATGGAGATTGGGTCTCCAGAACTGCACACAGTACTCCAGATGGGGTCTCACCAGCTGTCTGTACAGAGGGATAATAACTTCCTGTTTTCTACTGGTGATGCCTCTCCCTATGCATCCCAGTATCCCCCCAGCCCTCCTTGCTGCCTTCTCACATTGCTTGCCCACCTTTAGGTCATCTGATATGACTACCCCCAGGTCCCTTTCCATTTTTGTTGTTGTTAGTATCTCTATGTTTCTATGTTTCTATGTAACAGCAATCAGCAGGATGGGCTATGTGAAAAAGGATGGCCTATCGGCAGAAGGGAGGGAGCAGAGAACCAGAGTCAGTATATGGGGTGCGGAGACACAGCCATAATTGTAGTGAGCTCTGTGGTGCAGCGATAGAGTGGTGGGCTTTGATGCATTAGGTACCAGGTCCTAATCTCGAGGCAGGCGGCTCTGGGTGAGAACTAGAGATGCCCTCGGTCAGGGGTGAAGAGGTGCCTGGGGAGGGCTAAAAGGCTGGAAACAGACAGCGCAACAGTGAATCCTAGAGGTGGAAGTAGGAATGGCACTGCAGGGTGTGTGGATGAGGGCGGGTGGCAGTGATGGGCTAAGTAGGGGGGTGGGGTGAGTAGTCTATGAGAGCAGGGGTAGAGAGGAGAATAGGATTGGGAGTCTTGGGTGAAGACAGAGATGCAAGATGGAGATAGAGAGTCTCAGGTAGAGCACAAAGTGGGAGAGGATACAAGAGGTATGGAGCTTGAGGGATATGAAGGTCCCCCAGTGGCTGATTTCTATAACCTGCTAATGGTAGACTGGGACCTTAGAAAAAATAGATACAGGAAGTCACATGACAGGGGAGGCCCTTAAATTAAAGGCTGAGCTTGGGTGGGAGGGTGACTGGGGTTGGCATTGCAGTTGACACGCAGTGTCAACGGGCTAACAAACCTCACAAAGAAGCTGGCTGGAGAAGGTTGCAATTACCTATTGGTGCTCCACGATGGCTCCTGCCCTTGTTGTGTGTGCTCCTGGGCTGGGTATGTTGTGACTGGGGAAGGGGGAAGTCCAGAAGCCTATAAAGGGACAGGGAGAACAAAGGGGTTACTTAGTATGCAGCAGGAGCATTCAGCTCAGTCTGTACTGCGCATGCTCGGGTTGTTGGTCCCCAGTCCCCATATCGGGCTCTACTGCGCATGCGCAAATCCTCCGACTAAGATGGTGAGGAAATGCTAGCAAACAGACCAAACAGCAGGTAAACAACCCCTTAAATGCAGATAAATTGTACAGTCTCATATTGTGTAGATATAGGGCTCCACTAAAAATAAGATGCCATTTCTTCTGTGAACTATCCAGGCTAAATATATAGCAATCAGCAGGCATATTCCAGGAAAACACATTGTAAAAATGTGTAAAAGGAAGACCACATTGAAACTGCTGCTCCACAGATCTGCATTGTGCAATTCATTAGAAATAATGGATAAAAGCATCCCAAAAGCTCTTCGCAGCCATATTGGCTCTGACCCGAGTTTGTTTTTATTTATCATGTGTTCATAATATTATTAGTTTTTCTAATATAGATATAAAACATTTTTATAGAGTTCATATTTACCAATATATATGAACTCCTTATTCGTACTCCTAAATTTACTTCTTGCTGTTTTTTTCTTGGTTGTTTGCTGTTTATAGAGATTTCTTATTATTATTGCTGTTTTTGTTCCTTTTTAGCTCACTTATTTCTTGCCTTCTTATTTTATTGTTAGTTCACATTTTGTTATGCTTTAGGTAAAATGTCTTTTAATACCTATGAAGTTGCATCCTGGAATGTCAAGGGGTCAGGATCCCCAATTATAAGAAAAAAATACTAGGCTATCTGAATGAGAACAAAACAGATATTGCCCTATTGCAGGAGACTCATTTGCTACAAGAAGAAGCCATTAAACTGGCCAGGGGCTAGGTAGCCTAGGTGGAATTTAGCACCTTCATAACAAAAAAGAGAGGGACGGCCATTTTAATTAGAAAAGGAGTGAATTTTGTAAAATACAAACACCAGTCAGACCCAGAGGGGAGATACCAGATACTATGGGGAACCATTGATGGAAAGAAGGTTGTTATTTGCAATTATAGATCGAGGGAGCGCTCCTGACCAATCGGAGCGCTCCTTTCTTCTGCACGTGAGGCACTTTTATTCCACAAAGAGCATCTCATGCACAGGTGCCCTGGAAACAGACACATTCTGAGAAGTTTATTTTTTTTTTAAATATATTATTGCTCGCTCTCAATCAATAGTATATTAATACGTCCCTCGGAGCCACTCATTGCTGAAATGAGTGGTTTCACCTGCCTTCAGTTGACCAGATCAGCTCAGCCCGCTCGCTGTCTCACTCCAGCTGAAGCAGCGTGAAACCACCTGCTTCAGCAGCGAGGCCCAAGGATGTATTAACAGATACATTTATGCCCATAATGAGAATAGAGCTTTTTCTTTGAGCATCCAACAACTGCCTCCTCTCTGGGGTGGGTAGTGGGCTTGCATCGCCTTGTAGAGGCAACTGGCGGAGGCCAGCCACTACAGTGGCATGCACATCGGGGGAGAGCGCCAAGTGGCATCAGCGCTTATGTGCTTGGACACCATTGCACATCCGGCTCTCCACAAGGGAGAAAAAGTGGAATAAATTGTGGAGGGCGATCTTTGCAGCTGATGGCCATGCCTTGCGCCCCCAGAGAGACCTGAGAGGGGCGTGTACCCAGTGGGTGCAAGAGCAAATAAAAAAGGCCGTCTCACTGAGGGAGTGGGTTCGTGTGGCCCACACACACGACTGGGTCTGGGGATGCAGGCCAGTGGCCGGAGATCGTGGGGCCTCTCTGCCGAGGAGCAAAAATAGTAATATGTTAAAAAAAACAAAAAACTCTTTAATGCAGAACATAACTTTATGGAATGGGTTAAAAAGAAATCTATTGAATATTTTGAACACAGTGACAATGGAAACATTTCAGCTGCCTCTCTACGGGATGCATATAAAGCATTCTTAAGAGGAAGGATAATTAGTTATGCCACTAACAAGAAACAAGAGACGCAGAAAGAATAGGAAGTAAAAGAAAATAATCACAGACAATTGGAAACAGACTATAAAAAGCCCAGGAAAAAGCACCAGTTACTGCACAGGGTTGCTGTTTTAAAATATGAAATCAACAAAATCTATTCATTAAAAGCAGAGTTTGCCATTACTAGAACAAAACAAGCCTACTGGGAAGCAGGAGAGAAGGCAGGCAAACTCCTAACTTTTAGATTCAAGAAACAACAATCTCGGGCTCTAATCTTTTTAAGGTAAACCTTAATATCCCCAAACTAGGAAACATAGAAAGAGAGTACCTAAATAAACCAATTTCTTTAGAAGAAATTACTACAGCAAGTAAAGAATTACCATAAAACAAGACTCTGGGACTGGATGGAATATTAAATAAACTACATAAGATACTAAGCCCTTTTCTTCCTAAATATGTAGGTCAAACTTTTGAGGAAGCACTAACTAACAAAAAAAAAAACCACAAAAAAACCAACTACATGAATCTCCGAACAAAGCTTTCATTACACTAATACTCAAAAAGGATGAAGATTTCCTGAATTGTGAAAATTACAGGCCTATTTCACTTCCTAATGGCAATTACAAGATTTTAGCAAAAATCCTTGCAAAAAGGCTCACAAATGTCATTCTTAATCTAATAGGAAAGGAACAGACAGGGTTTATCCATGTGAGAATAGGAACAGAGACTGTTAGGAGGCTGAGTAATACAATATGATCAACAAAGAAGTCTAAGACACCCTCAGTCATTTTGGCTGTGGATTTCTTTAAAGCATTTGATTCACTAAGCTGGGAATACTTATACAATATCTTGGAGGAAATTAACTTGGCCACCAATTTTCTAAGATGGGTCAACAAGACCTTATACAATGCACTCAAAGTAGAAGTTATTACAAATGAAGTAATTTCTACAACCTTCGAGTTACATAAAGGTATGAGGCAGGGTTGCCCCCATCCCCGTACCTTTTCATCTTTGCACTTGTCCCACTTATTAAAATTAGAGACGAGTTGAAAATTGAAGGAATAAAAGATAGGGAAGTTCCGGAGTAAAATATAAGCAGATGATTTGTTGATAATAGTCAAGAATCCCCAAGACTCTATTCAAGAGGTTAATAGATTATAACAGTAATTTGCTTCATTCTCTGGTTTAGGGGTTAATTGGGTTAAAACTTAGATAATGTTTTTAAACATCAGGTAACAGGATATTCCTGTTCTTGGGTACCTTAAACACTATTCGATTAACATTGACTCCTTAATGTACATGGCCCTACAAATCCCTAAAAATACTAGGAATAGTATAGATTTGAACTACTCTCACGTCCTTAAAAAAATTGAGGCAGATCTCACTAGATGACAAAAACTCAATTTATTCATCTGGAGTAAGATAAATTAGTTGAAACTGATGGTCCCCCAAGATTTTCTATCTCTTCCAGAACCTACCATTACTCCTAAGCAAGAAAATCTTTGCTAAATTAAACAAAATCATTAAGAAATTCACATGGGAAGAAAAGCCCTCGAGATTGTCCCTTGCTACGCTCAGACGAAATTGGAGAGAGGGTGCTTTTGTCTCCCCTGGTGGGAAAACTACCATCTCACTTTTCTGTTGAAGCAAGCAGTTCTTTACTTATCTTACCCACCTTACCCAAATATACCACTGTGGTTAACAACTGAACAACAATTAATATTTCCCAGTAAACTTTTTGATTTGCTTTTTATACCTACACTGCTTAAAATTAGGGACAGCCCATATATAATGAGTTCTACTAAATGTATACAGACAATTAGGAAACTCCTGTATATCTCTTCCCTTCCAACAGAGTTAAACACTCTATGGAACAACTCACATATTCTCTACAATAATAAACCATTGGAAGGCTTAGTCTAGGCCCACTAAGGAATTAGTAATGTAAATGACAGATTCTGAAACTAAAATCCTGCTCCCATTTACAGATACTAAAATGCAATATAAGCTGCACAGGTTTCAGTTTACAAAATACGTGTAGGTATGGAAAGCCTTAGTAGATGTGGAGTTGGATAAGAACCATAAATTATTAGAAAACAAAGACTGGAATTCAATAATTAAGATAGCTTTGCTTAGGAAGGATACTCGTTTGGTTTATAAATATATTTCGGAGGACATTAACAATGTCAGTAAGGTAGAACATGTTAAAAGAATGTGAGAAGAGGAATTAGACATGCCCATTCCCCTTGAAGAATGGTCAGAAGTTTGGCAAAATGCATATTGTAGCTGTAAAGAAGTTCAGGGTAGGACTATTCAGTATAAGATTTTACGTCACTATTATAATACCCCTGATAAACTCAGAAGCATGGGATATTCAGTAAATGGAGAGTGTTAGAGATGTTACTCTCCCAATGCTGGTCTTCTACATATGTTTTGGAGTTGCCCACCCATAGCGCAAATTTGGAATGAAGTCCACAAAACATGTGAAAAGATAGTTAATGGTAAAATCCTTTTTTCACCCTAATTTTTTTATTAATGGAATCTCATCCATGTTGAAAAATCTAATGAACGATCAAATACACTGGATACTAGTAGCATTCTTGTCCTCTAAAGGCTCCTTTTATCGAAATGGAAATTTCCTCAAATTCCCACTTACAAAGAGCAGTATTAATTTTTAAAATTGCTTTAAAAACATATCTTTTCACTTTGGCTTTTTCTTTATAGTTCTGATTGTTTAATGTTGGATTTTCTTGTTTTATTTAATCTGTACAGCGCCTTGATTTTGAAAGGCGCTCTAAAAATAAACATGAATTGAATTGAATTGAATATTACAGCTTGAGTACAGTAGTGAATAATGAAAGAAGTTCCTTTCTTAGTTCAGGGAATTTAAATTGCTTTGATAAGACATGGTCTCCCTTTCTAAAGATGCAGCTTAACTTATAGACGTCTCCTATTTTTTTTTTTGTCTGTTTTATAAAATTGCAATCGAGTAGGTATAATAATACCTAAATTTATGCCACAGATTTGTCTTACAGTTTTAGATACTGGGGGTCAGATATTCAAAGCATAGCACAGTGCACAAACCAGTAGCGTGGGAATAGCGTGGGAATTGCGAAGAGTGGCCATATTCAAAGGACCGGGTAGCACCTGCAAACTGCATTAGCGCAGGGCAAACTGATAATGTATGCAAGATGCAAAGGGGGGGACCTGCATGCACATGCAATGGAATATTCAAAGCTATAGCACCACGCTAGGACACATAGCGCAACATGTAGCGCAGCACTAGCTACCGTCTATAAAAGGCTGGTCTTAACTCAGGGCAAACCACCTAGGGGGAGAGACCACAACACAGATTGAGAATGAGTGCTGTACCAGTAGCTGTGATGCTGCCATTCATGGTAGCAGTAGTGGAGGAGGAGGAGGAGAAGGGAGCAGGCCCAACATGGGCTGAAACGCAGGCTGAGGAGACAGTATGCTGCAAACAGGTGGCACCGGCCCATGGTCTCCTTTGAGACCCTGCCAGATGAGCACATCACTGGCCGGTACAGGGGAGTGTTGAGGCAGCTATGTGAACTCCTGCATGAGCAACTGCACCCCAACACCAGACGCAGCCATGCCATGACAGTAGAGGAGAAGGTGACAGCAGCGACATGCTTTCTAGCCACAGGGACGTTCCAGTGACCAACGGGGGACACCATTGGGGTATCACAGTCTGCAACCTCATGCCTCCTGACCCAGTTCCTAGAGGCTTTCCTGCCACACGCTAGAGAGTTCATAGTATTCCCCAGCACAGCAGCAGAGTGCAGAGAAACAATTCAGCAATTCCATCAAGTTCTGCGCCTACCAGCAGTACTGGGTGTCATTGACTGCACCCATGTCCCCATCCGTGCACCACTTGGTGATGGTGGTGATGTATACATACACAGGAAGGGGTACCACTCCATCAATTGCCAGGTGGTGTGCAATGTGACTTGGCGCATCAGCAATGTCTATGCGCAGTACCCCAGTAGTGCTCACGATGCCTTCATCTGGCACCAGTCCCAGCTCTGCCAGGCATTTGAGGAGGGCAGGATACCCAGTGGGCACCTAGTCGGTGAGTAGCAGCTGACAAAGCACACACCACAGCATGGATGGGGACAGGCATGGGAGGCTGGGAAG
This sequence comes from Neoceratodus forsteri, assembly GCA_016271365.2. Taxonomy (NCBI): domain Eukaryota; kingdom Metazoa; phylum Chordata; order Ceratodontiformes; family Ceratodontidae; genus Neoceratodus; species Neoceratodus forsteri. The sequence goes on from CM057450.1 coordinate 1,508,804,755, forward strand.
GGGTGTGGGAGGGCAACACAGGGATGCATGATGGCAGCAACAGGCAGACAGCAGTACAACACTAACAGGTGCATATCTCCCGACAGGGGACAATGCCTATCCCCTGCAACCCTAGCTGCTGACACCGGTACCCCAGCCAGCCACAGTAGCCAAAGAGCATTATAACGAGGCACATGCCAGCACCAGCAACATCATAGAGAGGGTGTTTGGCATACTGAAGATGCGCTTCCGTTGCCTAGATACATCAGGTGGTGCTCTACAGTATAGGCCTCAGAAGGTATGCCGTATCTTTCTAGCCTGTTGTATGTTGCACAACATGGTGATGAACCATGGGATACAGGCGCCTGAACTGGAGGAACAGGCCGACAGTGATCCAGAGCCAGTGGTAAGGGAGATAGTGGAGCAACTTGAGAGGAGGGATCCTTGCATGGCCCGCAGGGCCATAGAACACAGGGCCAACATCATCAGGACACTGTCACAGGCCAAAGGGCGAGTACAGACTGCACAGCAATATGAAACAGTACAATGGTGAATGTTTAATGTGAACAAACAACCACGACAGTGACAACACTAATCAGAGCAGGTGCACAACAAACTGGAACAGAATGCATGTGAGTGTGAGCGGTGCAATGCGTGAGGTGTGCAGGTCACACAGAGAGTGGACACACAGCCATGGCATGGTGGAATGGGCGATGCCCAATGTGTGGTGGCAGTGTGAGGAGGGCCTCCATGGCTGTGCCAGTGAGGTAGTGCATGTGACGGAGTGCGGGGGTGTGCGTGTCAGTGTGTGTGCATGTGTGTACAAGGGTGTGGGTGTGCCAATGTGCACACAGGGGTGGCGACCGTGCACAGGTGCAGGTTGACCATACCCATCACCGACGACTACCACCACGCACATGACGCACACCATGGGAGTGGGTCACAGAACCAGAGGTGCTTTGTGCTGAGGATACATTGGGGGAGGACCACAGTGAGGCAGGCAGGGTGGACCGCATGTGTCCCCGTCAACCAGCGGAGCCCAACAGGGCAGACAGATGTCCACTGGATGCCTGTAGATGTGCCTGATGCATTTGTGCTGGGGCCAGTGGCAGCCCTGCAGCCACGGGTGGCACACCTGTGGGTCCCTGTGCCATGGGCAACCTGACCACCCTGCACATCCTGGCAACCCCCATGCACCCCGCTCAGCACAGTGGTGAGGTCGACCACTGCAGCCATGAGCCTGATGAAGCTGCAGTCCAGCGCAGCAACCACATGGCCCACCCTGTCCTCGGCACACTGTTCCACATGGGCAAAGCCCAGGGACATGGACTCATGCATCAGCGACAGCTCATGCTTGAGCTCCCTCCACAGGCCATGCAGGTCCATCCAAGCTGGGACATCAGTGCAGCCTGGAGCAGCGGGCAGGCCCTCGGGGCATCATGCTCCAGGGGCACAGCCCCTCCTATGGTGGCTGGCACTGGGGCCTGCAGCTCCACAGTGTCGGGATGCTGGTGCACTGGCGGCATGTCCTGCCACTGCAGTCCACTGGCGATGTACTGTGGTTCCAGAGGGCCCTGTCCCACAACCCATGGGGGACACCACATGTCCAGCAGTGCACACACATTCCCCATATGGCCAGCCACAGGCTGACCACCCCCTGGCACCTGTCTGCATGCTGTGCCTAGCCCCACCCCATACCCCCCTCCACAGGCTCATCCACTGGCAGGAGGTAAGAACCCTCTGACACATCTATGTCAATATCACTTGTCACAGTCACCTGCCCACCACCCAGATCCTCAACCTGGGCATCCTCCAAGGTGGCACTGTAGTCTAGTGCCCCACCTGCAGTGGGGCCTCCCCTCCCCTGCCAGCTGTAACAATTCTCCATGGGTGTGCCACACATGGTGCGGCCCTGGGTGTCCTCGTCCACCACCCAGGCTTGATGTTGATGGCAGGTTGTCCTCCACCTCCACCTCCGCCTCCACCGGTCCCGAGGCAGCCATCCCGGCATGGTCCTGGTGCAACGCTGCCCCTGCACATGCCACTGTGGAGGAAAAAAGACAGAGTCAGTCACTCATACACACAATGTGCGTGCCACCACCACCACTGCCACCCGAACATGCACACCCTAGGACACGTGCCACCCACTGTAGATGTGCACACCTCACACACCACCCCCACGGCAATATCCTCTGGCCACATGCACCCAACCTCTCCATAGTGTGCATGCATACTCGTCCCTTGTGCATAGTGTGCACAGCACTGCAGCCCCACAGTGCACCCCAGGCTTGGCCACAACACAAACACCCTGTGCCACCACACCGTGCAGGGTCCACACATGTGGATACAGACCTGCCCTGGGCAGTGTGAGAGCCATTAAACACCCACCACCCAGTACACCTGCGGCAGCCACTGGGCACAGTGTGGATGCCACCATGGCCACGAGTAGGTCCTCCTCCCTCTGCTGTGCTGTTTGAGGGCCACCACCTGTTCGAATCCTGTCACATAGCTACTGTGCCGCCTCCTCCTCTTTCACCCAGTGCAGCAGGTCGCTCCAGCACTTGAGCACTGCCTCGGTTGTCCTGCCATGACTGCTGACTGTGTTCACCCCAGCAGTGACCTCCTCCCATGCCTGGTGCACTACTGCATCCATGGTCTTGTGGTGCCACAGCACCAGCTCCCTCTCCTTAGCACCATGCACAATGGTCTTCAGTTCCTCCTGTGAGAAGTGATGGGCACGTATCCATTCAGGCCATGCCGCAATACCTATGGGAGAGATGGAAAAGGACATGTGTTACCAGCTGTGGCATGCCTGTGTTGTGTCACACACGCGCAACAGCACGTGCATGCCACCACCTAGTGTGGCATAGGTTGCATGGATCTGGCACTGGCCAATATGTGCATGTACAGCATGCACACAGCCACAGTGTGCTGCGGCCACCCCTGTGTCAGTGTTCGGATGGTACATACTGGACCCACAAGGGCACTGCCTTTGCCCATGGCTGACATGTGCACCCCAGGACAGGGCCACCCCAACAGCCGCCATCTTGCACTGTACCATGCCATCCTAGGGGACATGGGCATTGCACACTGGATGAGGACATGGGGAATGGCATGCATGCAATGGCAGGCTACCAGACACAGGCCACATGGAGCTGTCAGTGACACACTGCCTGGTCTGTGACCCCTGTGCCATAGCTGTGTACCACCGTCGGAGCATTTGTGACCCTCCACGTCCCACATCCAGGGCGACTACCGAGGTGGCATGGACCCCATGGCAGTTAGCCACTATTGCGGTGCACACCCGCAGTCCGCGGTGGGGCACCCCTGCACCTGACTGGCACCCACAGGCACCTGGCACAGGCTGACACAGGGGCACGGTCATTGTGCAAAGTCTGGTGTGCTGAACTGCCATTCTTATGGCACTGTGCACCATTGCACAGCACCATGCATGCATCTTGTCCTGCGGTTGGTGGACCTGTCCCCATCTGGTACGGCTGTGGACTGCAGGTACGCAGGGCATATGCCCCAGGCCTGTGTTGTGCCAGTGCCATTCCAACATCTCTCTGGAAGCTATACAGACCTTCCTCCCACTGCTTTCCCTCCTGTTGCATGTCTCCTTCAGTGTCGTTCGCTCTCCTGCAGTGTCTGCTGTATGCTGCAGTCCCACAACACAACACAACACCAGTGGAGCACTGATTGTCCTTTTATAGCCCAGCTGGGCAATCCAGTCTGGTATGCATGCAAATCATAGGATAATGATATGCTAATCACAGTGTTTGCGTCATGCATGCGCAAGTACTCTCATTTGCATATTCTGGTTGAATATGGGCCTGATTAGCGCCAGGCAAGCAGCTTAGTGCCATGCAAATGGCAGCGCTGGGCAATGGGGAGGCCAGTGTCATGCTGTCCTGGTAGAGCAGTGCTATGTGGCATAGTGCAGCAACCACGCATGCCCGTGAAGCCCCAGTTCTGTGCTAGCAGCCAGGTATAGCACGGCATAGTGCAGCACTATCCCACACAGTGCAGAACACTGCACATGCATGGCACTGTGGCCCAGGGTCATGGGGGGTCTCACACGCACTTTGGGGCTGCTTCCGGGTAGTGCCGCACTACGTCACATGATAACGTGGTGCTACAGCACTGTGATTGTGGGGGCAGGGTCAGTGCAGTGGTACAAGTGGCAGACAGTGTGTGATTCATTGACAATGCCAGGGGGTAGGCGGCAATGGGCAGTGGTGCACCAGGACAGGCATTGGGGGCGGTGGAGACAGCCAACCTGGTTGAGCTGGTCCAGAAGAGGCACCGGTGGCTCTTTGGGGAGGTCAGGGAGGGGGACATCCCACGCATGCAGGTGTGGGCCTCAGTCGCCAGTAAGCTGTGTGCCCGCATGGGCATCTCCCACGATGCAAAGAAGTGTAGGCACAGATACACTGACCTGTGATGGCGGTAGAGACAGCAGCTTGAGCGCCACAAGCGCATGGTGCGTGAGGGCACTGTGCCTGTGCCAAGTAAGTTGCAATGCACATTGACACCTGCTATCTTGTGCGTGTTGAGCTTCAAGTGTGCCTTGTGTGTGTGTGTGTGTGTGTGTGTGTGTGTGTGTGTGTGCGCATATGTGTGCTACTCTGCATGGTGCTTGGGCGCATGTGGCACGGGCGGGGACTCACATGTTGGCCCCCTAGGGTGGCATCACAGTACATGGTGTGTGGCGGCATGCACAGTGGGAGCATGGTGCATGTTGTGGCCATCGGGGTGGCATGGGTGTGGATGATGGATTGGGACATGGTTGATGGCGGGTCCTGGTGCAGCACCAGCCTGTGGCCAATGGCACCGTGGTGCAGGGGTCCTGTTCCTGGGAGAATGTTGACCTACACACAAGGGTGTGTGTGGACTATCGCAGGACAGCTGCCACTGGCACTGTTGCACCACTGCGCCACCTTGATGACATTTTGTAAGTGCCTGGTGAATGCTCAGTGGGCAATGCTGCCCTCTGTGTGGGTGTCCTCCATGTTCAGCCACTGACCCTGGGCGTCCCTGTGTGTGCAGTGTTGTTGGGGTTGCATGTGCATCTTGCTGTGCTGCACGTGGTGTATGCTGTGTCATGCTCTAACACCAATGTTTCACCTGTCCTCTGTAGAGCAGACCGAGCAGCTCAGGGCTGGAGGAGGGGTCCGGGACGTGACCCAGGAGCATCAGAAAGGCAGCCCGAGGGTGCCGACCATGCCGCAGTGGGCGCAGGAGAGCAGCCCTGAGTGCAGTGGCGTGTTGCATGAGTACCTGTCTTGTTGCTCTGTGCTGTTTCACTGTGCTGTGTATCTCATTCTGTGTCCTGCCACTGACTGGTCTGCTGTGCTGCACATCTGTGTTGCAAACCACAGCCAGGTGATGGCTGTCTGGCCACTGTGCCCTGGGGGAAGGGGCTGTGTCGGCTTACATTGCTGTGAGGGTTCCAGATGGTGGTGGGGGCCCTGGTGGCTGGTGTTCGGTGGGGCTCACATGCTCATCAGTTGCCATGCCCACCTCTGCAGTGCAGTCTGCTCTGTCCCTCTGACCCCCCCACAGATCGTCCACATGTGCAGAGTTGGCATTACCTAGCTGTCCTGGGGCTTCACTGGACAGGGCTGCATAGCGCCGCCTACATGCCTGTTGTGGCTGTGGGACACCATGCCCCATGCCTTCCAGGCATCCCTCTCATCCTTTTGTCCACCAACCGTGGAACATTGCCTGTCATACTGTGGTACATATTGGTGATGTGTGGAACACGTGGTGGAATACTTACCTGGGTAGCTCATGACACTGTTACAGTGTTGCATTTATGTTTTGAGGGCCTGTTATTACTTTACTAATATATTATGTGCATCGTTTACTATGGAATGTTGCATTACAATGTTGACCTTGGCTGTGGAATATGTCCTCACAGGGTGGAACAGGGGGCTTTTGCCCCGTGGATTGAAGGATGTTCCTTGTACTGTGGTACAGTTGTGAGGTATGCTTTCAGTGGCCTTGCTTGGTGGCATGTGTCAGCCTATCACTGCCAACATCTGTACCCTGGCTGCCTGTTGTTCCCTGGCCTGGGTCGGTCATTGGCAGGCCACTGTCACAGTATGGTGCTGCTCCAGCTTGCCTTCTGTTGTTGTTGTTGCTGTGCTCTGCATTATGGTACATTGCCATCTGTCAGTGGGCAGTATGTCCTGAGGTGTGGGTGCCCGTGTGCATGTTGTGGCATGGCCTTTGCACCCAGCTCTCCGGGAGTCCAGCTGTGTGTTTGCCCTGTCTCGCTGTGTGCTGTGCCGGGGTGGGCGGTGTCACCTGTGCCATGGTGCTGTCGGGCATGTCGTCGTCATGTATGTTGGGGTTTGGGTTGGTGCCTGTGTCACCCAGGCCTGCCGTGTGGGCACCTTACAGGTTGGCCTACCGGTGTGGCACTCACCTCCACTCAGGACTGTCTGTCGGGACATGCTGTCCATCCCTGTATGGCCACCTGTGGCAGCTGTCAGCCTCCTGGCTGGTGTCCCATCCTCACGGTCTCCCCCTTCCTCTTGTAGGTCCACTCCAGGCATCACTGTGAGTGACCAGGCCAGAGGAGTCAGAGGGGATGGAGGACCTGATGTGCTGCATCGTCCACCAACAGAGGACTGTAATCGAGCAGCAGGCCATCTTGATCACGGAGACAAGGAGGGTGGCAGCTGTGTTGGAGGCTTGGCTCCCAGATCCGGCAGGAAGTTAGCCATGCCCTTCTACCCGTTCTGTGTTGTCATCCCCCCATGCCAGGCATTGTATTTGTCCCCTGGCCCTTGTTCCTGTGTCCTTGTGTGCAATCTTCTCCCCTTTACACCCTTCCCCTGTGCCTTAGCGTACATTGTACATAGTTGTATACTTGTTTGACGTTGCTGCCTTGGGTGTGCTCATTGTTGTTTCCATGTTGCTGTTCCAGTGATGGTCTTCTTGTTGCTTGGGTTTTGTGTTGGGGGGGTGCATAGCTTGTCACATTGTGGGTACTGTTGCATTGTCTTTCTTTGGTATGGGGTGAGTTGGCGGGAGGTGGTTGGGACATATTTTGTTTGGTGTTTGGGTTTGACTTCCATTTACTATTGCATTTCTTCACTGTTCTGTTCCCTATACCATTTTGATTTGCTTATTTACTATTACATTTCATTTATTACATTCTACTGTGTCCTGTGTCATTCTTGGGTGCTAGGGTTTCACTTGGTTTGTGCTGTTCCTTGGGTTCCCCACATGGGTCAGGTTGTTTCCATTCCCGTACATGTGTCATCATCCGGGATGTGCACTGTGCTCTGCACCTGGGACCTCATTCCAGCCTGTATTTCTTTGCATGTCCCAGGGTCAGGCTATCTCAGCTCTACACTGTTTCCTTTGTGTGTTTGCACTGCCTGCCTGGGTGCTATATTCAGTGCTGTCTTATTTGCTATATTCAGTGTTGTCTTATTCCCGGGCTATGTTTTGCCCTGCATTCCTGGCCCTGTTTGCCCGGCTTCCTTTGCTTGCTATATTCAGCTGGCTTTGCATAGTGCTATTCCTTTTAAATATAGCTTGCATTTTGCTCCGGGCTGTGTTTGCACGCCGGGCAGTGCTAATCTTGACCCGGGGCAAAGCTTTGAATATCTGGTCGTGGGATCCCATATATACACGTTTTTATTTATTATGATACATTATATTAACTGTTTATTATTATAATATGTTCAATGTGCATAAGTTGTATATGTATTCCAAGGGGGGACATTTTCAAAGGAAATTTGCCGGCACAACTCCCAAAATGTGCTGCTGTGTGACATTAAAACAACAGAGATGCATCGTGCAAATCTGGATGCACCACAACACAATTATAATTTATGAGCACATTTGGAGGGAGCATTCCCATGAATGTGCCATGCATCTCTATATTCAGCCCAAATGGGCAGCACATCTGTTGCACATCTTCCAAGATGCGGCCCCCAAAGATAGGCATAAAAGGAGTTGGCCTAACTGCAAGCCACACATAGGCAGCCAGCAGAGCGGTATTAGCAGAAGAATGGATGGGGCAGCTTTCCTAATGGTGGAGGTAATTATAATAATAATAATTTTATTTGTACAACGCCTTTATATTTCCAAGGCACCTTACAGCTTAAAACAATTTAAAACAAACATTAAAATCCAAACTCTTAAACATAAATAAAAAATCATATTCAGAATTCAACTTAGTTTTCTACAAAGGCCCTTTGCCAGAGAAAAGTTTTTAATCCTCTCTTAAATTCCTCCACGGAGGTGCACTCCCGTAACTGATGGTGTAGAGAATTTGAAAGGGTGGGCGCAACATAAGAAAAGCTCTAGAGCCAGATGATTTAAGGTTCACCCTTGGAATCTCTAGCAACCCCTTGTCGGACGAGCGGAGTGATTGACCAGGGGAATAGGGAACCAGAAGTTCTTTCAGATAGGCCGGACCCTGACCGTGAAGGGCTTTGAAAGTCAGTAAGCCGACTTTAAAGGTGATCCGCCACTGTATAGGCAGCCAGTGCAGTTCACGTAACTCCCGGGGTAATATGACAGGATCTACTAGAGCCTGTCAAAACCTGGGCAGCTGCATTCTGCACCAGCTGCAGGTGGCGAATTTCAACCCCTGAAAGTCCAAAGTAAAGGGAGTTGCAATAGTCCAAGCGCGAGGACACAAAGGCGTGGACCAATGTTGGAAGGTCATCATACAGAACCAGATGCCTAACTCTGTCGATGAGGGGTGTGAGGAGACAGGTGGAACAGCAGTGTGGCCATGGAAGGATCCGTAGGCAGTATGCCCAACAGAGACAGTACCGTGCCCGTGTCACCTATGAACAGCTGACTGACACAGAGATTGTGGGCCAGTACCGACTCAACAGGGATATTCTGAGACAGCTCTGTGAGCTGTGCCATGATGACCTGCAGGCACCTACCAGAAGAAGTCATACCATGTCGGTGGAGACAAAGGTGACAGTAGCAATGTGCTTGCTCACCACAGGCACCTTCCAGATACCAATGGGTGACACCACTGGTATCACACAGTCTGCCATGTCCCATCTCTTCACACAGTTCCTCAACGTCCTGCTGCCACATGCTTTGGAGTTCATCCCATTCCCTAGCACACAGGTAGAGTATACAGAAATCATGCAGCAATTCCACAGGGAGGCACACATGCCAGGCATGATAGGGGCCATTGACTGCACCCATGTGGCTATCAGGGCACCACCTGGCCCAGACGGTGTGGCATATGTCAATCCGAAGGGCTACCATTCTATCAACTGCCAGGTGGTGTGCAATGCCACAGGGCGCATCACCAATGTCTGTGCCACGCACCCTGGGAGTACACATGATGCATTCATCTGGCACCAGTCGGCCTGGTGCCACAGGTTTGAGGATGGGGACATCCCCACTGGCCTCCTAGTGGGTGCGTTGGGCTGGACTCCATGCCCACACCAGGTACATTGTGGCATAGCACATAGCTGGTGGTAGGGTGGGGGGTTGGGGAAGAGTGACAAGGACAGTGCAATGGCAAACAGCCATGTTGAACTGTGGAACCTGGGGTCCTGCTGGACTGGGACACACAGATACAGAGATAGTGGTGTGTAGGGCCACAGGGTGAGCAGGGCAGGGATGGAGAACATCAGCCACATGTGGCAGTGCGAGAAGCAACAGATGTTGCCAGCCACCACCATTGTCCAGGAGATGGATGTGGACAATGGCTGGACAGGACAGTGGCATGGTGCCCACACAAGCTGGGATTGGGCCCACAGGCCTGGAGAGAGGTTGGCCTGGTTGTGCCCAGCCAGGCTGCAAGCAGAACAGAAATGTGGGGTCCTGCAATGGCAGTACAGGGGCTGCACATGTTGGGAGGTGGGAATGGCAACCAGGTGGACAGGCAGTGGCAGTACAGACAGGCAAAGAAGGGTGGCAGTTGTTACAGGCCATGTGAACACCTGAGTGAAACTAACACATGTCTCTGCCCCCCCAGATGATGGTGCGTACCTTCTCCGACCATGGCTGCTCACCCCCATATGACAGCCCAGCAGCGAGGCCAAGGAAAGGTACAATGAGGCATACACCGCAACACACAACATCATTGAGCGTGTGTTTGGCATGCTTAAAATGTGATTCAGATGCCTTGACAGGTCCGGTGGTGCCCTACAATACAGCCCTGTAAAAGACTGTTGCATATTCCTGGCCAGTTGCATGCTACACAACATGGCCATAGACCATGGAATACCTGTCTATGCACAGGAGCCGACAGTACAGATGAGAATGAACCCCAGGGTGGGGGTGGGCAGCCAATCCTGGAGAGGAGGGACCCTTGATTGGCCTCCAGGGCATGGTGGCACAGGGACACCATTGTGGAGGGGCATTTCGAAAACCAGAGGTGAGTCACCCAGGAGGACCCAACTGGGCAGCAAATCACACAAACACACACACGCAGACACTGCACAGCAGCTGCAGAGTGCACTGCAGAGCACCCACAACTATGCACAGGCATCCACTACAGTGCCACCAAGGATGGGATGGGACACAGTGTCACTGCAGAGACTGGTATGGGTCAGAGGGTATCTGCCAGCACACATGCATGGCAGACACAGTGCTGCACTCATTACACCCATGCCACACAGCACAATACCACTGCCCCCACACATGCCCAGTACAACACACAGATAGCACAGGCAGGCATGACACCAGGGGGTGTGTGTGCCACAGACACATGGCTCTGGCCACTGTCAGCCTGGTACATGGTCAGCAATGGCAGCAGGATACTGGGACATGCCGACTACACCCAGCAGGACTCAGCATGCACCAGTATGACTACCACAGCCATGCCTTGGCTGGGAGGATGCCACAGGCAGGTCAGCAGCCACAAAGGGTGAAGACTCCACCTCAGCTGGGGTTGACACCTGAGACTGTGACTGGGTGCTCATGGGTGTATCAGTCTTGAAGTCCAGATTGGATCCGGGGGTGTTGGGGATGACGTTGGCCGAGGGCAGCATCAGCAGCACTGGGGTCACCTGATACCGTGCTCTGGGGGTGCTTGTGGTTCTTCGCATGGTGCAGCAGGAACCTCTGCAACCAAGAGATGACAGGGATGCAAAGCCCACCGCAATGGCCTGTGCAATCCTGTCAAGTGCAGTAGTCGTGGCCACCTGCAGTTGGCGTCACTTGCCAAGCACCTGCGCGTGTCTCATGGCACCATGCTTATCCATGTGCCCCACCTGTGCCCGCAGTCCATGTAGCTCCTCCCTGAGCACTGTCTGGCTTGCCACAGTTTCTCACAAGCACCAGGTGTGCTTAGCAAGCCTGTCAGAGGGTGATGCATTGGGGGATGGGGGCCACCGGGCGGGGGGGTCCCAGTCTGCTGTGCCACGTCCCTCGTCCAGGAATGCCACACAGGAGGCTGCTGATCGGGTGAGGACTATGTGCGGGCATGCACAGCAGGCCCTGGGGTGGGCTGGACAATGTCCCCCACCAACCGTTGCAGCACCACAATACCCTTCTGGACAGTGCTGGTGTTCCCAGGCCCCACAACAGTGCTGCATCCCCAGCCACTGCATTGGCTGGCAAAGGAGGAACACACAGGGGAGGTGCGTGTGTGGGCACAGGATCACCCGAGCTGTCTGTAGCTGCCTCTGTGTGTACTAAGCCAGTGGGAGGGTTGTTTCTGCCTGTGTGTCCCCCTATTTGTGTGGCATCTTCGTCATCATCCTCCTCCTCCATGGCCAGTGCAAGCACGGTGATGTCCTCCTCCAGAAGAAAACCAGACAAGGGGTCATCATCAGCCAACCCCAGTAGTTGCACCAGCATATATGCTGCACCATGGTCTGCAGCACTGGACATGGCTATGGAGGACGTTGAAGGCACAGCATCATCCTCTGCCGGTACCACGGGGATGGGCACCAGCCAGTGATGCACCCCTGAAGCATGATGGAGCTGAAAGGCAGAAAAACACATGGTGAGTGACACATGGCTGTAATGCAGGTAGACAGCTAGACATGGCTGTGTGTGCATGTGAACCACAGGTGTGCCTGTTTCGCTACACAGGCCTGGGACCAACATTGTGGCATGTGCAGTGCAAACGCACTGCTATTGTGAGACATGCATGTGTCCAGGGGTGCATAATCATGGCAGTATGTGGCACAGTGCCACAATGGACTGGCTGCTGCCAGACCAATGACCCCCCCCCGGCCCTGCCACAGATACTGCCACCCTACTGTGGAACACCTGTCACTGTAGCTGGATGGTGCGTGGGCCCACTATGGATGGCTATGTGGCACCACACATAACATGGAGGCCCCCTTGGGCATGCATAGCCACCTGCAGCCTGTGTTGTCGGGCCACCCCATCCTGGGTCCTGCAGCATGCCAATGGTCATGCACAACGGCACACAGGGTGGCATGTGGGCCCACAGTATGGCTGTGTACTGCCAGCAGACCAGCACGGCACACTCTGGACATGGTTCCGGGCCCTGTGTGGCATAACAGGCACACCTGTGGCTGGCACACACCACCTGCCACAAGGTGTGACACATGCACACTCACAGTGCTGTGATGGGCTTCTCCCAATCTGGAACCCCCACTGGGACACTCTCAATGGACGCCTGATTCATGTTGGCAAGAATCAGCTCCTCAGAGGGTGTGAGGGTTGGTGCAGTGGAGGGGTCACCACCAGTCTGCCTCAGTGAGGTCCGTATGGTAGCGACCTTCTCCCTGGCCCTCCACTTGTAGCTTGTCATGCGTTTCATGCACTTCTGTGGAGTGCGGTTGTACATTCCCATGTGCATTGACATACACTGCCACTTCCTCCCAGCCCTTCTCCCTCTCCTGTCAGGTGCCTGACTTGACAGATGGCAGTGCCTCCCTCTGAAACTATGCCTCCACCAGGGCACGCTGCTCATCTTTGGATAAAGTAGGCCTCCACCTCTTCGACTTCTCCTCATCACTATCAGGCATTCTGTTGTCTGTGGACAGGAATGTGACAGACATGAGCACATATGCCACATGCTCTGGAGTTGAGCAAAGTCCCACAAAATGCAGTACAAAAGAGCCTGTAGCAAAAGGAATGTAAACAAACCTACCTTCCAGGCTGCAGTTCCTGACAGTTACCTGTGGTGTGGTGTGGTGCTTTTCTGGCCCATCTCATGCAAATGAGCTGTGGAGCAGCCAGTAATGAGATGCTAATCAGTTGACTTAAGCCCGGATTGGCTAATGACGTGATTAGCAAACCCTGGTTGAATATTGCAAATTTGCTCCAAGCCTATCTCAATTTGGGCTGCGCATCTGTAACGTGCCGAGCATCTCTGCATGGCACATTTCCCGCGCATGCACAATGCATAGTACTGTAGTTGACATGCGCGGCGGAGCACATCTGATGTTACTTGCCGTGTCTTGCGCATCTCCCTGTGCTGAGCCTTTGCCCTCCATGGAGCATATATGTGGACATGCGCCATGTGGTTGGCTGCCAGTTTGGCATTGTCCATTTATCGTGCCTCTCCCTGTGCTGTGCCTTTGCCCTCTATGGTGCATATCTGTAGACATGTGCCACGTGGTTGGCTGCCAGTTTAGCATTGTCCATGTATCGTGCATCTCCCCGTGCTGTGCCACTGCCCACCATGGCACATGTTTGTGGACATGCGCCATGTGCTTGGCTGCAAGTGTGGCATTATCTGCCCTCATCAAGATGGCACCTGTGCACGAGTCACTGGGCCATGACCCTATTCTCCTGTCAGGCCTTTCGCTACTGTGCACGTGCGGTACTGCGCTATTGGTGTCAATGGCACATTCCTATCATGCATGTGTGAGTCGCGCAGCGGAATGCATAGTGGGCCTATTGCACAACAGGCACGGCCTGACCATACATTGTGCAGACTGCCACACTGACACACAGCACAGTCAGCAGCTTGTACAGCACAGCGATGGCATGTGCGACTAAGGGCAGGCCCAGGGCACTCAATTGGAGTGATATTGACATGGCCAGCCTGGTGGCATTTGTAACCCCCCCCAGAGGGGCAATTATTTGGTGGGGAGGAGCTCCAGGAGGCACATGCCAGGTATGGGCATGTGTGGGGAATGCAGCAAGAACACCGGACTGGCATCCACAGTACTGGGGAGCAGTGCTACCACCGCTACAGAGACCTCAGCAGGCGTGATCCTGAGATGCTCTGGAGGTTGCAGAAACAAGCCCACACAAGGGCAGTGCCACGCTCAGGTACATATCAGCTGTATGCATGCTTTCTTCACCTTCTCTTGGTGTTTTCGGGGTGTGCGGCAGGTGCGTGTATCCCTGCTCATATGGTCGCTATGCCCTGGTTGCAGGATTAGGTTATTGGTTCCATGCATGCCATGGGTTGCCCTGTGTGGACTGGTGGTCCATTGTGCTGTTGCCATGGCACGTTGACTCCACATCGTCAGTTGCCCCTCAGCTGGGCACATGTCAGGCTGTGCCATGCTGCGTCATGTCACAGTGCTGGTCTATTGTGTTTCCCTTGCAGGTTAGGAGGAGCATCGGCAGGCTAGAGCAGGAGCTGAAAGACAGTCAGGGGCAACTGGAGGGGGCGCACCGGTGTGTGGCCAATGACATTCTACAGGTAGGTGCACTGCATGTGCTGCCTCTGTGTATACATGGGGTATGGGGGGTTGCATTGCCCACAGCAGTCCATTGCCTGCTTCCTGTGCATGTCCATGTGGTAGCGGTCACGCACATATGGATCATAATGTTGGTAGCGTGTGGTGGTCCTGCTGTGCTCATGGCACCTGTATGCTTGTCCTCAGTTGCCATGTGTAATCCTGGCTGTGGGCACCCACCAGTGCTCGCATGGGGTCACCTCAGGGCCTGCATGATTGGTGTACATGGGAGGCAGGTTCCCACGCTGTGGGGGACATGGCCACATGTCCCTTGGTGACATCCACTGCCTGTTCCCTGTGCCACCTCCCATTCATGATGTGTCTCTGTGTCCTGGCATGTTGTCGGTGTGTGCTGTGCATGGTGGGTTGATGGCCCTCTGCATGGGACCGGCCAGCATCAGGCATGCACACCAGCCCATGGTGGGGGGGCTGTGCCTCTGTGGGATATGGCACTGAGTACATGTTCTCTGTTTCCCCAACATAGGTCATCCAGCTGCTGAGACGAGGTGGAGGAGGAGGTCGAGGGTGATGGTGGGTGGGAGGATGGTCGACACAACATATTCTGATGGCCATATTCCAGAGGCAGGGACCCACATGTGACTGGCAAAACAAATGCTACAGGAGCCAAGACAGCTGCGACAACTGCTGCAGGATCAGGTGGACCATCGCCAGGGGCACTAGGCCTCTGTCCTTCTGGACTGTCCCCTTTGTAAATAGCCCCATTGCACCCATCCCCACACCCATGTTCCCCATTGTATATAGTTCTTCCCCTGCAGTTCCTGTTTCCCCTTCCTCCTTCCACCCTGCCCCACAGCCATTTTAGTATAAATAGTTTAATCTTGTCTGGTAGCTTTATAGTTGTTTTCTTGTTCTTAATGTTGTTTTTTGCATCCTTTCTGCTTTTCATTATTATTAAACATTCTTGCTGATGACTGCATGTGTGTGTGGTCCTCACTGAACAGTTGTTTCTGTCCCTTGTTGTGTTGCATGGTTGACCCAATGTCCCTTGTGTACCACTGCCCATATGTGTCTGTGCCTTAACACAACCATATGCCCTGTCACTTTGTTTTACCCCTACTCTGTTTATCATGCTGTCCCCTGGGCCAACTCTGGGGTGTCCATCGGTGCTGCTCATGTTGTCACTTGCACATTGCCCCTGTTCTGGTGCTGTGCACACCTCTGCTGTTTTGCTGGTCCCCCTGCTGCTGGGAAGCACTGTTTGCAGTCCTGTGTACCTGTAAGCATGTGCCACCAGTGTAGCCTACAGCCACCAGCCTGTGTACCAGACTGCCTCTGGACCACTGTGCCTTTGCTGTGGCTACCATGACTGCCCTGCTTGGTTCCTCTGCACTGTTGTCACGGTGCATGACTGGACTATGCTGTCTGTTGGGCCTCTGGTGCAGTGGTGCTCCATCACTGCTCTCCTTTTTGCCATGACCAGTGTGCCTCTTTGGCCCCATGGTTGGTAGTGTATGTGTGGCAACTCGTACTATGCCCATGGAAGCTGGGGCTGTGTCCACTGTGCACTTTGTGCCTTCCTCCACCTCTTTTACCTTGGGATGTTTCCCTCCTTGTTTTGACTGTTGTACCTCACTCATTTCCCATTGCACATCCTCCCCTGTTGTTCCACTGTCCCAGGCCAAGTTGCTCATTTTGCTATCTTCAGTCCTGCCCAGTTGCTCCAGCACATCTCCAGGTGCTCCGGCACAATTCAGGATGTGCTATAGTGCATCTTTGCTATATTCAGCCTGACGTGCATTGGCACATCTCTACCGCGTATCTTCTGAATATAGCATTGATTTGCGATGGCACATCTCAGATGCACGGTGCAACTACTTGTACCCTTTCCAGGCATAGTTTTGAATACGGGGGCCTAAAAGTTTTAAAAAATTTCTATTGTAAAAAAGAAAATTTGGTGGAAAAGCATGGTAAAATAACCAAATTATGAATAAACATTTAAATATTTGAGCATTCACTCATAACTTAGCTAATTCTCTGTATTTTTCCACCAAACGTTCAACATGGCTTCTCTGAGACCCCATCTCATGAACAAGGTATGTGAATTTTTTCAAATTCAGCTGAGAGGTGATTTTGCAGTTGTTCCATAAAATCACATTTCAGGTGGGATTGGAAAATTTTCACCTACTGAATTCATGACATGGGGTCATAAGAACACTATGTAGAACATTTAGGGTCAAAATATTTAAAAAAAAAACAACAAAGTTATGTAAGTATGTTGCAGTTCTTCTGCACTCGCTCATAACTTTGGTAAGTATCATTATTTTGATTCCACACTTTCAACATAGCCATTTTTTCACACCACCTCATACATTTGACAGATCTCATTTTTCAAATCCTGGACAAATAGTGTTTTAACACTTGTGACGTGAGCTTTTGTTTCACCCAGTATTCTATAAATGCCAGAGGCCATGTTTATAAGGCGGAGTCATAACATAACTATCTTGAGAATATCTGGTCGAAATAAAAAAAAAATGTAAGAAAAGTTGCATATACTGCTAGTCTTTATCCCAGTGGGTGTGCTTTGTGTTTCCATGCCTGTGAACAGAGTTTGGGGACAAGCTCAGTGAGCCAACTGGATGAGTCAAGGCTGGGAGGACAGTGCTGTCATGTGACACCAACCCCCAGCCTGGGAAGAAAAAGTGCGGGGTTGCCTGCATGAGCTCAGGAGCCCTATAGTGAAGAGAACTTTTCTCTTAGCACAGGGCCATGCACTTTGGCATCCATGGGTGCTACAGGCCCTTGCACTTTGGCTGACAGATGGACTCTTTGCCCTGTGCATCTGTATCTGTCATCACATGAAAATGCAGATCACCAGACAGATAACAAATTCATTACCTCCATTGCTACATAGAAGTGCGAGGCCCACGTGGCCCTGCACTTCCATAAGCAGGTGGGCCTGCACATCTGAATCCGTTCATGAAGGTCCCGAAAGGACCTGCATGAATGAGGATGTGATTCCACTATCTCAAAAAGAAAGGAAATTCTTTGCAAAAAACTGTGTCAATGCACCAGTTAGGGTTCAACTTAATGCCACAAAAGCAGGAAAATGTGGCATTATGGTTTCCAACCCTAACTCCCCACTCTCCCCTTAAGCAGCAAAAGGGCAAGACTATACAAGCAACCATAGACAGCCATCATCAGGTAAGATAAACAACATACAACTGTTTCCAGATGACTCAAATACAGTTGCACTGATGTGTTGCATTCATGGATTTATGGGGCCTGTAGTTCTGTAGCCACAGCAGTTTAAGTCATACAGTGTGTATGAGTGCTTCTGCAGTCAGAAGTGCTGTTGTAATGTGGATATCATGGGGGGAAGAGTTCACAATTAGATTCACTTGTACTTACTTACAGATACAACCCGGACATTGGTTTGGCTTCAGCGGGAGGATATCCCCGAAGGGTTGGTGCTGGGGAGAGCTCTGCTAAGTGACAGGCAATGGAAAGGTTTGAGAGGATGGAGAGAGAGTAAAGGAGGGGCTTGCAAAAGAAAACTCAGTTCATGTTATTTAAGCAATAAGGCACAACGGCGGGGGGGGGGGCATTATGGTGGGAGTGCCTTACTGTGATTATAAAATGGGTCCCAAGAGTATTAGCACATTAAAAAAATTAAAACATGTATTTGTGTTTTCAATTACTGCAGTATAGGAATCACTGGCAGTTAAGTGAAAAATACAAAAAGTAGTACCTGCCCGCTTGCTGTCACCACTAGCTCGTTTTCACTGGCTTCTGGCTCCATTATTTCTGGGTCCCAGTCCTGCTCCAACGTCGATCAGTGTTTTTTGTTGGTCCTGCGTTTAAAGCAATGCTGCAGTCAGTGGAAGGTTCGGGGACAAAGATGCTCCATGGACTGAAAAGAAAATGAGGGAGCGGCCAGGAAGCGGCAGTTGTAGGATGTAGCAGGTACAGGGAGAGCAGGAGCCATTACCGTGAGCCGCAAGGACAAGGTGCATGGTTAGCGAGGAAGGTTCTTACAGTGGGTGCTGGGTCCTGTTTGTTGGGAGATACTTTCAGCAGAGCTGTTGTGCTGGGATAACAGCCAGGTTGAAAGTACCTCTGAACCAATAAGGATTCAGGATTTATTCTACCCATTTCATAATTGTTTGTAAGTTACTGTTTGTTAGTTTTAACCACTGAATTATCTCATATCTACTTATGATGGCTAAAAGGGTTTAGAAGAAGCAAGGGGTCAATGCTGTGGAGAGACAGTCCAGGTCTGGGTCTGGTAGGGACTCAGACCCTCCCCCAAAGCCATAGGTACACTATTACAAATTACATGCTTAACCTAACAGTGTGCTCTTGAAATGTCCAGGGACTGTGCGCTCCTATTAAGAGAAGGAAAGTACTCAATGCATTTAAACACCTAAAAATAGATGTTGCTATGTTGCTGAAGACACACCTCACCAATCTGGAGCACTTAAAACTAGTTCATAAATGGGTGTATCAGTGCTGTGTAGCATCATACAATGGACACAAGAGGGCAGTAACTATACTACTATGCAAAGGGTTGCAATTTGTAGAGCAGATATGAGTTGCAGACCTCAGAGGGGGGCAGTATGTGTTTATCCAGGGGAACTATATTTATTTATTCATTATTTATATATTTATTAACATCTTGGATTCAAGACATTTGAGCAGACACTCTTTACATAGGTTCCATGTCAGAATGATAACATAGTCAGGTTAACATTTACAATCCTTACATTTCAGATGTCACCAGGCCTAAATACATTCATGTGTAAACAGAAGGGAGATGAAGATTCAGAAGATTACTATAGATAAAACAATGTGAAAATGACACTAACAGTGATCAGAGGTACATCTTACATACAGCAGAGGCATTGTACAATGTATGCCAGAGTCTAATTTTTACTAGGTTACTAAATGTTAATTGTCTAATTCTTACTAGGTTATATGGAGTACATATTACTTTTGGGAGCATTTATGCCTTTTGTACAGCATGACTCTAATTTTTTGACGAAATGTTGGCCCTGTTGCACAAAGAGCAATTTCTTAACCTGACCATGACAGGGGATTTTAACTGTACACTCAATGTGGCCCTTGACAAGTCTTCAGGGGAAGGAGGACAGAAGTTTGGGGTAGAGAGGTGGGGCTTAGGCATAACAGAGCTGGATCTAGTGGACATGTAGCGAGAGGCTAATCCTAGCTTGACAGAATATACCCTTTTCTCCAACCTTCACAACACATGGTCAAGAACTGATTGTATATTTGCCCCTAGAAGCTTGTATCATAGGGTTGCCTGGACAGAAATTACTGTAATCTCAGTGTTGGACCATACAAAGGTACTTTTATCTTTGCACACTAAAAATGCTGAACTGGTCCAAAAAACTTGGAGATTCCCAGTTTACCTCACATCCCAGAAAGACTTCAGAGATTTTCGACAGGAGCAGTGGGGCATATATTTAGTGGCAAATCAGGTTACTGCTCTATCCAAAACAGTATTATGGGAGGCAGGGAAGGCCTTTATGAGAGGGATGATCATTTCTTATGTGGCATCAAAGACAAAGTGGGAAAAGATGCAAACATTAGAGGCGGTGGTTAAAGAATTGGAGAAAAAGTAAAACCAGGATCAATCTGAGACCACTCTTAGACAGTTGAGAACTGCCCGAGAGGAACTTGATTGAGCCCTTACTAATGGGGCTAGCATAGCTTTATATTATGCTAAACAGAGGATTCATGAATGGGGTAATAAACCTACTGTAGCTCATTACTGTACTAGCTAGACTGGCTGGAGGTAGTAGGACCAGGAACATTATCACAACTCTAAAGGATGGTGCAGGGTGATACATAGCAAAGGACAGGACATTAGAAAACAGTTTGTGTCCTACTATAAGGCACTCTTTATGGCAGAGTGCACCTGGACTATGCATGAAGCTGATGCATTCCTAGAGAGAATGGACCTTCACGCACTCTCGGAGGCCCAAGCGGAGAAGCTGGGAGAGTCAGTTACACTGGCAGAACTCATGGCTACAATGGCAACCCTTAAGAAAGGCAAAACTGCAGGACCAGATAGTCTGGGAGCAGAATATTACAAAGTACTGGGAGGTTCAATAATTCAAACTCCTAAAATGGTGGCTTATGAGTCTATGGAGCAAGGCTTCCTGCCTGGTTCGTGCTACCAAGCTACCATTACAGTCATTCCAAACTCTGGAAAGACCCCAAAACTTGTACAACATATAGGCCCATCTTTCTGCTAAACTGTAACATGAAAACTATAGCCAAGGTACTGGCAAAAAGGCTGGAGGGTCTGCTTTCACAGTTGGTTGAGACAGACTAGACTGAAACTGTACAAGGAAGATACTCCTACAATGTATACGTAGATTGATGAATGTGGTGTATTAGGGCTCTTAGTGTCCTAGAAAAGCATTCGTGCTGTCCCCGGATGCCAAGAAAGCATTTGACAGAGTGGAGTGGCCCTATACGTACAAAATTTTAGACAAATTTAAAGGGGGAAGAGCTTTTGGAAATATGTGCAGCTACTGTATGCTGAACTCAGAGTAGGATATTAGTGAATGGGTTCTATCAGAAGAGTTCAGTTCACACTCTCGTGCGGTACTAAGCAGGAATACCTCTATCCCAACTTCTATTTGCTATGGTGATAGAACCCTTGGAAGAATACATCAGACAGTGCCTGGAGATAAAAGGGATAAGAGGCGAGTGGGGACCACAGCATAAAATTTCTCTGTATGCGGATGACATTCTCCTCTTTTTGACTAGTCCACAGCAGTCCATCCCAGGGATCACCATTGCTCTTAACACATTTCTAGATTTTCAGAATATAAAATTAATCTAGATAAATTGAAGCTGATGCAGCTGGGGGGGGGGCAGATTAGGGTATCTAGTTCATCTTTTAGAAAGATTGCTGACTCTTACTTATCTGGGTATTAAGGTAGGTCCCACACTGGCCAGTCTACATAAATTGAACTACAAGCCTATGCTCAATGTGATCCAAAGTAACCTGACTAGATGCCTCTCCATATCAGTGTCAGTGGCTCAGCAGGTTGCGCACTCACCTCTGACGCTGGAAGATCTGAAGGTTGTGGGTTCTAGCCCCCACACCAGGCACGTGGGGTAAAATCCCAATACTGACACTGTAGAGCATCACATGGGGGATGCTGCACTCCTGAGGTGCTGTTTGTCAGATGAGACATTAAACTGAGGTCCTGTTTGCCTTTTCTGGTGGTTGTTCAGGTGGATGTTAAATATCCCATGACACTTCTCGAAAAGAGTAGTGGAATTTTTATTGAAACACAAAATCATACAAGAAAAACAAACAGGCACAGCAAAATGTAAACAACACAAAACTGATTACAGCACTACATCAATAAACTAAGGTGGAGGGGGGATAAGTCAAGTGAAAGGAAACCCAACATGGATGTCCATTGGGTGAGAAGAACAAATCTTCTACAGACCTTAACATCAGCATTGCAAACAGAAAGCAATCTATGATGTATCAGTTTTATAACCTCTGTATGCAGAAGAAGCTTCTGCTGGACCATCAAGGCACATCTTGCTTACCACATAGAGAATATATATATATATATATATATATATATATTTTTATAGTTCTCTTTCTCTCCGGTCGTGGTGCCATGTAGCCTATCTCAGGCAACCTAGTCCTGTTTCCTGCCCAGCCTGAAGCCTCCCCGAACTAAACCTCCTCTCTCCTTCCCCTCCCCTATAGCCAGTACCCCTGGTTTGACCCACCCGGGGTGGGTTGCCCTCTCCTCTTGGGCGCACTTACTAGTCAGATTCTGGCTCGGGGAAGGTCTGGGGAACGGAGGACCTGGAAGGTTAGTTGGGGTTGGCCCGGCGGGGGGCATGGGGGACAGGTGCCGTTGACTGCCCATGGCACCATTGGTTTCCTTGTTCTGTGAGCCCTCCCACTCCCTCCCTGTGTGGTGCACGTCGACGCAGTGGCGCACAGCAACCCTGCCAGCGTCATTCACGCTAGATACGTGCTTGTCTTGGCTGCTGTAGTGCCTCCGGCCTCCATCGGGGGGTCACCAGAACACCAGGACAAACCACCCCCATACTACCCAGGGAGGAGAGCACCACAAGGGCACACATCCTCAACCCTCTCCGGCCGACTCCCGGTGGCCCTAGCTCACTCCCGAACCCGGGTCGCCAGCGTGGTGCGAGGTGTGGCATCCAGCGCCTCAACCCTCAGCACCACCGGGCCAGCTACTACACAAATAATATTTACAGATGACCAAACAAACTTGAAGAGTACCAGCATGAAATTTAGACCAGCCAACTGTGTAGATATCTAGAACCAGGACATGCTACGTAACATGAAAAACAATGGTTCCTTCCAGGCTAAACCCAGAGTCTAGCAAAAGGTTCAGCTGTAGGGACAATCAATGAAGAAATAAAACTGAGTTTCAGCTATGTCAGGACAAGTAGGCCTTGGACAATATCACTCATCCATAGACTTATACATGTGGGAGCCTCGCACTGAAATCTTCCCATGTAGCCCAAGCCAAACAAGGTCCCACATGGGGCCCGACAGGCGAGGATTAGTCAGTTGAGTCAAAGTTTCCTGAATCAGATAGGTAGGACAAAATTTCAATGAGAGTGGGGTGGGGGTGGGGGCAAAATTTGTGGAAACAGTATAAGTGTAAACCTTACTTCTAGTCCTCATAATAGTATCTGCCAGGGTCAGACTCCAAGTCTTAAGTTTTTGAAAGGCATGGAGAGCATATGAGGGAACTATTGGGAGGAGATCCGTTCTATACATAAACATAGACTTTGACAGCAAATAAGGACTGCATGGCCCACGTAGTCTGCCCATTTCCCTACCGATTGGATAAGCTGCAGATCCTAGTTAACCAACAGCCTACTTCCTCCTACCTCCCTCTATAATTGCCTTATGTTTGTCCCATGCGTACTTGAATTCCTCCACTGTTTTTGACCCCACGACCTCCTCAGGAAGGCCGTTCCAAGCGTTCACCATCCTCACGTTGTCCCTCAGCTATCCCCCCTTTATCTTTAAATTGTGCCCCCTTGTTCTTGCACATCTCTTTTTCTGAAAGATGCTACCCTCTTGGAGTTTGTTGATTTCCTTGATGTCCTTGAAAGTTCCTATCATGTCCCCATTTTCCCTCCTTTCCTCAACGGTATACATATTAAGCACTTTTAGTCTATCTTCTTATGGCTTCTGGTGCAGACCCTGAACCATTATAACTGCCTCCATCCTGTCTATGTCCTTGCGGAGATGGGGTCACCAGATCTGCACGTAGTACCTCAGATGGGGTCTCACCAACTGTCTGTACATAGGGATAACAACTTCCTGTTTTCTATTGGTGATGCCTCTCCCTATACATCCCTTCTCACATTGCTTGCTTGCCTTAAGGTCATCTGCTATGACTACCCCCAGGTCCTGTTTCATTTTTGTTGTTGTTAGTACCCCCATGTATTCTTCCCTGGGTTTTTGTTTCCAGGCATTATTTTGCACTTTTACATTGAATCTAAGCTGCCATACTTTTGACCATTCCTCCAACCTTGCCAAGCCCCTTCTCATCCTTTCCACCCTCCTTGTGTATCAATCCTGTTGCAGATCTTTGTGTCATTTGCAAAGAGGCATACTTTTCCTTCCAGTCCCTCTGCAATGTCACCTATAAAGACATTAAAGAGGACCAGTCCCAGTACTGAACCCTGCGGTACCCCACTAGTAACCCCCCTTTCTTCAGATAGTACTCTGTTTACTATTACCCTCTACGTCCTGTTGTCCAGCCAATTTGTTACCCAGGCTACCACCCAGGGCCCCACTCCCAGGCTGACTAATTTGTTTATTAATCTTTTGTGTGGGACTGTGTCAAATGCCTTATTAAAGTCTAGGTAGGTCATATCCACAGCCCCTCCCTGGTCTACTACTTTGGTCACCCAGTCAAAGAAATCTATTAGATTTGTCTGACATGACCTTCCCACTGTGAATCTATGCTGCCTTGGGTCCTGTGCCCCGCTGGCTTCTAGGTACTCAATAATTCTATCTTTCAGAAGTGATTCCATCATCTTCCCTACCACTGAGGTCAAACTAACAGGTCTGTAGTTTCCTGCCTCTGCCTTGCTCCCACTTTTGTGAAAGGGAATCACATCCGCCCTCCTCCAATCTTCAGGTACCACACCATCCTCTCACGATTTGTTAAAAAGGGTAGTCAGTGGTGTTACTAGGTCTCCCCTTAGTAGTTTTAGAATTCTGGGGTGAATCCCGTCTGGCCCCATTGCTTTGTCCACCTTGAGTTTTAGGAGTTCTTTCAGGACCCTTCTGTGAATGGACTGGTATCAACCCCCTGTCCAGAGTGCTTCTATTGTCTTGTTGAGGTACCTCCCTTCTTCTTCTGTTGTGAATACTGAGCAAAGGTATTCGTTCAGTATCTCTGCCTTTTTATTGTCACACTCTGCCCACCTCCCCTCCCCTTTATTAAGCCTCACTATCCCTTCCCTGGTCTTTCTTCGCTCCCTAATGTACCTATAAAAGGTTTTATCCCCCTTCTTAACTGAGTTGGCTATCTTTTCCTCAGTTTGGGCCTTCGCTATTCTGACTGCCTTCCCTGCTTCCTTCTGCTTTAACTGATGCAGTTGTCTGTCCTGCTCCTTCTGTGATTCCTTATATTTCCTGAATGCTGTCTTTTTCTCCCTAACCTTCCCCACCACCTCCTTTGAGAACCATAGTGTTTTTTTACTTAGTTTTGTTTTATTTGCTTCACACAAAGGCTTGTTGCCTCTGTGATGGCAGTTTTGATTTTTCCCCATTGTTCTTCCACCCTCCTTCCTGCCCATTTGCTAGTGCATTCCTTAGGCTCTCATCCATTTTGCCAAAGTCAGCCCTCCTAAAGTCTACCCTTGCTTTTGTGTGGCTTGGCTCTAGGGCTGTGTTTATCGTGAACCACACTGTTTGGTGATGGCTTGTTCCCAGATGGCTACCCACTTCTAAATCTGTGATCCTCTCTCCATCCCCATTTGAGAGTACCAGGTCTAAGATTGCTCCCTTCTAAGTGGGTTCCAACACTAGCTGTCTGAGGCATGCCCCTTGTAGGACATTGTGAATGACCCTGCTTGTGGAGGTGGCTGCAGCAAATGTGCTCCAGTTAACATCTGGCACATTCAGGTCCCCCATCAACAATATCGTCCCTTTTTCTGCCATTCTAAGGATGCCTTCAACCTCTCTCTCCCAGGCTAACTCCTAGTCCCCTTCCACCTTGCCTCTTGGGGTCATCCCTTTGCTATTTTATTACTCACTTTGTCACTCAGTTTGCTGCTGCCATCTTCCTGTCTACACTTACTGACTGCCCCCACCCTCTGATTGCCTATATAAGTTCACCTCTGTTTCTCCCCCCTCTCTCTTCTCATCCTAGGAGGAAGTCCCTGACCAGGGTGTTCTGACCCGCCAAGGAACTGCACCAGGAGGCAGCTTTGCTCTGCCACAGTCCCTGCATCTTCAGTCCATCCTTCAGCTCTGCAGGTATGGCCTTCCTGGTGGCTTTGCCTCGCTCTCTCTCCGGCACTTACTCCAGCTCCTGATTGGTCGATGCTGGCGAACCGGGCTCCTGATTGGCTCTCTTCCTATTCCACTGCTGATCTTTTGCTGTATATCTCCCAGCCCAAGTTTTAACTTCTGGGTGCAAAATTTTCAAATTATAACAGCTTCCCCCCTCTGACTAATTGTATTGTGTGTACCTTGCTGTAACTGTGTTGTTACCATTTGAATCGCTGCATATTGCAAGTGCTTGACTGTATAACGCAACGAAATTACAGCTCAGTTTAGAATAAGTTTGTTTAAGTAAAAGAGGAGGTGTCATTGTTTCATTACCTTATCTGCCATTTTCTGTTACTTCTTTTCATGTGTCTTCTCACATACGTGCTTATAAGCACTGAAAACCCTTGTGAAAAGATTTAATTTTTATTTAAAAAACATGAACAAGAATGCGCATCCTTCACGTCTGCAATCAGTGCCCGAAGTGTGGCATTAAACCCGGGTCCCCCTCGCCCGCTAGCTGCTCCTGGGGATCTCCCACAGTTAAAGGGCTTGAGCTTTCTGCATATGAATGTATGCAGCTTAGCCAATAAATTTGACCTGGTCCAAGCCTGGGTGCTGCACACAACATCTGATATAGCAATGTTCTCGGAAACCTGGCTCAAGACTCACATGCCTGATAAAATGCTTAACATCCCTGGTTACAACCTATTCAGGTGTGACAGGTCGACCAGAGGTGGTGGTGTTGCCATTTATATTAAGGACACATACCTAACCTCCGATATTGTCCATACATCAATGCCCAAAGAATTTGAGTGTCTTGCCCTAAAGTTAACCTTATCGCTGGAGTAGCCCTTCTGGTAGCTGCATGCTACAGGCCGCCTTCGGCTGGCTTGTGTATATTACCACACCTCTACTCCCTTCTGGAAAAAGTGAATACTGAATGTATAATGATGGGGGACCTTAATCTTAATTGGAACGATGCCTGCGCCAACAGGCTTAAGGATGTCTGCGATGAGCACGGGCTAACTCAGATTACCCCTGAGATTACCCAACCTAATAAAAATAACCCTGACTGAAGCTTCTTACTGGATCTTATGCTCGTTAACAAGCCACATAATATCTCCCATGTAGGGGACTTTCACAACGACCTGAGTGACCACTGCGCCATTGCCTGTGTTAGGTGATCCCCTCACCAACCATCTACCTCCACCTACAAGTTAAAGCATAGCCTAAAACACTTCTGTCTCCCTGCCTTCCTGACAGATCTTGGGAGTATTAAGTGGCAGAACATTTATCTCGCACCTTCTGTATCCAAAGCCTTTTGTATCTTCCAGGATCTGCTACTGAGGGTAATCGATAAACATGCATCATTAAGAAAGGTGAAATCTAGAAAACGGGCACCTGATTGGTTCAGCCCGACCCTAAAGAAGGCCCTGCAGACCAGGGACGCACTGTGGAAAGGGCAAGGAAGTCGCAGTCAGACTCAGACTGGATCTCCTTTCGGGTAGCCAGAAATGCCTGCACCAAACTAATCAGGACAAAGAAATCACGTTTCTTTCAGTCCACCCTCAAGGAAAACAAAAACTGATCTGGCAAATCTTGAAAGAGGTCGAGAGACATTCCCCTGCCACCCCAATTCCGTCCAAAATTGTGGTGGGTAATAATGCTTATACGGACAGGTCAGAGATCCTTGATCAGCTCAATAACAATTTTGCTACTGCAGGCCTCGCGTTTCATGCCTCACCTGTTAGCAAACTGAGTGCCCCCGGTGCCACCAGTGCAGGCATTAGCCCTAGTTCTGTCCCCAGTATGGGACATCCTCCCTTTGATTTCCAGCCAGTATCCTTCAAACAGGTTTAGGACCTTCTTCTCTCGCTGGCCATCAAAAAGAATGCCGGTGCCGACTCCTTAGAACCCTTCTTCCTAAAAGCAGGCTATTACTACCTGACAGCGCCTATCGCTCATCTATTTAAGAGTTCGCTGACCCAAGGGGAATTACTGCTTAGTTGGAAAATTGTGCATATTATCCCCCTGTTCAAGTCTGGTGACCCTACTGACTTGAACAATTATAGACCAATCTCGCCTCTTCCTATACTATCCAAGCTACTGGAAAAAATTGTCAACACACAACTGAGGGAGTATTTGGACCATGAAAATATCCTCAACCCAGCCCAATCGGGGTTTAGACCTAAGCATAGTACCATGTCAGCTCTTGCCAAAGTGACTAATGACTGGCTAAAAGCCCTGGATAATAAGCAACACATCTACATACTTTTCCTTGACGTCAGCAAGGCCTTTGACAGAGTTGATCACTCCATCCTGCTTGACACTCTGAGTAGCATTGGCCTAACCCCTGATGCATTAAAATGGTTCCGCTGCTATCTTACAAATTGAAAACAGCAAATTAAAGCACAAGGGGACCTGTCCCCACTTAAGGCCTTGCACCGAGGCATCCCGCAAGGCTCTATATTGGGCACTTTACATAAACCGCATAGACTCTTGCATACTTAAGGGAAATGTTCACCTTTTTGCAGATGACACTATCCTCTACACAATCAACCCCTCCCCTGATCTAGCTCACAAGGAGTTACATCATGACTTTATCACCCTCCAACACAACCTGCTGAACCTCAAGCTCTTGCTGAATGCCAAAAAGGCTAAGGCCATGATCATCTCCCTGCAAGCCTCCTATACTATGGGGACACCAGCTAACTCCCAGATTACCACCCTCTTTGGTGAATCTTTGGAAGTAGTGGATAAGTTCAAATATCTGGGTGTCTGGCTGGATAATCAACTTAGTTTCATGGTACATCTAAATGAGCTAACAAAAAAGCTAAGACAGAGCCTTGGCATCTTTTACCGCATAAGACATCTATTCACTCTTGAAGCCAGGAAGTGGCTGGTCCAAACAACTTTTCTACCTTTGCTTGATTATGCTGACTTTCTTTACAGTCACTGCCAACAGGAAGTGCTCCAGAAGCTTGACACCCTTTATCACCGCGCCTTGAGATTTATATTAGACATGCCCCTGCTCACCCACCACTGTCTACTGTATCAGGCAATCGACTTGCTGTCCCTTACCATGAGGAGGCAAATAAATGCCCTCTTGTGGCTCCTCAGATTCTCTCTAACAAACTCCCACCCTATATCTGCAACCTGTTCGAATGGTCTAAAGGCATGTATGGCCTATAGAACTCTTCCTTTGTCTATTTCAAGATATCTTGAACAAGGACACAACTTGGCACAACCACTATCAGCTCCTTCCTACCTTCTCTTTGTAACAACACGCAAAAGGTCCTTAAGCTTTCCTTTCTGCCTAACCCCTATGTATTCAGGCGTCTGCTCTATTGATGCCTGAAGATGTTGCATGACTGCTTTAGGTGATCATTTGTACAGCGTAGCCCCCAGCTCCTGCACTTACCCTGGCCTTCTTATTCCCCATCGGCTGGCATTGCTATGCGGGGTAACTACCCCCTCCTCCCACCTTCCCTCCTTCCCCTTGGCTTCCCTCTCCTCCGGAGAGTTGCCTCCCATTCCCCTTCTCACCTTGCCCTCCTTCTCTCTTCCCGCTTCCTTCTATTGTCTCCCATCTTACCCATGCCTGGATTTGCCTTTTGTTACCAAGCCTGGCTCTTGATGCTCAATGAGCATATGTTTAAACTTAGCTTGTTTTATTGACCTGTGCTTATTGAATTACTGTTGAATTATTGTACTTGAATTTGTCCTTTGTGTCCAGGACCATCTTGCAAATGAGCTTGCTCAATGATGTAACTGTCTGGTTAAATAAAGTTTGATTAATTGATTTCTTATAAAGATGTATGCCGTAAATGACTGATAGTTTTATTTTATTTCATTTTTTAAAGTAGTGTTTTCTGTCCCCTTCTCTCACCATACCTGCACCAGCCCTAAGGGATTCACAAGGTCACAGCACATGCGGTGCCAAGTCCCCCTGGAACTTCCAATCCTCCATGTGTCCTCCTTCTTAATACCTCTGTTTATGCCCCCACCCCCCAAATGTGATGTAAGGGACACCACAAACACCTCAATCCCTTGGACAATGGATGGTGGACAGTGAGGTGCTTCTCCCCGATCTACCGGAACCGGCGCCATTACCCATCCCCAGTAGCAGACGCGGGGCTTTTCAATTATTGTGGTTCGTACTTCTGCAGATGTCAGAATGCAATGATGGCTGGGGAGATGAAGGAAGATAGAGATGTGATCAATGTCCTGCTCATCTGCCAATGTCTGACACTCCCTGTATCTAACCAGTAATCACTTAAGGGCCAGTTATTTCATAGAGATTAATGAGTGGCTGGTGCTTATAAGTCTAATTGTAGTAATGACTCCTTGATAACAAGCTATCCCTTTCCATTACTTTTTCACCATTGCTGCATTCTGGGTGTCCTGTCACAGATCTGTGGTTTGTCCCTTTTATCATTCTCATAGGATGTTTGCCTGGTGGTGTAGTGGTGCTTTCAGTATGCTGTGGTATGTGTTACTACATCACCCAGAGCCACTCATTGCTGAAAATGAGTGGTTTCATTGGCCTTCAGCTTGAGATACAACCGCTCAGCTTCACTTCGCTGTTCCCATTCAGCTGAAGGCTTACGGAAACCACCAAAGCTGCAAATGAGTGGCTCTAAGATGTAGTAATAGGGGATATTAATATATTATTGATTGAGAGATCAATAATATATGTTAAAACAGCTTCCCAGAACGTGTCTGCTTTAGGGCATCTGCTGCGAAACGCCTCTTCACAGAATAAGAGTGCCTCACGTGCAGGGGAAAGGAGTGCTCTGATTGGTTGGGAGCACTCCCTTGATCTATAATACCTTACCATATCAACGGTAATTCATTTTATTGTTCCCTCACCCCTCATCCTTCTGGCTCCTGGCTGCCTGTTCAACTCTGGTCAGCCATCCTTGCATTGGTATGCCTCCTGTTTGCCCTTTTGTTTATTTCCTTCCCACCACCTCTGCTCCCATTCCCAGAGTGCCACTCCCAACACCCTTTCTCATCTCTCTATCATTTACTTTTGTCTTGCATCCACCCCCTATCACCATACCCACCATTGTCTCTGTCCTCTACTTGACTTGTGCTTTATCTATTATTTGTTGCTTTTCTGTTCCTCTGCTTACCTTTCCTTCAACAGAACCTTGGTTCACATAATCTTCATTCTCCTTACCTCAGGCCTTACATCTTCTGTCCTATTCATCAAGTCAGACCCTTCGCATTTAAAACAATGATGGGCTTTCCAACTGGATCTTGTTGTGCTGGGCAAATTGAGTCAGTGTCATCAAATGGTGTGATATTTATAACTTAATTATATAGAGGATAACAGATGGGAAACAGACAAGAACCATGTTGTAATCGCATCGAGTGGTTTCTATGGCAATTAGTTAAAACTCGAGAGTGTAGCTCAAGAGGTTAATGTAGTTGGCATAGAAACCACTCGATGCAAATACAACATGGTTATTGTCTGTTTCCCATCCATTAGCTTTTATAGTTTATGAGGCTAAATACACTGTAAAAGTTAATGGATGAACTGTTTCATCTGGCTGCTCAGAAGCCCCATGTTTTTTTTTTTTTTTGATGTTATTTCTTCAGGAGCCCAGCCACACACCCCCGCACCTCGGCTGCCTCCGCGCCATCCCCGACATGAGACCCTCCTTCAGCACCCTGCAACTTACCCTTCGGTGGCAGGAAGGTGGGTGACTCAACCCACCCAAACGGGTCCATGCCAGGGAGGCGCCCTCCGGAATGCCGACGGGAATGACGGTGCTGCCAGGCTCCATTTTTCTGAATTTTTCTCCCAGCGGCATGGCGGCAATGACGCTGAAGCGATTGAGTGCGCTGCGACGCCTGCAGGCGTGCACTAGTCAAGGCCTGCCATGTCCGCCTCCCCTGTCTCCTGCGCTGCGTGCTGTCGATCCTCAGCCTCCACTAGGGGTCAGGCAAGCACCGGCTGCCCGAATCCCCCCAACCCGGAGATGGAGAGCAGTCCTCCGGAAGCTCGATCCATCTCCTCCCCACCGACCCCCCGACAACCCGTGCTCATTCCCGAACACGGGTCGCTGGTGTGGCGCGAGGTGTAGCGACCAGCGCCTCAAACCTCAGCGCCACCGGGCCGACCAGAAGCCCCATGTTAGAGAGTTTACAGTATCAATGTGAAATTAGGGGGAACTATGCAAGCTGTACAAGTTCAAATAATAATGAGCAGCAAAAGAAATGTTGCGTTAAAATTAGTCACAGTGATATCCAGTACAAATATATAAACAAACAAACAGTGATATGGTGAAGTAATCCATTTCAATTGTACCTGCACTTCATTCCTTGGTAAGAGAAACATATGGATTTAGGTGCAAATTAATTTACTAAGCTATGGAATGCCTCAAGTTCCGATGTTTGGTACCAGCTGGATAATTTTAGAACATCTTTTTGAAGTCTCGTGTCAGTGATGATGTGCTCTGCACGTACTGCAACACTGGATGCTGGAAAACAAAAATTATTGTTATACATCCTAAATATGTAACAGTGATATAGGGGATATACAATTGACTGAGTGAAAATATGCCATTTTTCTTCAGGTGTGAGGAGGTAGGACCATAACTAGTGAGTGGCAGAGCTACTATCGAGTTATGAAAGTAGAGAGAACACGCAAGCAAGATAAATTGCATCAGGTTATTGTATATTTAATATAAACTAAAATAATCAGCAAGGTATACCTTTTCAAACAGCCACTGAAGCCTTAAAGTAAACTAGGCCTTACTGTCTACTTATATTCACCATCCTCTGTTGGGACATCACAGTCTGATGCCATGGGAGCAAATATGAGATCAGAAACAGTGAATTATGATCTCAGGAAGGGAGACAGCAACAGGTATAGATCTAGGGAGCAGGGACATGGTCTTTGTGTGCCTCTTAAGTGGTACTGGTTGAGATGCTGGATGCAACACCTGGCACCACGCCAACTACATGGGTTCAGGAGCAAACTCAGGCCATTGATGGTTGTCTGTGACAGGAGAGGACTGAGCATCCACAGGAATGCTCTCCTCTACTGGAGGTGGGCGGTTGCACATGCTGCGGTACCAGC
Organism: Neoceratodus forsteri; assembly: GCA_016271365.2. Lineage (NCBI taxonomy): Eukaryota > Metazoa > Chordata > Ceratodontiformes > Ceratodontidae > Neoceratodus > Neoceratodus forsteri. The sequence continues at coordinate 1,508,837,972 of CM057450.1, forward strand.
TGCCATTGGTGGTGGTCAGGGGGTGACGTGACTAGCCGCAACCTCTCTCGGGTGCTGTTGGTGCGGCTGATGCCTTACGCATTGGTTCTCTTGAGCAGCGGACCATGCTCAAGAGGTCTGCAGGCAGGGCATGTAAATAGGCATCAGAACACCCCTCCAGAGAGAGTTCTAAGGGGCCAGCAAGGAGGAGAAGTAAAAAGTAGTTGGATAAAACAATGTTGTCAAAGCAAAATAAAATAAATAAAATAATTTCTACTAACATGGTACTAGTCACTGCTTTTGTCGTTCTTCCTCATCAATTTCTCCATGTACACAGTGTGGGAACAAGGCATTCTCATGTGTGTGTAGGTTCTGAATGTCAGTAGCCAAACTCGTCCATTTTGCCAGTACCAATTCAGCCTCACCCGGGGGAGTCGAACCCACTGCCCAGTTCATGTGGTTCACAATACTGCTTAACCATGGTCTCAGCTCCTGACAGTACTTTGCATTTGAAGCAGCCACCATTTTGTTCTTCAACCCTTCATGAATTGAAATAGACACTTTAATTGAATACAAGTCATAGAGGAAGAAACTAATTGTAACTTTGAACTCACAGTAAAATGACTCATTCATTGAACAGATATCAACGATCGTCAATGGCCGGTGCTACTCACAGTGCCATGTGCTAAGTTCCATCATCTGGAAGAAGTTAGGTTAAATCTGCACAATGCTCACCAAGGGAGTGTTATAGTAATCTTAGATAGAAAATCACAAATAAAGTAACTCTTTTATACCTCTGCTTGTATATGATACATGAAGGTAAAGAAATTTTTTTACCAATCATAAACTGATTAAACATTCTGGTTTGGGGTGGGGGGGCTGATTAGTTAGACTGTGAAATAATGTATTATACAGTTTACTAGGAACAGTCTAAAATATGTGCCCTCACACTTTAATTGGCATAACATGGGCAGACTTGAATTTTGCATTTGAGCTTTACCATCAGTAAGATAAACATCACCTTTGGCAACATAGCCACACGTCATATTTGTGGTCAGTCCCTTCCATATTCTCTCACCCATTTTGCAACGTGTGTGTGTTTATCTGTAATCAGTTCTTTAATGTTCAGTCCCCAGTCGTCAACAGATGAGACAGTTCTTTTCAACCCCTCCAACTCCATATTTGTGCTGCCACCACTCTCATTGCTCTGTGTAAACCAATAGGACTTGATGTAACACTGCAAGAATTCATACTGAAGTTCCAGTAAGAGTAAACATCATATTATTAAGAGTAAATTGTAATGTTTCTGGATATGAAGGATATGTCAATCAATAATTAATGATACAGCATCATTGCACGTAATGCGGTTGGTGCTTAAGAATTAAATTAACAAACCACTACCAATCACAGCGTATGTACACATCATTACCTGAACCAACTGTATATCCAGTGTCACTCATTTAGACAGCTCCATTAAAGAGTATGTGACATACACGGCACAATGACCTGGACTGTCGGCACGTCCGTCACCTCCGCACACCAAACCACATTGCTCCACCTGCAAGCAAGCCACCAGCCATACTTGACACTGCTTGCACAAGTTGTTAACAGCCAGAAGTCATATAAACAACTGATGTCTGAAGAATGTACGTTCACTGTAGCAGCAGATGCCCATTACGTCAAAAACTCTGGTGATGCATGACACTGTTGCTCCTGCAAAGAGGATAGATGCTGACAACAGTAGCTTGCCAGCTGGTATCTGTGCACAACAGGGCTGACTGTTCCACACCGAAATCTTTCCACAAGCTGTCCACTCAATAAGCAGTGTCAGTAAAATTCCACGTAATTTACGTGGTGTTTGGTGACTGGCCCTCAACATTGTGGGCAGTGGCACCATCTTAATAATTCTTCTAGAGAAGTTTGGAAAAACTACATTTTGGCATTTTGATAATGTCATCTGATGTAGAGTTTATTTATTTATTTTATTTAGTTTTTGTTGACCGGGTAAGTGCGCTAGCCAACAAGTGACTATTTTCAGGCACGACCCGGGAGGTACAATTACAAAACACAGTGATACATAAGAAAATACACAAGGCAGGATACATTAGCATGATAGCAGGAATACATAGGAAAATATACAAAGCAGGATACATTGCAAAGGACAATATACACACAGTGTAGTTAAGCATAGAGCCAGGGTTAAAAATACATGTAATCAGTAGTTTAAGAACTAGGGGGATAGGTGGAGAGGACAGGTGTAAAGGTAGAGCAGGAGAGAGAAGGCCAGGAAGGGATGGGCGAGCAGCAAGAAAGGGGAGGGACAGGAGGGAGGTAAAGGTGACTAGTGCGCCATTGGCGGGAGAAGGTTACCAACTGTGACCGGGACGGTGGAACCCAGGGTCAGCAGGAGAGACGGAGAGGTCGGGGGAGAGGACAGTGAAGGGTGGGAAGGGCAGGGTAAAGGGGGAAAGGTTTTCTGGGCAGGGAGCCGAAAGGGAAATGAAAAGAGGGAAGGTAGATGGAATGCACCTGGAAGGAGTGCAGTGACACACAAGAGGGGAGGGGGACAAGAGGAATGGCAGTGAAAATGGCATAGGTGGGTAGAGTAGTAACCTGTGTCCGAGCCGATGGATCTGGGAGATGGAAGGAAAGAAAGGGGAGTCACGGTAGGGCGAAACTGGTGGGAGGTGGGGAAGGCTGGCAGGGAGAGGGGCAGAGGGTGAAAGAGGGGTAAGACAGGTGACGGCCAGTTACGGCATCAGCGGTACAAGGTTACAACCTGCGGCCGGGTCGGTGGAACCGAAAGACGGCAAAAGAGGAAGAAGGGTAAGAGGGGTTGCGGCAAGTTACGGCATTAGCAGTGAAAGGTTACAACGTACAGCCGGGATGGTGGACCCGAGAGACGGCAAGGAGGGGAGTAGAGGTCGGTGATAGGAGGAGTGAGGCGGCAAGTTACGGCATTAGTGGTAATATGTTACAACGTACAGCCGGGACGGTGGAACCGAGAGACGGCAAGGAGGGGAGAAGAGATTGGTTAGAGGGGGAGTGAGGCGGCAAAGAGCAGGAGAAGGGAGGGGCAAGAGGAAGGGGGGGTAATGAAAGGGGATACAGGAGAAATGGCCAAGGGGGGAGGGAAGAGAGAGAGGCTAGTAAGGGGGTGCATGAAAGGAAGGTGAGGGAAGGAATGAAGGTAGGGAAAAACTGTACAGGGTGCGAGGGCAAGCTAAGTGGCAAGGCGGTAAATGAATAACTTTACAATTGGCATCAGAACAACAAAATTATACAGCATCCACTAACAGTAAACATAAGCAAAAACAACCAAGAAGAAAAGCGTAAGTGCATATAGTACATAATAGGGAGTGGGAAGAACAGGTTAGAGCAGGGGATCAGGTGGGATCAAAACAAACACATTTGTCCATCAAGTGAGGAAAGTTCTGAGGTTGTGCTTAAATGCAGAGTGGGAAGGAGCATTCCTTAGTTCCTGAGGCAACAAGTTCCAAAAGTGAGGGCAGCATAACTGAAGGATCCCGTGCCCTTTTGTACGGCAGAGAGGAATATTTAATAAGGATTTGTCAGCAGACCTAAGGTCCCGTGAAGGTATAGCCGGTTGGAGTAATTTAGAGAGAACAGCTGGTTTGGATGTTCTGATGATGGTGTCCGAAAGGTTGTAGAGGTAGTATTGCCTGGTGGAGGAGGGAGATAGCCAGCCAAGGTCTTTGTATAGCTGACAATGATGCTTCAGGCGTGGCGCTTTGGCTGCATACCTGCAAACATTGTTGAAGGTGGTGTCCCATTGATGCAGGGCAGTTTTGTTGGCTATGGATAGGATGGGACCACCATAGGTGAGGGTTGGCAATAGGATTCCTCTAGCAATTGCCAGTTTAGCGGCAGGGGTAAGCAGGTAGTTGGTCCTGTAAGCAGCTCCTAGCTTACAATTGACAGACTTGCAAGTTTCCTGGATGTGCAGTTTTAGGTCCAGAGTTTGGTCAAGGTGAATGCCCAAGTAGCGAAAAGAGTTGACAGACTCCAGAGGGTTACCATCGATGTCAGGTACAGAGAGAGGAGAAGGGCAGGATCTTCGTTTGTGAAGGGATCCAAATAGCATGGCTTTAGTTTTGTTGGCGTTCAGAACAAGGCATTGAGTGTGTAGCCAGCGTCATGACATTCGAGTCCAATAATGTCTTCATCACCTGATTCACTACTTGGTGGTGAGGATGGATAATAGTCAGGGTCATGATCTGATTCTATTTTATGCTCTGACTCCTCATCATTACTGTCATCAGATAGAAATGGTTCATGTTGTATTTGAGATTGCAAGATTGAGAGGGCACACTTCATGAAAGATGATGACGTCAGTTCCTAAAGTGAGGAGGAGCTGAGCAGAACACCAAACTCAGTAGCAGCAACATGGCCTGACGCGGAAAGAAGAAGTGTTTGAAAACTCACCAGGTTTGCTTGAACAAATGGTGTGAATTCCTCTTCTGGCATAAAAAAAAGAGGTAGCTGGTGGTATGGTATGTCTAAACAATTTAAGCAGGTGAAAGAAGCTCGCAAGCTGTGTATTATTAAAACTAGGCACTTTACTGCAGGCTCTGTATTTGGAACCCCTTCTCAACGGTCAGAAGAATGCCAACTATCCCCCGATATGGCCCTCGTATCTGTGGTAAGCCAGCACTCGATTTCCCCCCTCCCGGAGACGCCGGAACCAGGTAATATTTTTTATTACTTTACAAAAAAAGACACTCAGGATTCTGGTAATCTGCCTTTAAAAGAAAATATAATGGCACCTAAACGTTCGATGGCAAAAGCTGCCAAAAATATAGAAACAAGCCTTAAGGAAGTGCCTATGGATGTAGAAAATCGTTTGGCTACCATTTTAACAGATGGTAAAGAGGCAGAGATATTACCAGCTACTTTTGTAAGGGTGGAGGGTGCTGACAATGAAGTTATAATTGGGCAGGGGGTAGAGCTTCAGGAAAGAAGAGACTCGGTGACCGACTATGTTTTAGTATCGGATACACAGATATCCCAAGAACCCCCAGAGGCTCCAGTACAAGAAATTACGCAATCCATACAGGAAGCCCCAGATCTGATGGAAGCACTAATGGCTTTCAGATGAAAAATGCAGGAGGACTTTCAAGATTTAAAAACCTCTATGAAAGAGCTTAAGCAGTCTGTGGGCCTGTTATTTGATAAATTGGAGAATCTTACTATATGAACAAATGAAATAGAAAATAGACTCTCTAATTTAGAGGATGAAAATGTGCCGATAAAGAAAACTCAATTACTTCAGGAAATGCAATTGCAGTGATTACAACAGAAGATGGCAGAAATGGAGGACCACTCCAGAAGAGCTAATTTAAGAATTAGTGGATTTCCAGAAGGAGCTGAGGGGTCTGAGGACCCACTGAGTGTTTTTGAAAAAATCATTACCATCGCAGTAGGGAAAGAATACTCAGAACAGAAAATTGTACTGGATAGGACACATAGAGGGGGTAACTACAATCAAAATTATCCAAGAACAGTTTTTTTTTAAAACCCCATTATTAACAGAATAAAGAACTTATTTTGCAAAAGGCTCGTGCAAACAAGGGTTTGAAATTTCAAGAAACAACTTCTCACGTATATCCAGACCTTTCTTGTGAAATAGTTAAGTGAAGAAAACTTTGAATTTGGTTAAAAAAAATTATATGATAAAGGAATTAAATTCACAGTGATATACCCAGCTAAAATCCATTTTGTAGTAAAGGGAAAATTAAGAAGCTTTGACGATGCGGATGAAGCATTAGAGGCTTTTGAGCAACAATATGGCTCTGATTAAACTAACCCCTGTTTAGCTTGGGCTAGGATTGATACTCCCCCTCCACTTTAGATTTCTTTTTTTTTTTCCTGTTGCTTAGTGAGCTATAGTGGCTCCCACCCCAATAGCAGCTGCCTGAGTTTGCCACACACAGCCTCAGACGTGCTCGTTTCAACCTACATTCTTTTTTTTCTTTTTTAACAACACTACCTGTAGTCCAATGCCCCATGAATAACGTTGCTTCTCACTGTAACTGGTGATGACTGAGCCAGGCAGCGCACACCCCTCCCATGCAAGAGAAGTGCCCCCCCGCCTAAATTTTTTAAGAACTGCTGCTTTAATATATATAAAATGAAAACTTAGCCACAAAAAGAAAAGTAGGCAAACAAAACGGAAGCCGTCCCATCGATTGGCTTCATGGAACCTCCTGTTTTCACTTCGGATTTCAAAACATGCAGTGCGCGACTCTTCACAGTGCCAGACATTTGACCACACTCTCGCTCTTCCACTCAGCTGCCCACTCCATCCAGATTGAAACTTCATTTGATTTGTAGTGGATTAGTACCTTACTGCAGACAACGAAGCGACAGTGGTGATCCAGAGCCACACCCAAACTGCTTTTTTAATTCACTCCTCCTCTCACAACTCCCACCAGAAAAAAGTCCCTCAGAAGCCTTAGCGCTGCTCACTTCAAAGTGACAATGGCAGCACAGCAGGTGCTTGTCAGTTGTGCTCCTTTTCGGATTACGACCATAACTCCATGTACAGGCTAAAAAATGAAACACTGACAGCAAATGTTGGTGGTGGGGGGAGTCAACTAATACCAAACAGTTTTTTTTTCTGCTGTCTTATTGGGGCAAACAACAACAGAGCTACTGTCACAGTTTGCTTTAGCTTAATGGCACAGCGAAGGTCGCGCTAATAATAACATTCTTTGAGCTCTGCTCAGCCATACATGTTCATTAAAAAAAAAATCACATGGTGAACAGCCTGCCATAAACATAGCTATAATCACTTCCCTAAACAATGCTACTATGAGGGGTTGGGGCTACCTAGAGGGATAGCAAACAATAGCATCAGCACCCTCTACTGGTTATTTTCTGTAGTGGTAGAGGAACTACTTTACAGCAAAACTGACTTGTCAGTGGTTTTTATCTGAATTTTTATTTATTTATTTTAAATATTAAATAAAAATGCTGCCTATAGCCCATTTTCTAAGCACAACAATACCCTCCAGGGTGGGCGGTATGGGCAATACCGGACCTTCCAGGGACTATAAGGCCCTCCGCCTGTGGCATTGGCCTCATTCCACCCCTAGGGAGTCTGGTATGCCCACACAGTGCCCACACTGTTGGGTGGCTATTGCCTGCTTAATGTGTTGCATTGAATTATGCCAGTGGCTCAGTAGGTAGCACACTCGCCTGAGGTCGGGAGATCAGAGGGCTGTGGGTTCAGTTCCCACATCTGGCACTTGGGATAATATCCCAGTACTGACACTGTAGTACAGCATGAGAGGGGTGCTGCACTTCTGAGGTGTCATCTTTTGGATGAGACGTTAAACCGAGGTCCCATCTGCCTGGATTGGTGGTAGTTCAGGTGGATGTTAAAGATCCCATGGCACTTATCAAAAAGAGTACGGGAATTTCCCCGATGTCCTGGCCAAATTTCCCTCATTCACTAAAAATACCACCTACAGCTTAATCTGGTTCAAGGTCAGTTGGCATTCATCTGTATTCCCCTCCCCCGGTTCGTGCCTGAAAATAGGCAGGATTCCTCTAGTGCACTTACCTGGTCAACAACAAATAAATAAACCACATGCATTGATTGTTACTTTATACATGAAAGACATCCATGGGCTGTAAAAGGTTATCTTTTTTATCCTACGTTTGAACTTATACTGTGATTCGTATAGGTGACAGGTAGCCTCTCATGTGCTGTAACAGAACTCTGTACATTGAAAAATAGAACACATAGCTGCATACATGTTAAGGATAACAGATTATTAGCAATAAGGCATGACCAGGGTTTAGATTAACAGTCTGTTAATCACCCACTAGGGGTGTAATGTGGCATGAGGCGCAGCTGAGTGCCATATTGCCCCTAGGGGGTGATTAACTGACTGTTAACCTAAGTCCTGGGAGTGCTTTATTGCTATTATAAAAAAATTCCAAAAGAAAAGTGTTAAAAGTATACTTTTTGAATGTTTACTTTATTTAGAGGGAGATTTTTAATAAAATAGTTCTTCCACCAACAGTTAAAGAAGGCTGGTTCAAAATCACAATGCAGCATTCCAGTCATTCAGCAGTGCTAGAGGATAGAATGCTGACAAGAAAAAATCCATGTTCCAGGGTGATCAGGCTGTGCATGACAATGTAACATGGATAAATGTAAGGCTGTGGGAATCCTAACAGCCAATTAGATTGCAACATTTCTGAGACCCTTTTTATAATTGGTAACATATTACCTCTACTCTGCATGCGTGGCATAGTCTGTGTTGCTATGTTTGACAGAAGTTTCAATTTATTAGGTGTCACTTGTACACAGCAGTCCTTCATTTCGGTCTTAACTGTTTGAGTCACCACAGTAACTGCAATACAGTCTTCTGATGTTTCCGGCACTGGATCAGTATTGGCAATACATGACTCACAGTCCCATGTCCGACTTCCCAAAATGTTATTCACCATCTGTTGATAAATGTTCAGAATAAAACACATGTTAAAGTCTAAATACAATTATTCTAAGTATATGTAAAACCAATAATATTAACAGAGGCCTAACTCACCAGCTTGAAATGTGAATTATTTAAGATTGTTTAATGGCACATTCTGCTTCCTCGAAACATAACAAGATGAGGGTAAATTGCACAGATACGAGACAATAGAGAGGACAGCAGGTCTATGTCCTCTCATGTGTTGACAATGTCACCCACTTAGCAAACTGCTTGTCACAATATGAGTGAATGGTGGGGACCCAGAGTGTCAAGGCCATAGGCAATGCAAACAGAAAGTTGGCATGCATAGGGAGAAGGATAACCAGCATAAGGAGGGAGTTGATGATGACACTCTACGCAAACACGTGCTAAGTAATGCACCTGGGAAACAAAAACCCAGTGTAAGAGTACACAATGGGGGGAGGTAGTAACAACAGCAAGAATGGAAAGGGACCTGGAGGTAGACATATCAGACGACCTAAAGGTGGTGAAGCAATTTGAGAATGCAGTAAGTAGTGCTGGGGGTATACTGGGATGCATAGGGAGAGGCATCACCAGTAGAAAACAAGAAGTTGTTATCCCTCTGAACAGACAGTTGGTGAGACCTCATCTGAAGTACTGCATGCAGTTCTGGAGCCCACGGACTGGATTTTCAAAGGTCCAATGCAAGCTGCGACAGTGGCAGCTTGCACCACATGCCTTTGCATCCAGGACCCTCCACTTGATTTTACATGGGGCATTGTCCTTGCGCCTAAGTCCCGCTGCTTGCGGCAATAGAATGGGTGCACCAAATGGATGGCGCACACAGAAGGAATGCTGCAAGCACCATGGGACAATGTGTGATGCTGTGCCCTTGCATTGGCCATGCTGGTGACCCCTTCCTCCCAACACCATGCCTGATGTGCCCATCAGTGGAACTAAATTGACCAGCCCTTCTCCCCACCACAACTGTCCTTGACAATATCCTCCCTGGTGCTCTAGTGGCCTCCCACCCCAGCAGGTAGTGTCCACAACCCCACACCTCCCCCCAATCCATACCACAGATTCAGTGCATGGCACAGCCCTCCACACACCACCATGGCCATCCACTGAATGAACTGTCAGTGTACGTAATGTATATAGTATGTGCACTGACAGTTCATTCAGCAGCCAGCCATGGTGGTGTGTGGAGGGCTGTGCCGGTTGCCAAATCTGAGGTATGGATTGGGGGGAGTGCAGGGTTGTGGGCACTACATGCTGAGGTGGGGTTGGGGTCCACTAGAGCACAAGGGAGGATAACTTCAAGAACTGTCACTGTCAAGGTGCAATGGGGTAGGGAGGGGGGACCATTAAATCACCAGGGAGCATATAGGATGGACATTGTCGGGGTGCAGCGGGTCAGTGAGGGGGTACTAGATCACCAGGGAGCAATAACTGGAGATGGATGGGGCAGGCCACACAGTAGCACATAGTGGACGACCCTCCCAGGAGATGTATATGTACCATTAGACCAGCTCTTTGCTGGTCTAATGGTACTTAGCACTTTGTTCCTGTGGAGGGTTCTGAAATTCAGGACTTCGGGGCTGTGGCAGTCAGGGTCTGCCACAAGCACTCTAGTGCCATGCCATACCCACTTTCATGGCACAAGGCTGGTGCTAGCACACTTTGTCACAAGCAGCCTACAGACCCGATGCTGGCTGCTTCTTAAAATCGCTCAGTGCTCTACCCTTGGTGCAAGGTGCCTGTTGCATCACACTTGTTCGATGCAGGCACCTTGCGTCATTCTCAAGCCTCTGAAAATTCGGTCCCCCATCTCCACAAGGACATAGACAGGATGGAGGCTGTCCAGAGGAGGGCTACTAAAATGGTACAGGGTCTGCACCAGAAAACATTTGAAGAGAGCATAAAGATGCTTAATATGTATGCCCTTGAAGTAAGGAGCAAGAGGGGGATATGATAGAAACTTTCAAGTACCTCAAGGGAATCAATATAGTCAAACACGGTAGCATCTTTCAGAAAAAGAGATGTGCAAGAACAAGGGGGCACAATTTGAAATTGGGTGTGATGGCCTAGAGGTACTGTGAGGAGGTATTTTTTCTCAGAAAGGGTTGTGGGTATATGGAACTGCCTTCCTGAGGAGGTAGTGGAGTCAAAAACAGTGTGATGATTCAAGAATGCATGTGACAGACATGCATCAGTTATAGTGCGGGGTAGGAGGCTGTAGGCTGTTTATATATTAGGTAGCGAAATGGGAAGACTAAGTGGGACAAGCGGTCTTTATCTGTTATCAAATGCTATGTTTCTATATTTCTATGTTTCTATGTTACAGTTCCATGGTGAGGCCACACCTAGAGTATGGGGTACAGTTCTGGAGGACACATATACAAAAAGACATAGATGGCATGGAAAAGGGTGCAGAGATGGGCCACTAAAATGATGAACGAATAAAGGGGAATGAAATATGAGGAGAGGTTAAATAAACTGGATTGGGATCATCTGGAGACAAGAAGGGAGACAGGGGATATGATAGAAACATTGAAGTAGTTGAAGGGGTTCAGCAGAGTGGGGGGGAGAGCTTATTTTCAGGGAATGTACTTTCAATATTTAGGAGGCATGGACTGAAGTTGTAGGGGGGAAGGTTTACGGGAAACATTATGAAGTATTACTTGAGGAAGAGAGTGGTTGATCCTGGAACAGACTGCTGGAGAAGGTGGTGAGTGTAAGTACATTGGAGGGTTTCAAGAAGGCCTGGTAGAAACATAAGGGATTGTCAAGTGGAGGAATGTGGGAGGTGGGGGGGGGGCAACTAGAGAGGGGTGGAATGGGCAGACTTGATGGGACAGAAATGTAATTTTATGCCCTCACATGTCTATGAGTCTATGAATCTATGGGGAAGCATGAAAAATTGTATGTGGTGTGACAAGTATGCTTCAGTGCAAAGAAGTTCATAATAATGCACCTGGGGATAAAGAACATAGGGTAAGACGGTGGTTAAGGTGCTGATATGGGCAGCTGATGAGTAAAATCTAGTACTCAAACCAGTGTATTTGGTGGAAGGACATGACAACAACTGTGGAAAACAATACAGATAATACTGTGTCAAAACACATCTTAGGGTTTTCAGTTCAAATTTTAACACACCTCTCTCCTCTCACGCTTCTCAATAGCAGTAGAAGTTCTCCGGTGCTTCGGTTTGGCACCAAGGCTGCCTGGTGTTGCGGGCTTCTTAAGAATTGTTGGCACAGCATCACACTTCAAACGTGAGCACACATGACCGGTATTCAGACCAAAACTTTTCATAAGGATATACTGTGTTTCATAAGAGTCTTCTGTGAAGTGTGCATGACACAAATGTCTAAAATCTGATACGCCAAGCCAATCCAAGTGCATAAGTTTCACAGCCTGATCCCACAGTTTTTGGAGAGCTGCATCAGTGGGGAATTTATGTAGGCTAATGCCTTCCTTATGGGTATTACTACATCCGAATGCCACACATCTATTCACCATTGTATATGAATTATATAATCCTCAATATGATAAATACATTTTGGTGATTGTATGCAAGGTATTTCAGGCAAATATCTCACTTTTTAAATATCAATAATATTAAAAAACACCTGCAAGGTTGCAGGCAGATAAGGTAATGCTTACTTCAATGGAAATAAACTTTTGAAACAGGTGCAGCATACAGTGACAGCGAGGAAATGAAAAGCTTCACACTGCTCTGAGTAAAATATGAAATGCAGAAATGGATTGTTTTTTAAATTTTATTAGCTGGTTCCCAAAACACATGTTTTATGCCTGGGGACAATTGTGTTATGCACTTCAATATGAATGAACAGCAATGTTCACATCAGTAACCATGCCATAGTAAAAGACAAAATCTATATAGTTTGAGGATTTTCAAGTACTAGTGACGAAAACTTATTGCTATGCATACAGCTTAATGGCAAAGTAGCATTTACCACACATTTACTTTTCTAATTAATCGGAACCTGTTACTGGCACCGGCTCTTTAGAAAGCACTGACAGCGCGAATGCTGTCACAGTCGGTAAACAGTGAAAAGCTGAAGCTCCGTGGCTGAAAAAATTGATTATCTCAACAAATGATGAATGAACATGATAACGATTTAAAACACTGCACTGATAAATGCATAAATCTGCATGAATAACCAAATATACACTTACTGACACATTAAAAGTATCACAAGTTTGAATGCAGCTTGCAGCACTTCACATCTGCTTACACACACAAGTTCGAGTAGCAGGAAAGGAAAATGTTCCTCACTTGATGTCATCATGCTGTGCACAAAGCGGGACCGAGCACCACCAAGCGTGGCTGCAGCGGGAGCGCGCTGATCACAAGGAGGCACACAAAATGGTAAAAAAATGCATTCATTTTACTTTTTTAGTCAAAAATGAGACATACAGTGAGGGCTGTAATGTCTTTATTGCCACAATTACAACAGACAAACAGAAAATCATCAGCTACTCTTTAACCTGAAAAGAATGATTTGTTTTTCCCTCTACCTTTTCTATCTCTTTCTTCTTACTTCTCTCTCCCAGGCTAACTCTTAATAATTGCTAAGTGCCATACTGGTTAAACTAGAAATTACAGCTCAAGGTTTTTTTTTTTCATTAACAGATTATAAAGATCTGCCACTAGAGGGACCTTAGTTTTTAGGGCTGTGGGTGGAGTCTACACCCCTTCTGTCATCGATCAGACTATAGCTCTAAAAATGGCTTTTCGCGGAACTTCCTTTTTAGACATTTGTATGTATTCCTCCACAGATGCAAAGTAGTGCACGCCCACTATGATTTTTGCTATTTGATGCTCTATGTTAAAGGCATCTGAAGGGGGGAAGGGGATACTACTATATTGTACTTCAGAACTTTTCAGGATATTAACAAAAAAACTTTTTAAACTGCTGTTTCTATCATCTGTCCAGATCAGTCTAACAGATTTGTTCTATTTCTTTCAGCAACCTAGGGGTTAACTCATTTACTCTTGGCTTTTGTGAAGTGAAAGTCAGACTCAGTGTCAGATTACAGATAGTGGGATTGTAGTCTGTTAACTGTCATTCCTTGAGCAGGGCAGGTCACAGGCAAGCACTGGAAACAGAAGACTGTTTTTTCTAATTTTATAATATGATGTACTGAGTGTGTATTTAGTTGCAGGGTCAGGGCCTTGAAGAAAATAATAACATTTATTTAACTCATTCAGGATTCCATCAGGTGGTCAGAAAAAAGACTGAGAGAATTTGTGTAAAAACTAACAAATGAAAGATGCAAAAAATAGCATGCACACTGGCCTTTGAGACTGGAAGATCAGAAGGCTGTGGGTTCTATCCCCACACTAGGCATATGGGTTAAAGAGCTAGTGTACTGCCTAAAACTAATATTAGATTTTAAAAGCAGTCAACCATTACCTTTTATATTTGAGGTACTTTTTCTTTTCCCTTTGTTTACTTGGAAGATTGTTTACCTGATGTTAATATGTGTGATTTGTGGAACAGCACTCTGTGTGGTAGCTGACATAGCTAGCTATACTTCCCCCACTACATCGCCAGCATTGTGACCTCACTGACTGTGACATCACTGCTACTTAGGAACAGCAATTCAGTGACTGCCAGGTCATTCACCTGTGATTTCACTGTAAGTGAAATCACAATGCTGATAATGTAGTGGGGGGTAGTATAGCTAGATATGTCAGATGCTATGCTGAGAGCTGTTCTACACATCCACCACAACATTGTGACATAGAAGACTCTCTGATGGGCAAAAGGAAAAAGAAAGGTACTTCAGAAATAAAATTTTATAACTACTTCTTAAAATTTATATTATTTTCCTGTCTGCCTTGTTTGGCTCCACTAGCTCTTTAAATCCCAATATGGACACTGTAGTGCAGCTTGGAGGATGGGGTGCTGCACTCCTGAGGTGCCATATTTTCTGTCTGCCTGTTCAGGTGAATGTTAAAGATCCTATGGCACTTCTCAAAAAGAGTAGGGGAATTACCATGGTGTCCTGGCCAAATTTCCCCATTCACTAAAAATGCCACCAACAGATTAATCTGGTTCAAGTAAGGATTTATGCCATGTTACAATTTCAGTTGGTTGCCATCTGTACCCCCACCCCCGTCACCCCTGAAAAGGGACTTCTAGTCTTAGTGGGCTTACCCGGCCAACAAAATTCAACAAATAAATAAATTACCCCATTATGCCTTATAGATTCCATATAAATCCAAATCATTCCAAGGCCATCTTGACATATCATTTTAATACCTAACTGCAAATAAAAGCCCTTTTCCTGATAAAAGGCTGCCAACATATTAAATTTAAATAAACAACAAAGTCACAAATAAGGAACTAGTGGCGTATGGAAAAAATCTACAGGGATTTATACAGGGATTTGATGCTGTCTCTAGAGGGAAGATACAAGAAAAATGAGGGCTTGTTACAGGAAAATGGTTATTTGGATCTGGGAGCAATGTGATGATTGTGACTAAACAGCACTATATGGCAACAACAAGAAAATAACTTTGGTCATTTGGTAGCTCTTCACAGCCCTATCGGCTCTGGCTAGAGTTTGTTTCATTAGTGGTGCAACTGTGTCATAGCAGTATAGCCTTCTCTTCCTATCTTTAGTATAGTCTTCACTTTCCCTTAACTTATAAGTTTCTCTCAATGGTGTTTCATCTGATATAATAAAGTTTAATTGTTTCTTATACTCTTCTGCTCAATCCACTGCATATCTTTTCTGACTATGCCTCTAGACTCACTTAGACTACTTCTCCCTATCTTCTCTGTCCTCTATCTCTCCCTTCTCATCCACATCCCTTCCCCTCCCCATTATTACCAGCCCCTCTCTGCCACACTCCACTCCACTCTCCTGTATTCAATTATGCTGTTACACCATCTCCCTCTCTTCAGACCTGGGAACACTACCTCTTCTGCCCAAGTTCCTCACTCTTGACAAGTCCTATTTACTGCACACTACTACATATTCTATGCTTCCAGCCTCCTCCTCTCTCCACACCCCCCATCTCCAGTTGAGTCTGCTCTGTACTTTGATATAAGTGTGCAAAGCTTTTTCTACATTATCATTGCACTCCTGCTCCTATCGTCCGGAGACTTAAGTCCTAACCCTGGACCTTGCCCTCCAAGTGCCTTGGCGCCCCCATCCACTGCTCCAGGAACTTCCCCATCAAGACTCACTGCCCTTCCTCATGATCTGAAAATTCTTCACCTAAATATATGCAGCCATCTCCCTAATATTGATCTACTCCAGCCTCTGGTTGCTTTGCTTGGTCCTGATATTATCATCCTGTCTGGAGCCTGGCGTAACAATAAAATAGGTGACCCTTCTCTCTCTCCATCCTGAGCTATACTATATCTCGACAAGACCAGTCAGGGAGGGGTGGAGGAGTGGCTATCTATGTCTCCTCATCTATCCAATTCACCACCATTCTTTCTGCCTCTGTCCTGAAAGCATATGTGGTGCTTATCTTACAGCTATCCTTTGCTTTCTCCATCCCCATATTTGTGGCAGGTACCTATTGTCACCCAGGCCTCCACTCCTCTGTTGCAGACCTCATCAGTTCCATGGTATCCCTCCTCAGGTGAAGTTTATATTGTGGGTGACTTCAACTTATTTCTGACTTTGTTGGGACAGCAGATCTGGCTTGCATCACCGAGACCTGGCTGGATTGAAATGCTGGCCCCATTCTGGAGGCGACCATTCCAGCCAGGTACTCGGTGATTCACCACCCGAGATTGGATTGCGGGGGGAAGTAGCAGTCTGTTTTAAGACCAGGTTGGGGCTCACGGGTGTACCAGTTGAGGAAGCTGAATCCTTTGAGTGTACCGTAGTGGCTGGTGTGGGTTGCAGGATAGCCCTCGTCTACCGTCCACCAGGAGACGAGAGGCGATTCCTGCAGGAAGTGGCAGACTTCATCACCGATATGGCATTGGAGTCACCCAGATTGATGGTTCTGGGTGACTTCAATGCCTGGGTCGACGACAAACTCTCAGCCTTTGGTCAGCACTTCCTCCAGTTGATGACATCACTGGTCCTTACACAGATTGTTTCTTCAGCCACTCATAATCACGGTCACTATTTGGATTTAGTTTTTCTCCTGGGGATTGAGGCCTCTGATTTGGTGGTGGAACCTGTCAGTTGGTCTGATCACTACACCGTGGGCTTCAGTTTTTGTTCTCCCCTTCATAGGTCTGCCCCTGTGGAGATGGTCCGATACCGTCCTTTATGGGATGTGAGCCCTGAAGACCTGACGGCGGTATTGAACCTCTCAGAGTTTCCTGTTGCCAGCTTGGGTCCAGAGTCTATGGTCTTGGCTTATAATCAGGCCATTTCCTCAGCCCTTGACTCAATTGCTCCTGTCCGTGTTTGTCCCCTCTCTCTCCGCCCTCGGGCCCCATGGTTTGATGGGTCCTTGAGGGAGTTGCGACATGTGGGACGACGGTTAGAGCATTGTTGGCGTAAATCTGCTCTAGAAGTTGACCACCTTAGTTTGGAGGAGCATTATCGGCTCTACCAATCAGAGATCTCCTGTAAGAAGGCAGAATTCCTGTCCAGAGAGATCTCTATTGCTCAGAATCGATCGGCTCAGCTCTTCAGAACTGTGGACAGGCTGTGCAACCCAGCCTGTCTCCAGCTCTGTCTAGCTTTTTCACAAAAGGAGTGTGATGAGATTGCTCAATTCTTTGTGAATAAGGTTGCCGACATCAGATCTGAGATCCACCTGACACACTCTAAGGGGGAAGCTGTTGGTCGGCGTCTGGCCACAAAATCCTTGGCCTCCTGGAGTTCCTTTGACCTGCTGATGTTCGAAGATATTATGTGGATCATCCAGGGGATGCACCCTATGTGCTGTAGTTTAGATCCGGGTCCTACTTCCCTGATTTTGGGTTGTGTCGAGATCGTGGGCCCATTTCTGGCTCAAATAATCTGGTGCTCCATAGAATTGGGTGAGTTTCCTAGCTCTCTAAAGGAAGCTGTGGTGACTCCCCTTTTGAAGAATGCTTCTCTGGACCCAGATATTTTTGCCAACTACAGACCTATCTCTAACCTTCCCTTTATTGGGAAAGTTATTGAGAAGGTAGTGGCAAACCAGCTAGAGGACCATTTGACCATCCATAGTATCTACGAACCTCTTCAGTCTGGTTTTTGTAAGAGGCATAGTACTGAGACTGCTCTGGTTCAGGTACTCAATGATCTCTTGATGGCGAGAGATCGGAGAAACCGTTCTATCTTGGTTCTCCTTGATCTCTCTTCAGCTTTTGACACTGTAGACCATGGGGTTTACCTCAAGCATCTGGAGCCCATCTGTGGACTGTCTAGTACAGTACTCAGATGGTTTTCATCTTTTCTATCTGGGAGAACACAGAGAGTTGTGTCAGGGATTTTTTCCTCTGACCCTTTCCCTCTGCAATGTGGTGTCCCTCAGGGCTCAGTGCTTTCCCCCATGTTGTTTGCAGTGTACATGCTGCCCCTCGGAGACATTGTAAGATGGTATGGGCTGAGGTTTCACTGTTATGCTGATGATACCCAGCTCTGCCTGTCTTTGCCCCTGACCAGGTTAGTGCTCTCTCAGTATTTAATAGCTGCCTCGCTGAAATCCATGACTGGATGAATTCGAGCAGTTAAAGTTGAGCGCCGGTAAGACTGAGGTTATGGTTGTGGACCGGGTAGTGGGATAGAGGGGTTGGGGTCTGGCCAACCCTCTGGCTTATTGCTGGGGGCGATCAGATCCTTACCTCTGAATGGGTGCGTAACCTGGGAGTGGTACTTGATGATGGGCTGACTCTTCATCATCAGGTGTCAGCAGTCATTAAGTCTGCATTTTACCATCTTAAGAACATTGCCAGGGTGAAGCACCTTGTTCCGTCCAGCGATTTACCTGTGTTGGCTCATGCCTTTGTGACCTCACGCCTTGACTACTGCAACTCCCTGTACCTGGGGTTTCCTGGGGTTGATATCCGCTGCTTGCAGCTAGTGCAGAACACTGCTGCAAGTTGTTGACAGGGGCATCTAGAAGGACACATATTACCCCTGTGCTGCGCGATCTGCACTGGCTGCCTATACAGTGGCAGATCACCTTTGAAGTAGGTCTTTTGACCTTCAAAGCCCTGCATGGACTTGGCCCCGACTACTTGAAAGAGCTTCTGATTCCTTACCGCCCTGTACGACAGCTCCGTTCAGCCGACGAGGGGTTGCTAGAGATTCTGAGGGTTACATTGAAGTCTTCTGGGGCCAGGGCTTTTGTGTTTGTGGCCCCAACCCTCTGGAATTCTCTGCCTCGTCAGCTTAGGGAATGCACGACCGTGGAATCCTTCAAGCGGGATTTTAAGACACTTTTGTGGAGTAAGGCTTTTATGAATTGATGTTGCTGAGATTATTGATTTTATATGTGTATTCTTTGATTTTGTCATTCATTTGTACAGTGCCTTGGTGCCTGAAAGGCGTTTAATAAATAAAGTTTTATTATTATTATTTTATAACTTAAATTGGTTATCCCCCACCATGAACAAAGTACGAAATGAAACTGATGCCTATAACTTATCACAGCTCATCCTTGATCCAACTTGGATGAACTACAAAACGAGTAACCGCTCCTTAATCGACTGGGCTCTCACCTGACACCCACATAGGGTCATTAAATCTGGTGTATTATCAGATACCCTATGTGACCGCATTATGACCTTTCTGGTAGATAACATTTGAAGAATCAAGGCCCCTTATAAAACCTTAATGACTCGCTCATATAAATCTCTGAACCTCGCTCCCCTCCTCCATGACCTAGCTCACACAAACTGGGCCCCCATAGCCTCAGTGAACTTGATAGATGGAGCTGCAGAATATTTTAAAGGTAAATTTATCAACATTTGGAATCAGCATGTCCCACTTCAATGCATCAGAGTCCATGGGAGCCACCTTCCATAGATCTCACCTGAACTCATAGCTTGTCAAAGAGTGCGGGACCAAGCCTGGAAGCTACATAAAGCCTCAATACTTCCTAAAGACTATGACACATATCGTTCTCTTCGCAACAAGTGCACAAAATCCACTCATTTGGCTTAGTCAGATTGCTTTACCTCAACCTTTTAATCCAAAATAAACAATCCCTCTAAATTCTCGAAAGTCATCCACTCACTCTTCTCCCATCCCTTCCACTCCTCCCTCCCCCCTCCTCAATATAAACTACACCCTTATTACTGATCACCTCAGTGTTGCTACTGAATTTAATTCATAGTTCACCTCTTGTGCCTCTGCTCTCCTATTCTCCTTACCATCTAGTAGGCCAGGTGCCTCCTCCCAGCTCACCATGCACACTGCCCTAGTGTACTTGTTTCTCTTTCACTAAAATTGCCCCTTCTGACACCTTGTATGCCTTGCACGCCTTTAACCCATCCAAAGGCAGTTTGCCTGATGGCCTGGACCCCAAGCTGCTATATCTCTCAGCTATGGCTGCCACTGCCCCACTGTCTGACCTCTTCAACCTCTCATTCGAAATGGCAACCATCCCACCTGTTTGGAAGCATGCCATTGTTCTTCCCCTACCTAAGGGTGGTGATCCTTCCTCACCGGGGAACTACCATCCCATATCCCTCCTTCCCACCCTTGCCAAACTGCAAGAACACTTGGTTCTTGCCCAGCTCTCTTCTTATCTCTTTAACTCTAACTTTTTCACTCCCTTCTAGTCTGGTTTTCAGAAAAAACCACTCCACCACCACCTCCCTGATTAGGTTTACTGACTCCATCCTCTCAGGGATGGACTGTGGTCAAATCACGTCTGCCATTTTTGTTGACCTAGCCAAGGCTTTCGACATGGTTTCCCACTCCCTACTACTAAACTCCCTTTCCTCAGCAGGTCTGACTGACTCAGCCACTAACTGGTTCAGAGCCTACCTTGTAGGTTGGACCCAGTCAGTCAGAATTGCAGACTCCACAGCTCCCCCCCATCAACACAGGTGTCCCTCAAGTGTCCATGTTGGGCCCTATACTTTTCTCTGTATTTCTTAACAACCTATCATCTGTCTATACATCAAGCTCAATACGTATGTAAGCAGATGACACAGTCCTCTACACCTCCGGACAGTCCCCCACTGATTTTGCAAACCGACTTCAACAAAATTTCAACAATGTTCAGCACTGGTTTTGCTCTCATTAACTTTTTCTAAACGCCAAGAAGACAGTCTCCATGACCTTCAGCACTAAGCAGAGACTCTCTAGGCTCCCCTCCCTGCTTTCCTTCCATACCCTTAATGGGACAGTCCTTGAGGACACCTCCGCAATCAGATATCTGGGTGTTTGGCTTGACCAACATCTCACCTTCTCTGGCCATGTTGACGCCATCCTGAAAAAGCTACGCCCCAAGCTCGGCGCTCTATACAGGAACCAGCACTGCCTCCCTCTCCCGGCTAGGTATGAACTTGTCCAGAAGCTGATACTTCCTATTTTCGACTACTGTTATGTAGTCTACAGTGCTGCTCCCAAGACCTCCTTAGCCAGATTGGATACCCTCTTCAACTCCTTCTGTTGCTTTGCTCTGGACTCTCCTCCTGTCACCCACCACTGTCAACTATACCACTCCCTGGCATTTCCCTCACCAGAAAATAGATGCCTCCATCATTGTGCTAAATTTGTCTCTAAATTCTGGTTTGGATCACTCCCATCCTATGTCACCTCCTCTCTATCAGTCCTCCCTTCCTCTACCCACTCACTTAGATCTTACAACTCCCGGTCCTTGGCTGTCCCTCGCCGGTCTACCACTGTAGGCCAGGCTGCTTTCTCATATCGCTTCCCAAAACTGTGGAATTCACTTCCTCACCAGATTTGCCACTCCTCGTCCCCCTCCTCTATAACTTCAACCCTACATAATTTCCTCTCCATGACTTGTACCTGCAATTAACCTACCTGGTATTCCTAACCTGCTCCTCAGCCTCTATCAATATATTAAATAACTCTACTGAATTACAGCTCCCTTCTAGCCCTACTACTTTCTTTCCCTGCTGAGATCCCTACCTGGCCATTCCTTCGGGTTATCTATAACTAACAATATAACTATGACTTTAGGTTCCTATCAATCTACTACCATCATTATATCTATAACCTTGATTTCCATTCATCTGCTTCCCTCCCAGCATTGCTACCTTTCCACCTCTGCTGTTACTCCCTATCCACCCCTTTCTTTTAGGCTAAATGGTACCATCACCATGAATTTTAGGTGTTATTCCTAATGTAATGCACTTGACCTGTTCATTGGGACCTCTGTATACAATTGTACTCTTTGCTGCACTTAATATTTTCTTTCTGTTAGTTGCTATTCGCCACTGCCAATATTGTAATAATGTTTGCTGTTGTATGCATGTATGTATTTCCACTACCCTTTCCCCCAGGATACACCATGAAACAAGCAACTTGTTGTTCAGTGTGCCTTTCCTGGTGAAATGATTCAATAAATAAATAAAATTTCCTTGTCCATTTCCTTCCCCTGAGATGGGGATGTCATCGAGGCACAGGTCAGGAAGCACAGGGAAAACCAGGGGCAGTTGTAGAATTTGCAAAAAGTGTTTATTAGTACTAGCAGTAACATAAAAAAATAGACTTGTTCAGAATAACTATTTACAAAGGCAGAATAAACAGAGAAGATCCATATGAGTTTTCCTTCAATCTCTGTGTGTCCCTTGCAAGAAATTGCAGCTCTGTTTTATAAGTCCTTACAACCCACCCCCCTTAACAAGCATCCTGTTCTTTTCTAAAATGCTCTTGTAAATTTCCAATGTTCTTGTAAGTGTCAGGCAGGTGCAGCAGGAACACAATGTCCCAGAACTGAGGCCCATTCTCCACAGCTCTTCTGAAAAAGGCTTAAAAATTGCATTTCAGATTAACCCCTTGAGTTCCAAATAGCTTTTTGCAATCATCTCAAACTATAATTATATACATTTCAACAGTAACACTATACAATTTCTAAACAAAGGAATCCCAATATCAGTTACAGTTCCACATAATGGTTTGCATATATTTTTATACCAGCAGATATGCAAAGGAGGAAAAGTCAGAAACAGCAAGGGAAGACTGAGAGACAGCAAGCGGCAGAGAATTACGAGACGGTTGGGGTGATCAAATCCTAGGTCTCACAAGAAATGTTGATGGCACAACCAGACGACAAGAGACAAGAAAGGAAAGAACAGAACAGATCCCTGCATTCAAACTCTCCATAACAACTGGGACAGGGTTCTATTCAACCCTGTCACAGGGGGTCTGTATACAACCCCCATGCAGATTATACCCTGGGGAACAAGTTGCATTCCCAAAAATAAATGAGCGGGACCAACCAGTCTTCCAGAACTGGAGACCAGATGTTAACAGTCCGATGGAGAACATGGACAAAATGCCAAGAGAAAAATAAACTATAAAAAAGCTACTGGGTGTACCATTTGAACACCACACATACCATAAGAAAAATAAGTTACCTCCCGTTTAATGAGGTTTAATCTAGAAACCCAGAGGCCTTGGAAAAAAAATACCATAAAACCATGTCTCCAGATGTGGAGAGGGATGGAAAACATAACTTAGAAAATGAAAACATGGCAACAGAAAAGTTTTAATCAAATATATAGAAACATAGACTTTGACGGCAGATAAGGACCACTTGGCCCACCCAGTCTGCCCATTTCCCTACCTTTTGGATAAGCTGCAGATCCTAGTTAACCAACAACCTACTTCCTCCTACCCCCCACTAGAATTTCCTTATGTCTGTCTCATACATTCTTGAATTCCTCCACTGTTTTTGACCCCAATACATGCTCTGGAAGGCTGTTCCAAACATCCACCACCCTCTCTGTGAAAAAATACTTCCTCACATTGCCCCTGAGCCATCCCCCCATCTTCAAATTGTGCCCCCTTATTCTTGCATACCTCTTTTTCTGAAAGATGCTACCCTCTTGGACCTTGTTGATTCCCTTGAGGTACTTGAAAGTTTCTATCATGTCCTCCTCGTCCTCCTTTTTACTTAAGGGTATACAGATTAAGCTCCTTTAGTCTCTCTTCATATGGCTTCTGATGCAGACCCTGCACCATTTTAGTTGCCCTCCTCTGGACTTCCTCCATCCTGTCTATGTCCTTGCTGAGATGTGGTGTCCAGAACTGCACGCAGTACTCCAGTACTCCAGATGGGGTCTCACCAATTGCCTGTAGAGAGGGATAACAACTTCCTGTTTTCTACTGGTGATGCCTCTTCCTATGCATCCCAGTAGCCCCCCAGCCCTCCTTACTGCCTTCTCACATTGCTTGCCTACCTTTAGGTTGTCTGATGACTACCTCAGGTCCAGTTTCATTTTGTCATTGTTAGTACCTCCACTCCCCCATTGTGTACTCTTTCCCTGGTTTTGTTTCCAGGTACATTACTTTTGCACTTCTTTGCATTGAGTCTATACTGCCATACTTCTGACCATTCCTTTTTGCCAAGTCCCTTCCCACCCTTTCCATCCCCCTTGTGTATCAACCCTGTTGCAGATCTTTGTGTCATTTGCAAAGAGGCATACAACCATACAAGTGGTCTGCACAGCAGTAGTAAACAACACCATCATTACAACTGCATTCAGCAGTATTGATCTGCTAAAGCTGCTCACAATAATCCATTTAGTGTAAAATGGACAGACCCTTCTTACAGGACACTCTTATTGAATGCACCAGAGATAATCTTCCCTTTTAAAGATTACCACTCATTAAGGAAATTCAGATGGATATGATACTGCACAGTTCGGCTACACCCATTAGTCAGGGCTTGGATTTAACTGTTTACAAACCAACACCCAGCCACAGTTTCCCCTACAGCAATCAGACAGAGAAACATCCCAGGGAGCAGGAACTCCAGAATCTGAAACTGGAGGTTAAAGTTCATATATAGTGTTTCAGTTAGAAACTTTGACCAACAATCAAAAAATCTAGCATCGCTTCCAAATAAATATATATTTTTGTTTGCTGGCTCAGTACTCTTCAAAATAAATAGTTTTTCATCAAATTGACATGCAGACTGAAAACTGTATGAGATGCCAGAGAACATTAGTAATATTAACAACAACAACAACAAAAAAGCTGTTTAAGCTGCCACTTGCCAAATCACATTTTGCTATTCATTTCTGGATTTGGCTATTTTTATCTGGACTCCAAATCACCAAGTTGTGATGCTGATGCCTACTGAGTATGTGTCTAAATAAATGAAATGTTCAAGGTTTGGCTACAGGTTTGAGGATTTCACTACAAAGTTGCAACAGCAGTTCACCCCCCCCAAAAAAAAAACAACCTACAAGTTCTAAATTTCCCACTGATACCTTGAAAATGGTTACTGATACTTCTTTCTAAATCAGATACTTGTGTTCACATAGGACCATTTCTCAGACAACACTGGACACTTACTAAGAATTAAAGTATAGTAGTCAAACAGTAATTGGATCAGGGTTTGTTTGGTCACCACTGCCGTTAGAGAGGGTTGTGACAAAATCCAGCATGTCACTTCATGCCAAGCTGCCAGCATGCCAGAAAAAGGGGGGTTCTTCATGAATGCAGGTACGCAGCATGCTGGCACCCTGGTATGTTGCTTTCAGAGATGCTGGCGTGCCTGAAAAGGTGAGGAAGGTACACACAGAACTAGAGGAATGAGTCTTTGTATATTTCTTTGTTTCTTTCTTATTTGAAAGTTAGTAATTGGAAAAGGTACACTGAGCTAAGGCTTGTTTCCAGGTGTGACCTGGGGGAAAGGGGAAGGGAGTATAATAATTCAGAGTGCGCAGCATCAGTATTAACAGTACAAAGTAACATGCAAAAAGTATACAAATTAACATAATAAAAGTACGATTGTTGAATTCTAGAATTCTGCCCCAATGAAACGGAAAATTAGGAAGCAAGAGCACAAAATAAATGCTCAAACAACAAGCATTAATGATGCCTGTGCATCCTTGAATCTTTATTACAAAGCATTTTGTGGGTGGCTGGCAGGGAGGTAGCATTTAAATCCATGGCCAGCCTGATTACACCTCATCTCACTGAGAGAAGGCAGCACTCTGTCCTCCATCCCATCCCTCAATGAATGTAGCACCTCCCTTCACCCCCATTGCCTCCTTTCTAGCTATCAAATCAGGCCAGTTCACAGGAAACCATTTTCATCAGGACAGTTAGTTATGAGTTCCACACCAATGCTCAGTGGTTTGCATCTCTTGCCTTGAATGAGGACCCATACAATCTGAGAGGAGGCACAGGTAAAAACTCATCTCGACTGGGAGAGGAACTCACAACTCCTGATCTATACAAATGCATGCTACTGAACTAGACACTGAACTTGCATGTTGCATTGCAGGTGAGAAACCCAGAGCAGGCTCGAGCCAAGTGCCTGGCTTGGCTTGACCTTTATAAGCAATTGAGGGCCAATGTCAAGCCCAGACAGGTATGATGAAGGCAAGTATTTTTTTCAACCTGAGCAGTTAGTGCAGGGGCTGAAACTTTGAAGTCCTCCCGTGCAACTCACCAGGGACACTGTCAGTAAGGTAGAGGAATGCCTGCATTAGCCATGTCTCATCTCCTGCTCTTTTTTTATCATGCCATTATTTCTCCTCCTTGCGGTGCGGGCATTGCAGGTTGTCTGGCTGCCAGCACCTGCACCCCCATCCCAGTCTGGCCAGCGATCACTCTCCTCCACAGGCTTGGCATATATGCAGTGTCCTCCCCCCTTGGGGACCTGGAACCAACACCTGGGGGTGCACCTCTCAGGTCCGGGGGTGCAGTGCACGGCCATTAGCTGCCTTGACCGCCCCGCTATTTTTCTGCCTTTGGTGTTCCTCTGGAGCCAGCGTGCAATGACATACAGTGCACTTATGTGCTGATGTCTGCCATGCTCCAACCCTCTTTCTGTGCGCCACAACTTCCAGTGCAACCGACAGCTGCCAGATACTGCTGCAGAGCGACGCGAGCCCCATGCCCACCCCAGAGAGAGGAGAGCTGTCTTGGAATGCTCAATCCGCTGCTTTCCCCTGCCAACCCCGATGACCCAAGTCCATTCTGGAACCCGGGTCACCGGCATGGCATGAGGTGTGGCGTCCAGTGCCTCAGCCCTCAGCGTCACCAGGCTAGGCTACGTCTCCTGCTTTGATTCGCAGAATTAAACCAGAAGACCCTCAGGCTCTGCTGTAGGTGAAAGAAAATCCTGGCTTGCCCACCTCTTTGTTGCATGCTGCAGAATAGATTTACTTATGTACCACCTCTCGAAGAATAATGTATCTTGCATGAAACTGCATGCTGAGCCAAATTATTGGAAATGAACAGTGGAGAGGTAGTTATTCCTTGCGTCATATGTCTTAAAAAATGATGCATCCTTATTACAGACCAACAAATGAATCGTGAGAAATTAGTGACACATGAAATGTGAGAGTATCAAAAAAACCTTCTTGTAACACAAAGGTTCCGTAAGCAGTGGTAGAACACTTAACAAATGTAATTGCTCTATGTAGGACTTGCAAAACGCATTGCCCATCACCTGTTGAAATTCCAATAAAGATGTAAAGTATAAAAAAAGTCCCTTTGTTTACATCATGTTTCATTAAGTAACTCACTCGGCCTATTTCAATTAGGTTATTTTTTCAATGCCTCTCCTAACTTTGGGCCCATTCCCCCCCCCTTACTCCTTTAGCCAGTTTTTTTCCAGGAATTGAGTTTATATCAGAATATCTGTGCACTTTGTCCCAGCTCTGTGTTGCTGCTACTTTTACTGCCTTGTTTTATTTCCACTACTTCTGTAATTTTTGCACACTGCAAACATCCATCATAATTCTTCCCACTTTAACCTCTCCCCCCCCCCACCCCATGCCTGCCAAGGTGCACCTGGAAACAAGTTCTGCCTTAGTGTGCTTTTCCTGAATAACAATTTTAAATCTGGCTATCTTCCATTGGGGGTCTCAGGACACAGATCAGACTGGAACAGGTGGCGGCCTTCTGCCCCACCACCATTCCTCACCTCAGAGCTGCACTGCCCCCCCCCAAAAGCAGCAGTACTGCCATCCCCAGCTCAGCATCACTGTCCCCCACCTGTGCCAAGACCCTAAGCAGCAGCACTGCCGCAAGCCATGGAGCTGCGGGCAGTGCTGCTCTTTTCTTTTTAGAGAGAGTCCTGCCTTTTCACACAAGTAGCAAGGACTCCACTTTAGCAGTACAATGTTGCCAGTTCGAGTGAGCAGCATCTTCGCTATTAAATCAAATACCCAAAATCTTCACAGGGTGTGTCTGAACTGGGATTCCAGCTACAGTTGGCAGTAAGCCAGACGCTAAGGGCAAAGTTAGGGAGACTGCCATACTTTTATAAAAATTGATGAGAACCGGAAACCTGTGAATAAGTTTTCAGGGTGTCTTGAACACCAAATCCTGAGGGGTACTGTAACCCCCCCCCCCACAAATGGGGGTTCCCAAAAGTCTTCCTTGGGTGTGCCTAAATGCCCACTGCCTGGCTGGCATTTTGTGTCTCTACGGATTTAAAAGTGTCAATATGTGAGTGCACTGTTAGTCTCTGTGCCTGTCAAAGACATAATTTTCGTAGTTTATAATTAATCTGGGTGGTGGCTGAGTGTTCCTAGGCTCAAGTCCCACCTGGGTTGTAGCACATTTGCTTAATTCTGCCATCGCAAATTGCACAGAGGGAGCTATATTAAGAACTGTGATTGTTTGCTGTTTATCCGCGTAATAATGATATTATAGTTTGTCTAACCTGCTTTTCTTTGCAGCATGGACATTTCTGTGACGTACCACCATCTTGGATC
Organism: Neoceratodus forsteri; assembly: GCA_016271365.2. Lineage (NCBI taxonomy): Eukaryota > Metazoa > Chordata > Ceratodontiformes > Ceratodontidae > Neoceratodus > Neoceratodus forsteri. The sequence goes on from CM057450.1 coordinate 1,508,866,260, forward strand.
TGGACTGCCAATCTACACCAATCTGTACCTTTGGGGGCTCTAAAATGGAACCTGCCCCCAGGGTTTTGTGGGAGTGAATTGTAGTTTTTTTACAGTTTGTCGCCTAAATGGACCTGGAGGGGGAGCCCTTGCTGTGACAGACAGATGGATCAACCAACCGAGCCTTTTGGATCACAGAGGAAGTCCCAGTGCTGCCTGCAGCAGTGAGTCAGTGTGAAGTTGGAGTTAAAAGAGTGAACAGCTCGAGTGATTCGAGCAACTGCTCCTGCATAGTGCACAGGGGAAATCGTTGGGAAGGCTCTCTGGCCTGCCTGCTACCATCTTCCTTAGTGAAGAGACCTTGAGCCTAAAATTGGACTTCACCCAAATTTGCAGTTTTTGTGAGCAGAATCTTAAATTGTGACAAATTGAATTCCTCCTGAATTGGACTGAAGACTTGCCTCGATGCAATCGGCCTGTCAGGACTTGAGACTGCTGCAGAGCATACGGTTTGCACAGAGACACTGTGAATTGCAACCGGACTGTAATCCAAACTGTGGTATTTACTTGCTTTACTATAAGTGTGCTGATTGTGGATGTGGGTCACAATTTGGTTCCCCACCTTGTTTAATGTGTCACTCTTGTTGGAAGCTGCATCCAGCACTTCACCAGACTGTATCCAAACTGTTCACTCAGTCTGGGCCTTGCCATCCCAGCTCAGACAGTCGCTCATGCCGCAGAGAAACAACCGACGAGAGATCCGCCTGGGTATTCGGCTCCCTGCTCAACATCAATGAACAGGATCAACACCACGGTGCTTCATGTGGGCCCTGCTTCTTCTGGCCTTAATCGGCCTCCCTCTAATCTCATGCTGTGTCCTCTTGTCCTGCTATTTTTCTTATATTTAAACACGTTAGACTCTTTCACCTTGTTAATGCCCTTAAGGTGTTTGAATGTTTCGATCATATCACCTCTCTCACTCTTTTGCTCAAGTGTGTACATATTGAGCTCCATTAATCTGTCCTCATATGTCTTCTGATGCAGTCCTTGCAACATTTTGGTTGCCCTTCTCTGGACTGCCTCAATTTGGTTAATGTCCTTGTGAAGGTGTGACCTCCAGTACTGCATGCAGTACTCCAGATGAGGCCTAACCAGTGTCTTATAAAAAGGGATTATTACCTCCGTCTTACGAGTGTAAGTGTGCTAATTGTGGAGTATGAGTCACCATTTGGTTCCCCACCTTGCTTAATGTGTCATGCTTGCTGGAAGCTGCATCCAGCCAGACTGTATCCCAACTGTTCACTCGGTCTGGGCCTTGCCATCCCGGCCCAGACAGTCACTCACACCAGAGAGAAACAAATGACAAGAGACCTGCCTGGGGATTCGCTTCCCTGCTTGACACCAATGAACAGGATTGGCACCACGATGCTTCGTGTGGGATCTGCTTCTCCTGGCCTTCCAGCTCTTCGTCCTGAGGTCTCCATTTCATCCAGCCTGCATCCAGACTTGGGTAGCGTGAGTAAACACCAGGGTAGCTCCCTGCAACAGAGCTCAGATCACAGTGTTCCATCTGATTTAATTGTTGTTGCTAATCATTTCAGACTGAGCCATCTGGCTCCGGATTACAAATTAAGGGTTAACGTGCATGTTGTGTTTTCTTTCTTCCAAAGGGTTCCACAACAGCTGCAATGCTGACCTACCCCGGGCAATGCTTCAGGCCAGCCTGTAGTTCCAACTGGGTACCCAGAGCATGTGTGACTGTGTTAGAGGGATCTTTGAGTGCATTCCTTATAGCCTGAATCAATCAGACCTAAAATCAACCTCTAGATTATTGCCCCTCCCTTGTTCACATGCCCCTAATAAATCAGATCTGAATCTTTTTGCATCCCACTTGGTTGTGGTGTACCTCTGTATTGAAAGTACTGTGATATTGCTGTTTACTGTTACAGGACTTGTTTTGCAGGGGGTCTCCAGGGCCGTTCCAGCCAATCCAGCCCTGGTGGTAAGTGTGGTACAAGAGAGGTTAACAGTGTATTACAGTGTGTATTGGGGTTGTGCTAACTCAGACTTGCTTTGGCCACTGGAGGGGAAAGAGGGGGGTATCAGTGTCCCAGAAGGCTGCACCCAGAGCAGTCATGCTGCCATTGACCCTGTCCTCCAGGTGGAGGCATCCTTTTCACGAGCTCAGGCCCCTCAACCTGCAAGTAGTCATGCAGGCAGGGGTAGTATCCCTTGGGATAACACCTCCTAGGGCTTACAGTAATCTTGGAGGAGGATACAAATGCCCTCTGCATAAGCCAGGGATTTAAAAACAGGAGCCTCAGGAACTAGGAAAACTCCTTTAATATTTGAGTTATGCTGAAGTAGTCTTAAGAGAGGATCAATAGAGAAAATATATACACAGAGACTCAGAGGACATCCCTGCTTAATGCCTCTCCTAACCCGGACAGGGTCTCCACACCGACCATTTACAGAAGGAACTACAGAGGCATAATCACACATAACAGAGATCCAACATACAAAAGTTTGCAGCAATCCATATTTGGCCAGTGTGGCAAACAAACACCAGTGATCTACACTATCAAAAGCCTTAGACTGATCCAAGGATAAAAAATACCCCGAGGTGAAGTATTTCTGTCACCTGTCAAACAGTTCACAAAGCACATTCAGGTTGTCCTGTATGTGTCTATGGGGGATGGCAGAGGACTGAGATGGAGAAATAAGAATTGGAGTTACTGAGGCGAGTTGGTGCACCAATGTCTTTGACAAAATCTTTTGGTCAGTATTTAAAAGACATAACGGTCACCAACTGTGTAGTGAAGTCTTATCTCCCTTCTTATAAGTAAAAATCAAAACAGTCTTATCTCCTTTCTTATAAGTAAAAATCAAAACAGCCCGTAACATGGACGGGGCATGTAAATTGCAGGGTGAGGTTGATGTATGATCAAAATTTAACATTCAACTCCAAAGGGAGTCCATTATTTCTAGGAGCCACATTATTCTGAAGACTGTTAAGAGAAGAATCCACCTTGGAGAATAGGATAGGTTGTGTAAGCAAGGAGAACATGTCCTGAGATATAGGGGATATTTGGAAGGAATTTAGAACATCCCAAGGATTAGACAAGGTACTGGAATTACCAAAAATATTAACGAGATGGCTATGAGCAGTCTGTAGGATGTCATCTTGTGTGATGCAGAAACGTTACCCTTGGGGAAGACAGACTATACACAAAATGGGATTTGTGCCATTGTTGACTAGCGTGCAAGCAGTCTGGAGACTGTTTTTTCCCCTGAGAGCCACACTTCATTTCATATACCAAAGAGGAAGTTTGGTTGTATTGAATAGCTTTCATAGCTGATTTAGTGCTATTGATGAGATCAGTCACATCAGCACCAGTGGTGTGCATAAGGGAAATGAGTTTATGTAATCGAGGTAGTGTCTTCCCACCACTGGGGATATCATCATAAGCCCCAAACACCGACCAACGGTCCTTCAAAAGCTGCTCACGCTAACCCTCACCTGAGGGTCATCCATTAGAGAAGTGTTCAAGCACCAGGTGGACTTGGCTCTGGGGAAGTCCTGTATTAAAGAGCAGTCACAAAGGATAGCAGAGTGGTTGGATGTTTCAATGGATATCGTCCTATAAGGAGTTGTAGTGAGTGTGCAAGAGAGAAAGAAAAAATCGATGTGGGTAGCCGGGCAACCCTGCAGGGTACCCTTCTGGAAAGTAGCCATATCCACCAGGGAAGTCATTAAAATTACATCCTGTAAATATACAGAATCACAAAAGGTCTTAGCAGGTATACATCGAGACAGGGGTAGACTACAATAGCAATCTCCACCGGAAACCACTAGTCAGCGGGTGTCTAGGTGGGGTCTCAGTTCCTTAAATATGGCAATTTTGCCTGACTTCATTTGATGTGAATAAATATTAATGAGGCATAGGGGAAAGTGGTCATATACAACATTCAATAATAAGGTACTGCCAGGGACAATGTCTAACAAATACTGGACCTGACAGGGAAAGGAGCAGAATTATATAATAATCGAATCCAAGAAATAAGCTGCTGTGGAATATGGTAGTGATTTAAAGTCTGAAACAAATAATCATGGTCCACATGGTCAAAGACTTTCTCTTGGTCAAGTGATATGAGCATCGAGGGTGATTCCATTGAACTGGTGGCAACTATATCTCATAAAAATGCCAGGTTGTGAAACATAGACCTGTGAGGTATGGCACAGGTCTGTACACCAGAAATTACCTGTGAAGTTACAGGAATGAGTCTATTTAATAATATGGAAGTGAACATTTTATAATCTACATTAAGGAGGCTGAGAGGCCTCCAATTTCGAAAATCTGACCTGTTGCCCTTTTTGAATGGTAGACTCATGATGGCATCCGAGAAATTTTTAGAAATAGAGTTAGCTGATAAAATATCGCTAAATACTATTGTCGAGTCTCTTTGACAGTGATAGGAGCAGTCAAGGAATTCAACTGGGGGGACATCTGGAATGGAAATACCAGAAAATATTAATCCCAGGAGAGGCTGTAGAGGCAGAGCTAAACATATCTTCCAGATAGGTTTGGGCTATTTTTTTTTAAAGAAGGTAAATCATTATGTATAGGGGGAGTAAGTAGTAACTGGATCTGCTAATTGCTCTATGTGAGAAGCTGATACCCTTTCATTACAGCTTTTGAAAATGTCAAGAGAGGGTCTAGAGCTTTGGGTACCATATTGAGCTTCTATTTTAAAGTGGGAGCTCTGTTATATTGATAATTCATCATTTTTGTGTTTATTTCCTTAATCTGTTGTGAGCAATCAATATGGGTCTCATGAGTTCTAGAGATGGTGTCTAGCAATGTTTGTTGGAGTCTCAAATACTTAAGATATGAGGATAAGGATTTTGTTTTTCCTCTCTTTATAAAGAAGGTTTTAAGATCGGCCTTTGTATCCTACCACCATCTTAATGGTGTGGTACAAGTTTTGAGAACGGATAGCCTTGCTTGCAGGAGCTCCTGACAAGCTTTGGATACTGCCGGATCTAATAATAGGGAGTTGTTAAGTTTCTACTGTGACTAGGGTTTATGAGAAAAAAATCCTTCTTTGAAGAGGATGCTAGCAAGGGGTCAGAGTCCCAATTCTCTTCTTCCAAGTGCCCCCACTGCCTTCTTTTTGCCAGAGCTTAAAATCTATTTCTGGTGAGAATAGATTTTTTTTGGAGTGATTGTTGGCTTTTCTTCTCCCTTTACTCCATTTGAAGAGTAGAACTGTGGTAAAGGGGTTTGCATTTCTTTTGGGGGGCATTGATTCCTGGTGTGGAAGGGCAGATATGTTACCTGGCTCAGGGGTTTGAAAGGAGGCAGAAGCTGTCTCGGTCTGAATTGCAGAGGTATTTCATTGAGGGGGGTAGAAGACACTGCAGTTGGAGAGGGCACTGGGGTCTCTGCTGCTGAAGAATCAAGGGGTGTTGGCATGGCCATGGGGGGAACTCTTCTTCTGACACAAAGCCTAGACCTGTGAATCAGTAATGAGAGCAATCTGGTCTTGAGGAGGGCGGTCTAATCTATTATGATCTGCCCAAGGGTACTGCCTGTATGAGTGGCCTGTTCGTCACACAAGTTGCATTTTAATGAGTTTGGGCACCAAAAACTCACATGACTGTATGAAAGACACAAATTGCATTGAGGCTTGTGACAGGTGTTGCTCAAATGGGTCCGGGAGCCGCACTTATGACAGGTTTGAGGCTGGCCTGGACAAAAACATAGTGCTCGGTCCCTGCCTATGCAAAACCTTCCTGGCAAGTGAGAGATTACTCTCTCAATTTGTTTTAACTGGATTTTAATATTCCACTCCCCTGTCCATACCAAATCCTCATCTAATATTGGGCGAGGTGTATCCAAAATGTCACAGTGCTGATTTAGCCAGTACTGAACATCCACAACACTCACTCCCTCACTCCTGAAAAGTAAAGATTTAACTGTTGGTTTAGTGAGGGGGATCACCAGAAAGGATGCCCAGAGTGAAGAAGTTTTAGCCTATTATAACCAAAACCACTCTAATGGGGGGGGGGGGTGGCTAGCAGTTGTGAGCATCTTCCCAACACAGTTCCACGTCTAGGAGATTTATTTATGGTCAAAACCAACTTTTTGGCACTAATTACCCAATTTGGTGGATACTGAACAAGAGATTTCATATTTAGCTATCTAAGGAACTAAAAATTTCTGCTGTGCGAACTGCTGTTCAGTGAGCATGGGTCAAACAAATAAAGTGTGGACTGCTGTGGAAGGAGCCTGCCAGAAAGACACCAGAGCGGGTGGGAGCAAGGACACTCATTCCGAGGCACCTGATCGTGAGGGGCCCCAACCTTCAAATGCAGCGCTCCTACATGCGATCCAAGGGTTGGATCACAAAATTGAGGAATTCAGGTCGGAGCTCAAGCAGCTCCACTCTAAGGTGGATATAGTCACTGAGGATAGCAAAGGGGTGACCCAGAAAGTGGATAAAGCCCTCATGGCGGTAGAAGGGCTTACCAAAGAAAACGGACGTCTCTGAAAATGCTTGGAAAATTTAGAAAATGCATCCTGCTCTACTCATATCTGTCTCCTGGGATTACCAGAGGAATCAGTGGGGGAAAATACATTAGACTTTCTACAGACTTGGCTACAGGAACTTTTAAATGCAGATTTCCCATCTGAAGTTACTAAAGCCTACCGCATTAATCCACGTGGCGGCAGACGCAAAGCTGCAACAGACACATCTCTGCCAAGAACCCTCATGCTGGAATTGTGCACCACAGCGGGAAGAGATAAGCTTTTGCAACAAGCTAAAATATTAAGCCCTTTATCTTGGAATGATTACAAAGTCCATCTGTTTCCTGACCTGAGCTGCACGACACGGATACGAAGAAAAAGTTTTGATGTCATTCAGGGGAGGTTGCGAGCTTTGGGGGTCCACTATGATGCCGGCCAGCATATGAATTGTGTATGGAGGTAAAACTTTCCAATTCTCAGATCCTGTGAAAGTTGCTAAACTGTTAGAAAAAACTGAAAAACAATTTAATGTGAGAGATGAAACATCCGAATCTGAGGAAGACCAGGACTCATGAACTCTGAGATAGTTTATATATTTCATAAGACAGAGGAAGGAGGGGAGACAAAATGCTATTTTAAGTGTAAGATAGAGTGTATTTGGAATCTGGGCTTCTATATTACAACATTTCTTGATTAGAGACTAATATGTAGTGATATTATGTTTGGGGGATTCATTGTACAGAGACGGATCGAGAAGGAGAAGCTACAATTTAAATGCTGGATCTGGCATGCTAACTGCTCTCCCATCACCCTCCTTGAACAGAAAATGGGGAGGAATTATCTTATTAAGATAGTATTGGGTTATAAGTGTATTTAAATAAACAAACATAAACAAAAATTTATTAAGTTTTGAATCTCATTTAAGTGGGCTGTGGTAACTGGTGGGAGGATTTGCTAAATAATAATAATGTTTTACCGATGTTAGAACAGGATGTTTTACCCTTAGATAGGGTGCACAATGTGATGGTATCTTACCTTTTTTCCTTTTTATTATCATCCCTGCTGTTGGCAGCATATGCCTGTTTTGGACATTCATAATTATAGAAATAAGAGATTACTATGTGCTATTTGCACAGTTTTGGACTTAACTGAGGTATTGCCATTATTTTTAGGTATCCCTGCACTTGTAATAACAATGTTCAGGGGCATTATGTTAGAGTTTACTGTAAAAATATTGTTTTATTTGCTGAAAACCTTGAAATGCTTTCCTGTTTATAAAATGTAATGCTCTGTATTACAGAAATTAATAAAATATAAGTTACAAAAAAACACACACTCTAATGTATAAACATTTTTAAAGCTGATGTCATATTTATTTATTAGCTTTTGGTAACTGGGTAAGTGCACTAGGCAACAATCCTGCCTATTTTCAGGCACGATCCGTAAGAGTACAAGACAGAATACAGATATGCACAATTGTACAAATTCACAAGTAACAACAACAACATAGTACAAACAATATAATACAGGTTGAGATACAACTTAGGATAGGTTGTGTATACAGATTTAAAAACACAATAAATAATATACCATGAGGTACGTTAAACATAGCCCTTTACACACAAGAAGACTTAGTGGCAGTTTCAACTACATGCATCTGCAGTTCCCAAGGGTGTAGAGGTGAGAGAACAGTAAGCACTTAAAAACAAGGTGGGAGGTGGAGTTTTTAATCTGCAGCAGGGGCGATAAACTGTTTCTCCACATGCATGATGAACACAAACAGTTCTGGTGCCCCAATACCTAATGAGTCTCTTAGCATGCTGTGTAATACTGTCCTCCAGTCAGGATCATTATTTACAGCCCCTATGAACTTCAAGTACACAGCGTTCCTTTGCTGTGCAGGATCACCTAAAGTCTGGAATAAATCGCTTAATTTAAACTGAGTGTTCGTCGGATACTCACCTTCAGACTGGGGAGCATCTGTACAGTTCCTGGAGTAAGCGTTTGGATCGCCAGCTGAAGCACTTTGTTCCGTCGGGTGCTGTACAATGCTGTGGGTCTCAGTGTTAGCCTGTATCCTCGGGAGGCGTGGTGGCTGCCACGTGTTGCTACTGGTGGAGCAGAGCTTGTGGGTTGGATCCCACCAATAGTGTTGTCAGGATGTATAGATGTTTGATCTGTCACTAAACAGGTGCTGTCTTTGTTGTTTTGTGCAGCAGCGATAATTTATTTTGCCCTGATAGGTCCAGGTGAGGACCAAGGAACTCCTTTAGTCTATTAGTACCAGCCTGCCACCGGCAAAGCAGCCTCTGGGGTCCAGATACTTTCCGTTGTAAGCCCTGACCTGCGACTTTCCCTTAAATGCAAAGAGGAAGAGGGTACCGAGTCCAATTGCTTGTTGGAGGTAATGGAGCTTTTCCAAATGTCACATTTGTCACTGTGGCTTCCTTGGCTATAGTGGCTGTTGCAGTATAGGTAGCGTCTGGTATTTTTCATTGAGATTTAGCATCCTCTCTAAGTAACTGTAGCATAAAACTTTTATGAGTTTTAAATACCTGGCTGGAAAGGTCCTCTGTAGCAATGTTAGTTACTATATCTTCGGCCATTTGATGAGCTGGTTCTAGGTTAAAATCCACCCTCCGATGATTCGGGAAATGTGTTCCAAAACTTGAGAGGCAATACTTTCTGTAAATAACAACTGCTCATTGTCGTTTACCTCATGTATTTCTGCAATAGTAGAAGTTTTAGAGGAGGAAGCTTCAGGGCTAGGTAGCACAACACCACCACCTCTTCCTCCTCCTCCTCCATCTTGGACGTCGGCCATATTGGCATTGACCAACAAGGACTCCCCCTACAGCAAGAGTAGGGGAATTTTTATTGTAAATAACATCAATACACAAAATATATTACATCCGTTTAAACATTAAATAATACAAAAATGGAAAAGAGAAAAAGAAAAAAGGAACCCAGTGCAATAAATAGTGAAATGTTACATAAACCTAGAAAGTACAGTATTCTCAGAACCTTATATTCTCATTTTTATAGCCCACTCATCTTCCATCAGATTTATTGTAATGACTCAATACTTATGTCCAAAAGAAACAAGACATTTTAATATCATTTATCCTAATTAATTTCATTTAAACTTAATAAACAGTGTAAATCCTTTCCACCACTTAAAAACCTTATTCGACGTGTGGAGGGCTTTGTCTTTTATATAGATAGAGTTCACAGCTTGTTGTAATAAGATACTAAATGTGTCATAGGACATTAGTCTTTGTTATAACACTCATTGGCATCTTGCCTGACATAGGTAGAATTTTAATGAACACAAAAAAGCAGCCAAGGTACCCTCATGATATTTATTACATAGCTGAGGACACTGCCCAAGCACTAATATAACATAATTTAATTTCTTTTACCATCCTATTTTCCATTTTCCTGCGAGAAACTCCCGTAAAGATTTTGCATAGGAACATTCAAATAAGAAGTGCTCCATATAGTCTTCTACAGCTATGCAGGAAGTATAGGGGAAAGTCCTTTCTTCTTGTGCTTTGTGTTGGCAATTTCCACATATGTTTAATCTCCCATACATAGAGAGCCGTAGCACCTCCCATGTGTGTGTGTGTGGGCGGGATCCTGTCATTAATTAACTAGGCTAAAACTTTTTCTTTCGGGGGGGGGTAGTTTTTAAAATCCGGCTCTTCTGGATAGATGTTAGCTAAAACATCATTATAGAGCTGTGAGCCATTATTCCAGCATATCTGACTTTTTGTTAGACCCCATTTATAGAGTTTTTGAGCAGTCGGTTTGAAATACTCCGAGATATGGAGATGGCCAGACATTTTAGGGGGAATATTTCTCCATGCCTTAAAATATCTATTAAGATTGTTAAACACCCATTTATGATGTAGCGAATCAGATGGCATAAGTCTAATTTTGACTGTTTGGGACATTAAAAGGGCGTGAAAAAAAACTATGGGGTCCACCATTCCTAAACCTCCATTTGCCTTTGATAGGTACGTAAAACATCTCTTTATGGGATTGAGCCTGCTACCCCAGAGCATCTGGAAAAAAATACTGTATAACCTGGTTTTGAGGTGTGTTGGAAGGGGAAAAAGCATAGCTGTGTATAATATACAAGGGATAATAAACTGTTTTATAATATGAATTATTTTTATTTTAAACAGTTTCCAGTTTTTCCACCTCTGTACTTTTTGCTCTACAGTTTTTAAAGTAAATTCCCAGTTTTGGAGCACTACATTCTGAGGACCAAAGGATATACCTAAAGTTTTTAGGTTTTCAGAAGAAATTTGGATACCTTCTATTTTAATTGGCGGGGGGCAAGGATTGCCTATAAACAGTCCTTTACATTTTTCCATATTTAATTTTGAGTTTGAGAGTGTAGAATAGATGTTCATTTCTTATAAAAATAGTCCTATCCGGTGGTATCTGAAAAAAAAACCCAGATATCATCTGCATATGCCTGCATCTTTAAGGTATCATTCATGCTATTCCTAGAAATACCTTGCCAGTTTGGTGTATCACTTAGTTTTCTGATTAAGGGATCCAAAGAAAAAATATACAGTAATGGGCTCAAGGGGCATGCTTGCTTAACTCCTGATGAAATGTGTAGTCCATCTGCAACCTGATTTTTGATTATTGGGTGTACTATAGCTGATGAGTACAGCACTTTTATCCACTGGATAAATTCCCTTGGAATTCCGTATGCTTCTAGAGTTAAGAAAAGAAAGGGATGGTATACTGTGTCGAAAGCTTTGCTCTGGTTGACTGATACTACACAACCTTGTTTACCATGCAGGGAGAGGTTGTCAGTTAGGTCCCTAAGTATCATTAATGCATGCTGGATTTTTCTGTCTTGGAGGACACAAAACTGTTGCGGAGAGATCACTAAATTAGCATAATTTTAGTCTTTTATTCAAAATTTGAGATTTTATTTTAAAGCCAGAATTTAAAATGGTGATAGGTCTCCAATTCTGAATCAACTATCTCCCGATTTGAACAAAAAAAACGATTAAACCTGCAGTAAAAGAGGATGGAATTTTTTTGGATGGCAGAAAATACCGAAACACTGTTTCCAGACATACAGGACTGTCAGTTCACTAGGGAACGATTTATAACATTCATAAGGTAAGCCATCAGGCCCGGGAGATGTCCCTAATTTTAATGATTTCATTACTTGTTCTATTTCTATTGCTGAAATGGGTTTGGAGATTTCCTGGATATCCCCTGGGAGATTAGGGATGGTAATATCTTGTAAATATGATTTAATAGTAGTTACCCGGGGGGGGGGTGAAGTCATATTATAGATAATCTTGTACAACTTTAAACATTCCCTTTACAGAATCAATACAAGTCCCATCTGTATCTAAAAGGCTGTGTACTGTTGTTGCATCTTTTCTATTTTTGCAGGCTTCAGAAAGATCACCTACAGGGGGTTTTGGGGTCCCATATTGTAACATTGCTTTTTTGGGCTCTATCGTATTGAAAAGTCTTCATTTCCATTTTTATTTGGTCTATTTGTGAGGCATAATCGTATCTAGAGGTAGAAGAAAGTGTAAATAAGTATTGTAATTGCTGCCAAAGTTGTAAATATTTAAAACATTTTGAATGTTCCTTTTGTTTACCAAACTTTTGAAACCATTCCCTTAAATCTGCTTTGGTATCGGACCACCATTCACTGAGATCATCATACAGTATGCTTACAGAGGACCTTGCCCATAGTAATTTTTAAATGTTGGACCTTACATAGGGGTCAGAAAGAACAGAGGAATTTAGTTTCAAGCTGCCATATTTTTGAGTTTTCTTAGGGAGTTCTTGAAAAGTAATTTTGAGTAGCAGATAGAGAGTTCTACTGGAACAATTCTTAAAGTAGGGGCTGGTAAGTTTTTGGATAAGTATATATGGTTGATGGTTGATGTAAATGTTCCACTTTTATATGTATATCTGGGGCCAGAGATTTAATGTTTACTGCAGTCCAGCAAATCAGCTGTCTCTATACATTTTTTCAAAGCATTTGAATCACAATATTTTTTTTCTCCTTGTATATTGGACTTCTTTTCTTTTATGTCACAATTGAAATCTCCACTAAAAATGTTTATATATGAGGCAACAAGATATGGTTGGAGAGAGTTAAGTAAAGCTACTGTATCTGCCTTTGTCTGTGGACCATATACATTAATGAGTCTGCAGTCCACCTTATTCCATAACCCATCCACTATTAGTAGCCTGCCTGGAATAAGGACAATCAATTTTGTTAGTGTAAACAAAGAAGAATTAAAAATTATACCAACATCATCTGCACTGTCTGGCCTGAAGGACCAGAAAGATTGCCCCCATAAGCATTCAGCCTGAAAAAACTTTGCTTGATCAGTAGTGAACATCCATGTCTCCTGCACAAAACAAATATCAATTTTGGATTCATAAATATATTGAAAAACAGCCTGTCTTTTAGAAACATTCGGTAAACTATGTATGTTGAGAGATCCCACATAGTAAGAAAGCAGTAGTTAGCAGATTTGAGATGTTATACTTTTTTCCTCTTTTTTTTCTTTTTACCTTTGTAACCCACTAGCTCTGTGTTTTTGAAAGTGATGTCCTTATCGTGTGGCTGAGAGTCTGAATCCCCATGATCCATTTCTGAATCCCCCCAGCGGGTAGCTAAGGCTGCATAGGAATTTTCAGATTCAACTTCCATAGAGGTTATGGAGGACTTGGGTTTGGTATTCCTAGTGGACCTTCTCCTTGTAGTAGAGCGGATAGTGGGGTGAGGCAGGTGAGATCACATGTGCATCTTGGGTATCCTTGAGCATACTGGAACAACAGTGACGGGATGGGGGGCATTTCCTCTTTAGGTTGGTTATGGAAGCTTCTGCAGATTCTATATGTACCTTCCCTGGATGGGGCGGGGTGAAGGTGGAGGGGAGGAGCTTGGCGGCCCTGTTCAACAGTTGTAGCAGGGGCTTGGGCTTATTGAAGTAACAATTCTGGGCTAATACGGGAAGCTTTGTTTTTGGCTGCCCAAGGACACTCTGAAAAGACATGTCCTATCTCTTCACACAGGTCACATTTGGTGTGGTTTGCGCACTGGTGGCTGATGTGACCTATTTCACCACAGTTGTCACATCATGGCCTGTCACAGATACTAGAGAGATGGGTTTGAGCCCCACATTTGTAACAGGCCCGGTGTTGACCTGCATAAAAACAAACTCCCCTGTCCCACCCTAGCAAAAAGGAAATTGGAATATGTTCAACCCCTGAGTATGTTTGCTGCAATTTGACCTTATATCTCCAGCCCCCAGTCCAAAAAAGCTCGGAATCTAAAATGGCTTCTGGGGCACTGAGGACTTCACATTTCTGTGATAACCAGTAGGACTCCCTGATTCCAAAACATAACAGAAATTAATTTAATGAGAGGTTTAGTTAATGAAATCACTAGGAAGGGGGTCCACAGGGGGCAGAACTTCACCTAGTTATAACGTTCCCAAAATAGATCTAGAGCATATGGAAAATGAAAACTGACACTGAAGTTATCTTCGCCAGAAATATTTATAAAAGCGAAGACCTCTTTAGGAGAGAAATGTAGAGCCTCTTTTAGCAAAAGTTTCCCTAAGTAATGACTGTCAGGCCTGATGTCCAAACCTCTTTTGTATCAAATTCTTTTTTTTTTAATAATCTGTTTATTAAAATTTTTGAGTTTACAAACATACTTGAATAAGAACAAATGTAAGACAAACATACAGATACAATCATGTGTGTTACTTAACTTTACCATAAAAAACATATTTCAACTTCATTCCGGTATCTGCTGCTCACACCTTACCATTATCCTATATCTGTCTCATCTCCCAGCAAACCAATACCTTCAGAGGCCTTCTACTAGGCCTAATGTTTCCATACTAGTATTCCCTCCCCCCATGAATTTTATACACTTAATCCCATCCTAAGCATCACATTCTCAGATACGCTCAGAGAGGATAGAAAAGGAGACCACACCCTCAGGAAGGTGACCTTCCTGTCTCGATCAGCCTGTGTTAGCCTTTCCAACGCAAGGGAATGAAGGATCAGCCAACGCCAAAGCAGGACTGTCGACCTGTTCCCTGAAACCCAGGTGTTTTGAATACAGTAACGTGCCAATGCAAACATGACCCTCATCCATCTGGGAAGTGACAACCAATCCCCTTCTCCTTCTGCCACCTCCACCCCAAATAAACATATCAGGGGATCCCAGACCAGTGAACGGCCAGCTATCTGAGTCACCCTGGCTACTACCTCCTCCCAGAAGTAAACCAAAACTGGACAAGTCCAGAAGCAATGGATGCAAGTACTCATATCCCTGCTACACCTCCCCCATTGCGGGGATATCGTGGGATGTGCCCTGGACACTACGGCAGGGGGCCAATATAGCCTGTGGAAAAACTTAAAAAAGGCCTTCTTAAACTTATTGCAAACCATTATACCCTCTGGCATGTGTAGGACCACTTTCCAGTTATCCTCAGAGATTCATTGCCCTAAGTCCCTTTCCCATAAAGCTTTTGTGTTCCCAGTCAAATCTGGCAATCTTTGTTTACCTTGTTTAGCGGCCTTCCCTAGAAAACCCTTCAGATCTTTTTTGGCATGATACACCAACTGTTCTACCATATTTGGTTCCAGTCCCTCCCAGCCACTCTTGTCTAACCTCCCCACAAAGCCCTGCATCTACAGATATCTGTACATATGGGGTGTCCCCAGCTGCAATTTCTGCCTAACCATCTCAAATGTACAGAGCCCCCCTTTCACTAGCAAGTTGCCCACACTGTCTATCCCTCACCTTTCCCACTCCTGAAAACCACTGTCCTCCATTCCCGGCAAAAAGAAATGAATCTTTGCAACCTGCAACAAAATAGTTTCCCCCTGCCCGAATCCCCTTCTCCTTCAGAGCTGTTCCCATGCCTCAAGCATCTCCCTCACCAAGGGATTACCGCTCTCCAACCCTCTATATGTCTGAAGTCCTCTACTATGCAAGTATGCAGTAAGTCTCCCTGGGATCCCCCATTGTTCTAGCTCCACCCAGCTGGCAACCGATGGTCTGTGTACCCAGTGTGCAATCCCTCTCTGCTGCACAGCTAAATAGTAGTTGCCCAAATCTGGGAAATTAAGCCCTTCCTTAGTCCTCTCCGCCTTAAGCCACCTTAAACCAATTTGGGGTTTCCTTCCCTGCCATATAATTTCCAAGAATCCCTTCTCTATCGTCTTAACATCTCCCATAGTTAATCTCAGCTGCAACATTTGCATAGGATTCAAAATTTTGGGAAGGATGTTCATTTTAATCACGTTGATCCTCCTTAACCACGAGATAGGAAGTTGCATCCATCTTCTGAGATCCGCAAGGATTGACTTAATCAGAGGGGGATAATTCAAGTTATATAAATCTCCCCATCGCCTTCCCACCTTTACCCCTAAATACCTAAAATTAGATTGTACAATGTTGAGTCCCATCTGCTGTAGTTCCACCCCATCATCTGGAAAAAACATAATTTCAGATTTTTCTAAATTGATCCTATACCCAGAGAAGCTTGCAAAGTCATCAATGATAGACAGCAGTGGTATCATGGACTGCTGTGGGTTTCCAATAAACAGGAGTATGTCATCGGCATATAATGCCACTATATGCTCAGTACCTCATGCCCCACCAATCCCTTCCACCCCTTGGTGCTGGTACACTGCCACTGCCAGTGGTTCAATCACCAGAGCAAACAAAAGAGGGGACAGTGGGCATCGCTGCCATGTACCTCTCCCTAAACCAAACTGCTCCAACAGGTTGCCTTTAACCATAATTTGTGCACTAGGTTTAAGATACATAGCTCTCACCCAGCCCACAAAAGAGTCACCCAGACCAAACCGGGCCATCACCTCAAACAGGTAATCCCATTCCACCCTATGAAACACTTTTTAAGCGTCCATAGAGACCACACCCTACTTTCTCTTGCGCTTGACCAACCCTCCATATTACATTGAGTAACCTGCGCATATTGTGGTATGACTGTCGGCCTTTAGTGAACCCTGTCTGGTCTGGGTGAATCAAGTCCGTGAGTATGTTCTCCAGCCTAGTAGCCAAAACCTTAACTACAATTTTCAAATCAACATTAAGCAACGAGATGGGTCTCTGTGCTGTGCAATCAAGCCCATCCTTACCAGGTTTGGGTATCAAACAAATAGTTGCCTCATAGTAAGAATCTGGCAGTACAGGGACCTCCACTTCCCCCTCTGCCTTAAACACCTCACACATTACCCCAGCTATCTGGCTACCCAGAATTCTTTAGTACTCAATAAGGAATCCATCCGGGCCACTAGTTTTCCCTTGTTGCATTTTCTGGATGGCCCCTAAGATTTCTACCCTTGTAATAGGCTGTCCCAACGACTCCCTCTTTGTTGCCGAAACAGCAGGCAGCTGTATACCATCCAGGAATCTCCATATATAAGCCTCTTTTCCTTTGTGTTCAGCCCTATACAGACACTCATAGAATACTCTAAAGCAGTCTCCTATGTCCCCTGGACTTGTACAGATCCTCCCTTCCCTGTTTCGCACCTTAATATACATGTTGGACATCTACCCCCTTTCATCAATCTCACCAATAAGGGTCCCAGCTTATTTCCCCATTCAAAAATCTGTGTCTGGCATTAAAACCAAGTTTTACCGGCCTCCTTTCGCAACAGTGTATTAAGAGCCTCTCTAGCTGTAATCAATAACCCAGAGGTTTCTCCCTGTTCTTCCTTCGCAACCTGCTTCTCTAACTCCTTAACTTGCCACTCCAGTTCCTCTCGCTTACACCGATTCTGCTTCTTAATTTTCGCCACATAGGCTATTATAGCCTCCCTCATAAAAGCCTTTCCGGCCTCCCAAAAAGGAGTTCTGAAGATGTCCAGTGTGGAGTTTGTCCCCTCATAATGTTGCCATTGCTCCACTAGATATTCCCTAAAGGCTGGTTTTTTATCAAATATGTGGGGAATTTCCATTGAGGGGGTGCCACTCTAGGTGCTCTACTCACCAGTTTCAATTTCACCATAGCATGGTCCGAAATATGAATGGGACTGTGGGAAATATCCTGCATCCTACTCACCCAACTTCTGGGGAGATAAATATAGTCCAAGCGAGACCATGTTTTATGAGGGTTGGAATAGAATGTGTATTCCCTCGTCCCTGGGTTGGCTGAATGCCAGCCATCCACTAGGTTCAAATCCGCCACCCCAAGCTGCCATTGATTCATAACTTCTGATGTACTCCCCTTCTCTTCAGAGTGATCCATGCAGGCATCCATGGTCCAATTAAAATCTCCTTCCATAATGAGCCCTGGGAATTGCTCCCTAACTAGCAAGTCCAGCAAAGAGGAATAGTACTGCGGTTCATACACCACTGGGGCGTAGATGCATCCAAATGTAATCTTCTCTCTCTTAAGCGTACCTGAAACAAAAATATACCTGCCTTCTCTGGGGTCATGCACCACTCTCTTGACCTCAAAAAGGAGGTTCTTATGCAGGAGTACCGCAACACCTCGTTTATTAGAAGAAAAGGAAGCCGCGTAACATTTCCCCACCCAGTTCCGAACCAGCTTCGCATGTTCTAGATCGGTCAGGTGGGTTTCCTGCAACAGAGCCACCTGTGCCCCTGCCCTTTTCAGTGCATTCAAAAGTGATGTCCTCTTTACTGGGCTTGCTATTCCATTAACATTCCAGGAAATTACATTTAAATTTGAGGCATTAGCCATGATTCATACGATAGAACTTCCAGTACCACTTAGCCTAATAACCCTTCCCATGACCTGGCTATGGCAGCATAATATGCAATACTGCATAATGTCTTTACAGTTCACACCATTGATTGCATCTATAAACAAAACAACAATAGTAACAACAGTAACAGTTCTAACAACAAGAACAGCAATTTTAACTACTGTATGACCCTGTATATCCCTCCCTTCCTCCTTCCCCTCAGCAGAATATCCCCATTCCCCCCCTTCATGCAGCACACTTTTCCAATAAATCTTACCCCCAATACTTGTCCCCCCATATGTCTCCTCCCCTTGATGATTTATTACCAGTAATTGTTCTGTTACTTAATTTCTCCCCCAGCAATACAAAAAGCGATCTATCCGTTAACTCTTCCTCCTCTCCTCCTATTCCCTACCGACACTAATTGCTAATGTAGCACAAGTGTTCTAAAAAGAAACCCCTCCTCAATTGAAATACACGTCCCTTCACTCCCCCCAACAGACACTCCTCCTGTGTGAGTGTTACCCCTGCGACCAGACTGTAACCTTAATTCTTGCCCCGATGCAATTCCCCCGTATATTTCTACCCCCTCAAGTGTACTCCCCTTCAGTGCAACGCAAACCAAGGTACATTCTTTATTTCAGGCTAGTCCTCATTGGGCCCTTTACTCCCCCTAGCCTCCACCTCGCTGTCTGTGGTCCCTCTCCTAGTTTATTCCCACCATCCAGAAGTTCCTTGCCCTACCAGGAGACTATTAAGCATCCCTCCCCACAAGGCCACATGGCAAAAACAGCATTCAGTTCTATCAGCCTGGCGGGTGGTCCCCGAACATTCCTGAACTGAAAACAGGCCGCAAGTGCATAGTCTTCCTAAGCCCCGCCTCATACTCCCCTCCCTCCTCCACTCAATCCACCCCATCCCCCTCTACCTCTACCTTATAAACTACAAAGTTGGCAACACTATTTCCTCTATTACTCTCCTTATTTTAGGCAGTCCCCCTATACAGTTAACATTGAGACCGCACCTTTTACCCAACAACAGAAGGTGGAGGGGGGGAGCCAAACAGCGCCTTCCAATACACGCGTTGGACCCGCTCCCCCACCACCTCCCACTGCAAATCGCACCAGGGCTCTGGACCCGCGATCTCTTTTTTTGGTTTTTGAAAAGAGTCAGATAGTAAAGGCTTTTTAGGTAGCTCTGTCTCCTGGTTTTCCTCCATATTAGTCTCTGTTTCCACAGGGGAAGGGAGGCCTTCCTTCCAAACGTTGGAGGCCCCGAGTCCAGTAGGAATACCTTCTCCTGATGAGGACAGAGGCTGAATTGATCTGCCTGTGTGCTTTGAGAAAAGTTCAGAATTAGTGTTTGTATTTGACAAGTTCTCCTGTGTTCCTGGGACAGTCTCAGATGCAGGTACCTGGTTGTGCACATTTGGGCGCCATTCAGGAGAAGCCTGAGAAAACGCTGTTTTGGGAACCCAGTCAGGGTCTGGGAGCCAGGTTCAGTCAGACATTTTTTTCCACCCTCCTTCGCTCAAAGCTTTTTCTGGGGACCATGCTGAAAAAGGATCCAGGTTTAGGGGCTGAATAGTAACAGCAGCCTGAATTGCGGCAGAGGTTGACTGGCTCTCAGTATTGTTGGATTGAGTTTGAGGTACTGTATCCTGTAGGTTCTCATGTAAATTAGGAAGGTCCAGAGGAATATTTCATTTTGCCAGAGTTATATGGCATTTCTTTTCATTTTTATATCTTCACTTACAGATGGTTTCACATTGGGGCCCTTTGCAGAAAATGAAAATACTGTGCACCATCCTGATTTGAGGTAGTAGTCTGATATACGATTTGTCCCTCTTTGGAAATAGAAGTCTCTTGTAATTGTGTTTCTGGAAGATTTTGTTTAAAAACAAATCCGGACATCTTAGCCAGTGACTCGGGAACATCTGTTTGTTTTAAGTGGTCAGTGAGCATACCAGTATTTATAGAAACTATACCGCAGTCAGGCTTTTCAATTTTGTCTTTTGTAATTTGGGTTAGTAATACAGTCTTGGAAGGGTCTTTTCCCTTTTCAACACCCCCTCTCACCTCACTCCTCGACTCTGGGTACACACTACTACTAGCACAGCAAATTCCAGTTGCTTTTGAATTACAAAGAACAATAGGGGAGCTAATTACCTGGGGTAATGTGTTGTGTTGATCAATCGGCCTGGCGGCATCATTTGATGCTGCTGCGTCATTGCCTGAAGGACGTAGCCTTACAAGTGGGCTGTGGTCTTTGACAGCTGCATTCTCAGCTTGCAGCTTAATGAGTTGCACTTGGAAAAGTTATTTTTTCTGCTGGTGCTGCCCTTCCCTCGCTGCCATTTGGTTCAACAAAGAGAGTTCTGTTTCGGACAGTTTCAGGTTTTCACCAAGATCGGTTGTTCCTTCAGGTTTTGAGATTATTTGATTTAGGTCATCTATCAACACAAAAATATAATTTCCAACATCATCTTCTTTCAAATCCATCAAAATTTCTATCACCCATGACCTCTGATAGACAGAGAGTAGGGGAGGAGGTCATCTCTCCTACCTCAGAGACATCCATCTCCTCTGGAGTCCCATGCAGAGTGGCCATTTTGCAACAGCCAGAAATTCCCCTACTGGTAAGTAGGGGAATTTTTTTATTATATATCAACATCAACCAAAAATATTTACAATTACAGTTCCATGAAGTATAACCCGTTATTTTATGTACACATTATACAACTGCTTCCTTTCTAACAATTTATATTTTATTTAGTTCTTCAAGTTCTCATTAATTCATAATTGTCCGTGGTACCCCTCTCCATCTTTTGTTCATAATCTTCTGGGACAAGCTTGAATGTTTTTTTATTTCTTTTTCAATCAACAAAATTACAGCTAAAGGTGTAGATTCTTTCTGCTGAAATACATATTTACATCTCACTTGCCATAATATAAATTTTATAATCGTAAGGATGAGGCGAAATGTTCCTATAGTCATATGTGAAAATTCTGTAGAATAATCAGCTACTGTTTCTGCATATTTTATTTTACATTATTCCAGTGTTGACATTGCCACCTAGTGGCCATAAAGGGCCATACAGATTTTGTAAAGGGGCATGCTACTAAAAATGTACCATTGTTTCTCCTTCTTGTGTATAAGAGGGTCTTGAACATAATCTTTCCCTCTGACCTTTGTGTTTTGCATTACCTTTTACTCCTAATTTGCCATGACAGCAGAGTCACACACTGTCCCACATCCGGGGGGGGTGGGGGGAGTTCTTTTATCCAGTAAGTATGTTTCAATATAGTGATAATCAGAAGGCTGGATACCAGGGTGTCCTGACTGGATTGAAAAAGCTTGTGTTTGTATAGTATCATATATATTTTTTTATTTGGGAACTGTAACCTGAGTTATAGTTATTTGGCTTTTTTTTTTTATCTTTTCTATTAAGGGGTATATGACAATTGGGGTGTTGACATTCTTTGTCAACCTATTTGGCGCTTGTGACTACATTTGTAATAAAGGAGCTACACATTGTTCAGCAATTTCTTCCCAGTCACATGAGACCAATGATGTAAACCTATAGGTATTATGATAAAGAAATATACTGCAAAAAAGCATATTGGATTTGGGAGGTCAAGACATCCTGCTTTTACAGGAAGCTATAATACTTCCCTTTTAATGGGGTTCAATCTACTCCCCCAGATCATCTGAAAGAATAAACCACATTTTTTGGTGGAAGAAATGCCATGCTCAGATATGGGAATAATGGGAGCAAGAAGGTTTTAACAAGAAGTACCTTTTTCTTTTTAGTTTGTTGCCATCCTTTCCACACCTGTACTTTGTCCATGCCTTCTTAAATTTTTTGTTGCCAGTTGTCTTGTGCCATATCCCCCCATCCAAATTGTATGCCTAATACTTTTACTGGGTCTTTTGATACTGGTATCTGATGTATGGTATCAAGCTGAGGCATTTGATCACTTATTATATATTCCTTGCTTTTTCCAGGATTTATTTTAGCTCCAGATATGCTTGAAAAGTAGTCTACAATATCTAGTGTTTTTTCAGCCACCTGGGTATTTTCCACAAATAAACATAAGTCATTAGCATATGCTGCTGCACGTGGCGTTACATTCCCCACATGCCACTGAATTCCTTTAATCTGTAAATCATGTCTAATTAGAAACATAGAAACATAGACTTTGATGGCAGATAAGGACCACTTGGCCCACCCAGTCTTCCCATTTCCCTACCTATTGGATCAGCTGCCGATTCTAGTTAACCAACAGCCTACTTCTCTGACCCCCACTATAATTGCCTTATGTCTGTCCATGCGTGTTTAGATTCCCCCCACTGTTTTAGACCCCCACAACCTCTCTCAGGAAGAGGCGGTGCTGTCGTGCCCACTCACTTCCGTGAAAAGAATTTCCTCACATTACCCCTGAGCCGTTCCCCTCTATCTTTAAATTGTGCCCCCTTGTTCTTACACATCTCTTTTTCTGAAAGATGCTACCCTCCTGGACTTTGTTGATTCCCTTGAGGTTCTTAAACCATATTAACAGAGCTATACAAAACACATATAAAAGGTGACTTAAGGGACACCGTTGTCTAACTCCCCTTCGTATTGGCACTTGTGGGCCTAGAAACCCGTTTACTAGTGGCATTGTATTAGCAAATGAATATAGTAGTTTTAACTATGTACAAAAAAGGTAATCCATATGCTTGTAACACTGCAATCATATATGTACACGATATTTTATCAAAGGTCTGCTCTTGGTCTAAGGAAATTATATATCCCTTCATCTGATTCCTGTTTCCCATATCCACAATGTCCCCAATTAATAAAAGATTATCAGTGATGCTTCTGCCTCCAATGGCACGTGTTTGTCCATCAGAGATAAAGTAGGGTGCCGTAGTAGATAATCTGGCATTCAAAATATTCGTTAAAATTGTCACATTTATATAAAATAGACCGATGGGCCTCCAATTTTTAGGTTACTTTTATCATTTTTGTCATACAAGAAAATTTGTATAGCTGTTCCAAAGTAGGGGTGAGCTCTGTTAGTATCAAGTATGGTATTATGTACTATGTGCAGTTTTTCTGACAGTATTTCCCTATATTTTTTTATAGAATTCGGAGGTAAGACCACCAGTTCCTGGGGAGGTAGTATTCTTACAGTAAGTGCCTTAATGGCCTCGCCAACTTCTTCACTAGTAAAGAGTTAGTAAGAGCCTCTTTTATTGAGTTAGGTAGTGTTAGGATTTCTATTTTATTTAAAAAAAGTTTAAGTACTTGTTCATCCAGTGATGGAGCTGAATAAAGCTCCTTCATACAGTCTGTGACAGCATTCATAATTGCTTTAGAGTTAGTTACTAATTTCCCTTGTTTATCATATAGTCCCTTCAAGACTTTTTTTTTTTTACCCTGGTTCTACAGCTCGCATAAATGTCCCCTGTTGCAGTTTTCCCTGGTGTGCTAATCCTATGTTCATATAATAAGGAAGCAGCCCTTGAATACTGTAAAGATGCCATTTCTTGTTTTACCTGGTTAAACTGATTCAAGCACTCCTCAGGCCCCTCTTGTACCATGCTCATATATTGTAGAAATTTAGTTCTTAAAGTTAAATATTCTTTATATTGATCTGTGTGGAACTGCCCTGCTCATTGCTTACAGTTTTATTTCTTTTTTGTGTATCTATCCACCACAGACTTAGATCCTCGGCTAGAAAAGCCACAGACATCTGAGCATTTAATAGATCTATTATAGGATCTGATATTTCAGGCTTTTCTAATAGGGATGAGTTTAGTTTCCAATACCCCCTTCCAAATTGTTGCTTCTGAGTAACTCTTACTCGAGTTAACAGTAACACATGATCAGAGTGTTCAATAGGAATATCTTTAGCTTGTTGTACCTGTATGGACCGTGATGCAAATATAAAATCTATTCTTGTTGCTAAAGTATATTTATGAAAAGTGTACCCTCTACTATTGTACAGTTGCCTATAGGTTTCCTGCAACTCAATTATTTCCACAATCTTCAGTAGAGCCTTCGAATCACAATATATTTTATTAGTTTCCCCTTTTCTATGTTTTATTAATAACACAGTTGAAATCCCCCCCCCCAAAAAAAAAAATAATGTATTTTGTGATCATTAGGTAGGGTTTTATTTTGTGGTGTAGTTCCACTTTTATTTTTTTTTTATTGTGGGGCATATATATTAATTGTCCTCCACGCTATTTTATTATATTGAAAGTCAACAAACATAGCTCTCCCTAGTATGATGTCCATAATTTTAGAAATGACACAGGGCTGGCCCATCAGCGCAGCAGTTGGATTTCCACTTGCAATGCTGGCGACCCAGGTTTGGGAATAGACCTGGGTTGCTGGAGGGCCGGCTGGGGGGAGAAGGCTCAAGTGTCCGATGACTACCTGCCTTTTCTCGGGGGGAGGGAGGGGATGTGGCTCGCTGTCTGCTGCCTCCTGGCGGAGGCCGGGGGTGTGACAGCTCGACGAGTCACGATGCAAGCAGGGGCATGGTAGACATCAGCTGATGCCTTGATGTCCATGACACACCACGCCCCTTGGGGAGAAAATGAAAACTACCGCTTCCAGGCCGACTGGATGATGGCTGCCGACTTCTACCACCACGAGTGCCCTGAAGCCTCTGAAGTCACCTCAGCAGCTCCCAGGAGCTTAATAGTGAGTGCGCTGGTACCTATGCCCTGGCAGCTTTCTTCTCGGAGGAGGGGGACCCATCCAGTGAAAGGAATACACTGGGCCACCTCTGGGGCGGCTGCAAATGTGAGGTAGGTGGAAGAGGATCAGGGAGAAGGTGTCAGTAGGGGATCTAGGCTGGCTGGAAGGAGAGGTGGATCGGGAATATGGGGTAGGAGCAGAAAAAAAAAAGAAATGACACAGCAGTATCCAGTAAATAGTATCCCTAGCCCATCATGTATCTCCTTCCCATAAGAGTAATATGAGGGACCCCAATGCTACCGTTTTTTTGCAGAACTTATAAGTGAGAGCACAACCTTGTGTCCTGCAAAAAACAAATGCCCAGATTGAAATCTTTGATGAAGGAGAACGTTAATAAGCGTGTTCTAGGGTTTTTAATACTATTCGTCTTAAAAGTGGCTAATCAGAGTGATGTTGTGGGGTCCATTTTGGTAATGGGAATTGTTTATCTCCCCCTTTTAGTACGAGTTCTTGATTGAAGACCAAGTTTTTTTCTTGCTTCTTGCACCTCTTTTGTCAAGGTTTCTTCTTCCGACTCTGAGGAGGCTAATATTGATGAGACTGTTGAAGATGTCTCTGATTCTCCCCTTGCTCTGCTTTGGGTATTAGGGCCATGAATCTGTTAGTTAGTGAAACTTCAGAATTATTCACAGCTGGGTTTTTAGTGAAGTTCGGCCTATGAAGCTGTCTCTAAGGGGGGCCTTTTTTCTTAGTTATCATCGTTGGTGGTGGCATCTCCTTTTCCCCTTCTTGGTTAAGTTCTTGAGCCACCTACATAGCAATGGGACTATTTGTTGTGACCTGTTCTGACTCTGTTTCTAGTGGATTTCGTTGTGCATTATTTAGTGCCTGTGCTTTTTCAGATGGATCTTGGGTAGTTTGCTCTGTCTGTTTCATCAGTGGGTCTGGTTTGTTCTGTTTGTTATCTCTCAACTTCTTCCCTTCCTCTTTGTTGTCTCTGTCTTTCCATGCTTGTTTTTGAATGTGTTAGGATGTTATCCTGATCTGGTCTATCTGTTCGGTTGTGTGTTGCCCACAGACAGGTATGGTATCCATGGCCTGTTTCCTCACACAAGTTGAATTTCAGGTCGTTTGTACAATTTGAACTATTGTGACCATAAGATAACCATAAATTGCATTTGATTCTACTGCAGGCTGAACTCAAATATAACATAGAACCGCACTTGAAACAGGTTTTATGTTGTCCTGGGTAAAAGCAGTGTCCCCTGTCCCTGCCTAGAAAAAAACAGCTAGGCAGGCGTTGTGGCCCTTGGGATGTTAATCTTAATTTTACCTCGAATTTCCATCTGCCTGTCCATATATGCTCCTCATCTAGGAAAGGCTGCGGAGATCCCAGAATTTCATACTTCTGGTTTACCAGTGCTTGATATCATGCACCTTTATTTCCTCATTTTTGAAAAGTATTGTAATATTGTTTATTGCAGGTTTAGTTAGGGGAATCGCTCTAAAAGGGAGTCATACTGCTGAGTATTTAATTTTTTCATACTGTGACCAGAATCTGTCCAATTGCATAGGGGTTTTAAAACTTATATCAAATAGGAAATCTCCAGAGGTATGGATTATTGCATATATTTTGTTAGAAAAGAACTTCATTGATTCCTTAATGAGTGTTCGGTCTACATAAATTCAGTCTGGGGGTAGTTCCAGTTCCCCCAACATATTGTAAACGCACAGCGTTTCTTCTTTGTACTGGTGCTACATTGTTAAATGGAGTGTCCCTTTTCCTGAATTGGGACAAGAATTGCTATGCTGAAGTTCCATCTTTTTGTGCCATTCCCAATGGATTCTCAGTGTCCATGCGATCCCCCCCATTTCTCATTAGTGTTACTGGGCCCTTCTGCAGCTGACTCTGAGTCTAATGCTTGTAAGGGTTGTGAGTGTGTGTATGTGGGGAGGTACTTGATCTACTATAACATCCGCAGCATGTAGATCGATGTCAGAATCTGTAATAAATACATTATGTACAGTCCCCTTATGATTTAATTCCTCAATTGTATCTTGTATCTCTTTATTTCCTTGTGTCATATTTTTGTTTAGCACTGGAATGGGCTGTGGTCCTCATCAGGAACCCAGTTACCCTGAGTGGTTTTCTTCCTCCCAGCTTCTATTAATATTTTCACTATTCTTTTGGGGGTAGTAAAATTACCCACCAGCTGTTTTGGTTGTGACCTGGATGTTTGGTCACTTCTCAGTGTCTGTGCCAGTTTAGACTCTGAACCCCCCGAGACATTTTAGTGATAGTTTTAAAAGTCTGTACCTGTTCTGCTGGTTGCTGCTGGCAGTATTCTTCTCCTTTGTTCCTCATTTCTGGTGCTGTCCCGTTTGTTGCCGTGAACACCTGGGCATCTTTTGTCCCCTCTGCTGAGCTAGTTTTAGGCATCTGCTCTTCTAGCATTGCTGCAGTCCACTCTGCGGTTGTGGTTTCAGCCTGAGGCAACCTCAAAGGCTCTGAACCCCATGGCCCAGCTGATGCCATTCCGTCAATGTCAGCTAGGGCTGCTGTCAATGCCTCACCTTGCAATATTCCCGGTAACATTAATCCAGATGTCCTGGCTGCGTTTTCCAGGTTTTCTTGTAGAAGTTTCAGAAGTGCTTGTCTTTTCTTTTGTACAAGCTCCCTTAAACAGACATTGTCTATTTCTGTAACCGGGATCTCTACTTCCATTTCCCCTCAAACATTCTCTTGCTGGCTCTGCAACTATTTCTTCATCCTGGATCTCTAAAGGTGGACCTGCAGGGGTGGAGATCAGCTCTCCAACAGGTACACCAGCATCGTCCTCCTCCTCGGGTGTTCTGTCTGTCATGACACCTCGACTGACAGCAGCTCCCCCTACCAAAAGAGTAGGGGAATTTCCCCGGTGTCCTGGCCAAATTTCCCCAATTCACTAAAAATACCACCAACAGCTTAATCTGGTTCAATTTCAGTTGGTTACCATCTGTATCGCTCCTCCATCCCCTGGGATAAGGCTGAAAATAGGCAGAATTGTCTAGCCATCCTTTCCCAGTCAGCAAAAACTAAATAGATATATAATTACACAATGGGCAAGAAAATACTGGTTCCTGATTGGCTGGCTGGCTGGCATGATTTATAATATGTAAATCCTGCCATCACTCCATGGGAAGAAGTGCCAGCCAATCACAGTACCAGAACTTCATCCCTGGCATATATTGTTTCTCCTTGCAGCAGGACATGCAAAACTGAAAATAGAAAAACTAAAAACTTCTCTCTCCTACTTTTCTACATTGTATAATCGAAATATACCATGAGTGGCTGTGGACAATAGCAGGATTTACCCACGCCTGGTGCGCAGGTGTGTAGCCAGGCATTTCAGATCTGTACACCAACCTGCCACACTGCTACCTCCTCCCCCACTGTTGTTCATGCCTGCCCCCCCCACGACTCGAGTCCAAGGTTCCTTGCACCAATTAGATGATTCCCACACTAGATGTACTGCCTGTCTGCGCTTCTAGTGTGGTGCTCACTGGTAAACGCCACTGACTGCACCACGAGTCCAAGACTATGGCAGATATTTCTTCTCTCTCCCCTGCAGGTAGGCAGATTCACTTCACTTGCCACTCTACATGAAGTCTTCATTCTTTTAGCTGGCTCTGAGTCTGTTCTTCCGTCTGCTGCTCCTCAGCTCTTATACTGCTTCTCTCACTCCCAATAGAACTGAACTAATAGTTTGGCTTCTAACTTTTTCTGGGGCATTTAAACTCGCCAACCTCAGACTTGCCACATCCTCTACCAGATGCTGCAGCCAATCACTATGCAGGTGGACCTAATTGAGACCTTCAGCTTCAAAGTCCGTGGTCCACTGTGCCACCCCCAAAACAAAGTTGAAAGGAAAAGAAAAAGCCTGCAAAGCCAAACAAAGAAATGTAAATGCAATGGACTAGATAGGGCAGAGCAGTGCTGGCCAGCTTGTTTGCTACCCCCTGCTACTAAACTTGGTATGCCATGGCATACTTGGAGTATCAGTAGCTACACCCTTGCTGGTGTGGTTTCCTCACTCAGCCAGGGGCCTTGTGAGCAAACCACCACAGCAGGCATCGGTAAATCCTACCATCACCCACACCCTCTCATGGTATATTGCTTAAATACTTTACCCCATACAAATGTTCCCCATAAGTTAACAAAGAAGATATCCACCTGTTTGAGGCCAAATGCTCTGAATTTCTTTGGCGAGGGAAAATGCCTAGAGTAGCATTAGCTTGGCTGAAGGGACCTACATCCAGAGGAAGATTATGTTTCCCTGACCTGAAACACTATCACCTAGCAGCCCAGCCCAACTTAGATTCATATGGGAATGGTTGGGGGGGGGGGGGGGAGCTGTATTATCCTGGAAATGAAGAGGGCAGGTCCTACACCCCTTTGCTATTTAGACAAGGGAGGCATAGCTAAATAGTGAGCATGGGGTGGGTGAACTCACTGGTAACTCACACACTTGAAGCCTGGGATGCAGCAGTCAGGATCATAGGTGAGCTACAGGGAAAAAAAAAAACCTTTGGCACCATTTAGTTAAAATCCTGAATTCCTCCGAGGCATGCAGGAGAGTAACTTTAAGCAGTAGGAGGAGGGAGGGGCTGAATGTGTGGGGGACTTGTATGAAATGAATGGTTTAAGAGACCTGGTGGAACTAGAAGTGGGGCTGGGTCTACAAGGCCACCACAGATTTCGGTACATGCAGGTCTCTGCACACCTGTGCAGAATGGGCAGAATAGAGCAGGGGGCAACTAAGATAAGTGGGCTTGAGAAAGTAGTCATGGGAGCTGGAAGGCATCCACAAGGCGCGATGGCTAGCGTATATGCACATCTGAGAGATGTGCTCCCAAATCACTCAATGGGGGGTCCACTATCTATGGGAACAAGATTTGGGGCTAGAGATTACAGATGACAGCTGGGCAATGATATGTAAATCCTATATCAGATTGTTATGGTGTAATAAAGAGGCCCAATTTAAATTTGTCCACTACCTGTATCTTCCACCAGACATTGTAAGCAAGTTTTCTCTGGAGATTTCCTCCATGCATGGGAGAGGCAGAGAGGCCAGAGGAACATACTTGCACTATTTTTGGAGCTGCAACACTTTGCAGCAATTTTGGAGGGAAGTCAAGGCACAGATAGGGCAAAGGATGGGGAGTGATATACAATATACTCTCTATCCATCCTGTTTGGAGCAGATGCTTCAGGGGGGCAGAATAGGGCCCACACCCCTGGGTCATCAGGGTTGGGTTGTTAATGGCACAAAAGTGCATACAAAATGTGTGGGTCTGACACCAACAGCCCACAGTGGGAATGTAGCAAGAACTACCCACCACAGCCCTTCCGCTGGAGAGCACTATATATGAATTAAAAGATAGAGGTGAACTCCTTGGACAGGTATGGGGCACATTCATTGATTCCTTTCCCCCTACAGAAGCAGCTATGCTGAGAGTGAGTACATCTGTATGAGCCCAGAGGGAGGCCTAGTTGATTAAATAGACTACCGAGTATGTGAAATGATGTGAAATGTAATAATATTCCAAACGTTTCTGAATGACTGACTCAAATGAGAAGATGAAATGGGATATGAGATGCATTTGTTATTCATACAGTAAGGTTTTATTGTAAGTTAGTGATTGCTGGTTTTAGATGTCCTTTATTTATTTATTAGCACATCCTGAAATAATAAGATGATATGGGTTCATGTGATGTGCATCACTACCTGCTGATTAACGAAGATATCCATGCATCACTATATACTGTATGTTGTGCCACTGTGTTAATTGTCTATTGAGATAGATAGATAGATAGATAGATAGATAGATAGATAGATAGATAGATAGATAGATAGATAGATAACATAAAAATTCAATATGTTAGCCCCCCTTAAAGGAGGGGCTTATGCTCCCAATTTAGGCATCTCCCCCAGTGCTAGGGAATTTATTAGTGCTCTGGGGAACATTGGCTGCTGGTCGCTTCAAGGTGGCAGCAGAGAGCAGGTTTAGGGAGGTATATAAGGGAGCAGACAGGAAGTTCGGGACCTTTTCCAACCTGGGCATTAGGCCTGAAGCTGGGGGGGGGGTGGCTGGAAGACCAGAGTAGGTGATCAAGGAAGGGAGCTCAGCGGTTGGGGTGGGCCAGTGGGGACCCCCCCACTAAAGTTCAGACAGGATGACTTTCACAGTGATGTGGCATCAAGGAGCTGGGGAAGGAAGCTCTGTGGGGGAGGATG
Source organism: Neoceratodus forsteri (assembly GCA_016271365.2). Classification (NCBI taxonomy): domain Eukaryota; kingdom Metazoa; phylum Chordata; order Ceratodontiformes; family Ceratodontidae; genus Neoceratodus; species Neoceratodus forsteri. The sequence continues at coordinate 1,508,897,516 of CM057450.1, forward strand.
GCTAGCCAGGTCATGTGTCACCGGGGACAGGGAAATGCAGGTGGCCATAGGGGGCCAGGATAGGAAGGAGCCCATAGAGATCCCTTGGAAGGGATTTCTTAGGCTGCCAGGGCTGTGGGAACAGTGGCAGGGTCCTTACAGGGCAGAGGCCGGTGGCAGCAGCTCTTCCCCATATCCAGTGTGGAAGGGTGGCCGGCCTGTGGGGTAGATAGAGCCAAGGAGCCCTTCACCCATTTATGGGGCCTGCTTGAAGGGTCAGGTCCTGGGGCGCTGGCATTAAAGGGTCAGGCAGGTCATAGGTCATAGGACAACCCTTGGTGGGTGGCCCCTGGCTGGAGCATAATGCAAGCCCAGGATATATGGAGAGGCATGTGGGCCTGGGCATTGATCACCTGAAAGGGTCAGCTGGAAGCGGAGTAAGTGAGCATGCCACTATCTGTGAAGGTGAGTTGTTTGGAGGGGCCTGGGTGCTGAAAGTGCTCAGGTGCTGTCTCGTGGCAGGACAGCCAGTAGCAGGGGGCTTGAATACCAGAGCAGGGCCAGGTTTGGGGCCGCTGCACCAGTGGAGCAGTACAGAGGAAAGACTGAGCTGAAAGGAGGGAACGGGTGATGTGAGTTTGGGAGCACCAGCAGGGCTAAGCTCCCTTTGCCTTAATCTGAGAATGAGTGGGTTACAGGGCCTGGTCAAAGGATAAAAATCCTGGTACCCCTTGAGGTTTGGGCAGAAGCCCAGGGACCAGGTGGGGGAAGCAGCATGCTTTCCCATGCCAGAGATAGGGCATCGACCAGTGCCAGAGTGTCCAGAGTGGATAACCTGGAATAAGGAGAAAAGGTTTGGCTTACCAGATGAGAGAGCCCGGAGTCTGTGGGTTTCTAGGTTGAGAGGTGCCTTGCATAAAACATCCAAGTAGCTAGAAGTGGAGAATCCTGGCTTGCACTGCCTATAGTCCATCGTTTGCTGCTCTAAATGTCCAGCCAAAGCATTTCTGCACAAAGGTGCAGCTAGCCCATTGGAGCTGCTTTATTTAGATGAAGGATGTGACCCCTGCATTGCTGGAATCATTTGTGGTGCAGGAGCTAAATAAAGAAGCTAGCTGGGAAGAGATTGGTAGTGATATGCCTTATTTAAGCTGGAAGGGGGAGCTAATGAAATGGAAATTCTCCTCCCCGCTTTGTGTCTAATTTATTTCATAAGCTTTGATTCCAGATGAATTTTCCATCATGCCTTAGACAGGATCAAGGGGCTCTGGGGCTCGAGGAGTCAGGAGGTTGCAGTATGGAGATCCTGATCCAGTGTCAGCGTTCGGGGCGAATCTATATTTCGGTTGGTGAGATCGAGAGTGCACAGGTAAATACAGCCACCAGTAAGGTAGGCTCACAGCTTTACTGCCTTGTTTTGGGAGTGCACTAGCTCGGGTGTTAGTGCTTGATATAGCCCCTCCTAATGCCCCCTGGACCAACTGCAACAGAATTTATGCCCCTAAATGAGGGTCTGGTGGGGGGATACAAATAAAAAGATGTTTTAAAAAAAATAACAATGCTAAGTGTAGGATTGACAAAACTGTTGTTCAGTTTATAACCACAAGAGTGCAGTCTTCAGCCACATTTTCAGTGTAATAGGGGCTCATTTGCTCTGGGCAGTTTACTGTAAATTCAAAATGCAGACTTTTTTATGTCTATCCAGCTCATGTGATAACATTTTCTGACTATCCCAGTTTATCAGCAGCAACCGTGATTCCCACAGAGGGAGACGTGTTTCGGGGAGACAAGGAAGGGTGCCCTGCCTCCTTAGTACCTAGGCTTTTATGCAGAAAGACTAATTTAGGGTACCCACACATTCTCATAAGACTGTATTCCCTTGTGTACTAAAGCACTGTATGCTGGAGGACTCCAGTGATGCCTTTTTTTCTGCTTAGCTTGTTTTCTGTGGAGCCCGTATTATTTATGCCGCCCAAAATTTGAATAGCCTCAAGTATGGTTTCTGACACCCCTTCCTACCACACTAAGCAAGCTCGGAACTCAATCACTTATAAGGGTAGTAAGCTGTGCAACCAACTGCTCCCCAATATCCAAGCATGTAGGTCCGTCCACGCCTTCAACTCCTACCTCATAGTTCACATACTGAATTCTTCTGTCTGCAGCTGCTCTGGCCGGCCCTCCAGCTAAATCCGTCCACTCTCCACCTTGCTTATCTCTAGTCACCATTGCTTTACTCTTGTCCTTGTCACCCCCTCCCTCCCTCCTCCCCTACACCAAATCCCCCTATACTCTTTGCTCCCCCCAACTTAGTTTTCACTCCCACCACCCACCTCTAGCCTAGGTTTCTTCATATTTCAATCATGGATCCGATTAGTCAACCACAAAAGACTTAATACTTTCCCCACTTCTAGCACTTAGGTTACTGACCCCTCTATACCCCTTCCCTTCTCTTTCCTGCTATCCATATGTTACACACGTCAATGATCAGTCCGCTCTATGCGTTTCCCTCTTTTTACTTTACTGTAATCGATTGCCTCCTGTTTTTCAGTGTATGAAAATCGCTATAACTGTTAGACAACTGTTAGTCCTTGACATTGTTCTATATATCTAAACCACTTGTCTGGATTGTTTCCCCTGTATAGATCTTGTTTCTGTTAGACTCGGTTTTGTATTGTCATACCTTCTTGGTATCTCTTACACCGGATGTTTGTGAAAATGAGCATTTTTTGCTCACATACCTTCCAGCATACAAATAAAGATTGATTGATTGGTGTTTTTGCAGTCTGATGTGGGTTGAACTTGTGTGCTGTGTGTAGGAAGTAAATCCTCAACATTTTTATTTTGAACATGAGTGAGAACTAAAATGCAGGTCAAATCAGAGCGTGTAACTACAACTACCCATTTTCTGATCTGCACCCCCACCCCCACCCTCACCCTCACCTCAATGGCATATTTCACAGCTTGGAAGTTGTGCAGCCTGGAAACTGGATTCCACACATAACTATGTAACCCCCTCTCTGGCACCATCCGGGAGAGGGCCACTGCCCCTGCATGCCAGCCGGACCAAAGGCAAAGGGCCTGAGTTCCCAGAGCTGACCTATGAGGGTCATTTCCCAAAAGTTATAAATAAAATGGTGGTGCCTCCACCCAGAGTACATTTTAAGTGGATCTGATAGCTAGCAATGCAACCTCCTGGGATGTTGTACCAACCCACCTCCCCAACAGTTACCCCAGACATGGACTTACCAGGATTCAAACCTCCCCACATTCAGTTACCACATTTACCTTTTCATCTCATCAATACACAGACTCACTAAAATCAGGCTCTGGATTATTTTTCTGCTGTAAAACAATAACTCCAGGGTTTATTTACAGGGAGCGGGTTTAGTAATGGGGTAGTGGAATAGTGTGCATGCATTTTCATTTCGATTCTGCATTTCCCCAGATTAGATTCTTTTTTATTTATTCCATGATCTCAATCAATGCAACCACCAGTATCTGTCTAGCTATCTGCTGCAGGTGCCCAAAACCCAGACCCGCAGGTCCCAGTACATTTCCCCAAAGTCCTTCACTGGGTACCCAGAGTCTAGTTACAGGCCTGAGGTGCAGCTGGTAGCTGGCATTGGCGTGCTTACCTGAATTTAGCTTTATACATTTCTTACAATTCCCTTGGCTTTCCCTCCAACCCCAGTATGCTTGCTCAGTTATTTACAGTCCCCAGGTGCAGGGCAATTCCTGCATTTTACTCATGGTTCTGCAGAACTCAGTCCTTCGGATGGTACAGTTCACTAACATCCTGGGGGTTGATGGCACAGGCAGAACCGGGTACAGTTCACTGACATCCTGGGGGTTGATGACACAGGCAGAACCGGGCACAGTTCCCTGACATCCTGGGGGTTGATGACACAGGCAGAACCGGGCACAGTTCCCTGACATCCTGGGGTTGATGGCACAGGCAGAACCGGGCACAGTTCCCTGACATCCTGGGGGTTGATGGCGCAGGCAGAACCGGGCACAGTTCCCTGACATCCTGGGGGTTGATGGCGCAGGCAGAACCGGGCACAGTTCCCGGACATCCTGGGGGTTGATGGCGCAGGCAGAACCGGGCACAGTTCCCTGACATCCTGGGGGTGATGACACAGGCAGAACCGGGCACAGTTCCCTGACATCCTGGGGGTTGATGGCACAGGCAGAACCGGGCACAGTTCCCTGACATCCTGGGGGTTGATGGAACAGGCAGAACCGGGCACAGTTCCCTGACATCCTGGGGTTGATGACACAGGCAGAACTGGGCACAGTTCCCTGACATCCTGGGGGTTGATGGCACAGGCAGAACCGGGTACAGTTCCCTGACATCCTGGGGGTTGATGGCACAGGCAGAACCGGGCACAGTTTCTTTAACTGGGCACAGAGGCTGTGGCTCGCTCTTCCTTCATCTCTTGCTCGTGCATCTTGCAGCTTGTCCCCTTCGACCCATTACAGGCCCTGTTGCAGAGCACGTGCACAAGGCCTACCACCACAAAGGACGCAGACTGGGGAGTTGCCCCACTGCCTGGCTCCCTGATCAGAGAGCCCTAGCACTCGGGTATGAGACCTGTGGCCCCCTGAAGCAACAGACCTGACTCGATGGGGGTAAGCAAGTTCCCCACCTGGCCCCGGGTGCCAGCAGCAACATTCAGCACATTCTGTTCCGCTGCTTCTCTTTTCTTCCTACTGTGGTGTATAGCCACAGCCATCCATCTCTCTCTCTCTCTCGCCGTACCTCAGGAGCAGATCACAGGTACTTGGACCAGAAAGCACCTGTCCATCCTTCTGCTTTCACGGTCTCTCAATTTTAACACGGCCACACTGTTTGCTGTGGCTCACACATCATCCCCTGCACGCACAGTCCCTTTTCTCACTGTGCAGGTACTGGCTATTCTCTGAATCGAAGAGGTTCACTCTCCCTCTTCTTCTCTCAGCACATTTACATGTCCTTGTTCCTTATTCTCTGTACTCCATCTTTTCACCAGGCTTAGACACAACCTTCATTCTTTTCCCAGGCTCAGTATGCAACCTTGGTCTTTTCCTAGGTTTAAACCAAACCTCTGTCCTTTTATCTCAGGCTCAGGACACAACCTTTCCTGCTCTGCTTCTTTGTCCTCACTGATGTGGTGCAATTTCAGAACAATGCAGATGCTTCACAACCTGCTGCTTTCCCTTTTACTTCTCCAAGCTGCTTCTTTCCTTTAACCTGCAGCTTTCCCTTTTCTTCCAAGCTGCTGCTTTCCTTTAAGCAGCAAGAGTATCCCACTCACAGCATGCAGAGAGTAGACACAGAGCCATTGTGTTTTAAAGTTTAGGAGTTGAAAGTAAGGATGAAGAGAGAAACTTTCAACAGGGAGTCACTGATTGAATTTTAACACGAGAATGTTCGAAAGCAATGGAAATAACTGAAAAAGGCTTGAATTCTGAATGAATTTTATTTTTTTTTGTAATTCGCCTGGCTCCCATGGCTTTCAGAGGAGGCCTCGTACCTCCTCCTACTCTGTCTGCCAGGCGATACCCACGGCATCCCATCCCTAGTTTCATCGCCTGAGGGGCCAGGGGGTTTCCATTTTCCTGTTTTTCCCCCGATCCTGGGACGCTTGCACTTAGGACTGATGTCCAGGCTTGCTGGCGTGCTGATGCACTGACAGCCATGTGCATAGCGGTGTCCCCCCTTCCTGACTCAAGTAGAGCCGCCAGTGCCCCGAAAGCCCATGCATCCACCGACTTCAGGGGCGTCGGGTGCTAGAAGCACCCCTGGTATCCCACCCCAGAGGGAGGAGAGCATCCATCGTGATGCTCAATCCTTCCTCACCTCTCCGACCCCCAGTAACCCGAGTCTGTTCCCGAACCCGGGTCGCTGGTGTAGCGCGAGGTGTGGTGTCCAGCGCCTCAACCCTCAGTGCCACCGGGCCGGCTTGAATTAATTTTTTTTACTTTATTTGTTGTTCTTCCTCATCCTTTGCATCCTCCTATGTCTTACCTTGAGGCTTCCTGTTGTTCCGGCACCCCTCTTGGGACTCTTACTGATCCTGGGGACACCGCTGAAAGGTTCTGGCATGTCCCAGGGACTAAGGGCTTGACATGGTCCAGAAACTAAGTCTCTGTGCAGAGTTCCCTTGTGTGGGTGAAAAATTGGCACCTGCAAAAATGCTATTTCAGCATTTCTTGTGCACGGGTGACATTTTCCATTTTTTGTGAAGCCATGGAAAAAATTCTAAACCTGGTAATACAACGGGACAGATTTTCAAAGCCCCCCGGTATTGGTGCAGCTGCACAAAAGAAACTGTGCAAGCAGGTCTTCACTTGTGGAGGCACAGTTTTTCCCGCATGTGCTGGATTTTCTAAGACGGAGCCATTTTACGGCTGGTTCCATGATTTATGGCAGCTTGTGCCCATTTATTAGCACAGCTGCACCAAAATGTTGCACCTGGTTGGACCAGGTATAACATCCTCTGCAGCCTGTGCGGAGCATATGCTGAAAATAGGACTGTCCTCTAGGGCGGAGATTTACTCGCACAACAGTGGACTGCAGCACAGGACTTAGTCCTATGGCCGTTTTTGGCCATTTGAAGGTCGAGCGCCAAGTGAAGCATTTATCCACAGGTTTGCAAACAAATATGTGCAAGCTGCTGTAATTATGGAAAAGGTTGCAAAAAGACAGCCTGTTTAAAAATTGAGTGCGTGATGAAAAAATTGCGGTTGCACAAGAAAACCTTCCCTTGCAAACCTTTTTTTTTTCCCACATGTGCACCATTTTTCCCCCTTTGAAATTCTAGCCCCAGATCTCGTCAAACCTCAGTACTCGAACTGCCTGCCCTGTTAGCTGCACCCTTTCAGCTTAGCCTAGATGAGACATGAATCCAGGGGCTGAAGTCAGGGATGATGATGAAAGATTTATTTTTATCCATGAACAAAATATAGGGAAAAGATCCCTGTTTACAAATAATGCCCTGTACATGAACATATAACATCAACAAATACAATATATAACATATAACATCAACACATACATTATATAACATATAACATCAACAAATACAATATATAACATATAACATCAGCAAAAATATTATATAGACCATTCACAGTACAAATATAGAAAAGATGATTGCATTAAAATAGGGGGTACAATAAGTTAAGAGGAGGCATAGCAAGTATATCCTTTGTGATAATATTTAATCAGCTCCATCTGGAATGCACTTACTGTTTCCTTCATTTTTATAAAAGTTGGAATAGCATTCCACATACGTCCTAAGGCAGTAATCAATGCAGTATCTCCAAATCTATTGTTAACCCTAGACCGTTCCATATTAAAAGAAGCCTCCCTCAAACCATATCTGTTTTCTCTTTTGCTAATGGTTATCTGGGACTTCGGGGGTGAGTATGATCCGCATTTATTAACTTGAAACACCAAGTGGACCACTGGTTTCCCCTTTTTATGTCAGGACCCATCCATTTAAGTCTATCATACGCTTTGCGATGATGTTCTCCAAATTTGCTACCACGGATAACTCTCACAAGCGTATAATAGGCTTGGTTTGTTTTTTTTAGAACAGATTTAGGGGCATTTCTGTATACTAGTGCACCATAATTTAAAACAGGAAATAGAAGTTGGTTCACCGATTTAGTCCTAGTTGGTTTCCCAATGGGGTGCAGATATCCACCTTAGGGCACCCAATTCCTGGTTATACTTTTTTACTATCGTATCAACATGTTCCTCATATGTTAACCTCCGATCGATCCATACCCCAAGATATTTGTAAACATTTGTCTTGGGTTACTGTTGTTTATTACTGAAGAACAATTCCAGTTCCCCACCAGTCTGCATTCTGTTGTTCCTCACAAATGTCATACACTGAGGTCACAGCCTCTAAAGTGGTGGGCAAGGTGCAGCTCTTATCTGTGCTGGGTGGGGTGGGTTCCCAATTTTGGGCCTCCCATTAGCCCTGATTGGAAGTCCCCCCTGATGTCACTGTTGGGGGATGTCAATTCCATCCCAGTTCCAACCATGGGAAGAGCTGGATTTGCAGGTGAACCAGCTCACTCCCTCTAGAGTCTTGCACACTGCCTCCACAGTGTACTCTAGACTCCAGCAGTCCAGAGCTAGGAGTTCCAATTGCAGCACAGACCTGGGCCTCCTGCATGGTAGCGTAACCAGGTCACCATGGATTTTGCAGTTACTACCCCTGCCTTGTGGGCACAGACAAGGTTGAGGGGCCTGAGTTGCTAAATTCCTGATTTGGGGGGGTCTGTATCCAAAGTTTGAATAAATTGCACAGTGTATCCACCAGAGAAAGGTTTTAGTGGGCCTGGTGTTAGTATCATACAGCCCCTTGGGGATGCAGTACCTCCCCACCTCCGCACAGTAACACCCCACCCATGACCCCAAAGAGTGCATTAACAGTTAACAAAATAGAGAATAATATATGGGGTGGTGTGTTTAGTGAGATTTTACACACACCTGAGTTGTGGGATGCTACATAAACCCGGGACCCGGTTTTAAAAAACATCCCACTATGAGGGTGTGTGTAAAATCGAGTTTTACACACACCATCCCATATTTTATTTTTTATAATTGCTGCAGTGTGCTTTTTCGCCTGAGCAATTATAAAAAATAAAATAAGACAACAGATTAGTGTTCGGGACGTCTTGGACCACTCCGGATTCTGCTGCGGTCCGTGGTCTTCCTAGTTATACTGCTGCACTTATTGGAGGAAGAGGATATGTTGATTAAAAATGTGTAGAAACATTGATTTTTGTTTAAAGAAGCCAGAAGGGGAAGGAAGGAAGGAAACATATTCAATTCAGTGCTTTAGAGTAACTGGTAATTGCTATTTTTCTTTTAAACTTAGATTGTGGGCTTTTAGTGACACTATACTTTCTTTGTTGTCTTTACTTGTAATTGTTTTTGGGCTGTTGAAAATTTAAAACATAGTGGTGGTGTAATTCTGTGCTGTCTTTAATTGCTGCAAATTTTATCTTGGCTTGTCTGACTGCCCTGTAGTTGGGTGAAGGGTGTTAATTGTCTGGCCTCTGACCTCAGCTACGTGATAACTTGAGGTGGGGCTTAGCCAGAGTTAAAGCAGCAAGCAGAGTTTTAATTTCTCAGAAGAAGCCAGAAGGGGAAGGAAGGAAACATATTCAATTCAGTGCTTTAGAGTAACTGGTAATTGCTATTTTTGTTTTAAACTTAGATTGTGGGCTTTTAGTGACACTATACTTTCTTTGTTGTCTTTACTTATAATTGTTTTTGGGCTGTTGAAAATTTAAAACATAGTGGTGGTGTAATTCTCTGCTGTCTTTAATTGCTGCAAATTTTCACCCCCCCTCCCCTTCCCCCAACTCTTAATTATATGCCCTGTTAAATCTGATTGACAGAAGCTTAACACAGGGTATAGTAAGGGGTGTGAAGTAGGAGGGGCATAAGGAGGAAGAAGCCCACCCTCAGCACGGCAAGTGTTTTGACTCATTTGTTTATTTATTTATTGGTTTCTTTTTCTTTAAAAAAAAAAAATTATCTGAGGATCAGTGGCAGGATTCCTAGTACAGCAAATTAATAAAAAGGGAACTAGGAGAGCTTCAGTAGCAGACAAGTAGAGGAATTGCAGCATAATGTGGGGAGTGGTGCAATGCAGTGGCTGTGGGGCAGCCATATTCAGGCAGACCTTCTGGACACTGAGGTGATACCCTATCTGCATGCATCTCTCTGGACTGCGGGATGAGATAGCCAGACTCAGAGCAGAAGTAAACTGGGTCAGGAGTACCATTACCCCTATCCAGGGACCACCCAGTCCAATGCCACTGCCTCAAAGGATGCCGAGAACGAGGAGCACTTGGATGACAGTGGGCTCAGGAAGGGTTAGAGCAGTTAGGCAGAGGCACATCCCAGATCCTATTCCACTCAAGAACTCATATGCCACACTGGCAAGTGAGGACAACCAAATAGAGGTACCCAGAGAAGTGGAAGGAAAGGATGTGGAGGTTAGCCAAGGAGGTGACCTCAGCGGGGAAAGCAGTGGACCCCAGAGGAGGAGGAAGCGAATCCTGGTGGGGGACTCCATCATAAGAGGGATCCAGCTAGGAACACAGGAGGGGGAGGACAGGGAGGTGAGGTGCCTACCAGGTGCCACGGCATGGAGGGATGGAAGGAAGATCCTGGGGATCACTGGGAAGGCAAGATGGGAGGGTGAGCTGGATGTCATTATCCACCTAGGTACTAATGACCTGGCAAATGGGGGAGCCAAAGGAAGTTCAGGAAAGAGTATAGGAAACTGGGAGGGTCTCAGCAAGTAGCTACTTCTGTCACTTTCTCAGAAGTACTACCTGTGAGAGGCAAGGGAGAGACATGGGCGTGCATGCACCAGAAACTTTAACTCATGGTTGAAGAACTGGTGCTGTGAGGAAGGGTTTGGATTCATTGGTGACTGGGGACCCACCTGGAGGATGGAGGTTTGTTCAAGCCTGACGGCCTGCATCCATCCTGGAGGGAATCCAAGACTCAATGATAAGTTTAAATGCTACATTGGCAAGCATTTAAACTAGCAAAGGGGGGTGACAGGCCAGCAAGGAGGGTACCTACTTGCTCTCCCCCACAGCTAGCAGTGGAACCAGTGAACCAGAGGAGTGGCTATCTCTGCAAAGCAGTGTGCAAAAGATGGAGATTAGTGCCCAAGAGGTGGATAAGCAGAAAAGGGCAAAATTCAACTGAAGGGCAGACAGCAAGGAGAACCAGGGATAAATGACAACCAAGGAAGGGGCTGGAGTAGAACAGTGAAACAGTCTAGGGAGGTCAAATCATGGAAAGCCATGTGTGTGCAAATGCCAGGAGCCTTAGCAACAAGATGGAAGATCTGGAGGCTGTCATGGTACAGTCAGACCTGGACATTGTGGCCATCACTGAAACCTGGTGTAATGATAACCACGACTGGGAGATGACCATACCTGGCAAACATATTCAGAAGAGACAGAGCAGGCAGGAAGGGAGGAGGAGTGGCACTGTATGTGAAAAATGACATAAGGGCCACAGAGATCCAGGAGGAACAAAATGGTGGAGAGATACTGTGGGTTAAGTTGGAAAGGAAAATGGGGACAGCCGTTCACACAGGTGTGGTCTATAGACCACCAGCCCAGGAGGAAGAAACAGATAGGAGCTGATGCTAGCCATCCAAAGGATGACAGACAAGGGTGGGGTAGTACTGGTTGGAGACTTCAGTATTCCAGATGTGGACTGGAGCATCCCAGCAGCAGCATCAACTAGGAGCAGATTTATCCTGGACTCCTTCAGGGTGCCTTCCTCAAGCAACTGGTCATGGAACCAACTCGCAGAAGGCAATACTGGACCTTGTGCTCACAAACAGGGACAGTGTGATGGGGTAACAGTGGGGGAGCACCTGGGAAACAGTGACCACCAGTCATTGTGGTTTGAAATCACAGAAAGAGCAAAACCAAATCACACAAAACACGTATCCTGGATTTTAGAGGGCAGACTTTGGGAAAATGGGGAGATACTTGAAAGAGGCATTAAGGGGAATGGGACAGGAATCAGGGGTTGAGGAACAGTGGGCAGTATTTAAAATGGGGATTACAAGAACAACAGAATTATGCATTAAGCAGGTTAGCAAGAGGAAAAGGAAGAGGAGACCATTATGGTTTTCCTAAGAGGTAGCAAAGAAAGTGAAAGCCAAAAAGATTGCATTCAGGCAATACAAAAAGACACAGGCAGAAGGGGATAGGGAGAAGTACCAGGAGAAGCAAAGGGAGGCAGAGAGGTCAGTAAGGGAAGCCAAAGCTCAGACAGAAGAACACATTGCAAAATCAGTGGGTAGAGGGGACAAAACCTTTTACAGGTACATAAGTGAAAAAAGAAAGATAAAGGAGGGATTGTGAGACTGAAGGGGAGGATGGGGCATGGAGGATGACAAAGTAAAGCTGACATTTTGAACAGATATTTCTGCTCAGTCTTTACTGAGGAAGAGGAGGGGGTCTGAAGGGAGTACAAGGGTGAGAATGGTGCAGAAATGGACACAAGTCCCTTTACACGAGAAAGGGTCCTGAAGGAACTGGAAGTAATAAGAGTTGATAAAGCAATGGGACCAGATGGGGTGCACCCAGGTCCTTAAAGAACTAAGAGAGGGGTGGCTGAACCACTGGCTATCCTGTTTAGCCGATCACTGGAAACAGGGAGGTACCCAAAGACTGAGGACAGCAGATGTAGTCCCTTATACAAAAGTGGGAACAAAGAGGAAGCAGGGAACTACAGACCAGTCAGCCTCACTCGGCAGTGGGAAGATCATGTAAGCACTACTGAAGGAGAGATTGGTGGAACATCTGGTTGTCAATGGACTACAGGACCCAAGGCAGCATGGTTTCACCAGGGGAGGCCATGTCAGACCAAGCTCTGGAATTTTTTGACTGGGTGACTAGGGAGGTGGATCAGGGGAGGGCAGTGGACATGGCCTATCTGGACTTCAGCAAGGCCTTTGACACTGTGCCACATGAGAAGACTATTACACAAACTGGGGAATATGGGTGTGGGCAGGACAGTAGTGTGGTGGGTAGGTAACTGGCTGGGTGGCAGGACACAGAGGTGGTGGTAAATGGCTGTCACTCCGCAGAGGGAAGAGTGACCAGTGGGTACCACAGGGATCAGTGCTGGGACCGGTCCTATTCAACATCTTCATCAGTGACATTTGCAGGACCTAGAAGGCAGAATTTCACTGTTCGATGACACAAAAGCTTTGTAACAGAGTAGACACACCAGAGGGTGTAGACAGAATGAGAAGGGACCTGCAGAAACTTGAAGAATGGTCAGGGGTTTGGCAGTTGAAATTCAATGCAAAGAAGTGCAAGATAATGCATATGGGGCACAAAAACCCTGGCACAATATATCAGTTGGGGGGTGAGGATATAGCATGCACCAAGCAGGAAAGGGATCTTGGGGTTGTCATCTCTGATGACCTCAAGGTAGGGAAACAGTGTGACAAGGCAGCAGGTAAAGCAAATAGGATGCTGGGATGTATAGGCAGGGGCCTCACCAGCAGGAAAAGGGAGGTCATAATTCCGCTATACAAGACACTAGTGAGGCCCCACCTGGAGTACAGTGTACAGTTCTGGAGACCATACCTACGTAAGGACATAGACAGGGTAGAGAAGGTTCAGAGGAGGGCAACAAAGATGGTGCATGGATTGCATCACAAGTCCTATGAAGACAGGTTGAAGGAACTGAATATATACCCTGGAGGAGAGGAGGGAGAGGGCTATGATAGAGACATACAAGTATCTTACAGGAGGAACAGGGTGCAGGAAAACACTATTTTTAGCGAAAAAGATGTTCCAGGACTAGAGGCATGGGACTAAGTTGGAGGAGGACGATTCAGAGGAAACATGAGAAAGAATTTCTTCACAGAACGGGTGGTGGACAAGTGGAACACCCTGCCAAGAGGAAGTGGTGGGGCTGAAACAGTCACGGATTTAAGAATGCATGGGATAGACATAAAGGAATTCTGGAGGTCAGGGGTAAGGGGCAACAGACTTCTAGGAAAACAAACTGAACTTACAAGCTCAAATGGGCAGACTGGGTGGGCCATAGGCCCTTATCTGCTGACACTGTCTATGTATCTATGTATCTATGTAACTTAACCGCCAAGCGGCGGTTGCAGCATCCTTCCCGGTTCGAGAGGCAGGGGCAATGTGGCGTGGACCGAGCTGCAATCTCATGCTGACAGCGCAGGTTTTTCTTTTATTTTGGTACTGTTTTCAAGTGGCTTACTTAAGACAAAGAGTTCTTTTTTTTTTTTTTAAATAAAAAAGAAAATTACCGCCGAATATGAGGGACCATGAAGTGCGCTGCGCCATGGGATTCTTTCACGGAACGTGAACGTCGGAGAACAGTGACTGAGGGATGGCTGTTCCAAGGAAACCTGAGCAAGATGTTTCCATTATAACCAGCCGAGCTGGTTATATGCAAATTATAACTGGGCGTTTCCTCATTGGAAAAGCGCTTAGCCAGTAATTATAATATAATTATTAGCACTTTACTAATAATACGCACACAAACCAGGATTATAAACAAATAAACAACTTTATTAGGCCTGTAGACCCTAAGGGGGAAGGGACAGTTAGGCAGTATGAGGTATTTATTTCTGTATTTGAAAACTATTTTAAACTATACAGAGAACGACTGTCTCATTTACAGATGTGACCTGGTGGGAGTGGAGTGGAAGGGAGGGAAGGAGAAGGAGTGGAGTACAGGATTAAATACAACACCAACCAAAGCAATAACTACAACAGGTATGCATATGAGATTCATAATACAACTGCATACCACAGAAAATATATTAGCTAGTAGGGCACTCACAGGTGGAAATAAAGCACAGCTTAAGTTTCAACTTAGATGCAGAGAGCGAAGGGGTAATATGCTAGGTCACACGGCAATGTGTTCCAAAGTTTGGGCAGGTGAAAACTAATAGCTGATTGTCCAGATTTCTTTCACCTAGTGGGGATAAGAAATCTTAGGTCTAAGTGCCAAAGATAGGTAGGGTTAGTGTCAGGTAAAGCCGGCTACTAAGATATGTAGTGAGCTTGTTAGCCCAGAATTTGGCTCCTAGAACAGCAGTATGACTAACTCGTCCAAATTCCAGACTTGCCCTACCCAGGGTAGAATACATTAAGCAGGGCAAACCTACAAAGTGCATTGTATAAGCAGTCCAGTTTAGAGAGAGAGAGAGAGTCAATTTGAAGCAGCCACATAAACAATATCCTCAGAATATTTTGATGATAGGATGCGTAGAGGGTCTGTATTGTTTGGCCAATGTTTGGTTCCAGATAACATGAAAACAATCTTCTGATATAGTGCAAGCTGATTAACAGAGAACCAGTTTTGTAGTTTGGCGAGATCTGATTGTAGATTGTGATTTAGAATAGAGGACCTGAGATCCAAGGTATATAAGACAGTATCATCTGCATATAGGTGCAAGTTGTAGGAGTTACAGTTTGAAAGGTTATTGACAAATACTGTAATGAGAAGAGGAGAGGCCCCAACACTGAACCTTTTGGTGCACCTAGATTAACAGAGAGTGGGGTCAATAAAGACTGATCCACTTTCATAGCCAGCAGATGATTGGAAAGATACAATCTAAACCAGAGAAGGGGAGTGCCAGTAACACCAGAAGCTTCCAACTTGAAATGAAGAAGGGGGTGACTCACTGTATCAATAACTTTGGTTAGCTCTACAAAGAAAGCCCCACAACCTGCACAGGAGCAATATTGCTAGTGAAAAAGTTGGTGAGTCTGAGGAGGGAAGTAGTGGTGGAGTGATTGGCATGGAACTCTGACTGAACTGAGGTAAAGTAGTCAGACTTGTTATAATGTTTGGTGAGCTGCACACTGATTAATCACTCTCTAATATTTTAGAAAATATTGGGAGCTGTGATTGGGCGGTAGCTATTTAGATAATCAGCAGCACCACCAGTTTTCCAAACTGGGGGAAATTTATCTGTGGCCAATGAGTAGTTAAACATTTGGATAATTTGCCTCCGCAATAGCCGGTGCACCAAGTGATATAAACTTTGGAGACAGGGTATGAAGTCCAGTGGTAGCTATTGGATCTATGGCAAATAGTTTCTGGAGGACATCAAACATATTAATAGGGGAGAATGCAAATAAGTCATTAATAAAGTGTGGAGAGTTGGAGGGTTGATCCCATGGTATGAGTACTAACTCATTTAGGAGCTCGTCTTCAAGTGCCCTGAGCAGACACAGTCAAATTAAATGTCAAAGTCAAACCACACCATCAGTCCACTCCTCAAAGGGTCTCCACTTCTACTATTTAAATGCCAGAAGCCTTCTCCTGAAATTAGACCTCCTTAAAGTTTGGATGGCACAACACTCCCCTGATATCCTGTGTCTCTGAAACCTGGCTCTCTACTAAGATCCCCGACTCTTCCCTAGCCATCCTTGAGTTCTCACTCTTCTGCCAGTACTGCAACAAGCGGTGGGGGGGGGCAGGGTTGCCCTCTACATCCAACAGTCTCTGTCCTTCTTTATTACCCTGCTTGAATCCTGCCCTTCCTTCCAGGAACTCATTATCGCTCTTCTGTCTCTCCTAGGTTCACGGCCCATCTATGTTGGTACTCTGTACATCTCTCCTCTGCTCACCCCTGACTCACGGGTCATGTGCATATCCTCTGTAGCCTCTCTGACCTCCACTGGCAAACTTATCTTATTAGGTGACTTTAACCTGAACTGGCTGTTGCGTCCTCTAAGGCCTCTATCCTAAAAATTGAGTCACTGAACCTCTCTCAACTGATCTCAGAACCCACTTACTACAATCCCTATTCCTTCAACCATTCTCTCATTGATTGAGTACTTTCTTCCCACCCACATCCCATAACTGAGGCAGGTGTCCACTGTATCCCTTACTGCATTAGAAAGATACACCTCCCCAAATCCACTCCTAATTACATGAAGTTCTGCTCTCTGCATTCAATCGACATTACCGCCCTTCTCCGTGATCTTGCCCACACAAACTGGTCCTTTTTCTACTCCACCACAGACATGGACTCTGCTCTAACCCACTTATTATCCTCATGTCTGGGACATACATGCCCCCTTGGTAAACACCAGAGTGAGGAGACATCGCCTCCCCTGGTTTACGTCGAGCCTTACTGTCCTGTATAATCCCATGACCAGGCCTGGTCGTGCTACAAATCTACAAAGTCGCTACAGGATTAGCAGTGATACAAATCTCTCAGAAACATCTGTACCAAGGCAATCAGACTTGGAAAGTCTGAATACTTTAAAAGGTACATAAACAGAAACTCCTCATTCCATGCCTCTTTCTGGAGAGTGGTCCATTCCCTTATCAATCCTCCAACCCAGTCTTCTTCTCCCACCCTTAACCAAAATGTTCTAATTATTTCTGACCCAATCTCAGTAGCTGAGACTTTCAATATGTTTTTTTTTACCTGCACCCTCTCTGACCCCCCTTCCCTCTCCCCATATCAGGATGTTTACCATTTTTCTCCAGTCCCCCCCCCCAAGAGGTTCTCTGCACACTCGACTCCCTAAACCCAAGCAAATCCAGCTCAGATGGAGTTCACCTAAAGCTCCTCCGCCTATTGTCTCCTGTGATCGCTGCTCCATTGGCACATCTGCTTATTCTCTCCTTTTCCTCTGGCACTGTAACACAGGCATGGAAGGTCACTGAAGTGTTGCCCGACCCTCTATAAAGGTGGTGATCCTTCTTGTCCAGGAAATTACAGACCAATCTCCCTCCTTCCTGCCCTTGCCAAAGTGCAGGATGCCTTGTGCTCACTAGACTGTCTGACTTCCTATCATCCACCGGTCATCTCTCCCCTTTCCAATCTGGGTTTAGAAAACACCACTCAATGATATTGTCCTTACTTCAGGTCACTGATCATATTTTAACAGCCATGGACCAGGGGCACATTACCGCTGCAGTTTTTGTGGACCTGGCCAAAGCCTTTGATTCTGTCTCCCACCCCTTCCTGCTAAACAAGTTTCGCTCCATTGGGCTGGTCCACCCCACAGTAAACTGGTTCACCTTGTATCTCTCAAATCAACAGTAATCCATGCAGATTGGAAACTCCTCCTCCTCCTCGCCTCAACACACCTCCAAATCAAGGCTGGCATTCCTCAAGGGTCCATATTGGGCCCTATCCTCTTTTCTTTGTCCATAAATGATCTCCCCTTAGTGAGCACAAATTCCTTCATCCACATGTACGTGGATGATTCACCTCTGGTTCCTCCACAGCCTCCATCCATGCCATGCTCCAACATGACCTGAACAAGGTGCTGTCATGGTTTAAGCCAATCACCTAAAGGGCAACACAAAACAGACGGTTGCAATGCTTTTTAATACTGCACAAAAGTTAGCCAGAACCCTGCCACCACCGATTCTGGCCTCTTTCATGGGGAAAGGGAACCTTCCCTTTACATAGCCTAATAGAAGTAGGATTTGTCATGCTGCCTCCATGCATTTAATGCCTCCAGGGCTTGTAGTTCCCAGTCAGACAAGTGCAGGTTGTACCAGTACTTAAAGATGATTGTGACTTAGGAGCCACTGTCCAGTATGGCTTGGGTAAGTACTACCGCAATGGTAATGGTTGTCTCATTAGTGGGGCCCACAAGTTTGGGTAAGGTAGCTAGCAAAGCTACAATAGGTTTGGCTGATAATATGGCAAGGACTGGGGCTCCAGTACACTCCTTTACTGGTCCCTTCCCTTTAAGTTTCTCTGTTTCTTGGCTCATTGCAGTAACTTGTTCACCTTCAGTAAATCCTCCACGGATTGACCTTCCCTCTGCAGATGTCTGTCATCCCCACAATGGTAGCAGAAGGTACCTACTCGACTTGGTCATTGGTGTGGCAGCCCATATTGGGATCACTAGTTACTGCCTCTTCTTTGTGGTGATTCCCACTTGGTGCCTTGATTGGGCAGTTAGCAGCAGGTTCTCAGTAAATCCTTCCATCCACACATTCACCTGTTGAGTGACACACCTGCACAACTTGTCCAAAAGCACACGCAGTTCATCCAATTGGGTCTGGAAGTCACAAGTTACAGGGTAATGTTGTACTCCAGCATCCATCACTTTGGAAGTCTTGCTGGTGGGCTTAGCATGCAGGCTCTCAGGGGCATGCTGGCCACCAGACAAAGATACGTTGCGAGCTGAGGCTGTCGTCAATTTTCTGCACTCCTTCAGCAGATTCCAGTGCTCCTGACCATCAGGTTTGGTCTCACTCTCAGTGACTTGAGTCTTGGCTGCTGACACTGTATGAGGGCCCCATTGCTCCTCTTGTTATTCAGACTCTCTCATCTCTCTAAGTAGCAGTCTCTAGGCAGGTGGGATGTTTCTTCTTTCCTGCAGGCGCAACTTCAGAAGTAGCAAGTCAGAATAGAGGTTGGCCTTGAGCACATGGTACAGACACACTTGGTTCACGTCCTTGAACACCGTGCTTCCTTTCTCATAGACCTTCTACAGTGTCAGCTCCAAACAGTTCAGGTAGGCTGACAATGGTTCTCCTTCCACTGTTTGATTGTCTTGAACTTCTAGTAGTGATCCTCACTGGATTCTGTTCTGCCAAAAATGCTCTCCAGAATGACTAAGTATTCATGGGCAGGGGCATCTGGGTCAGCAAATCTATGGGATCAGATGTCTCCTAGTGCTGGTCATCTGAGGCTCTCCCCCAGTTGCGCCTGGTGCTCTGCCTCCAAACAGTGCCAGTCCTGCACTGGCAGAGCTGCATAGTCCATCCATGTTTCAAGGTCATCTTCCCTCGTGGTGGTGGACTTGGCTCCTGATAACATCCTCAGTCTCTTTTACGAATCTGGTCTGGACCACAGTACATATCTAGGTCCCTCACTCACTGTCCTAGGCAGTGCAGGTGCCTTGTTGGTAAGCAGCTTCATGACCTCTGCAGCTGA
This sequence comes from Neoceratodus forsteri, assembly GCA_016271365.2. Lineage (NCBI taxonomy): Eukaryota > Metazoa > Chordata > Ceratodontiformes > Ceratodontidae > Neoceratodus > Neoceratodus forsteri. The sequence goes on from CM057450.1 coordinate 1,508,916,967, forward strand.
CTGCTCTTCTGCCTGTAACCACTTGTGGAACTGTTCCTCCAACTCTTCTGGCTTGGGAGTGATATAGAGTTTTGATGCCACATTGACATGTTTCACTATAGCCCAATTAGTACTACTTCCTTCTGGGGTCCATCCATCAGGAACTCTTCTGGTATCCATGGCACTGCACACCATCAGACTCTACATGGTACTATTGAATGAACATCCTCACACAACCATCTTACTGAGGTACTTCACTATGGATGGGACAGTTTTTTATTTGCTATTTACTGATTCCGGGGGTGGGTGTGTGTGTGTGCTCCCAGGGCTAGTATTGCCTTCAGAGGATCCAGGTCCTAATCTGTACTTACACTTATGAGTCTATCATGCTTCTTTCATAATTTTTCCACTTGCATTGTGGTCCATGTGGTTGTCCATATTGTAAACAAGAGAGCCCAGCGATGCCTCCAAAGATGTATTGAGGTCACCGTGGACATTGCAATTACTATCCCTGCCTTGTGGGCTTGTATATGGTTGCGGGGCCAGGGCTTATAAACTCTGGATTGGAGGGTTTGTATTCAAAGTTTAAATAAATTGCGTGGTGCCTACACCCAGAGAAAGATTTTTAGAGGGCCTGGTGTCAGTATGATACAGCCCCTCCCCATCTCCCTACAGAAACACTCCATCCATGAACCCAAACAGTATAATAACAGTTAAGTAGCTGGCTTGCCTGGTGTTTGGTGGGGCAGTGGGCAATCTTGCCATGGCCCCTACCCAGTGCTGTAAGAGTGCGCATGTCCAAACATCCTCTGGACACTTGTTTTTATTGTTGCACCAACATAGCTGCTGGTCCTGTTCCTGCTCACCCTCCCACCTTCCTTTTACCTCTCTGCCACATGGCTGTGGCATCCCTGCTCTCTCCCTGCATTCATCTGTTCCATTCCGCTGCCTCTCTGTTGGTGGGCATTCTCCAGCCCTCTGCTTCGGCAGTTTGGTCAGCTGCCACTGGACCACCTGATGTCTCCCTTGCCTGCCCTGCTGCTGCTCAGTCTGTTTTTCCTCACCAGTTGCGCTCTTTCAGTTTCTTAGTTACTTCCCAGTTCTGTCTGCCATTGCAGTTCTCACAGTCACTCACCTTTTGCTGCCACTATTACTGCCTGTGTAGCATTCCCTCTGCCCTTGCTGTCCGGCTCCTTGGTTCTGCCTTTGGTTGCCCTTGGTGACCCATTGCATGCTGCTCCTGCTTGCCTCAGGCTGTCATGGTGCTTCTTGCTGGCTGCTGTCCCGCTGCTTCTGCTGTTTGGTGGGGGACTTGTTGGGCTTTGTTCTCACCCCCCCAGCTGTCTACCTCCCTTTCCACTCTTGGGGGGGGTCTGCTTGCCTCCAGCTGCTGGGTGTTCTAGCTGTCTCCTGCCTTGCATGGTTTGTGCTGTGGCCTTGCTTTTCTCTGGCTCTTTCAGCCTTTCTCCCTATTGCCACAGTGTTAACCTGCCTCTCTTTGCAAAGGCTCACACCACAATGACTACTGGGCTTACACCCTAACCACCATTGAGCTGTAGCCCCATGACTTTCGGGCTCATGCCCCACCAACAGCTGGGCTCAAGTCATAATGACTACTGGTCTCATGCCCCAATACAACTGGACTTACACCCCATCACTACCTGGCTCACACTTCCTCCCTCAGCAAACAGGTTTCATCCGGGCTTCCATCTCCATGACCACTGGGGTCCTTCCCCATTGCTACTGGGCTCACACCCCATAGCACTCAAACATAGGGAGTGTGCCAGGGTGAAGGGGAGAGTCAGGGTTGATAGGGGGCAGGACAGGGTAAAGGGGAGAGTCAGGGTTGATGGGAAGGGATGGAGCCCTCAGTAAATTGCTGGAGAATGGGCTTCATAACTGAGCAGACTAGATAGACCACAAGGCCTTCTTCTGCTGGCTATTTCCGTATGGTTGCCCCATGATAACATCAGGATTCAGCATGCATTACCCCTCCTAGCATTGTGCTGCAAATAACTGAGCCACTACAGGGCTTTCTACTTCACCCATACGACTCTGTACCGACTGACCCATTCCCCTGACCTGTCTCTGTCTGTGCTCTTTCTGCCAAGCACTAGCTCCACTCCTCCTGGGATCAGTTAGGGCCTAGTTTTTCCCTACGGTAGCTTAAGAGGCTAGTTTGATAAGGGCATTTGAAAGTCTGATTTATTTTCTGTGCTGTGGTTTGTAGGTATAGCCAGAGCTTTCTGTAGTTTGAGGGTAGTTTAGTTGTCCTGTAGTGTGAGCATAGTGTAGGGATGGAACCCTCTCTTGGGGTTTCTTTGGTCATAAGACTGCCAACACTGTGACACCCTTGACCTATTGAATCCAGGAGGTGTTTGGGCAACTTGTTTACTTGGCACTGATTCATCCCCCTGCACCTGCTGTGTACACAACTGGTCTCTACCCATACCTTCTTTTTGTGTGACCTTGCTCACTAATCACAGGGTGGAGTCCCAGCACTTAGGGCTCATTTAGTCATACAACTGCAACTCTGTGACACTTATGTAGGTTTAGGCTTCCTATGGATGTGCAGGTGGGCATTCCTCCATAGCAGAGTTCAGCTCCTCGCAGGAGGCTAATCTCCCTTGTTACTGGAGCTGAGCCTCCGTCCTCCAAGGTTGCAGCCTTTTGTCTGGGTCCCTTTAGTCATACAATATCAGCTCTGTGCCAGCTTTGAGGATGATCATCTCGTTTTATTTATTCATGTAGCTATACAGATTTTACCAGGTAAGCACACAGAGCCCAAGGTTAGTTTTCAGTTGCGACCTGAGGGGGGGATAGGGAATGACTACTGAGAGCATATAATTCAAATACACTGAGTTAATATCACAGAACACACACAAGAACCGGGAGAATGGGAAACAGTTACAGAGTGTATACAGTACAAGGTACATGAGTCTTTAACATCATGCATACTTTAAGAGATACAGTGAGCTGACTGGGTGGAAAACAGATAGCCACTGCAGCCCCTCCAGCAAGACTCTGATATTGTACAGGTAATTCTGGATTTATAGCCAGCCCAGTGGCACTGAGAGTTAAGGCACTGGACGCCACACCTTGCACCATGCCGAAGACCCAGGTTCATGAACGACCTCGGGCCACCGGGGGTTGGTAGGGGCAGGAGAGGATTGCGCATCTGTAGGACTGCTCTCCTCTCCTGGGGGTGTGGGAAGGTACAGTCTTCCACAGCTTGGATGACCTCTGGTGGTGGATGGGGGTCATATGCTGGGGAGACCGCAACAACGGGTTATGGGAGCTATGGTGGACATCCTGTGGGTGGGTGCGGGATCACACCCGTTGCGCACTGGATGTCATTGCTTGTCCAAGCTCCTGAAAACCAAGAAAATGTGGAAAAACCCCTTGCACCCAGGTAGGTGAAGGCCTGCTCACCTGACCCATCCACGCTCATCATCGTGCCCTCCCCATCTGTCTCTGAATCCTCCACTCCCGTGGTGGCAACTTAGCACTTAGAGCACTGGAGGAGTTGGTGGCCCTTACCCGGGGGCTCAGAGCCGGGTAGTCAGTTGCTGGGAAGGAACTGGAGGATGCTTATAGCCAGGGGTAGGACATTGGGGGGTCTCAGACTGAGCGGGACAGTGGGTTAGGACTTGGGCAGAGCTGGAGAGAGACTTGTGGGACCAGTGAAAGGAGTAAAGAAAGTATACAAAAAAATTCTGGATCTTTATGGAGGAGTGATAGATAGAAAGAGTCTTCTTGTGAGCCTTCCTGCAGTAACTTTGTTCTGTCCTTCCAGAGCTCCTGCCCTGTGGGGCCTGCTCTAGGAGGGGAACCTGGGTAATGCTGCTGGGGGTGGAGCCCTGGACTCATCCAGGGGTATGTGCTAGGTAATAAGGACAGCTCGGCGGAGATTTATAATGGGACTTGATCTGAACCTTGCTTGTTTTGCGGAAGGGAGGGAGGGAGGAGCAGTCACTTTGGAGGGTAGGTTGTTCCTGATTTTCGGGAGCCGGTAGCTTATAGAGGCTTGGCCTAGGTTGTGCTTGTGTCATGGACTGTAGAGGCAGCTGCTTGCCTCAGATTTGAGTGAGGTAGGATTTGCAGATGGGGAGAAGAGGACAGACAGGTAACAGGGCAGTCTGTCCACCCAATACTTGACTTCCACAAGCACAGTATGCATTGTTTGCCTCATGGAGGGAGGGGGGCCAGCCTAGCTTGTTGTACATGTAACAGTGGTGACTACTGGGATGGGTATCCCAATAGGAACCTGCACAGAACATTGAAAAGAGTGGTTATTTTGTTGAGGGAGGTGGCATTTGCACCTGCATTGACTACCTCCCCGTAGTTCAGAAGGGGAGAATTAATTGCTTAACAACCTGTTACCTGAATGGAGCAAGTTCCTACTTCCTTCAAAGTATGCCAATCCCTTGTTCCTTCCTCAGTTACACAAAAGCTCAGACAATTCAATTTTCCAGTTTTCTTTATCTTCTATGCAGTAATTTTTCAGTGTTTCCTATTACACCTAGACTTAAAAGACAACTGTGTGGGCTGGAGGAATGGTGACCTAAAGCCTTGGATTCCCAGAGGTTTCCTCCACAAAGGGGTTTCCTCTCCTCTGTTTTGCTGATCACAAGCATAGATCAAGTTGGGATTTGGATGGTGGCTCCTTCATTTGGTATAACTGTGGTCTTCCTTAGCTGTTTAGCAGAATGATATCCTGTTGGATTTCTATGCCTACGGCTCTGAGTTTTTGGGCATCTTCAATAAGATACTTTCAGCCAAGGGAGCTTACTCCTGTGGCACCTCTAGGGGTGGAACCCTCCTCAAGAAGGTCCTTTGCCATCATATCCAGAAAGTGTGGTAGTTCACCAGGAACAGATAGTGTGAAAGGTCGTACATATCCAACCATAATCTCTTCCATTGTAGAACAAGTACTGCCATATTGCACAAGCATCCTGCACATGTAGTTGTCCGCTAGGCCAGTGAATGTGCAGGCTTGTCTGGGGTTCAGTGGGGTAGCAGGCAGCCTCACCACAGTCCCTGCCCAGCACTATGACAGTGTGCATATCTAAGCATCTTCTGGACGCTCATTTTGTTGCGCCCACCATCCACCCCCCTTTTCCTCTGGCAGTCAGCCTTGCTCCATTTGGGCATCTTCTCTAAGGTACCTTCAGTCAAGGGACCTTTCTCCTGTGACACCTGTAAGGGTGGAACATACCTCAAGAGAGTTCTGTGCCATTGTCTCTCAAAGGGTGATAGTTCCTCTGGAAAAGAGAGCGAGAAAGTGCACACATAAACAACCATAACTTCTTCTATTGCAGCACAATCACTACCATGTTGCATAACCATCCTACACTTGTAGTTGTCTGGTGGACCAGTGAACCAAAAATGTAATTGTTAGCACTTTACTATAAATATGCACACAAACCAGCATTATGATCAAATAAACAATAACTTTATTAAGGCAGCGCACCCTAAGGGGAAATGGATGATTAGGTAGTATGAGGTAGTTATGCCGTGGCTGGTCTTCCAGAGTCCTATGCAGGCCTCCTCTAATAACATGTTCAGCCATACTTCACTTGCCCTGAGCACTAGGGTGCAGTAAAATCAAATGCTTTCTTGGGCAATAACTAAAAAATGCTAGTCCAGACACAGCCCTCACATGTAGCTTGCCCCCTCACCAAAGTGTACAATACAGTATTGTGATCCCTTTTCCTGAACTGGAGGCACTACCCTCTCCCCACTGACTCTGCCCTTCAAAAGCCTTCAAGGGTACCCAGCTGTGAAACTGGTGTAGACACACTGCTGTTGCACGTAGTTGATTGTTGGTAGTGCACTTTAAATTAAAGATTAGCAAAGCTCAGTGAAACTTGTGAAATACTGTAGCCCAAAGGCTATACAACTGCATATAGCAAAACCCCAACCTCAGTTGGAGGTATTTGTAAAACTCCTGTCCAGCTAGCCAATCCTGTTGAAGGATTTCACAAACTATGATAAACAAAGGTGGTGGTGGTTACGGGGCAAACCCTAAGTTTACTAACGGTTTCCCCAGACCAGGGGATCTCATTCAGCGTGAAGACGTGATGGCACAGTTTGCGACAAGTCTCTTTCCCTTGCTCTCTTGCTCGCTCTCTCTCTTTTCTTCTTTTTCTTTGGTTGCATAGAGCTTCAACTGTCTCTTCAGTTCTGTTCAGGGACTCATCTGGTTTCAGCAGTCAGGCAGCAACCTCCTACTCTTGTCATGCAGCTCAGTCTAGGAACCCAGGCACCACAAGCCCAACAAACCAAATCCAGGCATCCAGCCCCTAGTGTGTGGCAGTAACCAATGCCTGGCTGTAACAATGGATGGCCATTTTCTCAGACTGACTGCCTGCAGATTTCACAGGTCAGCTGTGGCAGAGTTGCAGCACAGCAAAGTCTCTCACTAATGCTGCAGCTTTCACTATTGCTCTTAATGCTGCTTTTGCACGCAACAATCTTCTTTTCATAGCAGAAGTTCTGCTTCTGTTTCTCACTCAGTCTCCTCAGGTAGACACACATTCTTCTACTAATGTAGTTCCAACAGACCTTGGTCTGCCCCCTTCCACAGACAAATGCAGACCTGAGGGGTCCTGGCTCAGCTTGTTCACTGGGGAATATCAGCTCACTATTGATCCACTCGACTGTCAATCACTCAGGGCCAGGCTTAAGTTCCATCACTCGAGAGATGATTGCCCCAAGATTTGTGCTTGAAATCCTACAGTCTTTTAGTATCCTAGGGCTCCTTCTGACTCCTCTTCCAGGGTCTTCAGCCTGATCGGCCAATGGCACCACCCTGACCCCTGTTGCTGTTGAGATGGGATCAAGGTGAACCAAGACGATGGTGTCCAGTTTACCTGAGGGTCACTGGCCCCAATGTCCATATTTTGAAAGGACTCCTGCCCTCAAAACATTTTCTGGTGCCCCTATTTGGTTTGCAGAGTTGTGCTTTATGTCCGTTTCCAGTCTGGCAGTTGATTGGGGAATCCCTGGTCCTGACTGAGCTTGATCGCACACTCTGTTAGCAGTGGTGGGGGGCATCCTTAATGTGAGAGAGGAGCCACAGCTGCCATGGTGCAGAAGATGCTGCAGAAATCTTGCTGTCTCTCTCTGTCTCCTGCAACTCTTCCCTATTCCTCCACCACAGAAGGACATCCTCATGGTCAGATGGAGCAAAGAAGGCAGCAGCAGCAGCAGCAGTCCTGCTGAGCTCAACAGAGTGTTTAAGGTAAGTCTCTACACTTTGTGGTGTACAGTACTGCAGAGTGCTAATGCTAGACCCACTAGGCCAGGCAATCGAGAGAGGATTGTAATTAAGGGAGCATTGTGGCCAGAATGGAGCAAAGATTGCTTTTGGAGGATCAGAGGGAGCATGAAAAAATGTAAAGAAATTAGGTCAGTAAAGTAGGGTGGGGCCAGGCTATGGGGAGTTTTGATGGTAAGAAGAGCAAGTTTGTACTGAATGCTATGCACTGTAGGACAGAGAGCCAGTGAAGGTCACACAGTAAGGAGGTTATGTGGTTCTACTTGCGTTTCCTAGCAAACAGATGTGCTGCAGCATTTTGGACATGCTGTAGGTGGCTTATAAGGAAGTCACAGTAGTCGGCTCGAGATGTGCTGAAGGTGTGCATAACAGTTTAGGTGGAGGAAAATACTAGGCAGGATCTGAGTCTGATGAGGCTGCAGAGGTGGTCGTCAGCGGTAATCCCTCTATTCGAGGATGATCTCTACCATGGTTCACTGATTGGTCCTGAGATAGCTCAGTAATCCAACCCTAGAGCCACAGATTCGTCTGCAGAAATTGCAGATGTTTCCATGTGGGAGAGCTGCCCGCTGGCTGGGTTTCTTTCTCTTTCTTTCCTACGCTCTCTCTTTTCGGCTTCAAGGGCAAGGTATTTCTATTCAAAGCAGCCCCCCACTTGATGGAGGTTCTGGCAGCACTAAGATCAGTTGGTGGCCAGCTCCTCCCAGCTCATGATGTCCATATCTGTTTTCTTGAGATATGCCGTCAGTGTGTCTTTGTAGCATTTCCTTTGACCACCATGGGATCTCTGGCTGTGACTGAGCTGGGAGTGTAAAATTTGTTTGGGGAGTCGAGAGTCGGGCATCCGTACATGGTGTCCAGTTCAGCAGAATTGTTGTCTGACTATCATTGCCTCAATGCTGGTGACATTGGCCTCAGTGAGAACACTGACGTTAGTGCGGTGGTCTTCTCACTTGATACGGAGGATTTTCTGGAGACATCGTTGGTGGTACCTCTCCAGGCTCTTTAGATGATGTCGGTAAGTCACCTAAGTTTCACATCCATAAAGAAGGCTAGGGATGATAACCGAACTGTATACCTTGGTCTTGGTGTCCTTTTGTATGTCACGATCAGTGAAGACATGCCGAAGCAGTTTCCCAAATGAGGTACTAGCACAATGGATCCTGTACTGAATCTCATTGTCGATGTTCGCTGTTAGGGAGAGGTGGCTACCGAGGTAAGGGAAGTGCTCGACTGTCTCCAGGGTCTGTCCCTCGATGGTGAATTGTGGAGGGTCATTTACAAGGTCTTGAGCAAGCTGATAGAGCACCTTGGTCTTCTTGATGTTAAGTGAGAGTCCCAGACTTCAATAAGCTTCCACAAAGAGATCTAGCGCAGACTGGGGGTGGCTCCTGGTGTGTGTAAGGATGGCACAGTCATCAGCGTACTGGAGGTCAATGACGGATGCCTTGCAAACTTTGTTCTTTGAATGGAGACATCCAAGATTAAAGAGCCCTCCATCTATTCTGTATTCACTGTCAATTCCAGTGGGAAGGCGGCCTTTGGTGAGGACTAGGATGACTGCTAGGAAGATAGAGAACAAGGTTGAATGATGACACACCCTTGCTTGACCCCAGTTTGGATGATGATCGGGTCTGTCTTTGAACCATTATGGAGAACACTGGCAGTCATATGGTCATGCAGAAGCCTCAGAACCTTGATGAATTTTGTAGGGCAGCCAAATCTAGCCAGCACCTTCCACAAGGCTTCACGATTGATGGAGTCAAAGGCTTTTGTCAGGTTGATGAAAGCCATGTACAGGTCCTGATGTTGTTCCTGACACTTTTCTTGGATCTGCCTGGCAGTGAAGATCATGTCGGTTGTCCCACGAGATGGTCTGAATCCACACTGAGATTACAGCAGGACTTCTTCTGCAATGGGAAGGAGACAGTTCAGAAGAATACGGGCGAGGATTTTCCCTGAGGTGGAGAGTAAAGCAATGCCTCAATAATTTCCACACGCCGACTTGTCTCCCTTCTTGAAGATAGTAACAGTGTTGGCATTCCTCAAGTCCTCTGGGATCTTCTCATTGTTCCAAATTCAGAGAATGAGTTTGTGGAGCTTTAGTACCAGTTCTTCGTCCCCAGCCTTGTAACTTCAGCCAGTATGCCATCTGGTTCCGCAGCTTTGTTGTTTTTGACTAGTTTAATGGCATGTATTACTTCTTCGATCGTAGTAGGAGGGTTGGCGAGAGATTCTCTTTTTAGGGTGTTGAGGGACAGAATTCATAGAGGCATCTGTTACAAATGACTCACGGTTCAGAAGTGTCTCAAAATGCTCTTTCCATCTAGCTTGAATGCCTTCATTTCCCTTTAAGAGCATCAAGCCATCTTGAGATTGGAGGGAAGTGGGACCGTGGGAGCTTGGACCATAAATGGTCCTTGTAGCCTGAAAGAAGCTCTATATGTCATGTTTGTCAATATAGAGCTGGATCTCCTTGGCCTTTTCTTGCAACCATTTGTTTTTGATGTCTCAGATCTTCCTTTGAGCTTCTGCCTTGAGCTGCTGGTATGATTCTTTCTTTTGCTGGCATGAGATGTCATCTTGCCATGTGCAGTGAGCTCTTCTTTTCCGGTTCACATAGCCAATCAGCACATGCCGAGTGGATGGCGGTCTTGAACTCCTTCCAGTAACTCTCAATGTTATCATCAGCTGCAGACATGGCAGAGAGCCTTGCTTGGAGATGTTGCTGGAAGTCCTCTTGAACCACTGGGTCTTGAAGGGACTTGGTGTTGAATTTCCTTTGCATTGATTTTGGCTGTCTTTGATGTTTCTGAGTGAGCCAGATGTTCATGACAGATCTGACAAGACAATGGTCTGTCCAGCAGTCATCGACTCCTTGCACGGCCCTTGTGATGTAGACATCCTTTCGATCACAGGTTCTAACAATGACATAGTCAAGGAAGTTCCAGTTCTTGGATCAAGGGTGTCTCCAAGTAGTCTTATACTTGTTGCCATGCTCCACACATTTGTTAAGGAGCAGGATGCCATTGGAGTTTGTCTTTCCTACCCCTCCTTCCCGATGATACCATTCCAGAGATTTGAATCACACCAGACTCTGGCGTTGAAGTCACCAAGGAGAATGATCTTGTTTTCCTTAGGGGTGTTGGTCAGGACTCTGTCAAGGTTGGAGTAGAACTGCACTTTGACATCCTCGTCAGCATTAAGTGTCGGGGCGTATGCACTGATGACAGTGGCATGCTGACTGTTGCTGAGCTTAAGACGAAGGGTCATGAGGCGTTCATTGATGCCAATTGGGAGCTCTGTAAGCTGGTTGATGAGCTTGTTCTTGATGGCAGGGCCAATGCCGTGAATGCATCTGCCTTCAGCAGGCTTCCCTTTCCAAAAGAAGGTGAAACCTCCACCCTCTTCTCTCAACCGGCCTTCATCTGGTCATCTTGTCTCGCTTAGGGCAGCAATATTGATGTTACATCTTGCAAGTTCCCTGGCAATAATAGCAGTTCTTCTTTCTGGTTGTTCACTATACTGGTTGTCCATCAGAATACAAATGTTTCATATCGCAAAATCATTGTTTCTTGTTTCGATGCAAGGAGAGTGATCCCGCTGGATGCGGCTATCCAGCCAGGAGAAGGTGAGACAGCCTAGGTTTAGGGCACCTTTTCTAGTCCTTTCCCCATTGTGTGGTGAGCAGAGGGGATCCTAAAGAGGACTGCTCAGTCACAGTAGCAGCTGCCAAATTGCACCCCTGTCCCAGTCCAGGTGCCAGATGACCATCAAACTACCAATGCCTACGTGCAGATTCGTTGCTAGAGACTGTTGGATTCACTGGTCCTGTCCCCATCACCACTAGTCTGTCGCCGCAGGGCTTGGAAGGTTGGTTGCGGGGATGTTTCCCATGATAGAAGCCTGCGTGTGACTTCTTTTAGTGTGGGTAAGCTGACGCACCTACAGCAACCACACAAACTTGACAAGCAGGAGATCTAGCGCTCAGTGGCAAGGAGAGTCCAAGACGACTGGAGATCCCCATCTTGTTGCAGCCTTCATCCACCTTCACAGCTGTTGAGCAGAGGTGGCAGTAGGAGGATTTACAGGCATAGTCTACATGTGTTTCAAATGACAATTAAGGGCTGAGGAGGACACCCAGGTTCTTAATGATCTTGCTGTGTTCATGATCCTTTTGCACTTTAATTTTTGGAATGCTTCTTTGCTGCAGTATGCAATTTATTGTAATCCTTTTCCATGGGTTGCACCAGGAAATGGTCCTTGGCTCAGACTGCCTTTCCCAGTTACCAGTTTTTAAAATAACTAAGTAGGTAAGCAAGTAAATAAATACATACATACATACATACATAAATAAATAATGGAACCCAGCAGAGTTGAGATTATGCTGGAGGATAGATTTGTTTCCATAAGTGTAGAACTTTGGATTTGAAAACATTAAAGTGAAAAAGGCTCTTCATTAACCAGATGTCAATGACAGAGGGAGCAGAGAAAGAAAAGAGAGAAAGAGAGAGGAGTGCAGAATCCTGGAAGAGGTGGAATAAGATGTATAGCTGGGCATTATCCGTGTAAAGGTGGTTTACTAAGCTACTCATCTCCACAACACACCTCCCCCTTCCACCCCCTCAGACCAGTGTGGAATTCCAGAGGTTGCTTCGTAACCCACGTCTCTAAGGTGGCAGACAGCACAGCACACTGCTGCCGCACCACAGGTCTGATGCCTGCATCAAACACAGAGGAAGGGACTACTAAGGGGGCTATACATGACCATGCAGGTGTAACCCCCCTCACAAAGTGTGGGGCTTACCTTCAGGCTCCTGTTGTGCACACTGTTGCACCCTTGGACCCTCGATCTGGACTAGTGCTGCCATGGGGACTGAACAGGGAGAGGAAGAGGAGGAGGAGGCCACTAATCTGCAGCACCTTTTGCCTCACTGTTAAGTGGCTCCCACAGCACTTCAAAGGTGGATACCTGTCACCAATGGTTGAGCACATCAGCATTCCCGATGAAGCAGGGACTCCCCCTTCCTCACGGAGCACCCTGAATTAACTGGACAACAGAGCATTACTGTACAAAACATATTAGGGCACCAGCATAAATGCTGAGGGAAGGAGCCCTTTCAAAATAAAAACTTTTGGGTTTGCAGTCTTTGTGCACCCTGACCTTTATCAGCATGGCAACAGGAATCAGGGTTTGCACCTTTGGACAATCAGGCTGCAGAGCCTGGAAGGGAAACCACTAAGGGCTTCTGTGACACAGGAGGACTACAGTAATCCTGGTGTAACCCCCCTACAAATGGGGGTTTCTGAAAAGTCTTCCTTGAGTTTGCCTAACTGCTCACTGCCAGGCTGGTGTTCTGTGTTTTTAGCAGTTTAAATGTATTGCCAGAGAGTGCCTGTATAGCCTCTGTGTAGTATCTCTTTAGGAGCTGCCTGGATTAGTGTCATAATTAATCTGAAACGGAACTCTGTCAGAAGATGTACTTGTTAGCTGATCATTTGTTAGAGTAGTAATAATATTGCAGTTTGTTCTAACCTGCCTTCTTTGTAGCATGGACAGTTCTGTTTGTTTCCATCATCTTGGTCCTGGACTGCAGAATGGGCCAATCAGTACATTTGGGACTCTAAAATGGAGCCTGCCTATAGGGGCTTGGTGGGACCAAAACTTGTAGGAATTGTAGTTTTGGGCTTTTGGCACCTAAGAAAACCTGGAGCGGGAGCCCTTGTTGTGACTGACAGACAATTCAGCCAACAAACCTTTTGGATCTTGGGGAAATTCCCAGGCTGCTTGCAGCTAGTTCAGTTCTGAGGTGGGAAGTGAAGAAATAACAGCTTGAATTATTCAATCAGCAGCCCCGGCGTGGATTTGCGCGGGAGAACTGTGGAAAGGCTTGAGTTTGGCCTGCATGTCTGCCTGCTAGCGCTGAGAGGGAAAATAGAGTTTATTTGGACTGAATCCGATTTGTGAGAACGATTTAAGCCACTGGACTGTGATCAGGTTTTAACCTGAGGAAGACCGAAGATTTGCTAAATGTGATCAACCTGTCAGGACTTCCAGCCACCTCTGAACTCCCAGATTGTGCAGAGACTCTGTAATTGCGACCGGAGAGCCTTGTGCCTGGTACAGTGGACTTTCCTTACATGTGAATGTGTCGTATGCTTATAGTGGGTCGTGATTTGGTTGCCCACTGTGCTTGCTGGAAGCTGCATTAGAATTTCCTTATGTGTAAATGTGCTGTGTGCTGCTAGTGGGTTGCGATTTGGTTCCCCACTGTGGTTTGAACTGTATTCTGCTTGCGGGAAACTGCATCCAGCTCCACGGACTGAATCCAAAATCATCTCCATTGGGCCTGGGCCTTGCCACACTGGCCCAGCCCATCTACCCACTGCACAGAGAAAGCCATCAATGAGATACCTGCCTGGGGACCAGCCCCCTGCTCAACACTTGAACAAGAACAACGGCTCGGTGATTCGTGTGGTCCCCGCTTCTCCGGGCACTCCAGCTCAACAACCTACAGTCTCGGTTTCGTCCTGCCTATGTCCAGTATTGGGTATCGTGAGTAAACATCAGGGTAGCTCCCTGTAACAACAGCTAAATTTAAAGTGTTGTCATCTGATTGTCTGGTTGCTTTTTCTTTCATGAACTGAGCCCTCCGGCACCGGATTACAAGTAGTGTGTGTTGTGCATGTTGCTTTCTTCCATCACAGGGCCCCAACCAGCTGCAACTTTCCTGGCTAGCCCACCATTTTCCTACCTGGGTACCTAGAGTGTGTGGGGACTTAAAAAGCATGCATAGTGGTTTGATTAATACAGTCTTTAAGCCAATCAACCTGATTACACCCCTTCCTTGGTCAAGTCCCCTGAATAAATCAGATCTGACTTTTTCTGCATTTAACCTGACTGTCGTTCCAGTTTGTGCCAAGAGTACTGTACTGTTGCTATTTGCTGTGCATAACCTTGTTTTACAGGAGGTCCCCAGGGTCAAGCCAGGGGAACCAGCCCTGGTGGTAAGTAAAACAGTGTGGGTACTTGTATGGTGTACAAGGGTACTGTAGATAAACATCATTATATTACTCAGGCCACTAGAAGGAAGGGGGTTACAGTATCCCAGAGGGCTCAGCCCAGGTTAGTTTGACCACTACCAACCCTGACCTCCAGGTGGAGGCACCCGTTGCAGAACCTAGGCCCCTTAACCTGCTACTAGCCAAGCAGGCAGGGGTAGTAGCCCATGGGATAGCGCCACTTAGGGGTTACACTGGCATGAGTTATGGACCAGTCATCTACCACACAGCAGATCTCCAGCCTGTCCCCAGAATGATTGACATCTACACGGGGCCATTCAGAAGGCCTACCTCCATCACTGTGGCCTGTGCTGTGGTAATGCAATTGGCATGCAGAGATGGTCTCTGGGGTGGGGCACTCGACTGAGTCCTGGGGTGTGTTTGTGTTCATCATGGCACTCACCATGTTTGGTGGCGGCATGTGCTGGATGTGTTCTGGTCCACATGTGCTCTGTACCCCTGTGTTGGTGGGCAGGTAATTGGAGGGGTGGCACCTGCATTCATGGTTTCCCATTCTTGGCCCTGCCCTGCACTCCAGAGGCACTGTCCTGGCGAATGGGCGGGGTGGAGGATGGCCACCCACACCCATGTGTGCTGACACCTCTGTGTGTCCATCACACTGTGTCCATGGCACCCTCTGTGGCATTCGCTGTTGCTGTTTGGTGGATGGTGTGCCATACTGTGGGTGTCATCATCTGTGTCTATCTCTTCCACTATAGTGATGTGCCCAATGTCCTGCACATTCCCCGGTGCCAGTATCTGCCATGCCCACCATTGGGCAGCCTGTGGGGTGTTGCCCTGTGTCCTGCATGCTGTGAGCTGTCCTCACAGTGGCATCTGCCTGGTGCTGTACCCATGGGGCTGTGCAAGCCGGCTGTTTCATGGTGCACCTGGGGGTTTACAGCTGCCCTCCACCCTGTATATTGCTGCGTGTCCTGATCCACATGCCTTGGATGACATAGTGCAGTTTGTGAATCTACATACAGCACCACATGCACACTGCTACATAGTCATGTCCCCTAGGCACGTGCATCATTTCTGTGGCAAGTAGCTATGCATCTGCCCTCCCTGCGCAGGGCATGCTGTTGTTCATGGATACTGCCATGGCACACCGTGCTCAGTATACTGCCATATACTGTTGCTCACATCACTTACACGTCGTGCATCTGTGGCTGGGGCTTCGTGAATAGGTTCTATTTCTTGTGTTCTGGACTTTTCTATTTGTACACATGGCACTTTGCTCATGGAAGCAGTTAGTTCTGCATACAAATATGTCAGGTCAGTCCTTGGTCTCTTATGTGGGACTGCCAGCAAAGGTAACAAATGTGATTGTGTTTTTCTGGGATGTGTACGCTTGTACATTAACAAAAGGAAGCAGACCATCTCAATGTATGTCAAATAGACCACCGAGGAGTCCTTGGATAACACCAATCAGTCATTTCTGACTAAGGCTACATTAGGTGCAATAGAATAGAATGTGGTTTTCTGTATTAATCACCAGAGATGGTCAGAAAGGACCTCGGTTTGAGTTACCATCCAAAGGATGACATCTACAACAGTGCAGCCCCCAGTACCACACTGTGTATATACTTAGCTCCATACTGTGTCCTTCTGGGACAGAGGCAAAAGTGCTGCCAACTGAGCTGAAATGACCTAAAGGTTTATAACTCAGTAACCCAGTGCCGGCATAGTGTGAGATCTTCCTAAGAAAAGCAATGGTGAACATTTTACTGTGCTTCCCATAGATAATAAGGGAAATCATTGTTATTTCTTATTATCCAGATACCCAGAGGATGCTGGTATGTCAGATACTATCTGAGTGGTATACATTGCAGTTTTCCTGAGAGTAGGGTGGGGTCTGAGAACCACCTGAATGTAATCAGTTGCCAACTCAGAGAAAGGTTTTTGGTAGATTGCGAAATACAAACTTCAGTGTTTCAAAGCTCCTCTGTTGCAAAACTGTATCCCTCCTGACTCTTGTACAGAAACTTTGGCAATACAAAATGTTCTGTTGTGTTTTGCTAAACATCTGTTTTTGATCATTTTTAAAAATGAGTGGAATTCTGTCGGCACCGTCGGCTTAGGGGATGTAAATCAGGTATTGCGGAATCATTTTTAGGGATGTCAGGCAGATGCTGCAATGCCATCTGTGGTTCAATGGTTTGCATTTTTATACCAGAAAGAAAAGATAATGCTTGCTGGGTCCTTCTCATTGCTCTTCTATTTCTGCCACTACAGATGTTTTTAACCCTTAGATCAGCTTGTGTGCCTGGAGATATCCAGAACATGGACCTGTGTACAAGTAACTTGCATGGGGCTGTCCTTGTGTCCCAGTGATAGTGCGTCATGCTACCATGCCTGTGACCTGAATTTGAATGTCAGGATACCAGGGTACCATGTAGAAAGGAGCCACCAGGTCAGGGAGTGCCTCCAGTGGCAGTGTTTCTCCTGGCTGGGGTGGATTGTCATTGCTCCCACAGAATCATTAATCTGTGTGGTGGGCTACAGAGTCATGCCCCCGTCTACAGGGGCATGCTGATGTGGGAGTGGCCTCAGTGAGGAACAGTGCAGTGCCATGGGAGGATTGTAGGGGGTCTGAGAATAAAATGTGGGGAAGAAATGCGAACAAAGATCCCCCTCTGGCACTTTTGAGACTTGCAGCATCGACTACTGATAGGTATAGGAGGTAACCTCAGAGTGGGAGTAGTGAAATTGGGGGTGGTGGGGGACTGGATTCCTGGGCCAAGAAGAATGTACAAAAATAAGCAGCCAAATAGCAAAAATTAAAACTGTGTAAAACATTTTGAGTACTACAAGTGACAGCATAAGGGCTTTGCTGCACGTAAGTGCTGTGAGTCTAGTATGAATGCAAGCAACAGCAGTAGCTGATTTTGGCAGTTATCATTTAGGAGCCCTGAGTATCATCAGTAGCATCAGAGTTTACACAGAAGCATAGAATTTGTTGGCAGAAAAGGAGTCCTGGCCCATCATCGGTATTTGTTTATTCTGCTATCACTGTGTTTGCTGCATCAGCATGTAGTGACATCTTTAGTACCATCCCCACCACTTTAATCTCCGCCTGATTCATGAGAATTGGTAGCACAGGAAATCCTGGCAGTCAGTCAGTATTTTAATTAGCATTTCAAGAGTTTACCAGTTGATCAAACTTCTCACAAAGTTTTTAAAAGGTAGTTTTTGAAACCAATCAATGACTAGGCTGAGACACAGAAATAAAGTATCTAACTGATTTTTTGGGGTCCCAATGTGCAGAAAGCAGGAAGGCATCGTTTCATTGCTCAAGACTAAAACGATTCAGCCAGGGTGCTCCCACAAAGAAGCGGAAGACAGCCAAGGTGCCTTCTCTTGTTTACTTTTTTCCACAGGCATTTCTGCTGGTATAGGGAGCACAGCGGCGGAAATAAGCAGTGCCACAGAAACAGCCACACGGTGGCATTACAAGTGATTGGTGGTGGCGGTATTGCACTGGGGAGGAGCAGTGGGAAGTGGAAGTTGTGCCGCAGAATGGCAACAAAAGATTAAAGAATGGCACTAATGGAATTGGGTTTTTTTTGGGGGGGGGGCACAGCAGGAGGTGGAAGACATGCCACAGAGCAGCAAAGATAAAACAACCAGCACTGCCTGTACTGCAGGGGGAGCACAACAGAAAGCAGAGAGCACAGAGGGAGAAAGAAGCAGTGCTGCAGAAACAGCCCCACAGTGGCACTACAAATGACAGGCGGTGCCAGTAGGGGTGTGCGACTGTCTTATTCCAAATATTTGGCCGAATATTCTATTGGGGGGGCAGAGAAGTAGACAAGGAGGGAGTAAGGTATGGAGAGCAATGTGTGCCAATGCAAGGAGCCTGCAAAATAAAATTCCACACCTGGAGACCATCATGGCTGAGGCTGGATTCGGTGACCATAACAGCGTCATGCTGCACTGACAGCCATGACTGGAACATGACCATACAGGGCTACTCTCTGTTCAGGAGAGACAGGGAAGGGAATAGGGGAGGAAGAGTTGTACTATACGTGAGGGAAGAAATCAAAGCCATGGAATTACAGGGGCACCCAGAGGAAAAGAAGGGCTGGAAGTACTGTGAGCAGTGACAGTGCTAGCGGGTTTAAAACATGAGTTGAATTAGACCCACTGGTGTGGGCTCTAAAGAGGACTTAGTTGGCTCAAAACATTGTCAATGGAGATTTTAAACAGCTTGCATTCCCTTTCTTTAGGTATTGTTATGCAGTAGGTGCATCAGTGTGTACCCACCGGCAAAGGGATGAGGGGTCATTTCTGGGCAGGATGCAACTTTTGCCCTTTTGGTGCATGTTAAGGATGCCCCTGGCTGTGGGTCATCCTGGAGACAGGTACTGGAGACACTATCCATAAGGGATGCTATACAGGCCTCCAGCACAGGGAGAAGAGTTTGATAAGGCACTTGGGGAAGTCATCATCAGGATGGTAAGTAAAGTGGAGGTGCTGCTAGTTGGGGACTTTAATCAGCCAGATGTGGGTTGTAGCCTTCCAACTGCAGCTTCAGCAAAGAGCAAGGCTATTTCTGACTCCCTACAGGGTCTGTTCTTTTCAATTATCTGTTTATTTTACTTTTTCCTGTTTTCTCCCCCGCCCTCACATCCTTGGTGGAGCGTGCGCATGTGGAGGCATGCGCATGTCACGCACTGTGGGAAGCCCCCCCCTACCAATTGCCCATAGCCACCTGTGCTGCCACCCGACCTCCACCTGGTGACAGTGGGACTGCGGATGGGCAACCTTCATTCCCAGGAAAGGAGATCAGCTGTGAGGCTGTTCAGTCCTGCTCCCATCCCCCCCCCCATGCCAGCACTCCGATGACCCGAAGTAGTTCCCGAACCTGGGTTGCCAGTGTAGTATGAGGTAAGGCGTCCAGCACCTCAACCCTCAGCATCACCGGGCCGGTCTTGCAGGGTTTTTTCTTAGGCAGCTAGTCAAAGAACCCAGCAGGGATGGTGCAGTGCTGGCACTTACAAACAAGGACGGCATTAAAGATGTCACAGTGGGCAGTACCCTAGGTACCAGTGATCACCATACAGTATGGTTTAAAATTAAGACAAGAACAGAGGCAAACCACATGATGACAAGTGTCCTGAATTTTAAAGAAATGGGAGACTGCTTCAGGAATTGCATCATAGGGGGTATTGCCAGGGAAGGATAAAGGCGCAGTGGGAAAAATAAGGGAGAACATTCTTAAGGCAACCAATCTCTATGTGAAGGAAGTCCGTAAAAGTAAAAGGAAACAGAGAGCGTTTTGGTTCTCTAGGGAGGTTGCCAAGGTGGTGAGGGGGAAAAAAGGTGGCATTCCGAGGCATAAGGAAATACAGAGGGAGGAAGACAGGGAGGTATACTAAGTAAAACAAAGGGAAGCAGGAAAGACAGTGAGGGCAGCAAAGGTGCAGACAGAGGAAAATATAGCCAAAGGAGTAGCTAAAGGGGATAAGACTTCCTTCAGGCACATAAGTGAGAAGAGAAAGGCAAGGGGAGGGATAGTGAGGATAAGGAGGGTGGCAGAGAGAAACTGCGCAGAACAGGATCAAGAAAAAGCAGACATCCTGATCCTGAGCAGTTATTTCTCCTCAGTTTTTACAGTAGGGGGGTGGGGAATGGACAACCATGGAGCAGCAGGAACAAAGGGGGGAAGGGACATAAATCCTTTTTCAGAGGAAAGAGTCCTGAAGAGACTTGCAGCTATGTAAGTGGAAAAGGCTATGGGACCAGAAGGGATACGCCCAAGGGTACCAAAGGAACTCAGGGAGGCGTAGCTGCCCCATTGATGGACTTATTCAACAGCTCACTGGAAACAGGCATAGTTCCAGAGGACTGGAGGAGAGCTGACGTGGTCCCTGTATGTAAGCAGGTGGGCAGAGGAGTGAGCAGAGAGTAAACAGGTCATGGAGTGAGAAGCTGACAGCAATGATGTGTGATATCTGTGGGGTGAATGAGCAGGGCACAGGAAAGAGTGGTGAGCGGACAGGCAGAGGAGCAAGCAGCTGCAGCATTTGAACCCAAACGCTGAAAGCAGTGAAGTACAATAACCTCTTTTTCTTTAAAAACTCTGTGTTTGAAATACGTAGCAAGATTCTAAAATATATTACAAGTTGTCTGATTCAGTGGGGTGAGCTGGCAGGCAGAGAATGAAGCATATGAGAGTACTGGTAGTTTCTTGAATTTGTCTCCCACAGATGGTGCCGCACTTCCAGCTTGAGGGAGTAAAGTGGGTTGGCTGCAAGAGGAGGGGGTACAAGTAGCAGTCAGAATGATATAGGGCAATATACTAGCACTTAAACATTTACTTCAAAAATAGAGAAGTATTGCTTCTGCCATTTAAAATGGGTAAGTTTATTATTTCTGTTTATGCCCCCTTCTCTCCAACACCCTCCTGACCCTCAGGTCCACCATCTACCCCCTGAGCCTCTCCCAGCCTCGGTCACTCACCACCATGGTGATCTGGCTATGCCTCCCAGACAGGGTTGAGGGGGCTCCCTATTCCCTGAATATTGTGCTGTGCATCAGGCTGTGCTGGGCTGGGGAGGCGGAGACCTTGGAGCTGCTCTGGTCTTCATCATGAGGGTGCTGGGGCCTGTTTTTTCCCCTGGTTTTCTCACCATACCCTGGGGCCATGGTGTATGTCAACACCAAGGTGGGCCCACCCACGCTCTAGGTGCATCCTCCTGCCAGCATCACCTGCGTCCCCACCCTCTCTCAACCCTACTAGCCGCACTGCCACCTGTGGACCTGTGGCCTCTCATGTGGCAGTATTGCAGCAGATGATGGCACCCTCCTTCCCCGGAGAAGGGAGCATCCGCTGGAATGCTCAATCTGCTCTCTTCCTGGCTGGCCCCGAATGACACGAGTTAATTCTCGAACGAAAGTTGCCGGTGTCAGGAGTGGTAGTGCTACCGGTATGTCGATGGGATGGCCCTAAAATGGGTAAGTTTCTTTGAGTTATAATGCAATTAAGTTGTGACTGGGTGCCAACTCCCTTGTGCCTCTCAGTTCATGAACAGAAAAAAATGGCTGCTACTAATTTTTCAGATCCAAACTGGCACTCTGATACCAGTTTGGTACTGAGGCGGGATGGACTGGCACTTATTTTCTGGTCTCTACTGGTATTTAATATACCCCTTTGGCATGGTTCTCAGCCAATCAGAGACCAGGAAATAATAAGCTCATTTTACGAACATACAAACATATGAAATTGCCAGCAGAAAAAGGCTCACAGGTCTATCAAGTCTGCCTGGTTGTGCAGCTCTTAGTTTAATACCACTGGAGCTACCCCACCACCCAAATCCCCTCCCTCCTTTCCCTCTCCCATTCCTCCCCCATTGAGTTCTTGTCTGTATTAACCCTGCCCCTGACTCTATCCCAACCTTGCTTAAAGCTATCTACTCAGTTCGATTAACTCCTCCAGCAGTGCGTTCCATCCCACCACCACTTTCTCTGTGAAGTACTGCCTCCTCATTTCCCTCCTGAACCTTCCCCCTTCTAACTTCAGACTGTGCACCCCAGTGACCCTATCCCCCTTAAGTGGAACAATCCTCCCTCTCTGACTTTGTTTATGCCTTTCAAGTACTTGAAGGTCTCTATCATGCCCCCCCCTTCTCTCCTGCAGCGAGTAAATGTTGAACTCTCTCAATCTTTCCTCATAAGGCAACTCCCCTGGTCCCATGATCATTTATGTAGCCCTACACTGCACCCCCTCCAGTAATTACACATTCTTCTTGAGGTGTGGGCACCAGAACTGTACACAGTACTCCAAGTGCGGCCTCACCAATGATCTATACAAGGGCAGGGTGACCTCCACCTTTCTAGAGGTGATCCCTCTGCCAATACACTCTAGCATTCGATTTACCCTTGCTACTGCCCTCCTACACTGTGCTGGCACCTGCATGTCCCCTGTGGCTAGTACTCCCAGGTCCCTTTCCTCCTCTGAGGAAATTCCAGTTGCCACTCCTTTGACCACTGTTTGAGTAGCTAGAGCCTCCCTGAGTGCCTGCCTCCCTTCCTCACTTTTTTCTAAAGCTGTAGTGTTTTGAATAGTGTAAGTGAGTATGGAAGAAGGAGATTTTGTTGGGGTTTATTTAATAAATAAAAATATAAATTTTTGTTTGTTACTTAGAGGACTTGTCTGAAACAAAGAACTAGGCAAAGTAAGCTACACATCAATTGCCTAAGTGAAGTGCAGAGAAGTGCAGAACTGCACTGAATAAATCTTTTGTATTTATTACTTATTTTTTTGTGGATGCCAGAGTTGGCTGACTGCCACCACCACTGCTCTGGGCAGCTGCCGTTTTTGTCCTGTGTTTGTGTACACAGCAGTATACTGTAACTACAGTGTGCACTGTGCATGTAGTGTGTAGTAGTGTACTCGGCTCAGCTGTTAAGCACCTTTTTATTTTTTGTATTGTTTGTGGCTTCATGCCAAAGATGAAATTATAAAAATACATTTGTTTTAGTCAGGCAGGCTTGACTATTATATTAATGAGACTAGAGAGAGACTTGTAGGCATTGTCGCAGTGAGTGGCTGAGTGACTACTATACTGCATAATAATATAATTTAAATTTCATATCACAGACATCTTACTGTAAGGAACCTAGGCTGAAGTCCCTCCAGGACCACCTGTGCAACTGCAGGAGCACCACAGTCTGACGTATTTGTTATCTGTTAAGGTGTCAGCGATTGGCTGACTCCCACCACTTCTGGACAGCTAGCTGCTGTTTTGTTCTATTTGTGTGTGTGTGTGTGTGTGTGTGTGTGTGTGTGTGTACTCAAGAAAGACACGGTTGTAAGTTCAGGGCTTCATGCCTAAGAAGAAATCTAAAGCAGAATTTTTTCGTCATCATTTATTTAATGTGTCCAAAGTATTAGAAAAAGAAAAACATAAGCAGATTGACACATATTTAGCCACTAATCATCTCCTTGCTCCTCAGCAGTCAGGCTTCAGACTCCACCATTCCACCCACATAGCCTTGATGGACTTCATGGACACCATCGCCCGTGCACTGGAAACTAAACAGTGCATGGGAGTGGTGTTCATGGATCTATCACAGGTCTTTGTTACAGTCGAATATCCACTGTTACTACATAAATTGAAAGTTAATGGCTTCAGCACAGAGGTCCTCGAATGGTTTACATCTTACTTACATGGTCTGAACCAAGTAGTGGCTTTCCGGGCAGTGATATCTGAACCCAGGGAGGTGATTAGAGGAGTGCCCCAAGAATCTATCTTGGGTCCACTTCTCTTTATTTTATTCATTGACGAACTACCAAAAATTCTGACCGAATGTACTATAAAGCTATACGCTGATGACACTGTCCTGCTCTACCCTGCCAGGGGTATCTATACTGTAGAGAAAGTACTCCAGCATGAATTTCACGAGCTTGAGCACTGGCTCACTATGAATACATTGGTTTTCAATTTAAAGAAAACCAACTCAATGTTATTTACAGCCAGGGCAGTGGGAGGCAATACAGTGCCATCAAGTTTACTTACAAATTCTGTAAAAGGTCATACTTTGGTCTAAGCTACTAGTTATAACTACTCAGGACTATGGGTAGACCCTCATTTGACCTTTGACACATATATTGATTACATTTCAAAAAAGGTTTCTCAAAAATTTGGAGTTTTATACAGGCACAAAAACAATTTAACATGTGAAACGAGAGAAAAGTTGGTGAATACACTAATACTACTGTACCTTTCCTTGATTATGGTAGTACAGTGTATCGGCATGCAAATAAAGGCACACTGCAAAAGTTAGACAGACTTCAATACTGTCTGGCTAGATTCATTTCGGGCCTTACAGGTCCTTGTGTACTGTTTCATCACTTTGACTTACTCTTGCAACTACTATGGACATCACTGGCCCATAGAAGGAATGGGCTTTTACTTTGTTTTCCATACAAAAGTGTAAATGGCACAGTTCCAGGATATCTTACCTCTAAAATGTCACTTAAGATATCCAGCTATTCTTTACGTGACATCAAGGGTAGGGGGTTTACAGTTACATGAACACAAAACAAATACAGATGCATGCACTTTGATTATATTGCCTCCACCTTCTGTAATTCCCTTCCTCCAAATTTACGTAATTTGCCTACATACTTGAGCTTTAAGAAAGCTTACGTAGAATTACATCATTTTCATTGTGACTGCTGTTATCTTGAATTGTATTGTTCTCGTAATGTATGTTTTTGTACCATGTGTGTATGTACTGTAACTCTTTTCAAACACAGGACGGCCCTGAAAACAGGCTTTGCCTAGTTCCTTATCTTGTTAAAATATAAATAAAACTTGAATAGTCAGGCTTGACTGCTAGTGAGAGAGATTTGTCACTACTCACTGGCATTCTCACAATGAGTGACTATACTGCTATATTTCTTGATAATATAATGTTAGTATCACATCAGCAGACATCTTCCTGTGAGGAACCAAGGCTGAAGTCACTCCAGGGCCATTTGTGCAAGTGTGAGTGAATCGCCATCCACCACATTTGTTAGCTGGCAGGATAGGACTATTTGACTGAATCCCACAGCTTCTGGGCAGCTAGCTGCCATTTTATTCAGAGTGTGTGTGTGTACTCAAGAAAGGTCTTGTAAGTTCGTAGCTTTGTGCCTAAGAAGAAATCAAAACCAGAAATATTTTTTCTTCATAATTTATTTACTCTTCAGGCTTGTCTATCAGTGAGAGAGATTTGTCACTAGTGTTGCTCAGATTCTTAGGAATTCGATCTGTTTGCTGAAATCGAAATTCCAGAACTTCTAATTCCATTCAGATTGAACTCCGACTCCCGCCACTCAGTACACAATTGTGTGCCAGAGTCAAAGCCCTTCTTCTTTCCTCCCAACCCTTCTCCTTACCTTTACGCTCATGATGGCTGGTGGCTGCAGGAATGGCTGGGGTCTCTGGGGAGCTCAGATGTCTATTGGTACACAGTGGTGCTGTTGGTAAGAGGTGGCACTGTGAATCCTCTTGTCCAGTGGTGAGCGGAGATTGTAACTGCTGTACTGGCAACTGGTGGCAAGTCCAATCAAAATAGTCCATACAGTAGTACTATGCCCATATGGTCCAACCCCTGGCCTGCCTGACCCCAACGTGAGGAGTGAACCTGCCCCCCCACTCTGTTTCTGCTGGCAAATAAAAAAAAAGTTTTTCAAAAGAACTGTATTTAGTAGTACCATCTGATACTGGTGATGACTCCCTCCCCATATGCCACTCTGGCAGTATGCCAATTTACTCCTTCTATCTCCCACTCCCAGAAGCACCGGTTCTCCCTGACCTGACTGGTGGCCAACCTAAGGAAAGCCCCAGGTTTGGCCAGCACCAGACACTGTACACTAAGGCATCTGGTGGTAGCTGAAATTCCAGGGCTTTCTTAAGGTTGGCCACCCTACCAGGAAGATCAGGGAGAACCGGGGATTCTGGGAGTGGTAGCTAATGGTATTACCAACTGTAACAGGGAGCTCCTGCTACTCTTGAGGACCAAGCTTTCCTTAAATCTGTTGCAACACTTCTTCTGTTTCTTAGCTTAAGCTATTCTTTACAATTTCTAGTCCATAAGGTTGGCTACCTATGGGCATCCCCTTCCCTTTCTTGACTATGCTGTAGTGTCTTCTTTAATTTTCCTTTTCCCTCTCAGGTCCTCGTATAGGGAGGTTATTGTGGTGACCTCCAAGTGTATGTAAAGCAGGTTGTATTTATCAACTGGATTTAATATGTAATAGCATTATGTCATGAAATACCTTGATGTATATACCAAGGCCCAGATATTCAAACTGTGCCACAAAAGTGCGCAACAGCAGGAGCAGGCACAAATCCAGTGCGCCCATGTGCAACACGCGCGATATTCAAACACTGCGCAGGTCAAGATGCGCCTGCACCACACAACTGAATATCATGCCAACTGTGCCATGGCACAACCAGGGATGCACAGTGGAGCAGGGTAGCAGCGCATCAGCACAACCAGGGATGCGCAGGGACAGGATGCAGCAGTCCACCACCAATGGTAGATATGGGCGGAGGAGCACACAGCAGAACAGACATCGCCCCCCACACCCCATGCACCGCACAACCTGAGGAGAAGCTCTGGCACTTCTTGCTCCTGGGTATCCTGCAATCACGCAATATTGAAACAAACCCTGGCTCTGCTTGCCATCTCTCTCTCACTCTAATGTGAAACTAAGCAACGTCAAAGGTCTCCTTATCGCCCATCACAGTATTAGAAGCCTCGAGCACAACTTTGCTGAACTCAAGGCTTGGATTTCCCTCTACAAACCAGACATATTGTGCCTGTCCAAAACATGGCTAAAATTCTCTATCTCCAGTTCACGATGTTCGATACCCTCCTATAGCCTCCTACAGAAGGACAGACCATCCACCAAAAGGGGGGGTGGCGTAGTCATCTACTTCAAGGAACACCTGCATCTCACTGCCCTAAACACCGATTCCCTGACCCACTGTGAGCCACTACATGCACTCCATACCTTTGGGGCAAAAAAGTTACATGTTGTATGTGCCTACAGCCCCCCAAACAGTGACCACACTGGTCTAGATGAGCTACTAAACCAGACGTCCCTACTCTCCAGCAAAAATTAAGTGCTCATTTTAGGTGATATTAACCTTAACTGGCTAGGGAACTGCCAGGCCACTTTGCTCGCTAAAATTCAGGGTCATAAACTTCATCAACTAGTTGCCAAACCCACTAGGATTGCTTCTCACTTTAATTCTATCACCCTTATCAACTGGGTGCTAGCTAACCGCACTGAGCACATCCATTCTGCCAGCACACTTGCAGATGCTATTACTGACCACTCCCCTGCACCTGGGGATTGCACCCCCCCCTTATAAAAACCACGGTTCATCACCTTTTGAAACTATGTCAACCTGGATCCTCAAACTTTTCTTTGCAACTTGGCCAATATTGACTGGTCTAGTCTTTACAATGCTTGAGATGTGCAGTCTGCCCTTAACATCTTCATTACTAGTTTCATCGCAATGCAGAATCTTCACTCTCTTAAAACCTGCCAAGTTAAGGGGAAACATACTAGATGGCTAAAAAAGGATCTACTTGCTACAATAAGAGAGAGACAAGAGCTGGATCCATTTCAAGTCCGCTGGTCTACAAGCGGACTATAACACCTATAGGATGCAAAGGAATGCCTGCAAAAAGGATATAAGGACAGCAAAAAGCTCTTACTGTAAAAATCTACTAGCAAATGCCTCGGGAGAACCCAAAAAGTTCTGGTCCCACAATAAAACCTTCCTGGGATCCAGTCACTCCTCTACCCCTAATGATATGGTCCTTGATAGAACTCTCTGCAACAATCCTCAGACCGTAGCTAACATTTTTAATAATCAATTCTCTGACCTAACCAAATATACAGCCTCCTTCCCTGCCTCATGACAAGTGGGCCCTCCGGCAAATTCCAGCCGAGTATGTGTGGCCCCCTCCTTTCACTTTTAGGCCATTACTCGGAAGGAGGTCACAAAACTTCTTAGCTCGATCTCGGACAGCACAGCCACAGGCTCCAACAGCATCGAGCCTAGGCTACTAAAAATAGCTGCCCGCTCATTGCCACTCCTTTGGCCAGAATTTTCACTTTCTCCCTGTGTCAAAGTAGCGTTCCTGACATTTGAAAGATAGTGAGAGTCACCCCTGTCTTTAAAAAGGAAGACCGCAAAGACCCCTCTAACTACAGGCCATAGCCATCCTGAACTAAGCAAAATCTTAGAAAAACTAGTTGCCACACAAACCATAGAATTCCTTCTCAAAAATGACCTTCTAACAACCACCCAGCATGGCTTTCACAAAGGTCACAGCACCTCTACAGCCCTGCTTAAATTTACTACAGACACTCTCACTGCTTTGGACTCAGGTCTTCTAACGGGGGCTGCTTTCATAGATATGACAAAGGCCTTTGACCTGGTGAACCACTCCTTTCTCTTCGCCACCCTACAATCTATGGGCTTTGCATCTAACGTAGTCAGCTGGTTCAGCAGCAACCTGTCTAACAGGGTCCAAGTCGTTAAGTTCAATTCAACCTATTCGGATCAGGCAACAGTGAATAATGGAGTTCCCTAAGGCTCCATCCTGGTGCCTCTTCTAGTCTTGATATTTATTTATTAATAACATCACCTCTAATCTCTCCGCCACTTCCTCCATACTCTATGCTGATAACATAGTCCTATACACCAGTGCAAAAAACGTATCTGACATCAATCTACGACTCTCCTCAGGCTTTTAATGCACACAAACCTGGCCCTCTGATCGCAAATTTGTCCTTACATAGACTTTGACGGCAGATAAGGACCACTAGGCCCATCTAGTCTGCCCATTTCCCTACCTACAGGATAGGCCGCAGATCCTAGTTAACCAACAGCCTATTTCTTCCTACCCCCACAAGAATTGCCTTATGTCTGTCCCATGCATTCTTGAATTCTCCCACAGTTTTAGACCCCACAGCCTCCTCAGGAAGGCTGTTCCATGCATCCACTACCCTCTCTGTGAAATAATACTTCCTCACATTGCCCCTGAACCGCCCCCCTTCTATCTTTAAATTGTGTCCCCTTGTTCTTGCAAGTCTCTTTTTCTGAAAAATGCTACCCTCTTGGACTTTGTTGATTCCACTGAGGTACTTAAAAGTTTCTATCATGTCCCCCCTCTCCCTTCTTTCCCCAAGGGTATACATATTAAGCTCCTTTAGTCTCTCCTCATACGGCTTCTCTTGCAGACCCTGCACCATTTTAGTTGCCCTCCTCTGGACTGCCTCTATCCTGTCTAGGTCCTTGTGGAGATGGGGTCTCCAGAACTGAACACAGTACTCCAGATGGGGTCTCACCAACTGTCTGTACAGAGGGATAACAACTTCCTGTTTTCTGCTGCTGATGCCTCTCCCTATACATCCCAGTATACCCCAGCCCTCCCTACTGCCTTCTACACATTGCTTGCTAACCTTAAGGTCATCTGATATGATTACCCCAGGTCCCTTTCCTTTTTGTTGTTGTTACTATCTCCCCACCCATTGTGTATTCTTCCCTGGGTTCTTGTTTCCCAGGTGCATTATTTTGCACTTCTTTGCATTGAATCCTAGCTGCCATACTTGACCATTCCTCCAACCTTGCTAAGTCCCTTTTCATCCTTTCCACGCCTCCTTGTGTATCAACCCTGTTGCAGATTTTGTGTCATCTGCAAAAGGCATACTTTCCTTCCAGTCCCTCTGCAATGTCACTGATGAAGACATTAAAAGGACTGGACCCAATACTGAACCCTCGCGGTACCCCTACTAGTAACCCTTTCTTCAGAATGGACTCCATTTACAATTACCTTCTGTGTCCTGTTGTCCAGCCAATGTTTTATTCAGGCTACCACCCTGGGTCCCACTCCCAGGCTGGTTAATTTGACTATTAATCTTTGTGTGGGACTGTGTCAAATGCCTTGCTAAAGTCTAGGTAGGCCATGTTCACAGCCCTCCCTGGTCTACTACACTGGTCACCCAGTCAAAGAAATCTATTAGATCTGCTGACATGACCTCTCTCGTGCCAGAACCCATGCTGCCTTGGGTCCTGTGCTCCACTGGCCTCTAAGTACTCGACTATTCTTTCCTTCAGAAGGACTCCATCACTTTCCCTACCGCAGAGGTCAGACTGACAGGTCTGTAGTTTCCTGCCTCTGTCTTGGACCCACTTTTGTGAAGGGAATCACATCCGCCTTTCTCCAGTCCTCGGTACCACACCATCCTCCGTGATTTATTAAAAGAGTAGCCAGTGGTTTCACTAGTTCCTCCCTTAATTCTTTTAGAATTCTGGGTGAATTCCATCAGGACCCATTACTTTGTCCACCTTCAGTTTTAGGAGTTCTTGCCAACCCTTTCTTCTGTGAAAGGACTGGATCAACCCCCCTATCAAGAGTGCTTCTGT
This sequence comes from Neoceratodus forsteri, assembly GCA_016271365.2. Classification (NCBI taxonomy): domain Eukaryota; kingdom Metazoa; phylum Chordata; order Ceratodontiformes; family Ceratodontidae; genus Neoceratodus; species Neoceratodus forsteri. Next base: position 1,508,947,240 of record CM057450.1, read on the forward strand.
TAATTGGATTAGGCACTTTCCCCTTCTCTTTTGTGAATACTGAGCAGAAATATTCGTTCAGTATTCCTGCTTTTTCACTGTCCCCCTCTGCCCACCCACTGTTCATTCTATTCAGCCTCACTATCCCTCCCTTTGTCTTTCTATGCTCGCTGATGTACCTATAAAAGGTTTTATCCCCCTTCTTAACTGAGTTGGCTATGTTTTCCTCAATTTGGACCTTTGCTATTCTGACTTCCCTCCCTGCTTCCTTCTGCCTTAACTGGTACAGCTCTCTGTCCTGCTCCTTCTGTGTTTCCTTATACTTCCGGAATGCTATCTTTTTCTTCCTGACTTTCACAGCCACCTCTTTTGAGAACCATAGTGGCTTTTTCTTTCGTTTTGATTTGTTCATTTGCTTCACACAAAGGCTTGTTGCCTCTGTGATGGCAGTTTTGATAATTCCTCATTGTTGCTCCACACCTCCTTCTAGCCTGTTTGCTAGTGCTTTTCTGAGGCACTCTCCCATCTTGCCAAAGTCAGCCCTCCTAAAGTCCAGTACCCTCACTTTTGTATGGCTTGACTCTGTAGCTGAGTTTAACGTGAACCACACTGTTTGATGGTCATTTGTCCCCAGATGGCAACCCACTTCTAGATCTGAGATCCTCTCACTGCTCCCGCTTTGAGAGCACGAGGTCTAAGATTGCTCCCTCACGAGTGGTTCCAAACTAGCTGTCTAATGCCTGCCACCTGTAGGGCATCAAGAATGGCCCTGCTCTTGGATGTGGCTGCAGCAAATGTGCTCCAGTTAACATCTGGCATATTCAGGTCTCCCATCAACAGTATCTCCCCTTTCTCTGCCATTCTAAGAATGCCTTCTGTCATATCCTTGTCCATTCCTTCCCCCTGACATGGGAGTCTGTACACAACCCCTGTGTGGATTGTGGTGCACTTTCCAGTCTCCAAGGTGACCCACAGTGCCTCCTCTCCTCCCTGTTTACTCTTTTGTTCAGTTGCTTTTATCCCTTCCTTTACATAGAGAGCTACTCCTCCCCCTCTTCTCCCCTGCCTGTCTCTCCTGTAGGTTATGTACCTGGTATGTTAACATCCGTCATGGTTCTCTGTGTACCATGTTTCTGTGACTGCTACGATATCCAGGCATCCCTCTTCCATTAAGGCCACCAGCTCAGGGAGCTTGTTGCCCAGACTATGGGCATTGGTACTCATTACCTCCATTTCCTGATGGCCTTACTCCCTTTGCCCCATCCCTGTCCTTCTTGCTTTGTCACTTTCTCCATTTACCCCTTCTCCTATCGACACCTCTATGCTGGTGTTTGCCGCACTTACTACCATGGATTATTTGGGGCTCGGATTTTCCTGCTCTTCCAGTACCCCCCCCCTTGGCTAGTTTAAAAGCTTGCCAATGAAGCATTTAAACCTATCACCTAGGATCCTGCTTCCCCTCCCGGACAGATGCAGCCCATCATGCCAGTATAGACTTGCATCACTCCAGGTGGACCCCCAGTCTCAAATGAAGCCAAATCCCTGAGCTCCACACCAGTTTTTCAACCACTGATTGAATCCCATGGTGCGGAACACCCTAGCCTCTCCTATGCCATAGATGGTAGCACCTCGAGAAGGTTACCGTATGTGCTACTTGACCAAGGCCCCTCCCCAATTCCACAAACTCTTCCTGCACTTCTCTAATCCTTTCTTAGCCAGGTCATTTGTCCCTAGGTGGACAATGACATCCAGCTCCTCCCTGTGCAGCTGCTCCGGCAATCCTGAGGATTCTGCCTGTCCCTGCAAGCCATGGCACCAGGCAGGCACCCTCCTCCCTCTCCCTTCCTCCCCAGTTCTACCTTCCTAACAATGGAGTACCCCACCAGGAGTTGTTTCCTTCCCTGCAGGGTCCCCTGCCACCCTCCTGTGGGTCTCCTTGTGGAGGTTCCAGCATCCTCCTTGGTCTCCACTGTGGGTGCCTCCATAGAGGAACCACACTTTGCCAGAATGGCATAGGAATTGTGGAGAGGTACAATGGGAGGGATGCACCTCTGTTCCACCACCCTCACCCTCCCTGAGCCCACTGTGGTCCAACCGCTCCTCTTTCTTGGCAACCTCTGAGGCAACGGCAGTGGCACTGGTGGTCCCTGGATGGAAGAGGAGGTCCCACAAATCCTGGCCAACTCAGCCTGGAGATGAGCAACCTCCTCCCTCAGCCCAGAGAGGTGCCTGCAGATGGGACAACACCGCATCCTCCAGAACATCTCCTGGAAGACTGCTGCTCCACAGCCACTGCACTGCACCACTCCAATCATGTCTTATTTCTGACCCCTTAAATGTTTGCAATCCTTACTCTTTCCTCTGTTTTTTTTCTCTCTCTCTCCTTACTTTCTGCCTGTGTGCCCTTTAAGCTCCTTATTGTCCTGTTCTGAGACAAGAATATCCTATATTTCGCAGTAGACCACTTACTTGCTCAGAGGCAGACCTCCAGCAGCTAGAGGGGGCCGGAGAGCTACTCTTGCCCTTCTAGGATGGTAGATCCTTGGTGGTTCTGTGATCACTCACTTCCTGTTTAGGGGTAGGAAGTTCCTGTTGTCAGTCAAATTCTGTGCCTATAAAAATAGAACTAGCTTTGCGTGGGTGGGAGGGAAGGAGGGCAATATAGTCCCAGCAGAGAAGTTCAGTCACACAGCAGTCCTTTCTCCTGGTGTCTTCTGCCAAGCTATTAGCAGAAACTTTCTAAGGCAGTCTTTAAATGTAGCTTCCTTCTAGCTAAGCCACTCCCCCTACTTACCAGATCTTTCTACAAGTAATTTAAACCTCACAGCAGTTAAGTCCTTTCAGTCACCTGAGATTTACACCTAGATAACTCTTCAGACACCCATTCAGTTCAGTTAACCCAAACACACACTTTTTTTTTTGTATGTTAGTTTTTTTACCCTAAATTAAAGGTCAAATACAAAAGTTCTTCTACTTTAGTCCCAGCAGAGAAGTTCAGTCACGCAGCAGTCCTTTCTCCTGATGTCTTCTGCCAAGCTATTACCTATTACTTAATGAGGCCAAAACCCAGTCCATGCTACTTGGAACCCTTTCAAAACTCAAATCATGCGAAAACAACTTTAGGGTCTCCTGCTTAGAGGGCTCACCCATTGGCTTAGTGACCTCGTTTAAGTACCTTGGGGTAACTTTGGACCAATCCTTAAACTTTGAACTTCACATACTGAACACTTGCAAATCTGCAAACTCTAACCTAGGCATAGCATATTGGACTAGCTATGCACTAACCCCCACAGTGAGATTGGCTATTGTCCGAGGTATACTTCTGTCTACCCTGACCTATGGGGTAGCTACGTATGCTGCCATACCTAAATCAAATCTCCATAGATGGAACATTGCCTATTATAATATCTGTTGGTACACCTCCTCCTGCCATAGGCTGAAACACCATTGCCTCCTCTACTCAGATCTTAATTGGCCATCTCCTAATGCAACCAGACTTCACTCTCCCTTGACTCCACTGTTGATAGTATTGTGAGGTCTCAAACCCCCAAAACACTGGCAGAGCTGCTCACTCCCCAGACCTCCAACTACAGCCTGCACGTGACTGATAAATACCTCTTATATGTGACAAAATGCAAAACTACCAAAGGATCTACTGCTCCTCAGCAGTGAAACTCCCTCCCTCTAGATGAACGCTTAGCACCCACACACGCCTTTAAAAAAGCACTCCGCTGCTACCTCATCTCATCTAGTCAATGCTCCTGCTTTAAGCCTCCTTAGCACTTTGTCCTCCTCCCTTCCTGAAGTTCTTAACCTGCCTTCTGCCAATATACTCTTGCGATATAAATCCTCCTTCGCCATGTCCCCAGCGTCGCCCCCCTAATTATCTTCACAATGCCTGCACTAATCCCCTTGCCTGACCTGTATCTCTGAGCCTTGCCCTGTTCCAAACCACAACCAATCTCAACTTTTCAATCCCCTGCATCATGTCCCCTTTGCACTTATTTGTTATTGTTTCATATATTTTAGATCTGCATGGAATGTTTTCCTCTAGGGGTATACCTGTTGTATGTTTTATTTTTTGTATTTTGCTCAATGTCTTTAGTTTATTCCTTGCAAGTTGTGAGTTTGATGTTTTGCTCTACCAGCCTAAATGCTTTATCCCAATGCTATGACTGAAACTATATGCTCTGTACCCTGCTCTCAACACCCTGTATTTCGTTTATGCTGTATAATCTGCTGTGTAGCACCTTGTTTATACCTTGCTGAACAACCTGCTGTTGTATCTCTGTAATGCTACCCTGTAACCTCCCAGGTCCTGCCTGAAAATAGTCATCTCTATGGCTAGCGCACCTACACGGCAAACAAAAACTAACTAGATAAAAATAAATAAATACAGAAAAACCAAATTTCAAAAAATGGATTGGAATCTGATGATTCCAAATCTGCCATTCAAAATCTGAACAATCCTACTTGTCACTACTCACTGGCACTGTCCCAGTGAGTGGCTAGACTACTACTATATTTAAGCAATAAGGCATGACATGGTGTAGGTTAGGGTGGGATAACAGCCCACCTTGGGTGGGTTGAAGCACAAGGAGAAGCTGAGTGCTTCCACCACTCGAGATGGGCCGTTACCCCACCATAATGCACTCCCTGCAGTGCCTTATTGCGGTAATGAAATGGGTCCTCTCTAGTAAATTGAATGTATTTTTTAAGCATATTTTTGTTGAGCTACTTTCAGCTTGGCCATTGTGCTGGGATAACGGCCCAGCCGAAAGTACCTCTTGGCCAATCAGAAACCAGCATTCTTTCTATCATTTCATAATTCATAATAAAATATATATTTAATTTCATCTTCCTGTGAAGAATACAACCATGGCAGACAGAGGATGTACCAAACAATGTAGTTGGTCCAGCAGCCCCAGCAAAGCTGCAGTAGGTGTGGAGCAGCAAGCAGCAGGTCATAAGTGTAGTGTAGAGTGACACTCAGGGTGTTGTTGCTGAAAAAATTGATTTTACATTAAAGAGGCACCAATGCCTCAAGAAGAACTCTGAAACACATAACATCTGGGCAAAAAGCAGCTTATATTTCTCATTCTAATACGGGTTGCTGAAAGCGTGCAGTCACATTGGAGAAGTCCCTCTGTGTGGCCATGCATTAAATTCCCTTTTTAATGCACGGTTCCGTGGAGGGACTCAGGGCAAGACCTGTCGGATCTCATTCCTCTCTTCAGAAACTCAAGGGACAGTGGCAGCCATGACACAATATGTGGAAACGAGACAGCTGCAGTGGGCACTGTGACACTTGGACAGCTGGTTCTGATTAATCTATGCTTTTTGTAATATAAAAATGTGTTATTGAATGTCTCTCTTGAGATATGCTGTGTTCCTGGGATGACACCCCTCCCCCCAGGTTTCCACTACAAGCTGTTTACCTAAAGCCAGGAGATAATTACAGGCTAGAAGAGACACAAATTAAGGATCTAGTGTTTACCTGTCTTAATTGTAGCTGTCAGCTGCTAGGATGGAAATCATAAACTTTTATGACGTTTAGAGGAAGAATACAGGTTATGTCACTTGGGTGCTAAGTTATAAAGGTCCTTTGATGTCAGTGAAGGACATGAATACACTCTAGATCAAAATGACATGGGGAAACAAGTGTTTGCAGATGTCACCTTCTGAATGATGATGCATCCTGGTTGTATGATTTTTTATAAACAGAGGAGGAGCTGGGTGACATCATAGAGAAGGCAGGTTCAAGAATGTATTTTAATTATGCTGTGACTGACCTTTAGAGTTAGATATACATGTTTGGACTCTGAAGAAGAAACATCTATCAGCACTATTAGAAGATATACATTAGATAGACCAGTCTAAGTGTATGATTGGTAGGAATCTGCACTTTTAAACCTTGTTCTTTTAAATGATTGTATGATTTTGTGATATATTGTTCTATATTTACAGGTTACATATTTGTTTTCTATTTTAATGTAAACCTCTATTTTAAGAGACTACTTGGTGTGCCTTTGAAATTCTTTATCTGACAAGTGAAGTATATATGGTTAAAGTTGACACTGTGCAAAAGCTTACTGGTTTACCAAACTGGGAAAAGGTAAGAGTTTATCTGAGGTCTTTAATACAGTTTTTAAGGGTTAATTTTGTACACCTGGCTAGGTGCCCGTAGGCAAAAGATATCTGGCATTTCCCCAAAGAGCAGAATTATCTGAGCCTGTACATTGGGTACGCTAGCAAGAGGTTCACCGTTTGAATCCCTCCAGAACTTGAGACCAAAGGTTGATTCGAACCCACAAAATAGACAGGAGGGTTACCCTGTTCTGTTCCTGTTCACAATACTGTGCTGAGAGGTTGGCACTGTAGGAGTAGAGGGCCTGACCTGCTGAGTGGGGTTGTGACAGATTGGTTGGCAGCGGTGTGCATAAGTTTGGGTATTACAAGCTTTTATTGTTCAGTGTGTTGGCTTGATACTGCCAGCTCACTTGCAAAAAAAAGTAAAAGGCAGTGATTTATTTTTAAAAAGGAAACAGAACTATATCACTTGGCTTACAGTCAAGTTCCTACCTGTTTTTATTTTTTTTTTCTAAAATGCAAGTCAGAGTAGCCGTAGTTAGGGAAGAAGATGGCTTCCAACTACAGCGGGCACACTGTAGACTACTTAAAGCAGTTGTGCAGAGACAAAGGAGTCCCACACGAGGTGAAAGCCACCAAACAGAACCTCGTGGATGTGCTGATGGTAGCGGATACCCAGAGCATCGAGTCACAGACAGTGACTGTAAGGGACCGAACCAGGAGTGTGGAAGGGCTAGTGGCCAGTTCAGTGTCCAGATCCAATGAGGAGGGCAACAGGGCCAGTGCCAGTGAAGGGCCACAGCAGCAGAGGAAGGTCACCAGCATTCTGGATCCAGAAGTACTCAGGCTGCAGACTGAGTTGCACAGAATGGAGCTGGAGTTGCAGAGAGAAGAAAAGCATGAACAGCGAGAGACAGAGCGAGAATGCCACGAGGCAGAGTGTGAACAGTGGGAGACAGACTGAGAGGAGTGAGAGCACCAGAGGCAACATGAACTAGAGAAGCTACGACTCCAACCAGCGGCACCAGAGCAAGTAAGTGGATTGGGTTTAACGGGGACTACAGGACTGGGTTACACAGTGAATTCGAAATTGATAGCCAAATTTAAAAATTGGAAGGATATGGATGCCTTTTTAAATTCTTTAAAAAAAGTTTGTATTCAGGCTAAAATTCCTAGAGAATCCTGGAGCTTCCAGCTATCCCCGCTACTTACCAGGAAAGCTCGGGATGCATTGGGTCAAATGGACAATGAGGACAGTAATCATTACAGCAAACTTAAAGCTGCACTGTTAAAAAAAATTGAATTAACTGCTGAATCATACAGAGCTAAATTCTCTAGCTCAGGAGAAGCCTTGAAATGAGCTACGAGGAGCTAGCCACGAAACAACATCAGTTTTTAAAACGTTGGTGGGAAGGAATTGAAGCAAACTCTGTAGATAAAATTGAAAATGTGATTCTGTTAGAACAGTTTTTCTGGGCATGCCCAGCAGAGCTGAAAACCTGGCTGGAGGACCGAGATCCCAAAACAGTGCAATAGGCTGCTGAACTCTCAGACCGCTATGCCAAGAGCAGACCTGCTCTGACAGTGAACAGGGCAGGCGTGGAAGTGCAGAAAGGGAAAAGCATACCTTCAGGGCAGCTAAAACCCTCACTGCATCCACTGAAACCAGTTAGTCCCAGGTTTCAGAGAAAAGATTTCTCTGAGAAAAGAAGTGAATGTTGGTTGTGTAAAGAAACTGGGCATATTGCCAGACAGTGTCCCACAAGGGCAAGCAATATGCAGCATGGTGCTAAGAAAGAAGTGGGTTGTTTGTGTGTCCCCGGAAGCATGCCTGTGAACATGAGGGAACACATGCACCCAGTCATGGTGAATGGTGTACAGACGCAAGGGTTAAGGGACACAGGGGCATCCCTGACATTGGTAAAAGGGGATCTGGTACAGCCTGATCAGCTTATACCCAATAAATACGTCACTGTACAAAACTTTACTAGTGGGAGAAAACATTGCCCCTCGCTAGTGTTCTCCTAGACTGGGGTGAAACAGGGGGAATTGTGCAACAGGTGGCTGTAGCCAAAACGTTAGCAGTGGACGTCATCCTTGGCAACAATCTCCAACAGGGGATGGTATGTGCAGTTACCCATAACCAAGTGGCAAGAGAAAATTGTAGTTCCCTGGACCCCACAGAAGCCATTGTGAAAATCACTGGGAGGCTGGTTCCCCAGCCTGTGTCTCCTGATATGGAGACTAATGAAAAGGGGGTAGAAATTTCCCCAGTAGCAGTTAACCACACAGTTACAGAGGGTTACTCCAAAGAGGGAGGGGTGACCCATTGTCAGAAGGTTAGGAATGACAGTGATCCTGAATGCCTTGACACTAGTTCTAGGGACCCTAGTTTAGAGACAGAAGGGGACCTGTCCCATGCCTTGGGAATGTGTGAGGAGTTTGCAGCTGCTCACAGAAGTGACCCTAGTATACAGAAGCTGAGGGCTTGGGCAGACACTGACGGAGCACAGGGAGGTGATGGCAGACATAAGGTTTATTGGGAAAATGGACTGATGTATACTGAGGCTGTGCAGACAGAGGGAGGAGTGCTAGGCAGGCAGCTTGTCATTCCCCAGGGGTATCAGGAGCAGTTGCTCAAGATTGCACATGATATTCCCTTGTCTGGTCATCTGGGAATTGTGCGCACTACTCAGCAGTTGGCCCAGAATTTCTATTGGCCTAACTTCACCCAGCAGGTGAAGGAGTATTGCAGGTCTTGTCACCGGTGCCAAGAAATAGGGAAGGCGGGCAAGAAAACCCAAGCCGCCCTGCTTCCATTGCCCATAGTGGAGGAGCCATTCCAGAGGGTGGAAATGGATATTGTGGGGCCTTTAAATACCCCCAGCTCCTCAGGGAAGAGATTCATCCTGAATGTGGTGGACTATGCCACCCGGTCCCCAGAGGCAGTCACCCTATCCTCACTGAGGACAGACAAAGTGGCAGATGCCTTACTTGGGATTTTTTCCTGTATTGGGTTTCCACGGGAGGTTATCACCGATCGAGAGGGTTCCTTCAAGTCGGACCTGATGAAATGTTTATGGGGTGGTGCAGAGATGCATTGTAGGAAGGGAGTTTTAAAACCCATCTATCAGAAATTTTTTTTAATTTTTTTTTTTTAAAAAGTCTGTTGCAACAGCATTTTGTTTTCCCCATTTCTTTTCTTTCTCTGAACGGTAACATTATATAGGCTGGCCACCTATATAATATTCTGTAAACCCCTTTTTGTTTCCTTTCCAAGTCATTGCTTCTATAGATGCTGGTAACCACCCCCCCCCCCCGCTTACATTTGTACAGTTAAATTTCTGCCAATATGGAAAATTAGAGTAGCAGTGGGCTGTTTAGCTTAGCGTAAGGGAGGTTATGTCCTTTTGGTGTGTAGGTCAAAATAAAGGTGAGATTAAATTTGTTTTTGTGAACTTTATCTCCCAATCCTCGGTCAGCATTCCCCCTTTTTCATCCTTTCCTAAATAAATGCTTCATGTTGGTAAACGCTGACTCTTTAGGAGAATAAAGTACAGATACGCTTGATTTTTTAAAGTAGCCTTCAAGTCTGAAGAATTGCTCAGAGCTCTTTTCTGCCCTTATTGTTAGAGGAACAGGATAAAACAATAACAAACACAGGCAGCCATTTTCTTTGAACTGCAAGTCTAAAACCAAGCTACAGATATTTCTAAAGCTATGTAAGCATGACGAGAATCCCAGTTTTCTTTTAAGTCACAGTATAGTAAATACTTTAAAACAGCTAGCTGTTTGCAGGGTTTCTGTTGTTTTCTTTTAGAGATTTACCTGTGGGTGTTGAATCAAATCAAATCCTCCTTGTTGTTAAACCTGCAGCTCAGCCTTCTCTATAGGTCTGGCCAGCTGAACTCTGTCCTTATTTAAAGGGATACACAGTAGGGTGGAACCCTGTTTAGATAATTTGAAATTTAATTCCATAAATCATTGTGTTATATTTGTTTATGAATACTAAATATGACTTAAATAATGAGTCTGTATTTCAAGGTGTGTAAATGTGAAATTTATGTTTTTGGATTAAAACACTGTTTAACTCATCAGAAGTAGGAGGGACTTGGTGTCACATGGTTATATGTCTATATAAAGAAATCTTTAGTTCATTCAGACAGACAGTCTGGGAGGTGCAGACATACTCTGCCCTCCATGTGTCAATACACTAGTGGTATTCTGGTGTCTGGTTTCTGCATTAATGTTATCAGATTATTTTTTTTCCGTTCTGCCTGAAGTTGAATTTATTCTGTTTTATTTTTGTTTATGCGCTCTTGAATAAAATCATTTGGTTTGAAGTACCTTCATCGCTTCCTTATTAAATCCCACACCTCTGCGTGGTAGCAGTGGTGGATTCAAAGATACTGCTCTAAGTATCTGGAGGAAGCTGTGGATGTCCCAGAAGGTACCTCCTGGAGTGCTGACCAGGACCATGGTGGAAAAATTTGGACAACCCTTGATGACAGGATTGCCTGACGTCAGACGGAAAACCCTGAAGCCTGAAGAAGATGGAGAGGATGTCAAGGAAGAGAAGGAGGAGTTGGAGAAGGAGCCTCCTACTGGTGATTCACAGGACTTGTTGCATTGTCTGTGTATGCAACAGATTGCTATGGCAAAGCAGAGAGACAGGGATATGCAGAGGAACGAGGATAGATGGGCCGATACCTTAAAAGCCATACAAGCCCTTGGCATAGGTAGGTCACCACCCTCTGCAGGGGATAATCCAAAAGACATTAAATTAACTAAACTAAGTGAAACTGATGATATCGAAACTTATCTGACTACGTTTGAACGTAATTGCCAGAGCCTGTCAGTGTCCCAGAGAACAGTGGGTCATCCGTTTAGCCCCATATTTGACCGGGAAAGCCCAATTGGCTTACAGTAATGTGGACAGTGCCCTGAGTGAGAATTATGATACGGTCAAAGAAGCTATACTTAAACGGTATGATATTTGCCTACAGACATACAGACAGAGGTTTAGAACCCTGCGGTTTCAGACCTCTGACACCCCTCAAGAAGCATATACAAAGTTAAAGGATCTTTGTACCAAGTGGTTACAACCGGTAACTAACACCAAAGAACAGATGTTAGAAGCAATAGTATTGGAACAATTCATTCGTATTTTACCACAAGATGTGCAGATGTGGGTACGGGAACATCGCCCAGAGACATCTAAGAAAGCAGTTCAGCTGGCTGAAGATTACTTAACTGCCCGACCTAATAGGACTAAAGGACACTCTGGAGCTGGTACAAACCAACCTACGGTAAGGACAAATATGCCTTCTTTAACAGCTTCTGGTAATAATGCTAAACCACCAAATATGTTTAAAGTATCCCATGCTGATATAACCTGTCATTATTGCCAAGGGAAAGGACATATAGCCAGATTTTGTCCCAAAAAGAAATCTGCCCCCACACACCTAGCTTTGGCCAATTGGGGACAGTATATCACACCTATCACAATAAATGACAAAGAGACATTTGGTATACTAGACTCGAGAAGTCGGCAAACTTTAATCAAAGCTGGCCTGGTACCTCCAACCAAATGATAATACTGCACAAACAATAGTGACCTGTATACATGGCGACACACATAAATACCCAGTCCAACCGTGGATATGCAAACACAGTCCATTTATCGAAGAATGGTTGTTGGGGTGGTTCCAGCACTTCCAGTGCCAGTCATTGTGGGGCATGACCATCCAGACTTTACTGATTACTATGTAATGCTATGAGTATTGGGGCTGTGACTACCAGGGCACAAGACCGAATAAATATGGAATTTTCACAAACTTTTCCCTTTGAGGATGAACTTTATGGGCTTCCCGGGAAAACAAGAAGGGAAAAACGTCGAGAGAAACGGGTGTGGCAACATACCCATAAAGATGTAAAGGACAATAATGACTTTAAAGTGGCAGATGTTAAACATCTAAGTTCTCAAGTGGAGTTTAGAGCAGCCCAGTTGCAAGACATGTCGTTAAAACCTTTATTTTCCCTAATAGGTACTGAACAAAGCTCTAAACAGAAATATGTGTTACATAATGGGTTATTATATCGAAAATGTTAATGAGAAAAAAGGTGAAACTATATTGCAACTGTTGGTGCACTACCTTACCAGAAACAGTTACTGACCCTTCTCATGACGTGCCAATGGCGGCCACTTGGTCATAACATACATTACAAAAGGCTTTATACTAGATTTTTCTGGCCCGAATACATGAACAAGTGGCGAGTACTGTAGGTCATGTGCACAGTGTCAACAGGTGAGACCGGTATTACAAAGAATAAAGTACCCTTACAGGTTATACCTCTAGTGGGTACTCCATTCACCAGGGTTGCTATGGATATAATTGCCCCTTGCCCAAGAGTACTAAAGGAAACAGATTTATTCTACTGGTATGTGATTATTTTACAAAGTACCTGAAGCGACCCTTTAAGAACAGTTACGCAGATAAAATAGCAGAGGAACTGGTTAAAATATTTTCCAGGATGGGCATACCAAAGGAGATTTTAACAGATAGAGGCAGCAATTTTTGTTCCAGGTATTGAAATGCCTATATCATGCCCTAGGGGTACATTCCATTTTGACCTCACCTTACCATCCGCAATCAGATGGTCTAGTGGAGCGTTTCAATAAAACACTGAAACAAATGTTAAAAAAATTCATTCATGACGAAGGTAAATACTGGGATAGGTATTTACCCTATTTAATGTTTGCTTATCGTGAGGTGCCCCAGGCTTCCACAGGATATTCACCTTTTGAATTACTTTATGAGAAGAATCCAAGGGGAATCTCGATATTATAAAGAAAAGTGGAAGGGTCTAAATCAGACACTATTCCAGTTTTCCACATTCGAGTATCAACACTCTACACCACAGGCTAGAGAAATATGCAAAAGCCACACAACAAAATAATAGAGACCATCAGGTGGCTCAGAAACAGTATTATGATCAGAAAGTGGGTAGAAAGACATTTCAACCTGGTGAAAGGTGCTCCTATTATTACCCTGTACAGAGAACAAGCTGTTAATGAAATGGCAGGGACCTACTCATTACACCGTCAAATAGGGCCCGTGAACTATAAATTATTTGTCCTGATAAGAAGCAACAATTAAAGATTTATCATGCTAACCTACTAAAAAATGGCATGATAGAAGTTCACGACCTATTTGTATACCGGAGGTAGCAGAAAGTGAGTTGGAACTAGCGTATGGCGATTAGAAAGTATAGGAATATAAAGAAAATAACTATAAACGATAAATTGAGTACGGAACAATTACAAGAAGTACACCAGTTAATTCAAGTATTTCAAGCGATCTTTACAACCACTCCTGGGACGGTAGAGGAATTGAACATCACATTGAGTTAACTCATAATAAACCCTAAGACACAAATCTTATAGAATCCCAGAGAGTTTGAGGAAGAAGTAACTAAGAATTACTAAAGATGCAGCAACTAGGGAATATTTCCTTCTAAAGTCCATGGAGCTTCCCATGGTTGTTGTGAATAAAAAGAAGGAGGGTGTGGGTTTGTTTAGATTTTCAAAAGCTAAACGAGATAGCAAAGTTTGATGGGTATCCCATGCCACGTATTGATGACATCATAGATAGCTGGGCAATGCACGGTACATCAGTCGTTGGACCTTTCAAGGGTTATTGGCAGATCCCCTAGATGCAGATTCTCAAGATAAAACGGCCTTCAGTACTCCTATAGGACTATTTCAATTTACAAAAATGCCATTTGGGCTACACGGAGCACCTGCAACCTTCCAGAGATGTATGGATCAATTGTTACATCCGCATCTGGAATATAGTGCAGCCTATTTGGATGATGTAATCATAGAAACATAGAAACATAGAAACATAGAAGTTGACGGCAGATAAGGACCGCAAGGCCCATCCAGTCTGCCCATTTCTTTTTCTACCTTATAAATGTGCCATCGGCCTTTGCTCTGTCAGTGACCTCATCTATTCATAGTCATTTGTATTGCTCCTTATGCCTATCCCATGCCTGTTTGAAGCCCTGCACTGTATTCATAGCCACCTTCTTGTGGTAAGCTATTCCATGCATCTACCACCCTTTCTGTGAAAAGAATTTCCTCACATTCCCCTTAATCGGCCTCCTCTAATCTCATGCTGTGTCCTCTTGTCCTGCAATTTTCTTATATTTAAACATGTTGAACTCTTTCACCTTGTTTATGCCCTTAAGGTGTTTAAATGTCTCGATCATATCACTCTCTCCCTCCTTTGCTCAGGGTATACATATTGAGCTCCGTTAATCTGTCCTCCTTATGTCTCAGATGCAGTCCCTGCACCATTTTGGTTGCCCTTCTCTGGACTGCCTCAATTTGATTAATGTCCTTGGAAGGTGTGGCCTCCAATACTGCACGCAGTACTCAGATGGGCCTAACCAATGTCTTGTACAGAGGGATTATTACCCTCTACGACTTGTGATACTCCTACTAATACACACCCTAACACCCCTAGCCTTACCTACCGCTTTAGAGGTCTGCTTGATGATTTTAGGTCATCAGTGATGATGATGCCCAAGTCTCTTTCTTCCTTTGTGACTGCTAGCAACTCCTCCCAGCCTATAAGTGGCTTCAGGTTTCTCTTCCCTATGTGCATGATTTTGCACTTCTTTGCATTAAATCCCAGTTGCCACTCTTCTGACCATTTGCTAGTTTATCCAGATCTCTTCTCATTCTGCCCACCCATCTGGATCATCTACTCTGTTGCAGATCTTGGTGTCATCTGCAAACAGACAAGCCTTACCCTCTAGTCCATCTGCGAGGTCACTAATGAAGATGTTGAATAGGACTGGCCCCAGGACTGATCCCTGAGGTACCCCACTTGTGACTTGCATCTCTTCTGACTGTATACCATTTACCACCACTCTCTGTTTTCTGCCAGTCAACCAGTTTGCCACCCAGTTGACCAACTTCTGACCCACCCGAGCCTACCCTAGCTTATTTTATCAATCTTCTATGTGGAACAGTGTCAAAAGCTTTGCTGAAGTCAAGGTAGGCGACATCAACTGCTCCCCCTTGGTCCACCACTCTGGTTACCCAGTCAAAGAAATCCATGAGATTAGTTTGACAGGACCTTCCTTTTGTAAACCCATGCTGTCTTGGATCCTGTGCCCCTATGGATTCCAGGTGTTGCACTATCCTTTCCTTAAGGAGTGCCTCCATAATCTTGCCCACTACTGAGGTAAGACTGACTGGTCTGTAGTTCCCCGCCTCCTCCCTGCTACCACTCTTGTGGAGCGGGATCACATGAACCCTTCTCCAGTCTTCTGGGACCTCTCCTGTGCTCAGAGACTCACTAAACAATTCTGCTAATGGCTCTGCTAGTTCCTCCTTTAGCTCCTTAGTACCCTGGGATGTATGCCATCAGGTCCCATTGCCTTATCCACCCTGAGCTTAGCAAGCTCTTGTAGGACCCTTTCTTTTGTGAAGGGAGTAGTGCTCACCTCCCTCCCCATGTTCCTCCTGGGTGGAACATGTAAAGCATTTGAGTAACATATTAACTGTTATAGCAAAAGCAGGATTGACCATTAATCCTGCAAAATGTTCAATAGGCATGCAGGAAACTAAATATCTTGGATTTATAATAGGAAACGGAAAGGTAAAACCTAAAATAAGCAAATTGGATGCTATAGCTAACAGTCCAAGACCACAAACGAAAAAACAGGTACGTTCGTTTTTGGGATTGGCCAATTACTATCGCCGCTTTGTAGGCGATTTTGCTGAGATTGCAACCCCTTTAAGTAATCTAACAAAAAAAAATCATCCTGATAAAGTCCATTGGACTGACCTATGTGAAGAGGCTTTTTTAGCCTTAAAGGCCAGATTATGTTCATACCCTGTACTGTATAGCCCTGATTTCCATAAACCCTTTATGGTACATACAGACGCCTCTGAACATGGTCTAGGAGCTGTTCTCTCAAATGGATGGAGAAGAGGGCATCCTGTTATATATATTAGCGGAAATTACACCAAAGGAGACTAAATATTCTACTATTGAAAAGGAATGCTTGGCTATTCGTTGCGATAAATGCTTTAAAGTTTTATTTATGGGAAGACCCTTACGATCATAACAGATCACAATCCATTATGTTGGTTGCAGACTATGAAGGATAGAAACCCACACATTATGAGGTGGTATTTAGCACTGCAGCCATACAAGTTTGAAATTCAACATAGAGCTGGAAAAATGCATGTTAATGCTGATTATCTTTCACGCTATGGAGCTGGTATCGATACATGAGTACAGACCCCGGAGTAAGTTAGTTTGGAACTTAAAAGCTTTGAAATATATTGTTAATTTTATAGCGTATTATGGGACTCCGGGTGGAGCTTTGGGAGTGGTGGCTAGAGCTCCATCTCCCCTATTGAAATTTAAAAAGGGGAGATCTGTTGTTTAATGATCAAACCAGAGGTGAAACTTGGAGGCAAAATCCTCTGGTTTTCTCTTAAGGGGGAAGGAGTGTAGGAAGGGAGTTTTAAAACCCATCTATCAGAAATTTTTTATTTTTTTTTTAAAAGTCTGTTGCAACAGCATTTTGTTTTCCCCATTTCTTTTCTTTCTCTGAACGGTAACATTATATAGGCTGGCCACCTATATAATATTCTGTAAACCCCTTTTTGTTTCCTTTCCAAGTCATTGATTCTGATAGATGCTGGTAACCACCCCCCCCCCCGCTTACATTTGAACAGTCAAACTTCTGCCCAATATGGAAAACTAGAGTAGCAGTGGGCTGTTTAGCTTAGCGTAAGGGAGGTAATGTCCTTTTGGTGTGTAGGTCAAAATAAAAGGTGAGATTAAATTTGTTTTGTGAACTTTATCTCCCAATCCCTCGGTCAGCATTCCCCCCCCCCTTTTTCATCCTTTCCTAAATAAATGCTTCATGTTGGTAAACGCTGACTCCTTTAGGGAGAATAAAGTACAGATACGCTTTGTTTTTTTTAAAAGTAGCCTTCAAATCTGAAGAATTGCTCAGAGCTCTTTTCTGCCCTTATTGTTAGAGGAACAGGATAAAACAATAACAACACAGGCAGCCATTTTCTTTGAACTGCAAGTCTAAAACCAAGCTACAGATATTTCTAAAGCTATGTAAGCATGAAGTAGAATCCCAGTTTTCTTTTTAAGTCACAGTATAGTAAATACTTTAAAACAGCTAGCTGTTTGCAGGGTTTCTGTTGTTTTCTTTTTAGAGATTTACCTGTGGTGTTGAATCAAATCAAATCCTCCTTGTTGTTAAACCTGCAGCTCAGCCTTCTCTATAGGTCTGGCCAGCTGAACTCTGTCCTTATTTAAAGGGATACACAAGTAGGTGGAACCCTGTTTAGATAATTTGAAATTTAATTCCATAAATCATTGTGTTATATTTGTTTATGAATACTAAATATGACTTAAATAATGAGTCTGTATTTCAAAGGTGTGTAAATGTGAAATTTATGTTTTTTGATTAAAACACTGTTTAACTCATCAAGTAGGAGGGACTTCGTGTCACATGGTTATATGTCTATATAAAGAAATCTTTTAGTTCATTCAGACAGATAGTCTGGGAGGTGCAGACATACTCTGCCCTCCATGTGTCAGTACACTAGTGGTATTCTGGTGTCTGGTTTCTGTATTAATGTTATCAGATTATTTTTTTTTCCGTTCTGCCTGAAGTTCGAATTTATTCTGTTTTATTTTTTTGTTTATGCGCTCTTGAATAAAATCATTTGGTTTAAGTACCTTCATCGTCTTCCTTATTAAATCCCACACCTCACACGCATGACACTGTATCACCCACAAGCCAATGGGCTTGTGGAAAGATTCAATGGTAGCCTGAAGTCTATGCTCTGGCCATTTGCTGAACCAGCTGTTAAATGGTGCTGAGGAGTATGCCGTGGTGTACCTGGATGACATTGCCATCTTTAGTGCCAGCTGGGAGAAACACCTGACCCACCTTAGGGAAGTGCTGGGCAGGATACAGAGGGCTGGGCTCACTGTCAAAGTCGGGAATTGCCAGGTGGCCCTGGGAGAAGTGGCATACCTCGGGCATGTGGTAGGCCGGAGACAGCTCTGTCCTAACCAAATAAAAATAGAGGTGATCCAGGCATGGCCCAGACTAGAAAGGCAGAAGCAGGGCAAGAGTTTGCTAGGGACAGCAAGGTATTGTAGGAAATTCGTACCCAATTACAGTGCCCTGGCTGCTCCCCTATCTGACCTGGTAAAGAAAAGAATGCCAAAGAAAATTACTGGGACCCAGCCTGTGAGAAAGCTTTTACTTGACTGAAGGAGGCACTGTGCAGTGATCCAGCTTTTGACAAGTCCTGACTATAGCAAACCCTTTATAGTTCAGACTGACGCCTCAGACATGGGTATTGGGGCAGTGCTGAGTCAGACATCCAGCCAAGGGAACAATCACCCAGTAGCATATCTGAGTAAAAAGTTACTTCCCAGGGAGCAGGCATACTCCACTGTGGAAAAGGAGTGTTTTGCCATAGTGTATGCCCTAAAGAAGTTAGAACCATACTTATATGGGCAGCATTTTGTGGAACAGACTGACCACAACCCCCTGGTTTGGCTGACACAGATGGTAAAAAACAATGGTAGAGTGCTAAGATGGAGTCTTGCTTTGCAAAGGTATGTCATGACAATCCTACATAGGGCTGGAGTGAAAAATCAGAACTCAGATGGGTTGTCTCGTGTTTATGAGACGTGAACTGATTTGGGAAGCTCATCTCATGCAGGGAATAGAGCCCCCAAATTCAGTCTAGGTGGGGAAGATTGTGACACTTGGCCAGCTGGTTCTGATTAATCTACGCTTTGTAATATAAAATGTGTTTGAATGTCTCTCTTGAGACATGCTGTGTTCCTGGATGACCCCCCAGGTTTCAACTACAAGCTGTTAACCTAAAAACCAGGAGATAATTACAGGCTAGAAGAGACACAAATTAAGGATCTCCTATTTATCTGGCTTAATTGTAGCTGCCAGCTGCTAGAATAGAAATCATAAACCTTTATGACGTTTAGAGGAAGAATACAGGTTATGTCACTTGGGTGCTAAGTTATAAAGGTCCTTTGATGTCTGTGAAGAACAAAAAGACACCCTAGATCAAAAGGACATGGGGAAACAAGTTTTTGCTGATGTCACCTTCTGAGTGATGAGACATCCTAGTTGTGTGATTTTTTATAAACAGAGGAGGAGCTGGGTGACATCATAGAGAAGGCAGGTTCAAGACAGTGTTTTAATTATGCTGTGACTGACCTTTGGAGTGAAATATACATGTTTGAACTCTGAAGAAGAAACATCTATCAGCACTATTAGAAGATACACATTAGATAGACCAGTCTAAGTGTATGGTTGGTAGGAAATTGCACTTTTAAACCTTGTTCTTTTATGAATCAGGAAACTACAGACCAGTGAGCCTCACATCCATCGTGGGTAAGCTAATGGAGACTATCCTGAAGGAGAGGCTGGTGGCCCTCCTAGAGGCCAAGGACTACAGGACAGCAGACAGCATGGCTTCTCACGGTAGATCCTGCCAAACCAACCTGGTCAAGTTCTATGACTGGGTAACTAGGCAATTGGACAGGGGCCATGCAGTGGATGTCCTGTATCTGGACTTCCAGTAAGGCATTCAACCCAGTGCCACATGGAAGGCTGGGAAGGAAGTTAGTAGGCACAGGGGCGGGTGCAAAGCTGGTGAGATGGGTAGGAAACTGGCTGCAGGGAAGGCAACAGAGGGTGGTGGTGGGTGGGGAGCTCTCACACCCAAGGGCAGTGACGAGCGGTGTTCCACAGGGCTCAGTGTTGGGACCAGTGTTGTTTGGGATATTCATTGCAGACATATCATGGGACATCAAGAGCAAGATCAGTCTGTTTGCTGATGATACCAAGGTAGGCACGGTGGTGGATGACCTAGGGAGATGGCAGGGGTAGCAGGATGATCTGGCAAAGCTTGAAACCTGGTCAGACACCTGGAAACTGGGCTTTAATGCCAAAAAGTGCAAGGTGCTGCATTTTGGGATGAAGAACCCAAGGAGGAGTTACCAGCTAGGGGGAGTGCAGCTAGCCCAGACAGAGGAGGAGAAGGATCTGGGTGTGCTCATTACAGGGTCAATGAACAACTCGGCACAATGAGGAGGCAGCTGCAAAGGCCAACAAAATGCTGGGTTGTATTGCAAGGGGTATATCCTCAAGGATGGAGGAGGTGATTCTGCCACTGTATAGGTCATTAGTTAGACCACACCTGGAGTACTGCGTGCAGTACTGGCATCCGTGTCTGAAGAGGGACATTAAGTTACTGGAGGGGGTGCAGCGCACAGCGACAAAGATGATCAAGGGGCTGGGGGACTTATCATATGAGAGGAGGTTGAAGGAGTTGAACATGTACTCACTGGAGGAGAGGAGAGACGGGGACATGATTGAAACCTTTAAATACATGAAAGGAATAAACAAGACAGGTACAGAGGGGCTGTTCAAAGTAAGGGAGGGGAGGGCCACCAGGGGCCACGATATGAGACTGGAGCGAGGAAGGTTCAGGAGGGAGATGAGGAGACACTTTTTTACAGAGAGGGTGGTGGCTGGGTGGAATGTGTTACCTGCTGAAGTGGTATGCAGTAGAACAGTGGACTGCTTCAAACGAGGATGGGACAGGACAAGGGGGAGGGTTAATGAAGGGGAAGGGTGGAAGGGAGGGGCAGCTGCAGAATAAAGGGTGCTAGCTGCACATTCGAGCAGACTTGATAGACCTCTAGGCCTTTATCTGCTGGCAAATTTTGTATGTTCGTATGTTCGTAAGTGATTGTATGGTTTTGAGATATATTGTTCTGTATTTACAGTTTACATATTTGTTTCCTATTTTAATGTAAACTTCTATTTTAAGAGACTACTTGGTGTGCCTTTGAAATTCTTTATCTGACAAGTAAAGTATATATGGTTAAAGTTGACACTGTGCAAAAGCTTACTGGTTTACCAAACTGGGAAAAGGTAAGAGTTTATCTGAGGTCTTTAATACAGTTTTTAAGGGTTCATTTTGTACACCTGGTTAGGTGCCCATAGGCAAAAGATGACTGTCATTTCCTCGAAGAGCAGAGTTATCTGAGCCTGTACATTGGGTACGCTAGCAAGAGGTTCACAGTTTGAATCCCTCCAGAACTTGAGACCAAAGGTTGATTCAAACCCACAAAACAGACAGGAGGGTTACCCTGTTCTGTTCCTGTTCACACTGCTGCACTCGGAGGTTGGCACTGTGGGAGCAGAGGGCCTGACCTGCTGAGTGGGGTTGTGACAGGCACCATAGTGTGTAATAGCCCTGCTGTAGTTCTGTCAACTATCCCCATTGATGGTGTGCTATAATGCTGTGAGAGTGTGAGTCTGGGGGCTCTGCTGTCCCCTCCTGAAGCACTGTAGTGAAGCATGGTGCAGAAGCAATGTCCTGTGATTCCCTGAAATGTGACATCCCTGTATGTCTTTGCTGTACTCTGTTTTTTTCAGACTTCTTGATTATTTCCAGAGAAACAAATACATTCAGCTGTTACCAGAAGAAATCATATGTTCACAGTCAATATTCATTTTAACAAATGTAGTTCTTGTCCATACCATTTTCAAACCAAGTCCTCAGCTGATAAACTTTCTGTCATGTAGTAATAGTCAGTTCACTTATGCCTATGAAAAATGTTTCTATCTTAATCATTAACTGAAATATGTACATATAAAAAGGTTAAAAAAAAATAGGAATTTAAAACATAAAAATATGTAGACATTTGATGGCAATCAAAGAGACATTTGAGAAAGTTCCCAAATTATGACATTCAACGTAAGGGAATGGATTCTGTGCAAGGGTTTGGTCCTGTGCTATCTACATGTACAAACAAACAATACTATCTCAGTAGCCTTGGGCCTCCTGGGTTAGAACAGATGTTCCCTCTACTTCCTCAACTAATTCCATGAATGGCGGCCAAGTTCCTTAAAATTTTTCCGACTGCAGTTTAAGGTCAGCTGTTATTTTCTCCATTCGATACATCTGTTTCACTAATGCAATCCATTCTACTGTTGTTGGTGGTTCTGCTTGTAGCCATTTTTGTGATTGCTTTTCCTGCGGATGAAAAGAGAATACCCTGGAAAGATTTTTGTCTATTGCTACTTTTTCCTTTGGGGGGATTTCTAACATAAGATGTAAAAAATCAGTATATTCTGTCATATGAGTTATTTGTTTGAACCTGTGACTCAGGTCTGTCCAATATGACCAAATAATGGGACAGTCCCAGAAGATGTGATGAGGGGTACCTATCCCCCCCCCCCCCACAACTGCACCAACATCTTTCGGAGCCTTGTGTTGAATAGTGTTTTGTGCAGGTAGGGGTAAGAAAGTAGTGTGATAGCAGTTTCCAACGGTATTCTTTCCAATTATTTGATGCTGACATGTGAAAGACACCATACCAAACTGAGGTCCACTCCTCGGGGGCGAGGTGAAGACCTGTTTCCCTCTCCCATGCCATCTGGTAATCAGGAGGTGCTTTCGTGTGTGTCTATGTGCATACTTGGCTAAGTCGAGAGATGAACTTGTTCAGGATCAGACCCTGTGCTGCCTGATAAATGATGTGGGCTAGGAGATGTGGCTTTTGCTGTGCTTCTTGTAAGTGGGAACCCGGTCTAAGAAAGGAGGTGACTTGAATGTCATGGAAAAAATCAGTCTGTCTCAAAGTAAATTCAGTTGTCATTTCGGCAAACAATTCAATCAGCATTCAGCATTTATATTGTGCTTTTCATACACAGTGTATCCCAAAGTTCTTTACAAGCAATGCTAGACTGGTAGTGAAGTGACTGAATGTGTAGTGGCAGCCATATCGCACATCAGCACCCACACACAGCCTGTACAATTGCATGAACCAGTTTATGGACGGGAATGTTGGCCAAGACACTGGGAATGTCCCCTACTCATTGCGAAGAGTGCCCTGGGTTCTTTTACTTCCAACTGGACACCCACCAGGATGAGTAGAAGGGATCTCAGTTTAACATCTCATACGAAGGACAGCAAATCCCAGCAGTACAGCACCCCCCAATACTGTATTTGGATGCCAGCATTTTAGGTGCAAGTCCAATACTGGTGTGGGATGAGAACCCACAACCTTATGGTCCAGAGGCAGATGTGCTACCAACTGAGCCATGCTGTCACCTGTTAATAACACCCTGATGGATGAACTGAGCAAAATATTTTAAACCCATTAATCTCCACCTATGGAAACTGTGGTCCAGTTTAGGGGGTTTGAAGTTAGTAACTTAGTACAATAGATTATTTGAGCTTGGGTGGTAAGAGAACCCCCTATTTCTAAATCTTTTTTTACCTGTTTCCATGTATTATATAGGTGCTTAGTCCAGGGGTTAGACATATTTAGGCTACGGAGATCTGTAAGTGCTGTTGCAAAGCCTTCCATCAGGTGGGGGCCCAGCCCGCCTTTCAGCTCTTGTGCCACCCAGATATTCTCTGAGTCCTGTTTAAGTAATGAAATCCATGGAGTAATTTGAGCCATTTTGTAATATAGTTTCAAATTGTGTAAATCCAAACCCCCACTCACCTTCGGCCTCTGCAGATCTAACTACAGCACTCTGGCCCGTCCACACACACACACACACACACGCACACACACACACACTCACACACACACACATATACAGACTGATGCAGGGCCTTCTTTAAATGCAACCAATCTGAATGAGATACCTTAAGGGGAAGGACCTGAATTAAGAATAAGAAATGGGGTAAAATGTTCATTCTTATTGTGTCAGGTCTACCCATACTTTGCAACATTTTTCGTTAAGGACGTCTGAAAAGTCCTGATCAAGGAATATCTGTTGTCCATCTATGTGTAACTCTTTCATGCGCCAGGCTGTCTGGAGAACCAGTTAAGGCTTTGGATATTCCAACATGCAGACAATGATGGACCTGGGGCGAGCTTTTGATCTTTCCGCTTTTGTACTAAAGATTGGTGATCTCGCTCTATTGGCAAGGCCGTGGACTCTGCTATTTTTACTATGTCCCAGAGGATATATGTAATGAAATCCTCCATTGAATTATGTGATTTTTCCATGTCCTCTGGCATGCCATGGATTTGAAAGTTCTTTCTGCGTGCCCTGTTTTCCTGATCCTCAGTTGTAGCCTGGATCTCCCATTCCCTGGTGAGGAGGTACACAAGAGCTCAATCATGTCGACCTACTGTGTTGGTCAGATCCCCAATCGCTTGCTCAGCTGTAGAGGTCCATTTTTCAATCTTCTTTAAGTCGGATTGAAGGTCTGCCACTGATGATTCAATAATGGAGTACCATTTTGCTAATTCCGTCAAGTTTGGTGAGGACTAGGGATTGCTTTGCTGATGCCGCTCCTTCCTCTCAACCATCCGAGCTGAACACAGGTGAACCGGGGTTTTTCTCTGGAGGTAGACCCATGACACAGTCATTCTCCACCAAGGCCCATAACTTAGCCACCTGGATTTGATGCTTCTTGCCACGATTCATAGTCATGTTTAGTATCACTTCCACTCGGCATCTTTGATCTGTAATGTGCTTGGGGTCCTTAATTTATTTGATTTCTGCCCTCGACTCCCAGAGCTCTAAGATCAAATGGCCATTAGACCCATGACATCACCGGAAGTCGCTGTGCTCTGTTGAAGTTGGATCCCCCGCTGTAGGGACAGACAGCATGTATGGTTTTCCCCTCCCATTCCTTCTGTGGCTGGTATCATGTCCCGTAGTCATGTGCAGTCACAGG
This sequence comes from Neoceratodus forsteri, assembly GCA_016271365.2. NCBI lineage: Eukaryota > Metazoa > Chordata > Ceratodontiformes > Ceratodontidae > Neoceratodus > Neoceratodus forsteri. Next base: position 1,508,972,123 of record CM057450.1, read on the forward strand.
ACACAGAGAGGGTAAGAGAGAGAATCTCCCCCGACGATGTCCGTCCTACTTTCTCTGCTCACTGAGAGCAGCACATCTCGATGGTCCCTCTCTGTACCCTCCTTCTGTGCCCAGGTAGCATGTTGAGCATGTTGCTGTGCCCCTGTATGCCTTTGCTGTGCTCAGTTGAAGTTGGTCCCCCACTGCTGCAGTGGGGACAGACGGAGTGTATGGTTTTCCCCTCCCATTCCTTCTGTGGCTGGTGACGTGTCCCAGAGTCACGTACAGTCACGGGACACAGAGAGGGTGAGAGAGAGAGTCCTGCTCCCCCCAACAGTGTCCGCTCCCCGTCCTCTGCTCACTGAGAGCGGCATATCTCAATGGTCCCTCTCTGTACCCTCTTTGTGAGCCCAGGTAGCATGCTGACCATGTTGCTGGTGTATCTGTTGCTGGTTCACCACAGTGCTCCCTCTCTGAATGGTCGTTGCCAGTGACAGTTCATTGAAGTTGCCCCCCTCCCCATGCGCTGCAGTGGTGACAGTATGTTTTCCCCCTCCCATTGCTTCTGTGACTGGTGACATGTCCCATAGTTATGTGCAGGCATGAGAGCAAGAGAGGGTGAGACAGTGGTCCCTGTCCAAATTGACGTTGCCACCAACAGTGAGTGTGGGGCCTCCTTCCCACAAACAGTGACAGAGAGCACCTCAGCCGATGGGCGCAACAGACTGTGTCAGTCAGGGGAGAGACATGGTGCTTACGCAGCATGTCACTGGGAGAGAGCGATACAGCGGCAGCAACAGAAAGAGACTGTTAGAATATCTCCCATTGTGGTGCACTGGAGGAGGTAAGCAAGCAATCGCGCGCTGGTGTGTGTGTGTGTGAGAGAGAGAGAGAGACAGCAGCAGTGCTAGGGCAGGATCGGGGAACTGTGTCTATCTCTTGTCACTCTGTTGCTCTGTGTGTCTCTGTGTCTTGACGGGAGCTTGCTGTGTGGCTAGTGTGCCACACCCCAGCACAAACTGTGCCTTATCTGCTTGCAGCACTCCAGTTGTTTGTGGCACAGATGTAGAAAACAGAGTAGATGTGCGGTGAAAAACGAGGGACATGACCCATAATGCGGGGCAGAACTTGAGAGGCACACCACAGGAGCTTCTGGAAAACAGCTGCTAGTAAACCGCACAGCACGGACCGTGAGAGAGAGAGAGAGACAGAGAGAGAGAGAGAGGGAGAGAAACAGTGTATGTCTCACTGCAGGTTGTCATCATTCTCTCTCTCTCTCTCTCTCTCTGTCATTGGAGGGGGAGAGGGGTGTGGGGTACGGAAGTAGCATACCAGTGGCACTGTGCCAAACGCTGTCATGCACAGCAAATGTCAGGAATCATCTCAGGAGTAGATTTCTTTTTTTTATTATTTATTATGCTTTGTTGCCGCCAGCTGCCCAGAACCTCCACCCGGTCATGGAACCTCACTCCCACCTCCACATTGGACGTGCTCCTTTGATACCCACTGGATTTCCCCCAAGGCTAAGTGCGGCACCCTTCCCTCAAAGGTGCCGCAATGATGGAATAGGTTGAAGGGGCCATCATGGAGGCTAATTGAAGCTGAGGGTGGGCTCCATCTAGAGTGGCTGGTGGTGTTATTTTCTCCCCAATTATGCTGGGGCAGAAACGAGCAATGACAACCAGTGTCCGCCCCACCCCTGAGCCTACTTGTGGTGCCAGCGCGCATGGTACACCCAGCCACCGCTAGGTGTCCACGTTGCACTGAACACTATACTCCCCTCCCCCCTGGAGAAGGAGAGCAGTCGTTGGACACTCAATCCTTTTCTCCCTGGCCGGCCCTCCGATGGCCTGGGTCCATTCCAGAACCCGGGTCGCTGGCATCACAAGCGGAAATCCAACCGCTGCACCAGCAGGCCAGCCCAGGAGTAGATTTCTGACATTTGTATGTGCATTACAGCACTTAGAGCTGCATTATTTGTTGGGGACTACTGTGTGTTTGTGTGTGTGTGTGTGTGTCTCTGTGAAAAAGCAGAGCAACACTGTTGGATGTCTGTGTTGGGGGGCCCAATGTAAGGGGCATGGAAGTGTAACAGAGCATATTATGCACAACAAATGTCACAAATCCTGTCAGTACTGCATTTGAGACATTTGTATGCACATAACAGCAGTCAGATCTGCATTCTTTGTTGGGGACTCTTTTGCAAGGTGGCAGGATACAATACCTTTTTTGCTATTTAAACAGGGGAAACACCCTTTATGTGGATTTGGCCCTTGTTTAAAGATAATCCATGTGGTAAGTACAATAACCCACTCCAGGGTATGGGGTTATGGAGATTTAATGCACGGCTGGGGTGCTGTGAGGACACTCGGCCTGTGGCCTCGTGCCTCACAATGCACCCAGCCGTGCATTAAATCCCCATAACCCCATACCCTGTCATGGGTTATTGCTTAATTAGCTCTGTATTTCTTATCCCTGTTAGTTATTACTGAGGTCATATGTTTGAAAACAGGATAGTTGTTCCCTGAGAGTTCATCAGCTCCTATTGCTTCTTGCCAAGCTGATGTCATAATATTCTGCTTGTGACATCACAATTATTCCTATTGTGACAGACTGTGATGTCAAAACAGAGCATTACAGTATGATTTCAAGTAGGGAATAAGCTTTAGAGGCAAATGAACTCCAATGGATAAAGATCTTGTTTCTGTGGAAATTTCTTCAGTGATAAATAGCAGGAGAAATCCATACAAGAGAGGTCACGTGTGCACCTTGAAGGAAAATGACCACCTAATCCTTTTGCTCCTGGCCACCCCCGTTAGGTACAATTTGGCTTGAATTCCATATATATTCTATATATTTCCATTATTTATTACTGTGTAAATCTGCATGAATATATGATCTTTATCCCGTAGAGTTCCCTTAGAGTTCTCTGCCTCTGTAGCTTACTCCCTAGTTCAAGTCATAATCCTCTGTTGTGACATCACAGTCTGTTGCCATGAGAGAAATGGTGATGTCACAAGCAGTGCATTATGACCTCAGGTAGGGAGAAAGCAATAGGAGTAGATGAATTGTTCAGGAGCAAATACCCTATTTTCATACAAATGACCCCAGTAATGAGTAAGAGCAATATAGAACTAATGTGAAATTTATTTATTTATTTAGTTAGTTTTTGTTGACCGGGTAAGTGCACTAGACAAATCCTGCCTATTTTCAGGCATGACCCGGGGGAGGGGGATACAGATGAATGCCAACTGACCTTGAACCAGATTAAGCTGTTGGTGGTATTTTTAGTGAATGAGGGAAATTTGGCCAGGACACTGGGGAAGTTCCCCTACTCTTTTCGAGAAGTGCCATGGGATCTTTAATATCCACCTGAACTACCGCCAATCCAGGCAGATGGGACCTCGGTTTAACGTCTCATCCGAAAGATGGCACCTCAGAAGTGCAGCACCCCTCTCATGCTGCACTGCAGTGTCAGTACTGGGATATTAACCCAAGTGCCAGATGTGGGAACTGAACTCACAGCCCTCTGATCTCCTGTCCTCACAGGCGAGTGTGCTACTTACTGAGCCACTGACACTGCAAGCTGAACTGTGTCTAAATATAATATTTTGTTAAAGTTATCCTGAAGGTGTCAACTGCTCTTTAACAACAGCACAATTCTGTGGGAACAGTAGGGGAAGAGTATGCAAAAAGGTATACCGACGGCATAGCGACAGGAATACCACGAAGACCATCACAGCGACATTTTTTGGCAGTTCGCTGTGATGGTCTCCATGTCTTCCAACACTGTTGCTGCTGGGGTGTTTTCCCCCTTCCTGAAATAACTCCAACTGGAGTTAGTAATCCTTAGTGTGGGGTGTGGGGAGCCAAGCCCCCGACAGAAAAAACTTGTTCCCCCAGTGACGGCACAACACCAATTGGCAGTGTTGTGCTGTCGCTGTGACGACAATTGACACATTTCTTGTCACCAGTGGTGCAAGTGGTAGACAAGAAGTACAGGAACTCAGAACACTAGCAAATAGGAAAAGCAGAATGATGAGCCTCGCTGAGGGATTACCGTCATCGAGGCATATCTATCTGTATAGATACTGCTAGATTCAGTTAGAAATACTGAAGTAATTCTAGTCAGATTTTGCGATAGAAACCTCTGATTTCAGACCACAGGCTCAGAAAAAGTCATTATATGGCTGAATTAAAAATGTTAGTTCCCATATCAGTGGGAAGAAGTACAGAAACTCAGTTCCTGTTGCAGAAAAGGTACAGGAACTCAGTTCTTGTGTGTTCCTGTTCACTTTCATCACTTTGTCGCCGTGGCATAGTGAAACTATGCAAAAAGACCTGTCAGCTTGGAATACCCTATGACACCACAAAAATGAAAAAAAAAAAGAGTCTAGACTCCTCACCTTCTTCAGCAAGTCTACCCACCTCCAAGATGGCAACACTCCAGAATGTTGCTTCTTCAGCCTCTTCTCCCAACAATCAGCACCCCAGCCTCCTGGAGAAAATAGCCATGATGGTGGAATCGATCTGTGTTATGGTCATGGGCACACTAGCCTAGCTTCTTTGACCAGGTGAGTATCTGCCATAGAATCACAGCTCCTCTGTCTGGTAAGCACCCACGAGGCCCATGGTGAGTGGATGAAAGCTGCAGAGCAGCAAATTAACTGGCTGATTGCACAGCTGGAAGACTTGGAGGGTTGAGGCTGCAGAAAGAACTTGCAAATCTCAGATTGTAGGAAGGGATCGAGGAGAAAGATCCAGTTCAGTTCCTCCACACCCAGCTCCCCATTTGGCTCCAGTTGGACCCTGCAGTGTTTGACTTCAAACTGGATTGGACCCACACGATCAAGAGAGCAAAACCAGCTTCCAACACAGCATGCCACTGACCCCCAATTTTAAATTTCTATGGTATCAGGAGAAAAAAACATACTGTGAAAAGCCAGAGAGCTTCAGGACATTGTTGGGGCTGGATCCTGGATCTACTTCTAGCCTGATTACCTGAGAGGGGTTTTAGAATGTCAACAAGCCTTCAGTAAAATAAAAACAGGGGGAATCCAGTATTCCCTCTCTACCCTGTGGTATTGGCAGTCTCATTCCATGGCAAGATGCATAATTTCCAGACCCTGTAGGAAGCTGACTAGTACCTTGAAACCAACAAAGAACCCTCCTGGAGCATGCATACAGTGACCCTGCTTCATTCTCCCAGTCACCCCACTGCTGCACCCTTGGAAGTGACCCTGCTGAAATCAACTGCAGCCATGGACATATAACCTGCATCTCACACAGTGACTACTGTGCTGTTAAATAAAGGGGGAGGCAAGACTGATTGTGGGAGAGCTCCACTTATATCTTAGTGAGCTTTTTGGGTAAAATTAGGTGAAGAACTGTGTGTTTCCTGTTCTCATTTACGTGACTGTTTGTTGATCATAAAAACTCTGCATTGCTTTATTACCCATGTCCACCACCCCCAAAATTGTGCATTTGGGCCTGATGACACACATGGTGGCAGTGATCTGACTCCTCTTCATATTGCGTAGCCGCTTTTTTCATACAGTACCTCTGTGATCATTGGGGGACACAGAAATGGAGTGGCTCATCCCCAGGCTGATTGTACAGATGGCATCGTGTGGACACTGTTTGGGCTCTGTTTCCATGATATATCCTTTACTACACTCAGTTTGCAGTTGTATTGTAGGATAGCACAAGGTTTTAAATGGGATGTTACCCAGGGATGCAGCATTTGGGGCTGTTTACTTTCACTTATACTCACCAGAACAGTTGCCCCCCCCCCCCAGATTGCTATGAGGACTGGACCACTTGCTCCCCACCTACGGCAAGCAACACCATCAAGTGAGCGTTTTTCCTCCAAGGTGAGAAACTCAATGGCTGCTCTACTGTAGAGATGGCTTAGACAGTCTCTGGGAAGCCACTCTCAATCTTATTACTTTCCCCCAACCTGCCACATATAAGGTGCACAGTCCTTCTTATGACCTATAGGTGTACGCCCACGCAATTTGTCATCAGCTGAGGAGCTTTCTACTGCACCTCCAGGTCAGCAAGTGGCAATGGCTCTTTACTTGTAGGGACGGCACATTATGACATTTTAAATCACTGTTTTACTTTTTTTTCATATACATTTTATCTTATCTCCTGTTCTCCTTGGCTGTCCCCGTCTGACCGACCCCCCACAGCCCCGTCAACCAGCTTCCCCGGGGCTTACCTTACACCAACATTCTCTGCCACAGAACTTTTGTGGTGCCTGGTCACTGGTGTGGGGTCTGCAGAAAGTCGTGCTTCATCCTGCCGCCTGTGGTGTTTTTCCACCTGTTGTTTTTCACCCTGGGGCCATGGACGTGCAATGGGCGCAATGTGTGAGCTCCGCCTCCGTGGAGACGCCCCTGGCATCCTGAATATGGGTTCCCTTCCCTTCTTGGTAGCGCCACATGTGCTGCTGCCCAGCCACCACTGGGTGGCAGTCAAGCAGTGTACCACACTGACCCCCCTCTCTAGCTGAATCTGGGTCACCATCATGGTGAGAGTTAAGGTGCCCAGCGCCTCAGCACTCCATGCCACTGGACTGGGTTTAAATCACTCTTTTCACCGGCTATCCCCTATCAGACCTTCTCTGGTCTAGACTTCCCCTTCGCATAATGTATGGCTTTGCTGGAGAGGAGGAGGAGGGCTGGTGTTCAGAGTGCTCTTTCGTGGTCGAACCCAGCTTCTATGAGTGTTGGCCTAAAGGCCTTCCTTGCTACCACTGGGGTTAGCAGTTGGCATACCCCTGCAAGGTGGAAACGATCGTGTAGTACTATGTTATACTGGTTGCATTTGCATTCCTGGCTCTTAGGACTCTGTTCATAGTTGTTGTTCACATTACTACCAAGTGTGTTCCCTGGCATTAGGGGAAGAGTTAACATAATTACTTTCCATTAGTAGCAGCATATGTACATACTGTGGGTCTGGATTGTAGTGCTGGTGGGTGGCTGGGTGGGTGTGGGTTGGGGGAAGTAGACAATAGGCAGTTCTCTACTATATCATCTTCAATTATTATTATGGCTGCAGGTAAAAACCTAAAAATAGTCTCCTGGAGTACTAGGGGGCTGAAGTGCCCCATAAAAAGGAGGAAAGTGCCGGACCGCCAGCGCAGCAGTTGGATTTCTGCTTGCGACACCAGTGACTCAGGTTCAGGAATGAGCCTGGGAGCTGGAGGGCTGGCTAGGGGAGGAGATCTGAGCACTCCAAGGACAGCTCGCCTTCTTCGGGGGGAGCTAGGGCTAGGTGCATGTCTGACCCCGGGTGGAGACCGGAGGTGCAACAAGCCCAAGCCAATGAGAAGGGTGGCATGCTGGTTGTCGGTGCTTTGCACCTTGACGTCAGGGCACACAGCACACCAAGAAAACAGCGAAAATGGCCACGGCACCTCCGGTTGATGGAGCGCTAGCCCCGATCCCCAATGCCTCCTTCCTGCCACTGAACCAGCATCCCGACGAGACATGAAGAAGACAGGGTGTCTGGGCCCCACCTCGACCCCGCCTGGGGGGTAAACCAAGGCTCCGAAGGGGATGAGACCGCTCGGAAAGGTCAGGTAGGAGAGTGGGGACTTACAAGGCATAAGCGACTCCCGAAGAGTGGAGTGCTGATGGCCAGGGGGAGTATACAAAGTGAAAGTAAAAAAAAAAAAAGGAGGGAAGTATTACTAAAATTGAAGCAACTTATCTGTGAAGCCACACTGATCCAGGAGACACACTTACTGGAGAAGGAGGCTGTGTGGCTACTTTCTTCATGGGTGGACAATGCATACCGCAGAGTGTATAACTTTAGAAGTAGGGGTGGCAGTTTATGTAAACAAGGACTTCAACTAGGCATCCATAAAGTTTCCAGTGACCCAGAAGGCAGATGGATGATCCTTGAGGGCACTTACCTGGGTCCTTCATTACCCTAGGCAGCATTTACACTCTCAGCATGCCTGATGCCTTTTTTTTTTAATGCCATTTTAGCAGAACTCCCAGGTAACCCTTCCAACATAATTCTGGGTATCACCCTTCACCTAGACATTGACAGGACTGGCCCGGGTACTAGGCAGGAAGCACAGGTAAGCCTCCCATGTCTGTACCTCATATTCATAAGTGTGTCTGAGAGACCACTGGAGGGCATTATACCTCCACAACCAAGACTTTACATATTATATCACTACACATGACTTTTACAGCTGTTTAGATGTGATCCTCCTCTCAGAGCACCTACTTTCTTCAGTCTGGGAGTATCTCTGGGTAGCATTTTGATTTCAGATCATGCCCCATTCATGCTCTCTCTGGCATGAGGTGCAGCACCAGGGCCCAGAAATAAGTGGTGTATGAACACTACGTACCTGCAGGAGCAGCAGTTTGGGGACTGGCTCAAACAAGAATTATTTACCTATTTTGCCCTCAGTGAGACACCTGACACCTCTGCTACCACACAGTGGGAGGCCATGAAGGCCTTCCTACGAGGCAATTGGTTATCCCTCCAAAGTACAAAAACAATAAGATCAAGCATTTTGCCTCAAAGAGAAAGAGCTGTGAATCCTGAAAATGTCCCTTATGACCCACCCAGCCTAAAGGAATCCCTTTTACCCTGGACTAATGTGGTTAGGTGAGAAATTGAGGACACCCACCATTAAGTCACTGAATATGCCCCATTTCAGTTGCAGCAAAAGTACTGGGAAGCAGGATAACAATCAGGGAAACTCCCAGCTCAAAAACTCTGAACCAAAGAAGCAGAAAAATATATCCCTGCCATCAAAATGGCTACAGGAGATATGGTTACCTCCCCCTTCCCTTATCAAGGGGGAATTCTTGAAATACTACAAAAACATTCTACTCCTTGGAGACCTCCCCATCACCAGAACAGTCTGACAACTTCTATAGGGATATCCACCTCCCCCAACTTACGCCTGACTCTGCAGTACTCCTGACCTGCCCCGTATCTACCTCAGAGGCAATTAATAGCATGTCTCAGGGGAAGTCCCCAGGTTTGACAGGTTCCCCTCTGATTTCTATGCAGCCTTCCTGGAAACCTTGGCACCCAGATTAGCTATTTTGTTTAATGAGGCCTGGGACACTGACTCCCTGCCTCCACCCTTCATGCAGGCACTGATCACACAGATGCCAACTTTGGGCAAGGACAGCATTTTGTGCTCATTGTTCTGGCCTACATCCCTTATCAATGTAGATACCAAGATCTTCACTAAGATGCTGGCAGAATGGATGGAAGGCTTGATGGGCAAGCTTATACATTCCAATCAGATGGGCTTCACCCCAGGTAGATTGGCACAGACCGCATTAGATAGATCCTGGATTTCCTGTGGGAAGATCAAGACAGTCACATGCCCATGGACACTCTTTCTTTAGGTGCTGAAAACGTATTTGATAGGGTGGAGTGGGCATACCTGTTTGACCCCATGGCTAGATTTGGGTTTCCAGACAGATTCATAGCATAAGTCAGACTACTATACCACAACCCAGCCATGATGTGCTGATGAACACAGCCATTTCCTCCATTCCCGTTGGGAAGAGACACCAGGCAGGGATGCCCCCCGGCTCTGTTTCTCTTCCGACCTGCAGCAGAACCCCTGGCTCATAAAATTCAGCAATCACCCAGATTTTCTGGCATTAAATTTCGGGATGTTTTCCATAAATTGTCATTATTTGTGGATGACATTACTCTGTTCCTAGCAGACATCCCTAACACTCTGGAAATGTTAACTAAAATCATACAAGCATATTCAATGCTCTTGGGCTGTTAACTGAATGGGACCAAATCCAAAGGCATGCCTTTAAACACAGCAGGTGTTCTGGCTCTGTTTCAGGACTATTCCTTTTAATGGGTCCCAACTGGGGTGACCTATTTAGGAGTCCAGCTTTGGCCCCCACTATCAGGGTACTGATGCTCATCTTGACTCCCATTAACCCATGCAGAGCCATCTCACCAACCAAGTACCCCTGACTCTCTGCTACCCTCATCAATCAGTATCCCATGATAAGAGCGCTGGGGAATGGGCACCTACAATAACGGCGACCCACACCCCAGCACATTTCAGGGGCGGCCACAGGAGGGCAGGGCGGCTGGATGGGGGGGTGGGTGACTATAGCAACAGGATGTCGCTATACGTACAGGCACGCACAGTGAGGGATGTGAGGGGTGGCGCTGTGGTGGGTTGCTGAGCCGACCCCATGGTGTGGTGGGTGGGTTGCCGGCATCGATCGGCAGGGTACTGGGTTTGGGTCCGGGCGCTGGTGCATCTTTTTTGCGCCCAGCCGAACCTTGTTTTAATGTTATCACCCCCGACATACCCCTGTAGTTGAGAATCCTTTAGTAAGGGGAGTGCGGCAGGCGAACCTCCACAGAGGGTGATCGGGGCTGGCCCCTGAAAACATTAAAAATGAAGTCCCCAGTGCCCTTTTGCTGTGCGCTGGGTGTCAGATTACCGAAATAAATTTCTGGCACCTTGACTGGCATAACGGCGATCGCCTTTAGGCTTTGCCGTTATGACATAGAACCCATCAATCATTCACTGATCCCTCAAATGGTCAGTAATCTCCTCCTCCTCCTCTCCTCTCCTATAGAGCCGTGTAAAGCAGACTACCGACACCCCAGCGCTTATATTCCCCGACTGAGACCTCCTACCTAAAGCTTCCTCTTGCTCGAAACACCCAGAAAAAATCTGGAATAAAACTACTAAATCATTGCAGTGGGACCCCAGGATGACACCAGCTCGGCCTATCCAGCATAACCCACAGTTAACTATAGATAACAGGCCAATACAGTGACCCAAATGGGAACAAAAAGAGATCTGCACTCTTACAGACCTGTACCTACCCCAAACTGGGGAGCTTTATTCCTTCGAAGAGCCGAGTACTAAATATGGCCTCCCTCACTCTTGCTTCTGGAGGTTTCTCCAGCTGGGAGATCTCCTTGGGGTTAAGGTGTCTCATTCTCATACACTACCCCAAGATGGACCTGGAACTCTGGATACAATGTCTCAAGACTCTCCCAACATCTGTCATCCAAACTCAAGATCTTGCTGGAAAAATAATTCCCCCTCCCCAAATCATCACCCAGCCTAACCCAAATGGGAACAAGAGCTAGGCCTTGACATCCTGGCCCCTGACTGCGACCAAGTCTGCACCCTCACATATAAAGGCTTAATGAAAGTTCAAACTAAAAACCTGCAGTTTAAAATACTCCACAGGGCATACAGGATCCCCCTCTGGTTATACAGAACTGGCCTGCTGAACAACAGTGACTATTGGCATTGTATCTCTTTCCAGGCCTCCCTAACTCACATACTATGGTCCTGCTCTTCCTTGGACACGTATTGGACACAGGTCTGGATCAGATGTCAAAGAGTAGTGCCACTACCTCCTTGTACAGAACATGTACGGCCACTTTTGGGAGTCATACCTACAGTAAACCCTCTTCAATTCTCCCAAAGTCTGTGGTTAATAAGAGCACTAGCATATAGCCAGGAGGGTTCTACTATGACATTGGAGAGATCCAGTGACCCCCTCCTTGGTCAAACAGTGGAGAAAACATTTGTAGCTTATATCTCAATGTGAAAAAGTTTCTCGTATTGCAGCAGGCACCCTTTCCACTTACCTTCAGATTTGGACCCCCTACCTCAAACAGACAGGACAGACTGGCCCTACTCTCCCTGCTAGTAAGTTAAACTCCTCTTGAACTGCAACGCACCAGCCAATCGTGGTAATGTAAGATGTAGATTTTGGCATCTAAATTCATTAACGAGTAGATACACCTCCACAAGTGAGGTCTGTATGAATAACCTTATGACTTTCCAGCTGCCCCACTGGGCCTGTTTCCCCCATAGCATCCTCCCTCCTACCTTACTATGTTCAAGTACCCTGTCCAGCTGACTTTTAACACCCAGTACTGTATAGTCCTGACCTTACTAATCTCTTATAACAGATTACATTATGTTCTAATGGACCTCACAAGAAACATCAGAGACACATGGGAGATCCAAATGCAGAGCCAGTTTTGTGACTGGTTTACTTAAACAATAAGGCACAACAGGGTGTGGGTTATTGGGGATTTAACCACACCTTGTGTGGTGTGTCACGAGGTGCAGCCGAGTGACTTAACCACACAAGAAGTGGGTAAATCACCCAATACCTCACACCCTGGAGTGCCTTATTGTGATTATACAATGGATCCATGTGTAAAATAAATTTAAAATGTGTTTAATTATGTTTTTTTACACATGCCATTCTTTAGCCGTGGGTTATACAGGAGTTACCCATGGTCATGTGACATGTTTTGACCAATGAGGTTACAAGATTTTCACACACCATTGTATAATGATATGTTAGAAGTTGTTAGTACCAGGTAATTCTATTAACTATCTGACCATGCCCCTGACATGGATATAGCAGGTCCAGACATGCACAGTGGCTAATACCAATAATTATGGGTGCCACACTGGCACAATTAAGTATCAAATCTTTGCATGTATGCACCTTAGCATAGGCCCAGGTGAAAACAAATGTAGATGATAAAGTCGACAATGATGTCTTTCAAATTGGCAGTCTATGTATAAGTGTGCTAATCTCCCTACAGTACTTACACGTTGTCACCAGGTGGAGATCAACTGTTCCAACTATACAATAGGGACATGTCCATTACTGGTATAAAGTGCTTCCTTTCTGTGTTTTTGACTTGTTTAGTTGAAAAATCTTTAATATAAACGTTTTTGGAAAAAGAGCACTCCATACAAGATATATACTGTAGGATAGTGTATGGTAGCCCATACACGACAACGCTATTCTTACACTGAGTGGTTACTATAACATCAATGACCTCGAGAGCAAAGCTCGAGAGGTCCCTTTGAGATCATGGTAACCATGAGGTTTAAAAATACCAATGTTGTGTATTTGGGCTATCATATACTTTTCTATATAGTGTATTGTCATCAAATACACATTTGCTTACATTTTGCAGTTTAAACAAGTCAGTGTCTTCTGTCTGACACCTGCACTTCTCCGCCATCCACCCACCAGCCAGCTCACGTGTGTGATGGTTGAATGTCCAACTGGCCAATGAACGGTGCTGCTGGGGGCACTTGTAATGTGACATAGCTACTAACGCAGAATGAAAAGTCATTCTGCTTTAGTAGCTTCATCACTACTGCAGCAGAACAACTTTTTACAGTGTATGGATTTCCATGCACAACAGCGTTCCACCATACACTATATATGAAATACAAGCTGAATTGTGTCTAAATATTATATTTTCCAAAGTTTTCCCAAAGGCGTCAGATGCTCTTTACATTTTTCTAAACATGATGATATTGGTATAACTTCCATTCTTGTTGTAATAATCAGCTATGTGTGTGTGTGTGTGTGTGTGTGTGTGTGTGTGTGTGTGTGTGTGTGTGTGTGTGTGCAATGTGGGACTCAATAAAATTTAAATTTCATTTAAGACATATTTCTGTGATGAAACCAGGCTTAAGTCCCTCCAGGGCAGTTTACGCAACTGTGAATGTACTGCCTTATTTGTTAGCTGGTAGGGTGGGACTAGTCAGCTGACTCCCACCACTTCTGGGCAGCCAGAATCCATTTTGTTCTGAGTGTGTATGCATGGTGTGTGCATGCAAGGAAGACATTCTTGTGAGTCCATGGCTTACTGGTGTCATGCCTAAGAAGTCATTAAAAACAGAAATATTTTTTCTTTGTCATTTAAAATTGGTTTACCTAACAGGCTGGACTACTGAGAGTGAGACTTGTCAATGCTCACTGGCATTGTTGCAGTGAGTGACTGATGACTACTACATTTCATAATAATTTAATTTAAATTTAATATCACAGACATCTTCCTGTGAGGAAGAGGGACCCAGGCTCCAGTCCTTCCATATCCATTTGTGCAACTATAAATTGATTGATGCCCTGGTTAAGACGGGTATACACCATAATATTACTCGATGGATCAAGTCATGACTGACAGGCAGACAACAGAGGGTCTATATCAAGGGAGAGTATTCTAGCTGGGCAGATGTGACTAGTGGGCTCCCACAGGGCTCAGTATTGGGTCCATGTCTTTTTAATCTATACATTGGGTCCATGAGCTCTCCAACAGATATATGGCTCTCCAAATTTGCCGGTGACACCCGTATTGGCTACGTGGTTGATGATAGTGAGGATACGGATTCTTTGCAAGCTGCCCTTGTAGAATTAGAAGTCTGGGCTCAGGGGCAAGGGTCAATATTTAATACTGATAAATGCACTGTGATGTATATGGGCAAAAATAATAAGCATAACCAATATAGACTGGGTAACAACCCATTAAAGGCTGTCACTGAAGAAAGAGATCTTGACATACAAATCTGCAATAATCTTAGTTTTAGGCCACACTACAACCAGATTATTAAAAAAGCTAGCAGCATACAATATTGCATCCATAAGCATATAAAATGTAAAAAATAAGAGATTCTTTTACCACTCTACACCTCATTGGTATGCCCACGTATGGAATACTGTGCCCAGTTCTGGGTACCTGGTGGCAGAGGCGACACTAGATTCTTAGAGAGGGTTCAAAAGAGAGCAACTCATAGAATTAAGGAGGTCCAGGGCCAGGAATACAAACAGTGGTTACAGTCCTTGGGCTTGTACTCCTTAGAGTTCCGTAGACTTCGAGGTGATATGTGTATGATATGCAGGGCATTAAATGACCCCTCACTCTGGGAACCATTAAATCTAGTTCTAAGGGACCAGTAGTATTACACTAGAGCCCATCCCCTACAAATAAGGGAGGAAAGGTATAATACAGCAAAGAGAAAGCATTGGTTAACAGTGAGGGTAACTAAAATTTGGAATAAGCTCCCGATAGAAATTGTAGCTAGTACAACAATGAATGAATTTAAGGTCCAGTCGGATCAATATTTGATTAAAAACAAGATCTATGGTTATACCTAAATTATGATGAGAATATGGACTTTGGTCTTTAAATGCTCCATAAAACCAATGAACCTATGAACAACGTTATTGATAAGCTGGTAGGGTGGGACTAGTGGGCTCATTCCCACTGCTTCTGGGCAGTTAGCTGCCATTTTGTTCTGTGTGTGTGCACAGTGTGGGCACTAAAGAAAGTCATTGTTGTAAATAATGTGGTTTCGTGCCTAAGAAGAAATTGAAAACAGAAATATGTTTTCTTCATAATTTATTTACTAATCAGGCTTGACTATTAGTGAGTGAGATTTATCAGCTCACTGGCATTGCCATACCGATTATATGTCATATTTTTGTAAGTTAAATTTAAACCAGCAGTATTTGTTAGTCACAATATTTTTTTTTCAGGAATATGGACTAGAGTCAATCAGAAATTTAAATAAGCAAACAAAATAACAATAACAATAATAACTAGACAGAGAGAGGAGGAGGAAATACTGGTGGAACTGGACATACAATAAAATGACTAACAAGTACAGGCAAAAACAGGAAAAGGGAAAATGAAATAGGAAAAACATGTCATGCACTATATAATATAATATAAATGTACTCTTTCTTATAATATAATGTACTATAACACAACATATATATTATATTCATTGCCAAAAAAAACTCTGTTAATGCATCAGTTAGGGTTTCTAGTACAGTGACGAAAGTGTGGATATTTGGTGTTAGGGTTATCAACCCTTCCACCCCACCCCACCCCCCACACACCAACAGGTGTCAGGGTGTGCCTTGGGGTCATTGGACCTAACTCACAGCCCATTCCATTTGTAAGGAAGCTGAGATGGTACAATATAGAAGAATGGGGTGAGATTTAGAGCGGACGACCCCAAGGCACACCCCGACACCTGTTGATGTGTGGAGAGTGTGTGTGGGGGGGTGATAGGGGTGGTGACCATAACACCAAATGTCCACACTTTTGTCACTGTAAAAGAAACCCTGGCTGATGCATTAATGGGTTGTTTTTTTTGCAATGAATTTCCCTTCTTTCTGAGAAAGTGTAATCTTACCCATATGTGGTTATGAGAGCGCATCATGCATGCATATTGTAATTGTCTCTGATTTTCATGTGAGATAAGTGTAGAGATATTGTAGTAAATGCTCATCTTCCGGTTGGGTGCTCACAGCACTGCATAATGGAGGTCCCTGAACTCCCATTATTGCATAATGGTATCAATATGTGGGAGCACAGGGCCCTCTGACCCCTGTGCGCCCATATGCCCATAAGTATAGAGCGCAGGCCTAGAGAGATTCCAAATAACCCTTGTGGTGCAAATGTGGCAATATCTCAGTAACCAAAGGAACTTTGGAAAAAATTCCACTGCAGTTTTAATCATGATCTGGCAACCTGCATGTGTGCTTAGTGCAGCTTAGCTGTGCTTAGCAAAAAATCTATATCTTGACCGTTTCTAGATATAGGCGCCAAAAGGTACCACGCCTACCACAATGTTATCCTATAGGAAATTTTGAAACTTCAGAAAGTTGTAACTATGGAACTGATGTAAATTTTATCACCAAACCAGCAAAAGGCACATCTTTGGGGCAAGCCCTTTCTGCCCTACAAATTTTAGCCCAAAAGTCCTAACCATTTATTTGCTGTGAAGTGGCAAATAAACAGGAATTTTTTTAAAGTACTTTTGCAAATTTGCAAGTTTCACAAAAACTGGTAAAAGTACTTTCATGAAACTTTTGTACTGTTGCAAATTTGTGAAACTTTTGCAAAATTTGCGAAAGTACATTTGCGATACTTTTGCAAATTTGCGAAAGTTTCGCAAACATGCATTTCCAACGTACAGATTGTAAAAACATATTTCCAACCATTATTTTTAAAAACTAATGTCAGGATCATGTTCCTTGGGCCCCAGTTAGGTAAATACAACTGTTGTTGTTTACTAAGGGCAGTAGTTTTTGAATGACAGCGTTTTTTTGTGTCACTAATTGAAACAAGATGAGTGGACGTATGAAAGTAAAAAATCCATTTGCGACAATAAAACTGACTTTTGTGAAAGTAAAAAGTACTTTCGAGGTGTACATGTATTTATTTTCCCCATAAGCAATAATGGGAAACTTTAAACTTTAATAACGTTTGAACGGTTAATATTTTTTCACCAAACCTTTAAAAGGGCACATCACTGATCCAGACTCCATATGTCTTGACAATTTCAGAACAGATCCCCAAATCATTTTGGCTGTAGCCATGAGCAAAGAATTTGTGAAAAAGTTGTATTTTTCACATTTTGTGGCACTCCGCAGCTCTGCAACCACACATCCAACCAGAACAAAACTTGCAAGATCCAGAGATCTATGGTACCAGATAGCACATGCAAAATGTCAGGCAAATCATACAAATGATTGTAAAGTTATTAAAGTGCAAAATTTGGGGTTTAACATAGAAGTGCCTGTGCAACCCTAACTATAGGGCACTAACATGCCCTATAATGTATTTTAATATAATACATATGACAATATAATATATACAGCATAATACACACACACACACATATATATATATACAGTATATATATATATATATATATATATATATATATATATAGTATAACATAATTATATATAATATTACATACTATATAACAGATCATAAACATATTACAATGTAGTATAAATGGAACCTAATAATGTAATATCAAATAATTATAATATAATACTATAATAACATGTATCTTAGTCCCACACTAGGATTGAGTTCATACCATAAACAGTGGCACCTGAGTGCAGTACTAATAGGGAGTGCTGTGCTATTGTACTGTTGGGGTAAGTCATCCTTCAGATGAGATGTTAAACTGAGGTCCCATCTATTCGTCTCTGGTGCTGTCCAGGTGGAAATAAAAGAACCCAAGGTACTATTTGCAAGAGTACGTTTTTTATCCAGTATCCTGATCAACATTCCATTTCGAATAAAACCAGTTTATACAATTGTTCAAGGCTGTGTGCAGGTATTGATGTGTGAAATGGGTACTACCCACTATATATTTATAGTCATTTCGCTACCAGTCCCACATTGCTCGTTTTTAGGGATACAATGTGTATGAAAAGTGCTACAGAAATGCTGATACTTCTTCCTTTCTTTTCCACTGATACAACCAATGAAAATGTGCCCTCCTCATCCTTTGCCACTGCCCATTACTGGGTGACATGTGGTGGGTTTAAAACAAACCTGCAAGGTCATGAAACCCAGTTCTGCAGAATTCTGCAGGAGAGCTACTGCAGGAAACAATGCAGTTTCAATGCCAGTTAATCTGTTTTGTCATGCAGGAAAGGGAACTGTGCTGTGACACTGTGTTTCATCTGTTCCGCATTTCAGCAGATTACAGTCATGTTCCTGATTTTATCATCAGATTCATGTTCCACATTTCCAACATATTCTTTCACGTTCCACATTTCCAACACATTACAGTCACGTTCCCCATTTCCAACAAATTACAGTCATATTCCACATTTTCAACTCATTACAGTCAAGTTCCTCATTTTTACCATCAGATTAATGTTCCCCATTTCCAACAAATTACAGTCATATTCCACATTTTCAACACATTACAGTCACGTTCCCTATGTCCAACAAATTACAGCCACGTTCCACATTTTCAACACATTACAGTCAAGTTCCTCATTTTTACCATCAGATTAATGTTCCACATTTCCAATAAATTACAGTCATGTTCCACATCTTCTTTTTTTTTTATTCATTTAGCTTTTTTCTCATGGGTAGGCAATGGCAGGCTCGTTCAGTCCTATCCCTGCCTCCCCCATCTGGCATTCACCCCCCAACTCACCTCGCCAAATGGATTACCCCATGGATTACCCCCCCCGGTGGCAGGACCAGGAAAAGGAGGGCTTTCTTCCCCCCACCTGGTGACTCTTTTTGAGAACTGGGAGGTGGTGGTCAGGTGGCGGTGCAGAAATGTGAGCAGGCAGGGCCTCATCAAACTGGTGCCTTCCCATTTTCTCTTTTCTCCCTTCCTCCCCTTGTAGTAGTGACATGCAAGGATGTTCGTGTGGAGGTGCACACATGCTACAGAACCACAGCCCTTCCTTCTATGTCACTGTGATTTGGCACTGCCACCCTGCCTCCACCAGGTGGCAGCCAAGGAGCAAGACAGTGTTGCCCCCCCTTCCCTCGGAGAGGAGAGGAGAACAGTCTATCAGACGCTCAGTCTTCTCCTTCCTGGCAGACCCACGGTGCCCTGCATTTCCGAACCCGGGTTACCAGAGTGGGAACAGGTAAGGCGCATTAGGTGCCTCAGCCTTCTTCACCACTGAGCCAACCGAGTTCCACATTTTCAACACGTTACAGTCAAGTTACTCAACTTTATCATCAGATTCATGCTCCACATTTCGAACACATTACAGTCACGTTTCACATTTTCAACACATTATAGTCAAGTTCCTCAATTTTTCTTCAGATTCATGCTCCAATTTCCAGCACATTACTGTCACGTTCTGCACTTTTACCATCAGATTCATGTTCCACATTTCCAATAAATTACAGTCATGTTCCACATCTTCTTTTTTTTTTATTCATTTAGCTTTTTTCTCATGGGTAGGCAATGGCAGGCTCGTTCAGTCCTATCCCTGCCTCCCTCATCTGGCATTCACCCCCCAACTCACCTCGCCAAATGGATTACCCCATGGATTACCCTCCGTGGCAGGACCAGGAAAAGGAGGGCCTTCTTCCCCCCACCTGGTGACTCTTTTTGAGAACTGGGAGGTGGTGGTCAGGTGGCGGTGCAGAAATGTGAGCAGGCAGGGCCTCATCAAACTGGTGCCTTCCCATTTTCTCTTTTCTCCCTTCCTCCCCTTGTAGTAGTGACATGCAAGGATGTTCGTGTGGAGGTGCACACATGCTACAGAACCACAGCCCTTCCCTTCTATGTCACTCGTACTCTGGCACTGCCACCCTGCCTCCACCAGGTGGCAGCCAAGGAGCAAGACAGTGTTGCCCCCCCTTCCCTCGGAGAGGAGAGGAGAACAGTCTATCAGACGCTCAGTCTTCTCCTTCCTGGCAGACCCACGGTGCCCTGCATTTCCGAACCCGGGTTACCAGAGTGGGAACAGGTAAGGCGCATTAGGTGCCTCAGCCTTCTTCACCACTGAGCCAACCGAGTTCCACATTTTCAACACGTTACAGTCAAGTTACTCAACTTTATCATCAGATTCATGCTCCACATTTCGAACACATTACAGTCACGTTTCACATTTTCAACACATTATAGTCAAGTTCCTCAATTTTTCTTCAGATTCATGCTCCAATTTCCAGCACATTACTGTCACGTTCTGCACTTTTACCATCAGATTCATGTTCCACATTTCCAACACATTACAGTCACGGTCCATATTTTCAACTCATTAGTCTTGTTACATATTTTTTATCAGGTTCATGTTCCACAATTCCAATACATTACAGTCATGTTCTGCATTTTTTATCATCAGATTCATGTTCCGCATTTCCAACACATTACAGGCACGTTCTGCATATTTATTATCATATTCATGTTCCACATTTCCAACACATTACAGGCACGTTCTGCATATTTATTATCAGATTCATGTTCCACATTTCCAACACATTACAGGCACGTTCTACATATTTACTATCAGATTCATGTTACACATTTCCAACACATTACAGGCACGTTCTGCATATTTATTATCAGATTCATGTTTCACATTTTCAACACACCCAGAGGTTAAATTGAACAGAAAACCACAGGAACTTGGTTCCATCTCCTCTGACACCTTTCTCCATTCAATAATATGGAGAGTGCCACCTCCTAGGGATAACAGCTCCACCTCGTGCAAATGTAGAAATTACAGTTCCACTCGTGATCAGCTGTTGTACAACACGAGCAAGCATAGGTGTGCTTTCATTCACTAGAAAGCCTCTGGCCATGGAGGAGGGCAAGTTGAGTCAGTTGCTTTCGTTGTTGCTGGGGCCTTCCTATTTAAAAAAAAATTGGGTGCTGGTAGGGGGAGGAGGGGTTTGCTGTCAGAGTGGAAGGAATATTGATCTGAATAAAAACAAGCACTGAAGACAGTGGCCTGCCATGGAGATTGGTGAGTTGTGTGGGTCACCCATTGTGGCATTGGAGTTCTTCTTAAAACATATTTTTGGATGCTGTGGGAAGAAGGGTGGGACTGGGATTGAAGCAGAGGGTCAGCGACGGGGGTTGTATTTTAAAGGATTGGGCTGAGGAGGAGGAGGAGGGTGGAGGGCTGTTTCTTCATTTCACAGGCACACGAATAAGGAATATGAATAACAAATACACAAACATTTGGTGGTCCAAATATAATATTCAGCCCGAATATTCTAAATAGGGTATTCACCTAGCCCTAGAAGAGGGCAAAAAATCCATATTTATAATTTTTATTTTATTTTCCCCCCCCTGCAGCAGGAGCAGGACAGACTGAATGTAGCAGACTGGGAAAGGTGAAGGGTGATGCTGTTTTTTTTTTGACAACTATATTTCTATACAGACTACTGGTTAGGTTCATAATAAGGCGTAAGAAGATGAGAAAGCTGTTGGCCCATTAGTGCTCCTGTCGGTTTATCCATATAAGACAGATGGTTTCCCTCTAACATATACTTGTTTAATCTGTTTTTGAATTGTTGTTTATCTTTGCTAGTTATAATCTTTATGGGGAGTTTATTCCATGGATTGATAACTCTGAGTGAAAAAGGCTTTCCTCATATGTGTGTTAAATTTCCTGGGTCTTAGTTGTAACGGATGTCCTTTTGTTCCCTTTTAGTCATTTGTGAATTTCAGATTTAGTTCATATCAGATAATCATCATGTACAATATCATAGCACAACAGTAAATCCCCACGTATTCGTCTGGTCTCTAATGACATTAGGTTCAGATTATGCAAACATTCACTGTAGGACAAACTTTTTATGTTATATACTAATTTTGTCTCTTGCCTTTGAACTCTCTCAATTTTGTCAGTACTCCTTCTAGTAATAGGTCCCCATACAGTGCTCCCATTGTCCAATATTGGCTAATATAGGACCTATACAATGGCATAATCACCTGTTCACTTCTACTTTTAAAATTTCTTTTAATTATCCACAGTAATCATTTTGCTTTGGCTATCTGCTTTTCACAATTTATTTTTTTATTTATTTAGCTTTTGTTGACCGGGTAAGTGCACTAGACAAATCCTGCCTATTTTCAGGCACGAACCGAGGGAGGGATACAGATGAATGCCAACTGACCTTGAACCAGATTAAGCTGTTGGTGGTATTTTTAGTGAATGAGGGAAATTTGGCTAGGACACCGGGGAAATTCCCCTACTCTTTTCGATAAGTGCCATGGGATCTTTAACATCCACCTGAACTACCACCAATCCAGGCAGATGGGACCTCGGTTTAACGTCTCATCCGAAAGACGGCACCTCAGAAGTGCAGCACCCCTCTCATGCTGCACTACAGTGTCAGTACTGGGATATTAACCCAAGTGCCAGATGTGGGAACTGAACCCACAGCCCTCTGATCTCCCGGCCTCAGAGGCGAGTGTGCTACCTACTGAGCCACTGACACTGCTAACAATGTGATTTGCAAGTCAGGTTTTTATCTATTACAATCCCTAAGTCTCTCTTCTCTTGTGTTTCTCTCAGGGGTGATCCTTGGAAGTATGTAGCTTTTTTGTATTGTTTACCTAGGTGCATAACACAACACTTATCCCTATTAAAACTCATTCCACAGTTTTAGTCCATTCTAGTATTTTGTCTAAATCATTTTGCAGTTTTGCTTTGTCTTCATCAGAGTTTACAATATTTGTGATTTTTGTGTCATCTGCGTATTTACTAACCCAACTGGTCATATGTCTACCCATGTCTGCTATAAATATCTGGAACAACACTAGCCCCAGCATGGGGCCCTGAGGTACCCCACTAGTCACATCCCCTGGATCTGAGAAATAACCATTTATATACACCCTCTGAGTTCTATCCGTCAGCCATGTTTATATCAATTTTGTGACTCTGCAGTGAAACTGGCACAGAACTCCATCTTTTCACTTTTTCACCTGTCTATGTGAGCCTGCCAGCCAGATAGTAAAATTTAAAGTATTCTGCTGTGTGAGACATAAGATCACAAGGTTTCTCAGAGGGTGGGTGCATCTATCAGTGGGGGGAGGGGCTTGGTGGTGTCCCTCTTCCCTATTACTTAGCAAGTTATATAACACTGTGGCTTGTCTGTGTGCTGGGCATGCCGTGTGTGTGTCACATGGACATTTACAAATCACTGACTATTGTAAGTCATCATTGTTCACATCCAGTGGTAGCTGTCATGTCGTAATCTGCCGTACGTGAATTATTGATGCCTGTAGAAAACATGAAGCGAAGCACAGGAGGAGAAAGGGATGCACAGGGAGGAAAGGAGCAGATCAATGTTCCACCAAGCCAGTTCTACCAAGTACAAGTTCTGCAAGTGGTGTTGGAGATTGGAACTGGTCATTGTGGAACAGGGACTGGGAGTCATGGCCATGAGACTGTAAGGACAAGGGATGCTGGGGCATGATAGTTCAGCCAAAGAAACCATGGTTCATTAGTCCCCAGAAATGCAGTGGTTTCACTTCAACTGCAGTTCAAGTAGCCTTCCGTGACAGTCATCCAGTGCTTCTGGTGACGTAACCATCCAGAGCAATCCAGAAGCACACCAGTTTACCCTCTTCCTTTTTCAAGTGCTCCTATTTTGCCTACTAGTGATAGAAGTGATCAATCCAGAAATGTAAAGTTTAGTTCCTGAAAAAAAATAATCTTACATTCACTGCCCACTTCCTCAAGATCCCCCCATTGTAACTAATGGCTTCTGAAAACAGCATGACGGAAGGGAGTCAAGCACCAAGCCCAAATCATTACGTCATTATCATGACTCATGTGTTCTTGGCACATAAATAATAAATAGTAAAAATAATGATATATGAAATTATAGATCATATATCAGATTACATTGACTCCTCATAAATCATATCAGATTATAGTTATCGTATGTCATGTATTATATCATATTATCTGCTCATGCATCACAAGTGCTGCACTGAACAATGCTATCTAAAGGCAGTTCATTCCACAGTGACTGAGAAAATCAGGGTCTGCACTACAAAACATATGAAGCTAGGTTCAGTCAGCTAAATTCACTCTCTCTCAAGCAGAGGAGGAACAGAGGGTCCGGCCTGGTGGCACTGAGGGTTGAGGTGCTGGGTGCCACACCTTGCATCACACCGGCAACCCAGGTTCGGGAATGAGCTCAGGCCACCAGAGGTCAGCAGGGGTTAGAGAGGATCGAGCATCCAGAGGACTGCTCTCATCTCTCGGGGGGAGGGTGCCATGTTGTCCCACTTGTTAACTGCCCCCTGGTGATGGCCAGGGGCAGTACACATCGGGAGGCACATTTCTGATGTGCTTGCATCAGTGGGGAGGGGGGAGGGAGAAAAGCAGAAAAAGGAGAGTCCTGGCTGGCGTTCAATGATGGCCGCTGCACCGCAGAACCCAGCCCCAATTCTGGAATGGGTGTCAGGGGAGGTGCAGCACATTGTCTACTTTCTGGCCCCACCATAGGGGCAATCCATGGGGTGGAATTCCTGGTTCAGCGCGGTGGACTGGAGAGAGTGCCCCTCCAGTAGGAGTGCCGAAGTCACTGGTCGGAGATTCTCCCCGGAGGAGGAGAAGGATAAAATACAAATGAAAAAAAAAAAACATTGTTAAAGAGATCAACACAGTACAAACCAGGAACCTCTTCCAGGAAAACAGGGCTGCACATACTAGAGGACGTGTGCCTGGAGGGAAGTAAATTCAAAACAAATGTTAGGAAGTACTTTTTCACGGAACAGTCTGCCACTGGAGGTAGTGGTAGCCAAGATGGTCAGTGAATTCAAATAGGCACGGGATAGAAAGTATAGTCACCTTAGCAAGGCAAATTGATAGTGGGGGGTAGAAAACCCAGACAGACTAGATGGACCACACGGTCTCCTTCTGCCGGCAAATTCTAACGTTCTTAAAAAGAAATCATCTCACAATTGCTGACTTGGCCTTAATTCCTCTCCTGAATTACCCC
Organism: Neoceratodus forsteri; assembly: GCA_016271365.2. Taxonomy (NCBI): domain Eukaryota; kingdom Metazoa; phylum Chordata; order Ceratodontiformes; family Ceratodontidae; genus Neoceratodus; species Neoceratodus forsteri. The sequence goes on from CM057450.1 coordinate 1,508,997,179, forward strand.
TTGCCCTCATCATCATCCTCCATCCTTCATGAATCACATTTTCCTCATCTTCCCTCACTGCAGTGTATGGGTGACACCACCTTCTTCCCTGTCTTCACACTGCACAGCAAATGTTTTTATTTTTTTTAATCTTTTGGTAACCAGATAAGGCCCACTAGGCACAAGTGCCTGTTTCCAGGGGCGATCCAGGAGCAATGAGGTGATTGAGTGACTTGCTCAGAGTCTCACATTATGCAAGTGGAGGTTGTGAGAATCAAACCCAGGTCTGCTGGATGTACTAAGCTCATTCACAGCTCGTTACTCTAACCTCTGGGCTGTACTGCCAGCCCATTGTTCAATACAACTGGCCAGTGCCACCACACCTGTGTGCCATGGGCGTTGGTAATTGCCTGTCTACTTTCTGCCATTATAGATATTGCTCTTCATAACTTCATAACTCATCATGTGTTCATTTAGAAATAATGTTTGCATGTCATATAAATAAAAACACATTTAAAATATAAAAAAATAGTACATAAAATTAATAAAAGAACAGTTTTTTAATATATGATTATCTATGTCATATTGCCATTTATTTAATACATGCAATTCATAATACAAAAGTAATAGTGTTAATATTAAATAATCATACTATAACAATATAATTGTAAAATCTGTGGCTCTGCAAGGGAGAATATAGTAATTAGCATGAGGAAAGGCGAGAGTTGCAGACTACAGGAGGGATATGCCTTGAGGTCAGCATAAATCGTAATCATTACTGTAGCTCCCACTGGACCATAATGGTCTTAGTCAGTTTTTCAGCCTCTATCACAACACCACAAAGAATAATCAACAGCAGATGTATGGCAACAGTACCTGCCCAAGTAAGCTAAAATAAATTTCATTTACTGCTGACCTCCTTGAGGTTTTTTTCCTTCCTATTCGTAATCTGTTTAACCCTATGTAAATTACTGCATTGGGAGCAGAAGTGGGTTAATCAAACAGGTAAAGCTGAACTGAATTTTCAGGCCCCAAGTTGAAGCCAAAATGAAGTTGGCTATAGCCCACTTATTTCACCCTTACCCATTCATCTCAACTCCAAGTCCACAAATCTGTTCCTTTTTGGCTGGGTCTTTTCCTCACACCCCACCACATTATTTCTGCTGGCACCCTGCAGGATGATTTCAGTGACATTCAAACAATCTATTGCATCAGTAAGATCCACTGCACTAAAGCCCCACCAGAGTTTGTCTGGTCTCAGCCGCTCAAGTCTCTGAACCTCCCTTCCCTGCTAGATAATATTCAGGCTACTGATTGGTCAGCACTTATATTATCCACTGATATGTTGCTCTAACCACTTTCCTGGCCAAATTCATTGCAACAAGGGGCAAACATGCTCCTCTCAGGAGGTCTTGTGTCTGTGGGTCCCACTGTCTATGGATCTCTGCAGAGGTCATTGATCTACTCAGAGCTCACAATTCTTCCTGGTGTCTCCACAAAGCCTCAGGCTCATCAGAGGACTTGTTGAGATACAAACAAATTAAGTATCACCAGTACTAAGGCCATAAGGGAGGCCAACTCAATGTACTTCTTCTACATCCATCAGAGAAGCCTCAAATTGCCTGATAGGTTCTGAAAGATTCACTGCCTCCTCAACCCCTACTCAGTCTGCCTTTCTCATACTCAGACTAGAAAAGTCACCTACAGTATCTCCAGCCCAACTGAGATTACCAACTCCTTTAACAATTTCTTCACATCTTGTGCCCTCTCCTTCCTTCCTCCCTCCCCTCCTGCCTCTCACATCTCCTCCCAAATGCCTGTTACCTCCCCCTCTACCCCAACATCTTTTTCTTTCATCCTGGTCTCCTCTGAGACCATTTTCGCTGCCTTACTCTCTCCCAATTTCTTTAAGAGGCACAGCCCTGATGGCCTGGTTACCTCATCTCTGCACCAGCTATCACTGACCTTCTTACCTCCCTTTCCATCATCTCTGCATCAGCTATCACTGATCTTCTTACCTCCCTTTTCATCATCTCTTCATGAGCTATCACTGATCTTCTTACCTCCCTTTTCATCATCTCTGCATCAGCTATCACTGATCTTCTTACCTCCCTTTTCATCATCTCTGCATCAGCTATCACTGATCTTCTTGCCTCCTTTTTCATCATCTCTACCAGCTATCACTGACCTTCTTGCCTCCCTTTTTAATCTTTCTGTCCAACTTGTATCTATTCCCCATCTTGGAAGCAGCTCAAGTCCTCCCCATCCTCAAAGTGGGTGACTTCTTCCCAGTTAATGAATGGCCCATCTCCCTCCTTCCTGCCCTGGCTATGGTGCAGAAAAAATGTATTCTTTCCCAGCTACTCACTTCTCTTGACTCCTCTTCATTCCTCTCACCTTTCCAGTTTTGCTTTTGCGAACACCGTCCCACCATTTCCTCCCTCCTCTAGATTGCTCTGTGATGACAAACATGGACCAGGCCCTTTTTCCTGCAGTTATTTTAATAGACCTAGCAAAGGCCTTCGATATTGTGGCCCACCATCTTCTTTTGGCTATGTTAGGTGCTGTGGGCTATCTGACATGGAGGTCAAGTGGTTCCACTTCTACCTCTTGGATGGCTCCAGTTGGTCACAATTGGTGATGTCCTGTCCACCCCTCTGGCCATCAAGTCTGGTGCCCCCAGAGCTCTATCCTCAGCTCAGTCCTTTATTCCATTTTCTTATATGACCTCCCCTCCACCTGTGTCTCCTCACACATCCACTTACATGGAGGTGACAGTTCTATTTTCTTCTGGTGCTTCTGTCCCTATGCAGGAATCATCACTCAGGCATGATTTTGACTATGTCCAGTGCTGGTTTGCTCAAACCAGCTCTCACTAAATGCCAAAAAACAGTGCACCCCTTGCAATACCAGCAGTGCTGGTTATTTAATCTTTGCTGCTCTGCAGTATGTCTTCTGCCTTCTGCAGTGTGCTTCCCTAATACTGGCAGCATAAGTTAATTTATGTTTGTTGCTGCTGCCCCCCACCAATACTGGCAGCAGTGCTGGATTAACAATAGGGCACACCTGAGTAGTTGCCCAGGGCCCAAAGTTTTAAGGAAGCACCCCAGAGTGACCAGTATTTTTATACAGTTGTGTTTTGCTCTGTGGTAAGCAGGACACCCCCGCACACTGGCTGGTATGAAAGTCAATGACGTAGAGGTGCTCAGGGACCAGTGCTTGCTGTGGGGTCATTAGGTTCAGGGTCAGGGTCATTATGGCTAGGTGTACTGGCTACTCTACTGGGGAAGGGGCTGAGAGGGCTTGCTCTTGGCTCACATTACATGATAGGCCACACAGTGACAGCACTTGCATCCACATGCACCCACTCCCAGGTGGCACCAGTGTGAACAGTGTGAAGTGCTGTCTAAGTAGATCCTTTCAGTGAGTAACTGACTAAGTCGGTGTGACTGGCAAGGCAACGGCACAGAACAGTCATGGGTCTGGAGGCACTTGGGGGAGGGGGAAGAAGGCATGCGCTTGGCTTACATCAAGGGATAGTCCAGAGAGGAACAGTATAGTCCACCACATGCCTCCACTTTCAGGAGGCACTAACAAAAGTGAGCAGTGAACAATACTGTCTATGCTGACCGGGTTGGTGAGTGAGTAATCGGCAATGCTAAACTGGCTAAAAGGGAGGCAGCAGAGGGTTGTGGTTAACTAGGTCAAATCAGAAGAAAGGGAGATCATGAGCTGGGTTCCAAAGGAATCTGTCCTGGGCTTGGTCCTGTTTAGTATGTACCGCAGTGACACTGAAGAAGGAATTCAGGGCAGGCTGTCCCTCTTCACAGATGACACTAAGCTCTGTGGGAGGGTGGATAGTGACAAGGAAATCAGGGAAATGCAGCATAACCAGCAAAGGCTAGAGAAGTAGTCTAAGGTTTGGCAGTTGACATTCAACACTGAAAAGTATACGGTAATGCACCTAGAGAACAAGAACCCCAGGACAGAGTAGTGGATGGGTGGGGTAAGACTTAGCACTATAGCTGAGGAACAGGACCTAGGAGTTATCATCATTGACACCCTCAAACAGTCAAGCCAGTACCGCAAGGTCTGTAATAAGGCAAATAGGATGCTGGGATGTATTGGGAAGGGTATTTACAACAACAGAAGTAAAGAGATAATGCTACATCGTTATTGATCTTTGAGGCCACATCTGAAGTACTGTGCAAGGTTCTGGAGTCCTCACCTCAGAAAAGATAAGGAATGCTGGAGACAGTGCAGCATAGGGTGAAAAAGATGATTCAGAGCCAGCAGAGCAGGTTTTACGAGGAGCACCTCAAGGCACTGAATATGTACTTGCTGGAGGCCAGAAGAGAGAGGAGAGATAAAAAAGAGACCTTCAAGTTCCTGGAAGGAATTAACAAGGTGAAACGCAGAGAATTATTTAGCATGAGTACCAGTCTGAGGTCATGAAGGCATGAGTGGAAACTGACAGGAGGGAGGTTCAGGAGGGACATGAGGAAGTATTATTTTACTGAAAGGGTGGTGGAACCATGGAGCAGTCTACCAGCTGAGGTGGTGAGTGCTAAAACTATTAATGGTTTGATGCACTATTGGGACAGAGTGAAAGGTATAGTGGTTACTCAGCCAACAGAAACTGGGAGGGGAATAGGAGGGTGGTTGGGGAGGCTAGGATCCTGGATGAACATTAGGTCCTGGAGTTAGATAGGGAACCACGGGCAGACTGGATGGAACATTGGACTTTTTCTGCTGTCAGTTTCTATGTTTCTAATGCAGTTACAACCAGTAAGGTAACAGTCTAATGATTCTGACCAGCAATGGGTCTGGAAGTGCCAGGAGACTTGGGTCGGGACATCAGGTAAGAAGATTATTGCAGGAGCAGTGGCCAGGCCAGCATGGAGTGGAGTCAAGCACGATTCCTGGAAGAGTACTGAGCACAGCAGTACCACAAGAGCAGTCACCTTTGAATCATCACTGACTCAACAGCGGTGGTGCTTTTTGCTTGCTGCTCTGAGGCACATCTTCCATGTTCTGCAGCCTTTCCCCCACAATACTGGCAGCACTGGTTCTTTTATGTTGACACTCTGTGGAATTGGTTCTGCTTCCTGCTGCCCACCCCCTTGATAGATGACGATCATCAGATAGTAGAGAAAAAGGAAACACAACTGCAGCAGAGCAGAGCAGGTAAACAGCAGGCCATGGGGCACTTAAGATCTTTACTCACATCTGGCTCTTCAGACAGGCAACTGGGTGATCCAGGCCACACAGATGCACCATGCAGCAATGACCAAGGCAGACCAGCAAAGGAGCAAACAGAACATGAGGGGAAGGACAGCCCGTGTGGTGCCACATTGCATGGACTGCATTTTGTTGCCTGATGGATCATGCCACCAAAAAATCACTCTGGTCATCTCTGGTCCATGTTTATGTTTTTGTAACCCACAGCCTTACCCAGTCCCATGGTAGACATCCTCCAAGTCCATTCTGCTCATTTGCCTGGGTCACATGGTATCACAGCCCAATGGAACAGCTCAATAGTACTTGAATTTAGGTCCTCCTGGTAATGTGCTTTATTTTTTATTTAATTTTTTTACAGCTGCATAGGTGGAGCTCTGCAGACGTTATGGCATCACAGGAAGTATAGGAGAGCACTGCAGAAGCATGTGACCGGACCGGTGTCCTTCTATAGTGCTCTGGTGAATATCCACTGGTGCTGTTTATGCAGCATTTCCTTAAGGGTCGCATAAACACCCCCTTGGTGGAGCTCTCACTTTTCTTCTGCAACTGCGAAGTGACAGCTACCATGCCCAAGATGGTGGTTCTTACAAACTGCGTGATGCGCAAGTATCACGTGATGCATAGTCTTCTGTCAGTGCTACTCATCTTGTAAAAGGCAGACTCCAGTGCAGCGAGAGCTCCGAGTATTCTTTTACTTGATCTTGCCACACTTCTGTTGCTCTGAGCAGCCGTATTGGCTCTGACCAGACTTTGTTTAATAAGTCCCTAGTATGGCTGTGGGTCTGGATAGTGAGGACTTGCTAGTCATACTATGTGCATCTTATGTCTTCCAGTGCACTCTCCCTACATTACTGACAGCACCAGTTCTTTTATGTTGCCATTCTGAGGCACTGATGCTGCCACTTGTCATCATCCCCAGACGATGGTAATTGGCTGGTGGAGAAAGCAGGCAGGCCACTGGGCTCTCACAATTCTTACTTCCATCTAACTCAGCACAGAAATGCATACTGTGGTGATGTCCCAGAAAGGCTAGTGAAGGAGCAAACAGAGCATAAAGGAGAACCAAATGGACACCAGGGATACCCTATTTTAAAAGAAATGGACCCATAGGCCAAAGGAGCCTGCACAAGCCATGAGGGCTACATTTGTTTAAATTTAGGCCTCATGGAGTGTTGAAGTATTGAACCGGAGAACCCCCTGGATACACTTCCTTCTTTTTTTCCTTATGTCTCTTTTGCTAACTCGTTTTTCTTTGCTGTTTCTATTTCTGTATTTTTACTTTTTCAATACTTTTACTTTAAAACAGTACCTTTCCTCTAAAATACATTTTACTTAATTTTATGCTCATCCTGTACCTCTTTTAACTCTGTGCTACTCTGTCTGTACTGTCGCAACTATTGTTTTCTAATACCCATTTTTCTGTTTATTTGTACAGGTCTGAGAGGACTCCAACCCCCTGCCTATCAGGTATTGTTTAATATTTAACCTTCCCTATCTGTCCTCTTGTCTCCCTAGAGCTATAGCTTCTTTGTGACCCCTTTGCTATCCTTACTTTACAGGTACAACTGAACACTGTCATGATACCCTCTTTCCAGGCTCCCAAAGAGCCATGTAAAAAATCCTCTACTTATGGTCTGTGCTAGGTGAGTGAGCTACAATGGTGTGGCCATGAAAGTTATAGTGTTCGCTCTCACTTTTTTTTAAATGCTGACACCGGGGGCCCATCACCAGTGATGGCATCCACTTTTTCTTTGCTCCTCCCTGGTCCCCAGTGGTACCAGACCAATATATAGAATGAATAATGCAGCAGGCAAAACCGTATGGCATAAACAGCACGTGTTACAATAGCTACAGAGGACACAACAGCGCATGTAAGAAATGGTGAAGGAGCAGTAGCGCTGACCCTGTAGCTGTTGGCTGGGGAGAGTGTTACAGAGGATAAGACCTCTGCTGAGTGGTGCTCTTCTGAGCAGCTGCAATGGCTCAGAGGGTAGAACCGAGGGCAGTGGGGTGTCTGTGGACTGGGGTTCTATTCCTGGTCCCAGATTATCTGTGTTTTTTTTTTTTATTTTGTGTTAAGTGTTACAATTCCCCCCCCCATCCAGGTTTCTCCCCAACCTAGAGTTCCCCCCCCCCCAAAGGTGGTTATTTTTAATTTGGGGGAGTTTGGGAGAGTAACGGGGGTACTGGGGTGGAGCCCCTGAAAACAATATTTTCTCTGTGTTTGTAGGCATTATTAGCACTCTGTGTTTTTATCAAGCGCTATCGTTGGTGTCTCTGTATTGACAGCATGGTATGTTGCTGCGCAGTTTCTGTGCACGACATACTGACCCTGTACCATCCTCTGCAGCCCCACTCCTTTGGGCCCTAACCCCATTGCCTCCTCTGCCCGCCGGACTCAACCCCCCACTGCCATACCGATCTCCAAGCTCCACCGATATCTCTGATACCCCAGGTGGTCTGATGTATCCCTGCCATGGGCCCGCCAAGCAGCTTCTGGGGTGGGGGGAGTGCCTTTAACACTGGTGTTTATCAGTGGAGGGGACAGACATGGTGCACTTGGGTGGACAGATGGCATAGGGGAGGCTTGCTGGAGGCCATCATCCAGTGCTGCAGGGCAGCCATTTTCCCTTTTTCTCCCTCCCCTCCATCCCCCCTTCCTAATGGGGCTGCATGTCCTATGGCTTCCTGGGAAGATGCACAGAAGCATGTGATCATTCACGCCACCAAATGCACCTCCTCCTGCCCACAACCAGGAGCCGCTCGAAGGTGGTGCAAGCTGAGCCCTCCCTCCTGAGGAGTGCATCCACATGGATGCTTTGCACTCTCGCTGCTGGTCTCTGCTCCAGTCACCCCGGGTGTGGGTTGCAAACCTGGGTTGCCAGTGTGCTGACTGGGTGCACCACCACTCAGTGCCACAGAGCTGGCATGGCTTCCACTTTTTTTAATGCAGATGCTGAGAGCCCATCATTGGTGTTGGCTTTCACTTTTTTTTAAATAGCCAATTGACCAGATCAGCAGCTGATTGAAGTGGTGGCAGGCTTGTTCCAAAGTACAGTGCTGATGTGATCAGAATCATAAAGGAAAGTCTGACGTTTACTATAAATGATTTGGTTCTACTTTGTGATTGAAGAGTAGGTGGGTGGCAAAGCTAGCAATGTAGCAAGAAGAAAGCATCTCCCTGGGCTCCTCATCATGTGGTCATTAATACTGAGTTGTTTTACTTTTAAAACTTGAACTTTTGCTGATAAAAATATGCTGGAGTTATAGAGCTTGATACCAAGAATTGATTGATATATGAATTTCATATGGGGCGTCCCAGGAAACTGGCTAAAACAGATTCCAATGTGGCTAGGTTGTTGATAGCACTGAGCCCAATGCAGTCTCCCACTGGCAAGGCTGGTGAATCTCCTGCCACCCACGACATGCTACATAAGGTGATTACTGACTTAATCCAGTCGGTAAAATGAATGGATGCTAAAATGGACCTTTATGTTAACAGATTAACGGTGGTGGAAAACAAATTAGATGGCATTGTAACAATGGCTGATGAGTCAGAGCATGCCGCCGCTAAAGTCTTGGCAGTGGCAATGTCTACAGTGAATAGGGTTACCACCTGTCCCACTTTTCGCAGGACAGTCCTGATTTGGGCAGCTGTGTCCTGCTAAAAAGCTTGAAAAATACTACATGTCCTGACATTACAGTAGAAAAAATGTTTTGGGGACTTTCCTCTAAATGTTACAAACAACTATAATGCCTTAACTAAAATACCTTAATATGATAACATATACTAGAAACAACTGAAAAACTGCAACTCTTAGTTTTAATTCTGATTATTTAGAGAAAACACATCTGTTGCATTGGTCGAGGTTACACGTTGTCCTGCGAAAAATCAGGTTTCAGTACGAAATGTCCCATTTGGGCTTCATAAAAGGTGGTAACCCTAACAGTGAAGGAGCAGTCTTTACTGTGTGATAGACTTGAGCAACTGGAAAATACAGTGAGGTCGCAGACTATAAGAACACTTGGTGTTCCTGAAGGCACAGATGGCGAGGACTTGTGAGAGTTTTTGGAGAAATGGTTGCTGGAGAAGGTTGGGTTGGGCCTTGCAGTCCAAGTCATCAAAGCTTACTGGATGACACCAAGCTGGGTCAGGTTGGGACAGGAAGGTCCATGTACAGTCCTACTGGTGACAGCATCCCCCGGTGCTTGGGACCAAATACATCAGGCAGCAAAAGACAAACACCCACTGACCTTAGGGAATCACTGTATACTTCTATTCCCAGATTACTCCTTCACCACTCACCAAAGATGGAAGGCCTTTGAAAGGGTGATAGTCAAGCTTCAAGAGTCAGGGGTTGGTTATTGACTCAGTTTTCCAGCTTGTCTACAGTTACATATCAGAGCAAACAGTACTGATATACAGTCCCTAAGACAGTGGGGATCATGGTGGGAAAAAAAAAAAAGAATTAAATCGACTGTTCAGCCAGCAGTGGACAAGCATGAAGATTCAGAAGATGATGAACAGTTAACTTGTCTTTTTTCTTTTAAATAAAATTTATAGTGAGGTGTGCTAATTGTAAGTATGCTTTTATGTATATACAGTAGTGCTACCATAGTTAGGGTTGAGTAGCACTTTTAAGGTTAAAAGGTGAAACTTTGCACCTTAATAACTTTGCCACCGTTCAACAGATTTGCCTGAAATTTGGCAGGCATGGTTGGGCACCACAGATCTTGGGATCAGCCAACTTTTGTACCAGTCAGATTTATAGCTGTGGAGCGACATCCATGTGCGCAATTACATTTTTTTGAGAATTCTTTGCTCACGCCTACAGGTCACATGGTTTGCACGACCAGTCCAAAAACTTCAGGGAACATGCAGCTGGGGTCCCCGATGTGCCTTTTGAAGATTTCGTGAAAAAATATTAAACAGTTCAAAAGTTATTCAGAAAACAAGTTCTCATTCTAAGTGAATGGGAAAAGTTAACAAAAAGATCGAAAGTGTCGCAAATGCACTTTTTAGTGTCACAAATGGCCCTAGTAGTGTCACAAATCCCCATTTTATTTTCAGTTGCTGATCAGAAAAATGCTTGGCATTTAATATTGGGACCATCTAAGGACACAATTCTTTTTGTGTTTACCTAGCTGAGCCCTGAGGATGCTAGGCATGTCTTCATTTTGGGGTTAAACCCGGATGTTGAAGTAGCTCTTCCTGGATACTCCATCACCCGTCAGGACTGCCCGGGCACAAAGAGAGGCAGTGGTACAGCCATTTATGTATCTTCCCAGGTACAATTCTCACCTGTCTCGCTACCTGCCTTCCAGGAGAACATCGACTCCTCACTAATAAAAATCTCCTTACCCCATTCCATCCCTATCTTTATAGCAGGGACCTACTGTTCCCCTGACTCCCTTTTAAACTCCATAGCAACTCACCTAGACACCCTGAAAACCATTACCTCGGGTGGGGAGCTCCACATCCTAGGTGATTTCAACTTAAACTGGCTCACTAGTGCTAGCACCAAACTCCGAAACCATGTAGCTAGTTTAAATCTGACTCAACCCATCACTGAGCCCACGCGGCTAAACCACAAAATGCAAAACCACTCCCTGCTCGACTTGGCCCTCACCTCTCACCCACACAGGATTATAACCTCAGGCCTCCTTCCGGACTCTCTGAGTGATCACCATATGATACATATAATACGTAAAATATTCAAAGCTAAGTCACCCCCTCCGAAAACTCTCCTTATCAGATCATATAAATCCCTTAACCTTGACGGTCTCCTACTTGACCTAGCGACCTTGGATTGGTCCTACACACCCAGGGCCCCTTCCATGGATCACGCCCTTGACTTCTTCAAGTCAAAATTTCTTGCCATCCGGGACTACTATGCTCCACCCAGAAAGGTTAGAGTAAGGGGAGCTCATCTGCCGTGGATCACTGCTGACCTCATGGAGCATCTCCGTGTCAGAGATCAGGCGTGGAAAGCCTATAAGACAGCGGGGATGCACGTCGATCACCTACACTATCGAACGCTTAGAAATGCCTGCACCAGGCTTATCCGCCAGACTAAAGCTCACTACTTCACATCATCCCTCCAAAAAAATTTAAACCATCCAGCCAAGTTCTGGAGGTCTATAAAATCACTTTTCTCCCCTCCCGCCCAGCCACCCACTCCTGCCCTAGATGTGGGAGGCTCCATCATAACAGAACCACTAGCAGTTGCCACGGCTTTCAACTCAGTGTTTACTAGCAGCGGGTCCCCTCACTACTCTAACCCCCCACCTGCTACACACAATGCGACATCCTCATCCCCACCCACGCCAACCCCTCACCCGGCTTTCTCCTTCTCTCTGGTTACCCCACCAGAAGTACTCAAAGCTCAGCTTGCCCTAAATCCCTCCAAGGGTAGATGCGCCACAGGCATGGATGCCAAAATGCTCTACTTTCTGCACCTGCAATCGCCATGCCTCTAGCGTCTCTTTTCAACCTCTCTTTCACCTCTGCCTCTATACCTTCAAAATGGAAGCATGCCACAGTTATCCTCCTCCTGAAAAGTGGTGACCCATCCTCCCCCAGCAACTTCTGCCCAATCTCTCTTCTACCCACCCTAGCCAAAATCCAGGAACATCTCGTCCTCTCGCAACTCACCACCTTCCTTGACTCCTCCTCCTTCTTCACCCCTTACCAGTCTGGCTTTAGAAAATCCCACCCACTGTCACGTCCCTCCTCAGACTCACAGATTCCATCCTCACAGGCATGGATAAAAGCCATATCACATCTGCCATTTTCATCGATCTAGCTACATGCTTGACACAGTCTCATAACCTCCTTCTGTCAAACCTCAAGCATAGCAGGCCTCTCCAGTGCAAGCACACACTGGTTCAACTCATACCTGGGTGGCAGGTCTCAATCAGTAAAAATTGGTTCCTCCACCTCAAACCCCATCCCTGTCTCCATTGGTGTCCCCCAAGGCTCTGTCCTCAGCTTTATCTTATTCTCCATTTTTCTCAACCACCTTCCATTGATCTGCCTGCATGCTGACATTCACATGTATGCAGACGATACAGTCCTGTACGCCTCAGGTCACTTCCCACTGGAAGTTGCATCCAAGATCCAGCAAGACTTCACAGAAGTCCAGCACTGGTTTCATAGAAATTAACTTATTCTAAATGCCAAAAAAAGATCTCCGTGACTTTTAGCACAAGACAAAGACTCTCCCGCCTCCCCGCTTTCCCCATTCTCAAAACACTTGATGGGACCCCTCTAGAAGTCTGCACCTCTTTCAGATACCTAGGGGTCTGGCTGGACCAACACCTAGACTTTTCCACACACATCGAAGCAACCCACAAAAAATTACACCCTAGGCTGGGGTCACTATACCAGAACCGCAGCTGCATCCCTCTGCCTGCCCACAAAGAGATACTACAGAAAATGATCCCTACTATTTTTGACTACGGGGACGTAGTCTATAGTTCTGCCCCTAAATCCACCCTGGCTAGACTGGATTCTCTTTTTAACTCCTTCTGCTGCTTTGCACTGGATTGTCCTCCCTCCACTCACCACTGCGACCTCTACAGTTACCTTAACCTACCCTCCCCCGTCAATAGGCGCCTATACCACTGCAACAGACTCACAGCCAAATTCTGGACCCAGTTACGGCCCTCCTACCTAGCCTCTACTCTAACAGCCCAAAAACCATCAGCATACTCACTCAGAAATTTCAACTCCCATCTACTACAAATCCCACACATGGCTACCTTTGCTGGACAGTCAGCTTTTAGAGTCCGGCTACCAAAACTATGGAACTCTCTGCCGGCTGACATCTGGCTCTCCCCCTTCCCTTGGCAACAAATCTCCCTTCTAAAAGGGCAAGTCCCCATAAGCTGCTCATGTCAACATGACGTGCACTAGCATGGGCCATGTCAAATTGGTGTGCACAATGTAAGGGCCAACCACCCAGTGCAAATCTATGTTGTCCACTCAAATGCTTAACTATCACATTTTGTTTGCCATTACCTTTTCTACATATTCTGCCTACTATTATGCTGATCTCTCTCTTGCCTCCTGTACATACTACTTCTAGATTATTTATCATTGTAATTATAAAACCTTGTATATATTTTATGTAACCTATGTAAATTTTGCTGTTCTATAATTTCTGTGTGTTTACTTGTATGTATTACCCCGTTCCCTCTACCCCCAGGACGCATCTGGATTCGAGCGGTAGTCTGCTCAGTATGTCTTTCCTGGTAAAACTTTTAAATAAATAAATAAATAAAACACCCCAGAAATATGTTTTTCAAATTTCTGGAAACAGTAGTGTCGAAAAGTAGTGTCGCACCTCCGACACTTTCGCAAATTGCAACACTACTTTTCCAGCCTATGGCCAAAATGACAGTTCTTTGCCACCCTGCTGCAAAAGAACGGTTTGGTCTTTTGGGCTCAAATTTGGAAGGAAGGCAGCTAACATCTCACAGATGTGCTTTTTGGTGGTTTGGTGACAAAATATTACATGGATGCCAAGTTGAGGTACTCCAAAGTTGACATTTGTTCCCATAGACTAACATGGTGGCGTCCGCCACGCCTTTCGGAGCTCGTATCTCGAAAACGCTGCGAGATACAGAATTTTTGACATGACAATGAGTAGCCCTATGGGCTAGGCATTCAGTGAAAACCTAGCCAGAAAACTCATGAATCATGTGAAATTTAATTTTTTTTTCTACGTCGTACGGTTCCTGAGATATCAGCAATTTAGTATTCCAACAGCTCATTTTTCTGCTCTGAGGCCCATTATTATATATACATTCTTTCTACACACTGTGTTTCTCTATGCAGCTATTGGGCAAATACAGGGTATGTGCTTCCATTACTGTTACAGTTAGTGTTACCACTTGTGTTTCCTTACCCGTTTGCGTTACCGTTCCCGTGTATGCCCCCATGTGCGTTACCCTTTGCATTCTTGTTTGCATACGCACTTGTGTTCACAGTACCATTTCTCTTTACTTTGCCATTATTTCTGCTGTTAACATTACCATTTGTGCTTCCAATTGCCGTACCGTGACCGTGCGCATCACGGTTTGCGTTTCCTTACATGCTTGCGTTTGCATTTCTGTTTTCTTTGGAGTTATTGTTACTGTTACCGTTACCATTAGCATTTACAATTGCGGTACCGTCACCGTGCATGTCACAGTTTGCGTTTCCTTCCACGCTTTCATCTCCTTTTGCGTCACTGTTCATTTTGGTGTCACTTTGCGCTTGCATTTCTAGTAACCTTTGCTTTTCCATTTACGTTTCAGTCACCATGTGTGTTGTGTTTCCCTTGCACTTACCATTACTATGTCACAAAAAATCACGTGGTGGGAGCGCGGTGCCTGAACCACCACATTCCATTCACTATTTCTACTGCACATTCTCAAAAAAGAAGGGAAATTAGAGGCAAAAAACCCTGTTTAATGCATCAGTTAGGGTTGTTCCACAGAGACAAAAGTGAGGAAATTCAGTGTTAGAGTTGAAAGCCCCCCTTGCACCCCCCCCAGCCCGCCACCCCAACCGCCAACGGGGTGTGCATTGGGGTCATCGGTCCTAACTCTTCATGAGGTTGGGTCCCCAAAAGGCCAGGTTGAAAATTGGGTGAAAAGAATCCTGAAAATAACCAAGTTACATGCATCTGTTGAATTGTGGCACACGTGGTGCCTTTTGGAGACCGTATCTCTAAAACTATTCGAGATACAGATTTTTCGCTCTCCGCAGCTTACTAAGCTTCCATGGAGGTTCTTGAAGTCATGATTACAACTGCAGTGGAATTTCTTTCATGGTTGCTATGGTTACTGAGATATTGCCAAATTAATGTTACAAGGGTCTCTTTTCATGACTATAGGGTTGGAGTATGTGTCCATACTTATGTATGAGTGGGGCGCATTGAAGACCCACTCTACTATCCACATATGCATATCATTATGCAAAAATGGGCAGGAGGGAGCGTGAGCCTAGAGGGTCTTGTGCTCCACAACCACATACCGGGTGTGCCATGGGGTGGTCAGGCCTAACTCCCACCCTTCTCCTATACTGTACCATATCAGCCTGTTTACACATGGAGTGGGGTGAGAGTTGGGCCTGACCACCCCATGGCACACCTTAATGCCTATTGGTGTATGGAGGGTAGGGGGGTTGGGGTGGTAAGGTTGGTAACCTTAATGTCGAATTTCCCAGCTTTTGATGCTTTAATAAAAACCCTAACTGATGCATTAACGTAGTTTTTTGCAATGAATATATATATATAATTTTTTTTTTTTGATACAGGGTTTGGACTGATATAGACTGGGACTGTAGCTTTAAAAGATTCAGGGTTCAAGCACATTATGCTGTATGTACAGCACGGCCTTCAGGGAGTCTACTTGTTTATCACTATTTTATTCAGTGGTGTTCAGAGAGGTAGAGAAACTTGCTGTTCCTCCCTCGTGGCCACCACCTTTGTCGCCAGCTCCAGCTTTCAGTCCCATCATCATTCCAGATGAGGAGGAGGAGAAATACAATCCTAATCTCCTTAATATGGAGGAGAATTTGGAGGATGAAAAAAGGGAACGTGATCGTATGAGCGGGGGTTTACCTTCAAGTTATACCCTCTCATGCAGTGAACACTCTGGGGTATATACATCCAGATCTCCTCCTGAAGATGCCTCTTTTCAGGAATTTCTCAGACAAATCCAGAATATGATGGATTTGCAGCTAAGGAGGAAGATTCCCCAATGAGGGATTTGTCAGAGTTTCTGGAGGTTCCTACTATTTTATTGTTATACCTTCTATATGTCCTACATGGGAGGATGCTACATTTATTGCTTGGCATAAGCCTAATACCTTACTTGTAGTGCCCAGGAATGCTGATAAGAAGTACCCTGCTCTGTCTGCCAAGCCCTACTGTTTCTCAGCCTAAAACCCATTCTATGGTTATTATGACTGCTCATAATTATTCTAGAGCCACTAGACACATGAGTGCCCTACCTCATGATGAAGAATACAAGAGGCTGGATGTTATGGGCAAAAGGACTTGCACATCTGTGTCCTTAGGCCTCAGAATAGCTAACTACCAGGCCTATATGATTAAATATCAGAATGGCCTGGTCCCCTCTTCCCCCCTTGTGCCCATGCCAAAGCACCCAAAGGTATCAGTCAAGGCTGTGCCCCTGCCACCCCACTACATTCTGACTACTCACCTCCTCCTCCCCTTTCCACTGTTGCCTGTGTAGGTACAGGTGGGGGGGTTAGATCTCCCTCCATCTTCCAAAGTGAAGGGAAATCACAAGGGACAAGGAGAGCCTGGAAACAGTGAAAAAGGGACTTGTTCTAGAGCTGCTCTTTACCCCTTCAGTGCATCCCCTGTCTCCTTGTCATTATCCTTGAGGCCGTTTGTCACTTCTACTAATAGAGATTCAGTCACTAATACAAAAGTGTGCTATTGAACCTGTTCCCCCTCACAAAAGAAACAAAGGGTCAGGAGATCTACATCCTGTACTGGGTCTGAGAAACCTAAATCTAAACCTGTATCGAATACAAAAAGTATCAAATGGTGTCTCTCCAGGCTCGTATACCTCTACTACAAAAAGAGGACTGGCTTTGTGCCACCGATATGAAGGAAGCATATACCCTGATCAAGATTCGCAAATGCCACAGGCAGTACCTATGCTTCATGCTGGAGGGCAGTCATTATCGGTTATGAGTCTTGTTCTTTGGTTTATCCTCAGCACCACATGTTTACCAAATATTTAGCGGTTTACAGGAGTATTTTTTTTTTTTTATGAGGGGAAGGTGCACAAGAACAAGGAGACATGCAATGTAGCTGGAAAGGGGAAATTTAAGAGGGGTGTGAGGAAATACTTCTTCACTGAAAGTGTAGTGGATGCCTGAAATGGTCTTCCAACGGAAGTACTGGGGATAAAAACAGTGGTGGGCTTCAAACATACATGGGATAGGTACATGGGAATCTTAGTTGGGTAGGGGGTTAGATGGAGATCAGTTAGGGTCTGCGCTGACAGAATAGGAAGGGAAAATGGGCAGACTAGGTGGGCCAAGTGGTCCTTATATACTGCCAGAGTCTGTGTTTCTGTGTCTGGAAGACACGTGCTTGTGTTCATTACTCTGTTTGCAAGTTGCTCTGTACTATGTTCCGCGCACTTAACTACCCTAGGACTTTGACTAAATCAATGTTCCTAACACATCTGTGTTGGTTATCTCTTCTTTGCTCTGCTCTGGCAGGTGATGTTGAGTTGAATGCTGGTTCCCCACCTCCATAATATGCTGGCAGTCCTGCTTGGTCATGTGTAAAGTCCACCTAAATGTCAGGAGTCTCCTAGCAAATGTTGATGAATGTACTGCCTGCCGGTTGCTCACTATAATGCTGACATTGTCTGACTGAAACGTCGCTCAAACCCCTGATATCTGACTCTGCCTGTTCCCTCCCAGATTTAAATTTTATTAGGCTTGACTGTTCTGGTAAGAAACATGGGGGTGACTTGCTTCTTTATTGAAAGAGCTATCTAAATGTCTCCCTCATACAAAATGTCTAGCTGCCCTTCCCAGTTTGTAAGTTCCTGCACTTGCTGCTCCTTCTGGGTAATTCCAAGAAAATTCACCTGGTTTGTGTTTATAATCCTCCTGCTGGTGGCTTTAGTGGTTTATCCTGTCTTCTTGACTATATTAGTCAATGGATTGGCTCAAATGAGATGTTGGCTTTGGGTGACCTTAACTTGGACTGGTTGGGGAAAAGTACTATGCAGTGTGAACGTCTGCTCACTGGTTTCAGCATTAAGCAGTTAATTTCTGCTCCTCTCAGACTCTCATCCTCTTGGGGAGGAAGCACACTCTTCTGGACTACATCATGACAAACGGGACCAAAAGGATTCTAATGTCTGGTACCTTTCCTGACCGTGTTTCTGACCATACCCCCACCTACTGTGTCTGGGGAGGTTCTGCACCTAAAAGCCCTCCCAAGGTCATTCCACTCAGAGACCTTTCCAAGCTTGATGCTGACCCCCTCCTTGATGACCTTGTGCATACTTACTGCTCTCTTGTTTTGATTACTGTCGATGCCTCAGTTGCTTTGTCTAATTTTATAACCATTTTTGCTGCCCTACAGGATAAACGTGCACCTTTAATTAGAAAGAGGGATAGAAGCACTGTTACTAAATGGCTTCATAGTGACCTGCTAGCCCTCATGAAATCCAGAGACAAGTGCTGGGCCAAATTTAAGGCCACTCAAGTACTGCATGGCCTTATTTAGTAGAGGCATCTTAGAAACACATGTAAGAAAGCCATTCACACAGCCAAGAGCAAATTTTGTAGATCCTCTCTATTGGCATCTGCTAGAGAACCAAGGAGTTTTTGGCACAACATTAAAAATGAAATTGGCGGCTCTCTAAATTAACAAATCAGTGATATGTTTATTGATGGAGTTAAGGGTAACAACCCTTGCATTATAGCCAATGCTTTTAATAAACAGTTTTCGGATCTCTCTGCCCTCCTCTCCCTGTTCTCAGGTCCTGTGTCCCAGGACAGGATGAGACTGTGCCATTCCCTACCTCATTGTCCCCCCCCCCACCTTCTACCTCAAAACTGTTACTGCTGGTGAGGTCGGCAGGTTGTTGGCCTCTCTCTCCCCCATGCTAGTCCTGGTCATGATAATTTAGAGCCAAAGTTCCTCTGCCTTGGTGCCCCATTTCTGGCCTTACCCACTTCTTATATATTTAACACATCTCTGCTTACTGGTATTGTGTCTGACATTTGGAAGGTTGCTCGGGTGGTCCCTGACTTTAAGCAAAGGGACCCAAAATACACTGACAATTATCGCCCCATAGCAATCTTGTCCATCATTAGCAGGCTTCTGGAGAAAACTGTTGTATTCCAGCTTGCTAAATATCTTTATACACATGGCCTTCTGTCTCCAGCACAGCATGGTATCCAGAGGGAGCATAGCACCTCCACTGCCCTTACTAAGGTCACTTCTGAGATTAGGGTGGCCATGGATTAGAGCAAGCTAACTGGAGCTGTTTTTGTTGATCTCTCCAAAGCTTTTGATTTGGTTGATTACAAACTTCTCTGCACCAAGTTGTGCTCCTTTGGGCTGTCTGGCCACATGCTTGCCTGGTTTGCCAAATACTTACATGATAGATAGCAGATGGTCAGATTTAAAAGAACATTTTTGGAACTGGCTCCAGTCTCTGTAGGTGTCCCCCTAGGTTCAATCCTGGTCCCATATTATTTTTTTAATTATTAATTATCTTTCTGATAGACCTGCCCACTGTAGTTCCACCTTGTATGCAGGTGATCTAGTGCTCTTATCCAGCTCCCAGGCTATCAATCATCAATTCCCAACTGAATGAGGATTCCCATCTTATTTTGTCCTGGTTATCAACTAATAAGCTGGTTTTCAACCTAAAGAAAATTCAAATAATACTTTTTGGCTCTCAGGCAAAAACCAAGTAATGCTCTGAACATCTGGTTGTGCCCAGTATTGATGAGATTCCCCTGACTACTGCCCATTCTTTTAAGTACCTTGGAGTCAGCCTTGACCCCCAATTGGATCTTTCCTTACACATCACAAATGTGTGTAGGGTTGTAAGTGGTAAGATTGGCATGATTTACAGAGCCAAGCACTTCCTCACCCCTGTTGCACGTCTGGTCCTTGTTAAGGGAGTGCAATCCTCCTTATCTGCACCAATGCTGCTAAGTCCCTTTTGTCCGAACGGGATGTAGTGTATAATAATATATGTTGTTTTGCCCTCTCAGCAGCCTGCCGCACACACCATTATGAACTCTATGGCAAACTTGGTTGCTTATCCCCCAAATAGTTGGGATTTTGCCCAGAAGTGTTTTGTAAATATGGTACTCCATAATGCCACCCCTCCCATCCTAGCTGAGAAGATAAGGGCTACTAATCCTGGTTACCCTCACAGATCCAGTGACTTGTCCCTGTTCACTATCCCTAAAATTCATACTGCTTTGGGAGATCAGGCCTTTGCTGTAAGTGTTCCTAGGCTCTGAAACTCCCTCCTGCTATCTGTTTTGCTCTTCTCCTCTCACTATCTCTTTGAAAGCTTTTTATGGAGCTACTTGAAAGACTCCTCTGCCTGCAGCTGCCTGTGGTAACAGGCCCTTTCCTTAATCCAGTGACTGTGTTGGGTCATGCTGTGCTCCTAATGCTATGTGCATTTCGCTCTTTCCCTGAGATGATGTACTAATACTGCACAACATTTTTCTATTGCCTTTTCTAACTGCACAGATTCATATCATGTGCCATGATCTTGCTTCTTTGTACGACTATTATTGTGTTGCTGTTGTACTTATATCATGTACCTTGATATTGCTTCTGCGTATTCCTATTATTTGTTCCTGTGGTTATCTTATGTACTGTAACTCATCTGTTCGTACTATTCTATTGCAATCTCCTGGGTCCTACCTGACATAGGCATTTAACTGCCCAGTGTGCCTAGCTGGTGAATAACAACTAAATGAATAAATAAAATGATGTCACCTTTGTGGTATGAGGATATACTCACACTGGCCATATAGCAATACTTTTTGCATCCAGTCATCTGCTGGGCTTTAATATCTATTTCTGATGTTCCCCGTTGGAGGATTTAAGGTAGTTTAGGAACAAAGGACATTAAGTGCACCACAAACATGAACTGGGCTCAAGATGGTGGCTGAGCTTTCCTCTCAGCGCTTCAGGGAACTCGTGTGGCCGAGAGGTGCACTACCCACCCTTGCCAGACTTAGCATGTCTTCGTTTTCAACTGACCCACCCTGAGCTCTAAAGCAGTTTTGCAAGTATCTAAATCTGCATTCAGTTCATCAAGAGTTCTTGAAATATTTATCCAACAGTTCTGTTTTTAATACTGGGGTATGTTGCTGTTTTTTTCTAGTTACTGTTTACTGGTTAAATATATGTCTGCTCATCCAGCTGTAACATGTCCTTTAGGCCTGGACTGGTTTATTATTATAGTGCAGCACAATCTAAAAGTCAAGAAGGCTGGCTCCTTAATTTTCTTTGTTGGACATTTATATGGACAGATTAATGCACTGACTGCATATATAGTTCCCTTTGTATACAAACTCATTTTATTGTCCTGCCATTTCTAGTAGGGCATGTATTTAATTGAATTTCATTTATTTTAATTAATTTCATTTTAAAATGCAATTTATTTAATATAATTTCATTTTAAAATTCAAGAAACAAAAAGCAAAAAAAAAGGAAAATATTGGTGGTCGGTGTGTCACTACTAAATCAAAGGGATTGCTGATTGTGCTCTGGTATTCTGTATCAGGGGGCTACTGTAATTCAGACTGCAGACAGAAGCAGTATCCCACTAAACAAGAGGTGTTACATCTCAGCTGGGATATCCTGGGTAAATGAAGTGTGTAAAAAACATGCTGGCAGGTGCTGGCCCTAACCACCCCCCCTCCCCCCCCAGGCAGAGGAGGCAGTGTGGCCTAATGGTTTGAGTATCACTGGGATACTGGGAGATAGCAGGTTCAAACCCTGCTACAGCTAAGTATTCACTGTGCAACCCTGAGCAAGTCACTTGACCTCCCAGTACTCTAGTCCACACTGCTTCAGAAATGAGTAAAAAACAGGATCTCAGTAGACATGAGATGTTGTACCTCAGCTAGGCTATCTTAGATGAATAAAGTAAAAAGTAAAAACAAATAACATGTCTTTTTGCCACTCCCTTCCCCTCAGGCACTGGAAGCAGTGTGTTGTAGTGGTTAGAGCACTGTTGGGAACTGGGAAATCACAGGTTCAACTCCACTTAAGTCAGATACTCACTTTGGGACCCTAAGCAAGTCATTTAAAGGGACACAGTTAGCCCCCTTGGGCCTCAGATTGTCCCTAGATTGAAAAACACATGTTATGATTGCTCATATTCTGAGACTGGTGATGTAGCTGGTAGTTTGATTCTTGTTATTGTTTTCATTTAAAAGTAAAAAACAGACTGCCCACCATACAGGTGTTACCACACAAAAAGGTGTTTGTTTACTTCTTATTTCCCTCACAGAGTCGGTAAACATTCAAATACTACAACATGTCAGGACGTGGCAAGAGCAGAAAAGGTCTCGGTAGGGGAGGAGCCAAGAGACATCACAAGGTGCTGCAGGACAATATCCAGGGCATCACCAAGCCTGCTATCTGCTGCCTGGCTCACTGTGGCAGGGTGAAGCACATTTTGGGACTAATCTATGAAGAGACTTGGGGCATCACCTTCACAGAGCATGCCAAGAGAAAGACGGTCACTGCTACGGATGTGGTGTATGCCTTGAAATGGCAGGGCCGCACTCTGTATGGCTTCAGAGGGTAAACTGCTGAATTACATAAAGGGTGAGGGAAGGGGAGGAGCAGCTGCAGTATAAGGGTTACTAGCTGCACACTCGAGCAGACTCGATAGGCCATAAGGCCTTTATCTGCTGGCAAATTCCTATGTTCGTACATTCTTTGAACAACTTCCAGTGTGTCTTTCCTGGACCTTGGAATGCCTCTAACACAATCTATCCTTTCATGGTGCTGTGGGAGGAGAACAGTCTATTGCATCATGGGTGGCTGAACTGTATGGGGGTGTTCATAATGTTCGGATTGTATGCAGTAAGAGCACATCAAGGATTTGAAGCAAAACAAAGTGTGGTATAATTGCATCACTCCCATGTATTTCAGTTCTACTAAGAAAAGAAGCAGATCAACTAGAAATAATATGAGGCGAAAAGGGCTGACTAGTGTCCCTGTAACCTCCTAGAGCTCCAGTCCAATGTAGCTGAGGGAACGAATAGACACAGGACCTCACTGGAAATGAGATGTTACATCTTGCTGAGATATCCTAGTTGAATAAATTGTAAAAAGATAAACAAAACCCTGCTGGCAGTCACCAGCCTTTCCAGCCCCCGAAAGCAGTGGGGGCAGGGTGGACTACTGATTAGAGCAATGTTGGGAATGGAGAGGTCACATGTTCAAACCCCATGAGATCCAAATCCTCATTGTGTAACCCGAAGCAAGTACCCAATACCCCAGTCTACCCAGCAATGGAAATGAACAGAAGTACATTTGCACTGGAAATGGCATGTTGCATCTCAGCTGGGTTATTCTGGAGAAATACATTCTAAAAAAAATAGATTCAAGAAGGACTCAGCTGTAAATGAGATGGTGCAACTCAGCTGGGCTATCCTGGGTAAATAAATAGTAAAACGTAAACCAAACAAAACATTGCCAGTAGCTGCCAGCCTTTTCCATTCCGCTCCCCCACCCAAGGCAATGAGGCAGTAGAGACAGTGTGATCTAGTGGTTAGAGCACTGTTATGAACCAATAGATCACAGGTTCCAACCCCACTGTAGCAAAATACTCACTGTATGACCCTGAGCAAGTTATTTAATCTCTCAGTGCTCCAGTCCACCTAGTTCTGGAAATGGGTAGAGACAGGACCACCCAGGAAATGAGATATTGCATCTCATCTGTTCTGTCCTCAGTAAATACATTGTAAAAATTGGTAGAAGCAGGACCACACTGGAAAGCAGATGTTACATCCATGATGTGCATTCCTGTGTTAAGAAGCTGTAGGCATAAAAAGTTTATAATAAGTATATAAACAAATAAGTAAATCAATAAATATTACCTGGAGCCCACCAACCCCCCCACCCACCCTGACAGTAGAAACTAGGTAAATACATAGGAAGATGTAAAAGCAGGCTGCCACTGGAAATGAAATGTTGCTTCTCAGCTGGGCTATCCTAGGTCAATACATTGTATAAAAAAACAATATTGCCAGGAATCTTCAGACTTTTACACTTGTATAATGTATGGTAGAACGCTGTTAACCTTAGGAAATCATCATTTCCTAAGGTTGTTGTACCATCAATGTGGCATGGTAATGTTGTTAACCTGTCGATGCTACGTCACATCGATAGGTTAACAATGGGGATCAGTCTGTGCATGTGTGCACCTTTTTTTACACTTGGAAACCGATGGATGCGGCATGGCGTAAGGGAAGGACTGAACGGCTGTGGCGTGACTCCGTTTTTGAAAAGTAAGGAGCCGTTTTCCCTTTTTCTTGGGACCATACACTATAAAAAAAATGTATGGTCCTTCTATCGACAACCAGTTATTGTTAACTGTCTCGAGGTTGCCATGGTGACGTAAACCTCTCAAGCTTCGCTCTTGAGGTTTACAGGGTCACCGTGGCAACCTTTCGATGGTTAACAGACCACTTACCGATAGAGGACCATACATTATCCTCTATATTAATCTAGCACATTCTTCACCAGCAGCTAAATTCTTGTTTAAAGTAAGCTACCCTCTGTCACAAACTAAGCATAACAATTTTACTAATAAAACTTGCAAACAAACATTAAGGCATTGATTGGTGCTTGTTTCCTCTGAGGCTCTATCCTGAAATCACTTACATGTCCTATAATGAAGAATTACATCTCAGCCTCAGTGTGCATATTCCTCACTTTTTTGATTATTTTATAATTAAGGGATTCTCAGCCATTGTTCAAGTCCTCATTAGTATGGTGATGAGTATCCCTGCTGCCATGCAGGAAACCGGGTTCACTTCCCTGACGGGGAGAATTTCTTTTCAAATTCATGAAAGGGTTTCAACAGATTGGGTAAAGCTAGTTCATTTAAACTAAGAAACAGTTCCATCTGCCAGGGGGCATATGCTCAAGCTGGAGGGGGAAGGTTCAAAAAGGCCACAAGGAAGCATTGCTTTACAGAAAGAGTGGTGGATGTTTATGGAACAAACTTCCTATCAAGGCAGAGGTGGGGTTCAAAGAGAAGTGGGACGTATATTAAGGTGGTATCAGATGTAAAGATGAAGAAAGGGAAAGGGAGAATGAGAGGGAGGATGAAGACTAGAATGTCTCCAAGTAGGGAAACATGGGACAGATTAGGTAGGCTGTACAGGTCTTTTCTGTTACTTTTCTTTGTTTCAGTGTTTTCTATGGCATTACCCCATGACCCAACTCACACTCAAGAATAAGGTGGGGAGGTTGAGGAATTAAGCAAATTCCTGGTATGTAGCTGTTGCTTAGTAAACTGAGGTATGCAGACCAGAATCTACAAACATGTTATTTGTGCAGAAAGCAAAACTAAGTGATGCAGTTGTCCTGTAAAAGTGCTTTATGTCTGTGTCTTAACCTCAGAAACAAAGTAGTTTGTTGTTAATAATTCAAACTGTCAAGTTGTGAAAATCTGTACAACGCGTTAAAGAGCCAGCGACGCTTCAAGAAGAATTTTGAAGAACATAATATTTGAACACAACGCAGCTTATATTTCTCATTAGTTCTGTATTTCTTACCTCCATTACCATGTTTATTACTGAGCTCAGATGCATGGAAACAGAAGAGCTGTTCCCTGAGGGCTCATCAGCTCCCATTGCTTCTTCCCAACCTGATGTCATAATACTGTGCTTATGACATCACAGTTATTCCCATAGCAACAGAGTGTGATGTCACAACAGAGCTTTAAGATGTCAGGTAGAGAGTGTTACAGAGGCAGATGAGCTCTAAGGGCTAAAGATCCTGTTTTTCTGGAAATTTCTTCAGTAACAAATAATGAAGAGGAGAAATCTATAGAAGATATGTAAAATACAAGCTGAATTGTGTCCAAGTGTTATGTTTTCCAATATTTTTTCAAAGGTGTCAGCTGCTCTTTAAGGAAAATTTGCACATTCAATTAACATCATCGTTGACTTGTAAATATTTTTAAATATGCTACTGTTTATAATGTACAAGGTATATTTTTTATGTTTATCTATTTGTATTTTTGTCTCTGGACCCTGTGAAAATGGGCCTCTGATGAAAGGATTTTATGCTCAATAAAAATGAAATGAAAATGAATTCAGCAAGGAGAGGAGTACCTTTGCCCTGAATTTTCAGTTCATGTTCATTATGAGCAGTACATATCCAATACTTTGGGACTACAAATCTTTCTGATTTGGTGGTTATTGTTTCAAGCCTGCACAAATGTCACCGTTACATTACTATGCATAGCCACATCTCTAATGACTAGAAGGTGGGCACCCATGTGAGCCACCAGTGTGACAGCTGTCCTTCTGCAGTGCGTTGCCATTTTCATCATGTGATGCACTCCTTGGCCATGTGCACAGCAGTGAGCAGTGGTGCCACTTACAGTAGGCAAAACCCAAAGCCGCAGACATCTAGCTAGCTGGTGACAACATTCAGCAAGGTGTCTGTCCACAGCTCTGATCACAGGCAGTGCATTGCATCATGACATTGCTTCAGCTGGCAGGCATCTGGACACTCTACTGCAAATAATACATGCCAACATGCTTTTTAATATGGCAAGAACGTCATTGTATTTTAACTGCACATACTGTGTGTGCAGATACATTTGAAAAGAAATCTATGGCCTCTGTACGTACTGTGTAATGATCCTGTAACTCCACACCTTACATGGGAGCATTGCAGGGTTGGGAATGGAAAAATGTTCTGGGGGATTCCACCACCTACAATGAACATACCTGACAGGGATCGGGGGACACATTTCCTCATTATATGTTGCATTTTTATACCTTATGTAGTCAAGTTGTATGCATCGGGGGCTACATTTTACACAGAGGCAGTAATTCTCCATAAAACTTCCAAAACTGAGTTTGACTTTTACTTTCACTCCTGGAACTGAGTTCCCAGTGGTCCCCCTTCCACCATTTCTACCACTGGGTGCATGTATTTTTGCCATTAGTTCTCTAAAGATAGATATACATGTCTTTCTGTGGACATGCTGTTTGTGATCAATGTGCAAGAGGTTTGTCATGTCTTCAGTGTTTGTGCCTGTATAGAAATCAATATCAGGAACTGTATCTGGATCGATAACTTCCATAGCAACAGCATGGTACAGCATTAAAGGCAGTCCAGAATTTCCCCTATTGGAACTGTCTGACAGTTCATATATTGCAAAAGGACACAACTGTTCTACATTGAAGACGCAGGCAGCCCAGTGGCCAAGGTACAGTGTTGATCTTTATTTCCAAAACTGGAATACATGTCCATACTCAGACTAGATGACACAGAACAAGTCTGTCCTCTTTCAGAGCTCTTTATTTATTTATTTCAGATTCAGATTAATACCTTTGAGCCATGGACTCATTTACAAAGGTCCCAAGTCAGTGAACAAAAATACATGACAAGACATAACATTGCATTCATTGCATAAGATATAGATACACTTTAAAACACATTGGATACATAGGCTATAGATATCATTTATAACACAGAACAAATCATTGGGTACCTAGCAAGAAAAGAAGCAGTGGTTGTTGATTGATCAAAAGAAAACCATAGTAACAGAAGGGAGCAATAACAGTAAACAACACTGCTTAAGTGTGGTATAGCGCTTAGATAAGTGCAGGGTTATGCACTAGGGTCAGAGATCCCAGGCAGCTGAGTACAAGGGGAGAGGTGCAGCTGGAGTAGGGTCTGTCAGTGGTGAAGTGGGGATGGGAGTTTGACTGGGGGAGGGAGAGGAGGAGAAGGTTGTAGAAGGGTAAAGGGGAGGAGGTAATGCAAGGGGCAGGAGAGTAGAGGCAAGATGGGGGGATGGGAAGTTCTATGGAGAATTACTCCTCCTGCAGCAGCAGACAAGGGGAGAACAATCTGCTAAAGCCACTCATATGCATCATTAATTGTTATGTGTACAGTATCTAACATATGAAAAGAGGTGAATAGTGGCTTGAGAGACAAGGGCTACATGGAGAGACTGGAAATATTCAAATGATTTAGCCTAGAAAAGAGAAGGTTGAGAGGGGGCATGACTACAGCTTTCTAAATACTAAAGGGAATAGACAGGGTGGCATAGTTGTCCAACTGTTCAGCCTGTTAATATTCTGTCTTCCCGCAATGTTCATCAACCAGTCTGTGTAATTCTGTATCTTGTCTACCTGACATGGAACCATTGTAATGTTTGTCCTTTATTTTCCTGACATGGAACCTTTGTAAAAGAACCATCTGGCTCAAAGGTATTAATCTGCAGTCTGAAATAAATAAATATACACAGAGGTTTGAGCTAGTGAGGGCTAGCAGAAATAGAAGGCAAGCCTTGAAAGTGAGGTGAGGGCAAAATAAGGGGAATATTATTTATTTATTTAAGATTCAGATTAATATCTTTGAACCAGAGGCTCATTTACAAAGCTTCCAAGTCAGGTGACACAATACAGAGCCATTGAGTTACATCAGTGAAAACATTGTACAGAGAGAGGAACAATGGGACACTAGACAACAATAAACATATGAAAGTGAAATAGCTGGTGGCTACATAACAAACAAGATCTGGCAGAGCCACTACGACTGTGAATGCATTAACTAGATAGGGGTGTTTCATGGGCTTAAACATAAACATTTATTTAAAAAATATCAGATTTACAAACCTTTGAGTCAGAGACTCATTTACAAAGGCACCTCGTTGAAACTAATACAAAGATAGCACAGTTAACAAGTCCAAAAAAAATGGCTCGGAGAGCAGACAGTTATAACAATCATTCACTGGAGATACATGGGTAACAGTAGATAAGCAGATTACATAGTTTAGGTACACAGGCACCACATCAAGAAGACCAAAGCAGTTCAAACAATATACAATAGCTAAAGCAAATAGACATCAGGAGACAAAGAGAAGCCCAGAGTGTTCACATGAAGGTTGTTGCATACACTAACTGAATCAAAGTATAGTACATTGAGAAAGGGCATATTTAAGCAATAAGACATGACAGGGTGTGTGTTATCATGTAATAAAGTCACTTCTGGGGTGGGTTGAAGCACAAGGCGATGCCGAGTATTTATTTATTTGCACGTATTTATTTGATCCACTGGATCAGCAATATTTGCACAAGCCAGGCCCAGAGCAGATTTTACAGCACTGGTCCTGGTCTGGTGATCTGGGTTTTACCCATACCACACTGCATATGGGTTAGTGATATACTGTACAGATGGCTGCAGAGTCTAACCCATCGAAGGTTGAAGTTTCGGAAAACCATTATGCTACAAATATCAAGACTCACTCCTTCCCTCACCCCCCAATCACAATTACTCCTCTACCAAAGTCATGCTTAAATACTGGTGCCTCTACATCCACGCCACTAAGCTTTTAATGCCAACATGCTTCTTCTGCTGCTATGAGTTAAACTCTTTATTTAAAAACATTTTGTTGAGAAATTTTTGTTTTAGTATATCCATGGTCAGGAAAAATGAATTTGTAAAAGAAACCAAAATGCCCATTTTTCAGTTCACTGAATCACAATACAGCATGTTATGAATTTTTCAGATTCTATGTGCAACCTACAGTAAGTCAAACAGAAATTAGACACAAATGCCTACCTATTTGCAAGTGAAGCAAATGTAGTTATTATCATTCAGTTATAAACACCTATAGTCACAGCTAGGATTCACATTGCTAAACTCTGGGTAAGTATGACAAGTTTCCTAAATACTGGTACCTTATCCAGCTGTGTTCTGCTTGGGGTGTGTGTTTGTGTGTGTGTTTAAACATGTAACTTTCTATAGTATATTGTACAGCACTGTGAATCCTGGCTGCAGTGTTTTTTCTCTGTTGTGGCTAAGCAAGACACTGTAACAAGACACTGGCCTGCTGTAGGGGCTATTAGACATCAAACCAAAGGGTACGCTATGAAGACTAACTTGGAGAAGATGCAATAAAACAAACTTGAATGACAGCCCCAGACATCATAAAACGCCCAGGGAAAATTAGAAAAACTCCTCTAACAGCCTAGGCAGAAACAAAACACTGGATTGAAGTGAGAACTCAAAACTGGTAGTAATACATATATTCCTGATTTTAACATGTGGTTTTCCTTTAAGAAGATTCAGTAGAATATAAATAGTAGCCCAGAACTGCCTGCCTGAGAATGAAGTTGGTATATTATTTGGAAAAATGGAAGGCTAGATCTCTTGCTATGAAATGTCCTGTAAAGTAACATACTGACAGCTCTTAGGATGGTAGTGTCAAATGCTGTGAGGTGTCATGGGGAACGTGTTATGCAGAAAGTTCCAGGAAGTGTTTAACCCATTCTACTTCTAATAGGTGTCTGTACTATCCATTTGTGCAAGTCAACTCCACTTCTCAAACTTAACAAGAAAAATACACTTCATCACAGACTGTGTTTGCCAAGCACTGTGGTCATGATTAAAATAATTTGAACCCCATCCCCCAAAAAATGTATCCTCACATGAACATGCATGATTTATCTGTAAAGACAATTAAAAAATGTAATTCTAAATGCATTAGTAACACCAATGCTTTCAAGGTTATCTGTAAAGACAATTAAAAAAATGTATTTCTAAAAGTCCTGGCCACCCTTTGGTGAGCTGCCATATTGCAGGGTGCAACATGGCAGCTGTGGGTGGCCCACCCACCCAGAGAACACTGCCCACATGCTCCCTGCCCAGGGAGCGGTGCCCCCCATCACCCAACTGTGGGCATATGATAAATGTCTCCCTGGTGGTCCAGTCGACTGCTTTCCATTGCCTGATCATGGGCATAAGATAAATAGCTCCCTGGTGGTCCAGTGGACTGCTTCCCATCACCTGATCATGAGCATGTGATAAATATCTCCCTGGTGGTCCAGTGGAACCCCCACTTTGCCTGATCGCAGGCGGATTCACCGAATTAAACCCTGGTGGTCCAGTGGCACCCCCTCCCCACCCACCAACTGAGGCCCCCCCACCCAGCACTCTCCCAGTCAGCAGCGGGTGGCAGCACCCTACCCGCATGCCGCCCGGCCCCCCGTCGACTGATAGCATACAGTAGGGTCTGTACACCTATTGGTCCACTGCAGATATTAACCCAAGTGCCAGATGTGGGAACTGAACCCACAGACTTCTGATCTCCTGGCCTCAGAGGTGAGTGTGCTACCTACTGAGCCACTGACACTCTGGTGCTGGTGCATCCCCCTGCTCCCCTTCTGCCACTTGCACTGGCACAGTGCCACTGCGCCGTGTGCAGTGCATGCACCCTCAGTGTCATATTCATGGTGCAGCACCGCTGAGTATCACCTGGTCCATGCCCTGGTGCAACACAGTTGTGCTGCGCCCAGGCTTGCGCCCCTGCCCGGTGCAGTCTGAATATCCCACCCACAGTTTACAAAAAAGAGCTTACCACACTGCATACCTTGATGAATCAGGGAAGACTCAATCCTTAGATGGTAACTGCGTGGAGTCCCAACTGAGTTGCTAGGGCCTGGCAAGTCTTCAAAAACCTTCAGCTGCAGCCCCCCCCCGTGCCCCATTGTCAAATATGTCACTCTGACATCATGGAGCTGACAAGTTCTTTATTCTATGTCTCCTTTCTGGAGAGCTGGTCTAAACTGGAATTTTGGATTTTGTGGAGTTAGAAATCCTCTCATCAGAAATCCTCATTGTTCTGAGCCCTCTCTGTCCCAGCAGGGGTGGTTGCATGGTCAAGATGTGAAAGACCCTGATCTCTTTGAAGCACCCTCTTCAACTGACCAGGGGGTCTCAACGTTACAAGACAAACAGACTGTAACTGCTTCACAGAGGCAGCTGCATTTGACTCTGGCAACAATTTCAACCTCATTCACCAGCCCATCTCTATCCCTCCAGCAGAGAGAATTACACACACAAAAAAAATTTACAAAGCTCTCCCCCCAGAAAATGAAAAAAACACATTCTGTTAGCACCCCTAACAGATGCTTGTTTTTTCAAGTGAGCTGGCTAATTCTGCTTGCTGTGCCTATGGATCACCCTCTCTATGAATTCCATACTAGTTCTTCACAGCATCTCTCTCACTTTTTTTTCCTAGGCCCCAGCTATTGTCTAGTCAGCCCATGAGTGTTTCCGTGTTGGGATCCACTGCAGTGCCTAATGTTCAATTTATAGGACTGCAGCACCATGTTCCACCTCTGCAATTTGGGGTTGTACCTACTGGTCCTATGCAGCCATGTGAGGGGGTTGTGGTCAGTGAGTAGGGTGAACTCTCTCCCATGCAGATGAGGTTGCAGCTTTTGCAACTCCCAGACAATACCTAAACACTACTTTTCGATTGTGGTGTAGGTCTCCTCTCTGGGCAGCAGCTTCCTGCTTGGGTACATGACTGGGTGTTTTTTTTCCCCCGGATGCATAATCTGACTCAGAACCATGCCAAACCTATGAACAGATGCATCTATGTTCACAGGGAAACTAAGAGAATTGTCCAGGCTGGCCAGCATAGGTGCCCAACACAATGCCTCCTGTGACCCTTGGACAGCTGGTTTTGATCCCTGTATCATTTTTTGTAATATAAAAATATGTGATGGACTGTCTGCCATGAGAAATGCTGAAACAGCATGTGAGATCTCTCTCACACACACACACGTTTTAGATACAAGGTGTTAGCTGGAAGGCCAGAAGCTAATTACAGACTTTTCTAAGTTAATTATAGCTTTAGCTGCTAAGAGGGAAATCAGTATCCCTTTTATGACGTTTCGAGGGGGAAACCAGGTTTAGTACACTGGTGCAAAATCATAAATGCTTTGGTGTCTGTGTGAGAGGGGATACTGCTCACAGATCAAAGAAATGTCATTTGAAAGAGAAAAATGAGTTGCGCTGAGGATTACAGAATGTAATACTTTGAAAAGACATCCTGTTTTTGCATAGATATATATTTTTATATATTCTGACAGAGGAGGAGGAGCTAGGTGACCTCACACAAAGGGGTTGGCAAATACAGTTTTCTTTAAGGAATATTCTGTTTTACCTCACAGAGACACTTCTATCTAGACTCTGACAAAGAAACATCTGTGAGCACTTTAAGCAGGTATTTAGAGCGAGAGAGAGAGACAAATCTAAGTACTGTAGTAAGAATTGCACTGTTAAAACCTGTTTTGTTTAAGAGATTTGCATGTCTTCTGATATAGTTCTGTATTTTATGTGTTACATATTTTTTTATCTGTTTTAGTAAAACTCTATTTTTAGAGCTTACTTGGTCTGTCTTTGATTTCTTTCCTTTACAAGTAAAGTATACAGTATATGGTTAAAGCAAACACTATATATACTGTAAGCTTGAATGGTGATACCAAACTGGAAAAAGGTAAGCGGTTTAAATCTGAGGTCTTTTATTACAGTTTTTAAGGGTTCATTTCTGTACACCTGGTTAGGTGCCCTTAGGCAACGATATCTGGCCCCCTGAAGACAGAATTATCTGAGCCTGTGCATTGGGTATGCTAGCAAGAGGTTCACAGTTTGAATCCCTGCAAGACTTGAGACCAAAGGTTGACTTGAGCCCACAAAACAGACAAGAGGGTTACCTTGTTCTGTTAACTGTTCACAAGACTGCGCTTGGAGGTTGGCACTTTGGGAGTAGAGGGCTGACCTGCTGAGTGGGTTTGTGACACCTCCCTCAGCTGATGGAATGCAGTATCACAGGTTTCCATCCACTGAACCTTGTCTGGCATTTTCTTCCTGGTGAGATTGGACAGGGGTTTGGCCAGGCTGCTGAAATTTGGCACAAACTTACAGTAGTACCTTGCCATCCCTAGGAAGATCCAAACATTTCTTTTACTCATGAGTGAGGCCCATCCCTGGTGGCCTCAATTTTCACTGGCTCAGGCCGGATGTATCCGCTCCCCACCATGTACCCAAGATGTGACACCTCTGCCATTCCTATCTGGCACTTTTACACCTCAACTGTCAGCCCAGCAGCCTGCAGTTGGCAGATCACCTCGGTCACGTGCCTGATGTTATCCTCCCAGGTCTTGCTATAGGTGGTGATATCATACTTGTATGCTAGGGCAAAAGTTCCTGCCCCATTTAGAAGGCAGTCCATGAGCCGTTGAAAGGTGGCTGGTGCATTTTTTATTCAAAATGGCATTTCTCTGAACTTGAATAACCCGAACAAGGTGATGAAGGCTGACCTCTCTCGGGTATCAGAGGACAGGGGCACCTGCCAATAGCCCTTTGTGAGATCTGTAGTAGTCAGGTACATCATCCCCCCAACCTCTCTACAGGGTTCATTTGAGATATTTATCTCTGTGGGACATCAACCCACTCAGTACTACAAGTAAGGGTCAAATGAAAAAAAAATAATGGGTCATATTGTTCAACCAAGCCTGGATTCATAAAACAGCAGTCTAAAAACCTCTATAACAGTGAGCAGGTTGTCCCCAAAGTAGAAGAAAAGGTGGGTCAAAATTAAAAACTGTGTTCCAATTGTCCCAGTCCCCCAAACAAAAATGAACCCTGCTCTCTAAGACCGCATCTGTCCTGTGCATTTGGGTATGCAGCCACCTCAATACAGCTATTGAGCTTGTGGTAGTCATTGCAGAACCTCGTGGTCCCATCCTTTTTGGGGATCAGTACTACTGGGGAGGCCCAGGGACTACTGGACTCCTGGATCACTAGAGATGTTACGAATTTTGAATTCGCAGGCGAGGTTGGTGTGAATCCACTTGATTCGCACTTGTGAATAATTTACAAATTCTGCAGCTGAACTGGACAACTTGGCTGGTGGATTTTTTTTTTTTACTTAAAAACAACCTTCTTCCACCCACTGTGCTCTGAAACCATCCCCTTCCCCTACCCATGAAACTAAAATCAAAATAAGCCCTCCCGCTGGCACCCTCACCCCTCACGGCAAACATCACCATCCTCTGGGTCTCCTCTTTCCGTTTTATGAGTATTAAGAGATAACCAGCACACCCACGGAGAGGCAATTGTACATTGTTGCTACTTCAAACAGAAGCAAGATAAATTTATTCTCTGAGATCATTGATACCCCATGGATTAAATGAAACTTTGGATATCACTCCTTTTTTACCAAGATGAATTGATATGTTTGGGATTTTTATAATGGAATTACTTTGTCTACACTATTTTTCCAGATTTGTTATTGTTTTTTGTTTTTTTTTCCAGTTACAAGAGGGCTTTTATTTGGGGCACGTGCCTAATGCATCACACTTTTGCTTGTTTAAAGGAACTTATTTCGACAACTATTTAGGTATAAGATGTGCTTTATTGAAAAGCCACTTAACAGGGGAAGGATGTAGATGCATTATAGTGAGAACCCACATATGTGATATTGAGAAGATTTTTGTCATTACTTGTTTATTTTTATTAATCCCTTTTTATTCCTGTTTTTTTAACTCCCCCCCCCAACTTCTCTATTTGCTTCTTTACCTCTTTGGTTTGGCTTTCCTCTCCCCCAGTAAGCCTGGATAGTTTGAAATTTAACCTATGGGAATATTTGCTTAAACAGTCATTGTGATTCGACTTGTATTGCTCATGTGTGTTACGAGTCCCTTTAGCTTTTATTGACACTTTGATGGAGATTTATATACTCTTTTTATATGTACTGTCTTTTTTTGTGGGTAAGGTGCAAATATGTCATTATGGGCCCCATATTCAGAATTGGCAGGGAGCGCTACACAAGCAATAGTGTCATGAAAAAAAATAGTGCAGGCACAGGAAATGGGGATATTCAGACAGCGGTCAGGACAAAGTGCTAGCGCAATCCAGATTGAATATAACCAAAATGCCCAATAGCGTAACGAAATGTGAGTGGCCAGGTCTGAATATGGACAACCGCTCACAAAGGGCCAGGGGATAGATGCACAACCAGTAGCAGAGGTGCAATGCAAGTGAAAATGCTAGAACACCGTAGTGCAAGAGCGTGTCAGTCCCATGGACAGTGTATGTGCAGTGGCCCAACTCAGGGGCCAAAATGGTGAGAAACACTGAGCGCAATGGGTCACAATGCCGCACTAGATGGACATGCCCAGGTCTGTCCACAACAATGCACGGCCCCCACATGCAATGCACACAGGACAGAGGAGCACAACAGTGGACGTTATCCACTGATACCCACAGATGGCAGAGTGAGCTGAATGCTGCAGCAAACAAGACAAAGTGGGTGAAGGCCAGCACTGCCACCGGGACACAAGCAATATGACAGGGTGGGCCAGTGGGCACACACTGAGGACACCAAAGTGGTGTGTCATGGCTGGCTACAGTCCAGGTCAACAAGGGACAGTGGAGCACGTGCAGCTGGCAGTGGTGCTGACACAGGAAAGTAGCAGGAGGTACGTGTCAGAGACCCCTGGGCCAATCTGTGCATCAGGACAAAGGACAACACACAGTGGATCCACCCTGTAGGGTACCAAGGTGCGTTGCATGATGCGAAGAGCACCCTAACCACCCAAGTGGCAAACCTGTGGATGGGGGGCACAGTGGATAATCACCAGGAACATGTAGGTAAAAAACAAATACACACTGCACACAGGTAGCTGTGATCTGAAAAAATATATTGTTCATATCAAAAGTATACAAAATAGAACAGAAAATCAAAAATGTATAAAAAACAGCACAGCAACAATAAAATAGAAAAGAACAACAAAGTACAACAACGGGGTATGGGGGAATCAAAGGGAAAACTGTAGAGGGGGTATAACTATTTACAATGGGTGGTGGGGATGTTGGGGAACAAAGGGATCACGAACCCCAGAAACACACTTCACGGTGCACCAAGGGGTGGAGGTGGGGCCTGTTATCTGCCACATGGTGGTGAGATGTCCCCACATTGCCTCAATGGATGCTGCCATATGGCATTGGACTGCCAGAAGACCCCTGACAGTCATTAAAAGTGCACCTTGCTGCACCACAATGGTGCATACAAGAAGGGACCCGCCACCTCCCCAGTGTCACTGTCTCAGCTGTCCTGCAGGCTGTACCCAACTTCGGGGAGAAAAAAAGAATCAGTACAGCAGCAGTGCAAATGCAGTGATATGCATGCATGTACAGAATACCCCCAACACCAAACAGGATGGTTGACATGTGAGGTACTGTATGTGGGGTGTGCAGCTCACAGTCATTGCCACATCGCTGCAGGCCACAGTGGCCATGTATGTGTAGAGTAGATGTGTGCCAGGTGGCACTGGTGATGTGTCCCGGGTGTGCCAGCACAGTAAGCATATGGAGGAAGTGCAGCCCACAATACACCAATTAACATGTGTCATGAGTACATGGGTGTGTCGTAGGCATGCAAGTAGAGTACCCAATGTCAACTGAGCAATGGCAGGCGTGGGTGTGGGACAGGCATACACCATGCAATGGACATGGTTGTAGCACTGCATGGGGGACAATAGTCACAGTCCACATAGGGCAGAGGGGCCAGCATGAAAATGAAGCACATGGCCATGTCCCAACATGTAAGTGCCCTGTGCAGCTGCCTATGGTCACAGGGCACTGATGTCACAACAGGCAGATGGGACAGGCCAAGACATACTGCCAGCCGACACAACACGCCAACTTGGGGATGACCCACAAGCACCATCACTAGGCTAGAGGGACACCTGTGAAAGGAGGGGTGCATACAGAGAGGTCTGTGTGTGGAGGCATGTAGCAGGGGAGGGGTAGGTGGACACTGCAGGTATGGGCAGCACACATAGTCAGCTACATGGCAGTGGGTTGTATGCCATCCCAACAGATTGTGTGCACAAAGGTCATGGCAACACATGGTATACACCAATGGCCAGTCAAGTCTGCCAACTAATGGGGAGCATGTCCACAGACCTGTGCCACTGCTACAGAGTCCCCAGCAACACATGATGCAAGGCACGCCAGTCCACACCTGCCACAAGTGGCATGGATGCTGCATGGGGCATGGCCATGCTGTATGTCACACACAGGCACCAGCCACAGACCATAGCCAGGAATATTTGTAATGGCTACAAAAACATCTAATACCATGTAAGGCAAACACAGTAAATCCAAAGCAAATGGCCACATCTGCACCACAGTGTGAAGAACAACAGTATAGGGATGGATGTCAGAGAGGAAATTAAGGTAATGTCCATCTGATAACAGCAGCATACTGTACAAGTATGGTGGACTACAAATGGGGCCGAAGAGTGGTGTGTTGACACACCCATGCATGATTGACCACTCCCCTGGGGACACACCAATCAGGTGGTGCCCAGCATATAGTCGACTTGAAACACCACAATGGCATCTGCAGGACACACTGCAGGACTGTGAAGTGGCCCCTGAAGCTGACAGTGCCACTGTGTCAGTCCACCACTCAGTTCAACTGATCCAGGGCATGGCACAGAGAGTCCATAGGACACGTCCCTGCCACAGGATCGCATACCCCCTAGCAGGGGAGGGTTTAACTGACAGCCCAGGTGGCACACCCATGGGCAGGTTGCTGATGACCAACATGTTGCCCACATGTCACATGACATGGACGCACAGGGTAGGACATGTCCTGCTAGGGATGCAAGCATGCACCGTGTGAAAGGTGGAGATGCTGGGTGTGTGTGTGTGTATCTCTCACACCTAGAAATGGACATCACAGATGCAGTATGCACGCCATGTGCCCAAGGTTGGGACAATGCCATGCACAGCACCATAGGCCAGGATGTTGCCCAGTCTTCCACCATGGCAGCCAACATAGTGGGGAAGGCCACACTGACAAAGGGAGATATCCAGCATGTGTCTGAATGCCTCTAACCCTCATGTGGGTAACCCCAGGATACAGTGGATGCATCACGGTGCAAGGGTGCCCATTGTTGGTACAAGTAATGTCTGTGTTACAGGAATACTCACATGACTGTGTGTGCTGTGCCCTTTGGCCTTCAGCACTTGGCTGCATGTGCCTTCCAGACCCTCATGTCTGCACCTGTACCCCCTGCTGGCCGGTACCCTGGCTCCTCAGTCTGTAATGGGAACACAAAGAAATAGAAACCATCAGTGTTATGCAGCACCAGACATGTGCACTAAGGCCCACCCATGTACACTGTAACAAAGTGGACTGCATATAAATACCCATGTGTGGACAGATGCCCACCACCACTGCAGAAATGGCACTGCACAATTGCACAACCAATGTACAGGGACAGTCACAGTTTGCACACCTCCAACACAACTGATACACCCTCCACTGATGGTACAGTGTGGACAGTGTTGGCGGGTGTGGCAGGAACTGTACGTGATACCCCAATGATGGCAACAGACCTTATTGTGTGCATGTACTATGCAGTGGCAGTATCCTGTAACTCATGCCTCACAATGCTGGAAAATGTATCAGACAACCAAGCAGGTGATGTACCTGTGTCCTGCACCATGGATATCCATCACACGACACACAGCAATCTGTCTGATTACAGCCATGTGGGTTCACACTACAGATGGGTCAGCAGAGGGACATTGCCGGCCTGATGCACATGTCACTGGCTAGTACAGATGTGGGGTGGTGCAGGTAACCATTGTGCAGACACTGCCTTGGCGCAACATTGGATGGCAGTCACTGTACCAGCTGTGCATGTAACGTGGCAGGGGATGAGTTGACCGTTGAAGCAACATGGGCTGATCAGGGACGCACAGGGGAGGCAATAGGTATGGCCTCTTGTAGCAGCACAACATGTGCACCATGGCATTATCAGGCACCTACGGGTGTGCGGCTACACAGATCCACCTGTACATAGAAACATAGAAACATAGACTTTGACGGCAGATAAGGACTGCTTGGCCCACCTAGTCTGCCCATTTCCCTACCTACAGGATAGGCCGCAGATCCTAGTTAACCAACAGCTTATTTCTTCCTACCCCCCACAAGAACTGCCTTATGTCTGTCCCATGCATTCTTGAATTCTCCCACAGTTTTAGACCCCACAACCTCCTCAGGAAGGCTGTTCCATGCATCCACTACCCTCTCTGTGAAATAATACTTCCTCACATTGCCCCTGAACCAACCCTCCATCTTTAAATTGTGTTCCCTTGTTCTTGCACGTCTCTTTTTCTGAAAGATGCTACCCTCTTGGACTTTGTTGATTCCACTGAGGTACTTAAAAGTTTCTATCATGTCCCCTCTCTCCCTTCTTTCCTCAAGGGTATACATATTAAGCTCCTTTAGTCTCTCCTCGCACGGCTTCTCTTGCAAACCCTGCACCATTTTAGTTGCCCTCCTCTGACTGCCTCTATCCTGTCTATGTCCTTGTGGAGATGGGGTCTCCAGAACTGGACGCAGTACTCCAGATGGGGTCTCACCAACTGTCTGTACAGAGGGATAACAACTTCCTGTTTTCTGCTGGTGATGCCTCTCCCTATACATCCCAGTATCCCCCAGCCCTCCCTACTGCCTTCTCACATTGCTTGTCAAACTTAAGGTCATCTGATATGATTACCCCCAGGTCCCTTTCCATTTTTGTTGTTGTTACTACCTCCCCCATTGTGTAATCTTCCCCTTGGTTTTTGTTCCCCAGATGTATTATTTTGCACTTCTTGCACTGAACTAGTTGCCATACTTCTGACCATTCCTCCAACCTTGCCAAGTCCCTTCTCATCCTTTCCACGCCTCCTTGTGTATCAACCCTGTTGCAGATCTATGTGCCATCTGCAAAGAGGCATACTTTTCCTTCCAGTCCCTCTGTAATGTCACTTATAAAGACATTAAAAAGGACTGGACCCAGTACTGAACCCTGCGGCAACCACTAGTAACCCCTCTTTCTTCAGAGTGGACTCCATTTACAATTACCTTCTGTGTCCTGTTGTCCAGCTAATGTTTTACCAGGCTACCACCCTGGGACCCACTCCCAGGCTGGTTAATTTGACTATTAATCTTTTGTGTGGGACTGTGTCAAATGCCTTGCTAAAGTCTAGGTAGGCCATGTCCACAGCCCTCCCTGGTCTACTACTTGGTCACCCAGTCAAAGAAATCTATTAGATTCATCTGACATGACCTTCCCATGTGAACCCATGCTGCCTTGGGTCCTGTGCCCCACTGGCCTCAAGGTACTCAACAATTCTTTCCTTCTGAAGTGACTCCATCATTTTCCCTACCACAGAGGTCAAACTGACAGGTCTGTAGTTTCCTGCCTCTGCCTTGGTCCCACTTTTGTGAAGGGGAATCACATCCGCCTTCCTCCAGTCCTCGGGTACCACACCATCCTCCCATAATTTATTAAAAAGACTAGTCAGTGGTTTCACTAGTTCCCTCCTTAATTCTTTTAGAATTCTGAGGTGAATTACATCAGGCCCCATTGCTTTGTCCACCTTCAGTTTTAGGAGTTCTTGCAGAACGCTTTCTTCTGTGAAAGGGCTGGGATCGACCCACCTATCAAGAGTGCTTCTGTTAATTGGATTAGGCACTTCCCCCTCCTCTTTTGTGAATACTGAGCAGAAACATTCGTTCAGTATCTCTGCTTTTTCACTGTCCCCCTCTGCCCACCCACCATTCATTCTATTCAGCCTCACTATCCCTCCCTTTGTCTTTCTACACTCTCTGATGTACCTATAAAAGGTTTTATCCCCCTTCTTAACCAAGTTGGCTATCTTTTCCTCAGTTTGGGCCTTTGCTATTCTGACTTCCCTCCCTCCCTGCTTTCTTCTGCCTTAACTGGTACAGCTCTCTGTCCTGCTCCTTCTGTGTTTCCTTATACTTCCTGAATGCTATCTTTTTCTTCCTGACTTTCCCAGCCACCTCTTTTGAGAACCATAGTGGCTTTTTCTTTCATTTTGATTTGTTTATTTGCTTCACACAAAGGCTTGTTGCCTCTGTGATGGCAGTTTTGATGATTCCCCATTGTTGCTTCACCCTCCTTCTAGCCTGTTTGCTAGTGCTTTTCTGAGGCACTCTCCCATCTTGCCAAAGTCAGCCCTCCTGAAGTCCAGTACCCTCACTTTTGTATGGCTTGACTCTGTAGCTGAGTTTAATGTGAACCACACTGTTTGATGGTCACTTGTTCCCCAGATGGCAACCCACTTCTAGATCTGAGATCCTCTCACTGCCCCCATTTGAGAGTATGAGGTCTAAGATTGTTCCCTCATGAGTGGGTTCCAAACTAGCTGTCTGAGGTCTGCCACCTGTAGGCATGAGAATGACCCTGCTCTTGGATGTGGCTGCAGCAAATGTGCTCCAGTTAACATCTGGCATGTTCAGGTCTCCCATCAACAGTATCTCCCTTTCTCTGCCATCCTAAGAATGCCTTCTATCATATTCTTGTCCATTCCTCCCCTGACATTGGGGTCTGTACAAGCCTGTGCGGTTAGTGGTGCCCTTTCCAGTCTCAGGTGCCCACAGTGCCTCTCTCCTCCTGTTTACTCTTTTGTTCAGTTGCTTTTATCCCTTCCTTTACATAGAGAGCTACTCCTCCCCCTCTTATCTCCTGCCTGTCTCTCCTGTAGGTTATATACCCTGGTATGTTAACATCCCAGTCATGGTTCTCTGTGTACCATGTTTCTGTGACTGCTACAATATCCAGGCATCCCTCTTCCATCAAGGCCACCAGCTCAGGGAGCTTGTTGCCCAGGCTACGGCATTGGTACTCATTACCCTCCATTTCCCAATGGCCTTACTCCTTTTTGCCCCATACCTGTCCTTCTTGCCTTTGTCACATTCCCCATTTACCCCAGCCCTTCTCCCTATCACCACCTCTATGTTGGTGTCTACCGTACTTACTACCGTGATTTTTTTGGGGGGGGCTAGGATTTCCCTGCTCCTTTCCAGTGCCTCCCCACTTGGCTAGTTTAAATGCTTGCCAATGAAGCATTTAAACCTATCACCTAGGATCCTGGTTCCCCTCCTGGATAGATGCAGCCCATCATGCCAGTATAGGTTTGCATCACTCCAGGTGGAGCCCCAGTCCCCAATAAAGCCAAATCCCTGAAATCTGCACCAGTTTTTCAACCACTGATTGAATCCCATGGTGCAGAACACCCTAGCCTCTCCTACGCCATAGATGGACAGCACCTCCGAGAAGGTTACCGTGTGTGCTACTTGTCTAAGGCCCCTTCCCAATTCCACAAACTCTTCCTGCACTGCTCTAATCCCTTTCTTAG
Source organism: Neoceratodus forsteri (assembly GCA_016271365.2). NCBI lineage: Eukaryota > Metazoa > Chordata > Ceratodontiformes > Ceratodontidae > Neoceratodus > Neoceratodus forsteri. Next base: position 1,509,040,240 of record CM057450.1, read on the forward strand.
CCAGGTCATTTGTCCCTAGGTGGACAATGACATCCAGCTCCCTCCCCTGTGCAGCTGCTCCGGCAATCCTGAGGATTCGCTCCCTGTCCCTCCAAGCCATGGCGCCAGGCAGGCACCTTACCTCCCTTTCCCCTTCCTCCCCCAGTTCTACCTTCCTAACAATGGAGTCCCCCACCAAGAGTTGTTTCCTTCCCCTGTGGGGTCCCATGCCACCCTCCTGTGGGTCTCCTTTGTGGAGGTTCCCAGCATCCTCCTTGGTCTCCACTGCAATTGCCTCCATAGAGGAACCACATTTTGCCAGAATGGCATAGAAATTGTGGAGAGGTACAACTGGAGGGATGCGCTTCTGTTCCACCACCCTCACCCTGCCTGAGCCCACTGTGGTCCAACCGCTCCTCTTTCTTGGCAACCTCTGAGGCAACGGCAGTGGCACTGGTGGTCCCTGGATGGAGGAGGAGGTCCCACAAATCCTGGCCAACACAGCCTGGAGATGAGCAACCTCCTCCCTCAGCCCAGAGAGGTGCCTGCAGATGGGACAACACCGCATACTCCAGAACGTCTCCTGGAAGACTGCTGCTCCACAGCCACTGCACTGCACCACTCCCATCATGTCTTATTTCTGGTCCTTTAACTGTTGTTTGGAATTATTACTCTTTACTCTGTTTGTTTGTTTTTTTCTTTCTTTTTTCTTTCTCTTCTCTCTCTACTTACTTTCTGCCTCTGTGTCCTTTAAGCTCCTGATTGTCCTGTTCTGTGACAAGAATATCCTATATTTCTCAGTAGACCCCTTACTTGCTCAGAGGCAGGTCTCCAGCAGCTAGAGGGGGCCTGGAGAGCTACTCTTGCCCTTCTAGGATGGTGGGTCTTTGGTGGCTCTGTGATCACTCACTTCCTGCTCCCAAACAGGAAGTTCCTGTTGTCAGTCAAATCCTGTGCCTATAAAAGTAGAACTAGCTTTGGGGAGGCAAGGAGGGCAATATAGTCCCAGTAGAGAAGTCCAGTCACACAGCACTCCTTCCTTCTGGTGTATTCTGCCAAGCTACTAACAGAATCTTCTAAAGCAGTCTTTAAATTTAGCTTCCTTCAGCTAAGCCCTCCTCACTTACTAGATCTTTCTACAGTAATTTATAACTGCACAGCTATCAAGCCCTTTCAATCACCTGAGATTTCACACCTAGATAACTGTTCAGATAACTATTCAGTTCAGTTAACTCAGACAAACACACTAATTTTTTTTTTTGTTTTGTTTGTTAGTTTGTTTTTTTACCCTAAATTAAAGGTCCAAATACAAGAGTTCTACTTCTTTAGTCCCAGTAGAGAAGTCCAGTCACACAGCACTCCTTCCTCCTGGTGTCTTCTGCCAAGCTACATGACATGGTGGTAGACGCCACAGCAGGTATGCACCTGCCAGCACTACAACCATCGACCTGGCCCAGACCCTATCGTAAGGCCATATGATGGCACTTTTAACAGTACAGGCACAATGATAGGCTGGACGACTAAAACCTCACAGAACACTGGTGTACAACAGGTATGTCTGCTCACAACCTGTCTAACACATTTGCATGACATGGCAGGAGCCACACTGTGGCACTAATGTGCCAAAGGGGCATCCAGTACTTGACATTGTGTGATGTGTAGTGATAGTTGAGGACCCCAGCCCAACAGGGCAGACCACAAGGAGGTGTGTGATGTATAGGGACTGATGTAGCTGCACAGGGTGATGTGGGTACACGTAAGCATGCCATGACGGAGGTGGTGCATGGACATGGTCCTGGACTGTGGCCTTGAAGAACCTTGGGACACCATGTATATGTGTATGTCTGGACAACATGGTCATGGGAATGGGGGGGTGACACCATGGCACAATACACCCGTGCAGTACAGAGCTGTAAGCATGCATTGGAACACACAATGCCAAGCTGGCCAGCCAGTACCAGGAGGTGGGACACATGTTCCATACGTGTCTGTGGCCGGGGGATGCAGTGGAACAGTACCCCAGTGGTGACACAACCCACATGTGTCCGCTATTCTGAATCAGGGGGCCATGTTGATGTGCAATGCCCAGGGGGACTGACATGTTGATGTAGCTGCATAGTGAAGGCACATACCTGCATGTATACACACAACCATTGCACATTCCCAGAATCTGGGTAGGGGTGCTAGTGACCACCAGCACTGATGTGCGTGTACATGATGGGTCCACGGACACATGATACACCCATGCTCAGGGACTACTAGGTTTGTCTGTGTGCTGTACATGTGCAGTTGCCCAGATACACCCTTGCCCATAAGGTGTGGCACTGTTGTGCACAAGCATGTGCCAACGGGCAATTGGTATGTCTATGACTGGCGTTTTGCATACCCCAGATATGCAGGCCCCATGGAACACATGTGAGGCCTCCAACACATATAATAGAGGTGATACCACTTAAAAGTGAAATACGGTAATGATATCGGGATGAGTATGGTCTATACTGCTGGTTTACCTACATGTACATGTCCATGAATACCCACCTATACACATACACGTCATCCAGTCACATTCAGACAGCAGACCACTGTACACTGACCTACACAGGTAGCAAAGATATGTGTACCAACACATGGGTCATGGAGGGGAACACGAGCAAAGTAGTGACATATGTCACTGATACCAAGATACAATCTGGCTGCAACATGTGACTGTGTTCAGGGGCGACCCAGCTGCACTGGGGTGGTTCAGTGTCCCCACAATGCCACACTGTATGTAGCTGTAGTGTGTTTGAATCAGTTTATTGTCGGCAGGACATAACAGCCACTAGCACAGCATGTTACCATGGTGTGTAGGCACAAGATGCCCATTTGTGCAATGGATACTGACAAGGCCCACCTGGTACAGTGTCCACAGAGTGGGGGGCCATATCTGTGCACACCATGATTGGACAGTATGTAGCATGTTATGCCATGACTGTACCACTGGATCAGCAGTATAACATACCCCATGTGCCACGTGGTGCACAGGTCACGTACATATCACAGATGTACACCTGCCAGAGAGTGGAATCCTACATGGAACACACTAATATGTACATACCTGGACGTGGCACAGTGCCATCTTGAACCATGGCTCTGAGGAGCTGCAGCCTGTCACCATCCTGCCTCCCAAGTCCATGTAATGGTGACGGCACTGCTCACCTGTCCTGACCACCCTGGTCCTCCTGCTGAGAAGCCTGCCAATGGAGGCCCAGACCTCGCACCTTGGCCTGTCTAAATCTTCTGTGCCAAAGAGCTGGCCCTTCCTGGTGACCACAAGGTCCACCAGGTTGGCCAGCTCAACATCACTCCACCTCTGGTCCCACTGAGTGGGTGCCAGTTGCCTCCTTGGCCTGGACATGCTGCTTCCTATGGAGCACAGTAACACACCCTGGCACATCTGGGCTGCAATGAAACCTGCGTAATTTGCACCTGCTTTGCTTCATGCTATCGGGCTTTGCGCCATGCTTCCAGCATGACAGACTACCCACAAACGTACACTGCGCATGTGCAATAACATGGACCCACACTGCAATGTGCGGAATCATGCAACATGGTACTGTACATACACGGCACACATACAGCACCATATTGGGAAGAGCATGCATGGACACAAATCAGGCGTACCATAGCACGCTAATCGGTGGACGTGCACTGCAGACTACTGTTGCACATACAGTTCATGTAGTGCTGAATGTGTGATGGCTCCCTGTATCATGTGATGCCATGGTACTGTTGTCCATGCATGACGCTATGATGTATATGTTCTGTCATGCTAACATCGTTGCCAGTGCACCAGTGCAATCTGCAGACCAACCAGAATAGCGCAATGTGATGCATTCACACAGTGCACAAATTTGCAACACTCAGCCAGCCTGTGCAAACAGCCTCATTGTAGAGTCTGTGCCCTAACAGCACATTAGCATCTCATTACTGGAATGTATTCAGCTCATTTGCATGTGCTGGACCATAAAGGCACACCAGCACCACCACTTCACAGAGTTGACTGACAGGCATTGCAGACTTGAAGGTAGGTCTGTGTGTTTGTTATGTTCTGGTTTGCATGGTTCAAATGTTCCTGGCCATGTAACAGGGCCTGTGTCCCCCTATCTGTCCCACAAGCACCAGAGATATTGTCTAACAGACAAAGATGTCCCAAGTTCTCACAGGAGGAACTCAGGGCCCTTCCTGAGGCCCATATGGCCAGAGAAGATATCCTGACATGCCGCAGGGATACACCCCAGGAGCAGGCCTGGAAAGAGGTGGTGGAAGCTGTCAATGCCCAGGGTCAGATGTGCCGGACCTCACAGGACTGTGGGAAGTGGGTGAGTGGACTCTGCATCTACACTAAAGAATTGTTGGCCAAGGGAAAGGGTCCAACACCAGGGCACAGGTGGAGGCCCATCCAGGCTCCAGCAGATGACCCCACAAGAGGAGCTCATGGCCACCATCTTCCGACAGGTGTCAGTACAGGGAATACCCAGAGGGGGTGTTGAGACACATGTCAGCTTGTCCCAGAAATGTAAGTGTACATGTTGCATTTTACGTGCTGTTTGCCATTGTGTGGCTTGTGTATGTTGTGGCGATATTCACACAGTTACTTGGAACTGTGTGGACAACACTGTGATGCTGTTGTTTTTGTGTGTGTGCTACAGACTGTTTTGTTCACCTGACATGCCTGCCCCGTACCCCAGTTGGAATGTCTTCCCTGTGTGTTGTGTCCCATGCAATGACTGTACATGCACGTCTACATGTTACAGCAGTGTGTGTCAATGTCCCTAAATTTCTGACTGTTTCTTAACATCTCTCCATAGCACCATCACTCCTCAGGACAGGTGGTGGTTACCAAGTACAGCCCACTGAACAGCATGGCCTGGTGATGGTAGCCACCTCCAGAGCCAATGTGGAGCCCTTAGATATGAGTCTCCACACCCAGGGGAGACGGATGATGATTATGAGACCACCTCCCTGTTTGGTGAGGTGTTGCTGACTGCTGCAGAGGTCCTCAGCACGGCTTCTGGGGATGACAGCAGCACACCCAACCCTAGCATCCCCACCAACTCCTCCCAAGGGCCACAGGTCAACCCTACGTCTGCTGCGCATAACATATGCTGCCATTCAGGGCTGGCTCCTGTGCAGCAACAAGACCACCACTGCCAGGTGGTCAGTGCACAGAAACAGGTCAGCATCACATGGCCTGCACAGGTCAGCATCAGAGCCACAGTGCCCAGCACCAACAGTCTTTGCCAGCTGCCCAGCCACAGCCTGAATGTGTATGAGTTCAGGCACCTCCTTCATATGTGGTCCCTACATGTGGCTCATCCCCCCCCGGGCAGGCAGACATGGGGCATCACACACTGTGCTGTCTGCACGTCTAGTAGCACAGGCACCACCTCCCCAGTGGCAGGCTGCCACCAGCTCAGCACACATGCTTGAAGACCCACAGCTTGCCAACCACATGTGGCTTCTGAGAGCCACTTTGGAGGGTCAGGAGTTCCTCCATGAGGCAGTGCAGGGGTTGCGTACATTGATGCACCTCCAGGAGGATCGGGCCACAGTCCAACATGTGGAATGCATGGAGGTCCTCCACTGCAAATAGGTGGACATAGTGGTGGGGTTCACAGGGATCACAGCGGCTATATGGGACTTCAGCTCAGCCTGTGCTGCGCATGGTGGCCATAGTACTGCCTGCATCCCTTTGCACCCCCCACACCCCGTCCCATGGAATTGCACCTCCCCTCACCCCTGGTCATGGCATTTGCTTTGCCATACTGACCACACCCAGTGGCCATGTACAGACACGTGGACCTACTCCCTCCAGGGTGGGTGACTCCCCCCAGACGGACTGACTGTCCCCACTGCATCTGGCTTTATCACATCGCCAACATGCTGTACATGTCCATGGTGGATGCATGAGCAGCACCTGAAGGGTCCAGGTACTACCCTGCATGCCCGTGGTGCCTCCAGCCCTCAGGTAGGGCACCAGGTGCCCTGTGTTGCCTTCAGTTGTGCAGTGTCTTCATCTCCCTCAGCCACACTACCCCATCTCACAACCCCTGTGGTCTAGGCAGAGTATATGGATGGTATTTCAACCTATGCATGTTGTTCCCGACGGCATGGGATTGGCATGGGTATGATGAGTGCTCTTGTGCCTTACCAATGAGGGTATGTGCCATGGTATGTCTCTGAGCCATGTCCAAATGCCACTGGTACCTGTGTGGATCCTGTCCCTAGTTGTCTCATATGTGGCCCTGGCTGCATCCCCCTAGTGCACACATACCTGGGGCATGTCCTGCAGTCCCTCCCCCTACCATACGGCCCCCAGTGCATTCCTGAACAGTATGTCTATATGCGGATATGACATGTCCCACATGTTGGTTGTATTCACCATCGTGCTTCAAAATGTTCCTCCACTCTCCTTGCCCTATGCATCCATCCTCTCAGTGCCAGTCGCTGGTCCCTCCTTTGGAGCTACTGATGTTCACCCTCATCCGATGGCTCCGCATCCTCTGCACTGTTGCCCTCCAGGTCCTGGACAACTACTTCACTGTCAAGTGCCATATTGTGTAGGATACAATAGGCCAGAAATATGCCACGGGCCTTATCTGGGCTATACTGTAGAGCACCCCCAGACCTATCAAGGCATTTAAAACACACTTTCAGCATGACAAACACATGCTTAATTGTGTTGTGTGTAGCCATGTGCGCCTTGTTGTACTATTCCTCTGTGTCAGACCTGGGCTGGAGTAGTGGGGTGAGCATCCACAGCGGGCATGCACGCCCCCTGTGTGGAGGAAGGTGACATGTTAGTACTCATTACAGGAACACAGCAATGTAAAAGTGTAAGCATGATTCTGTGAAGCTGTATTGTTGGATTGCTTACCTGCCTGGTTCTCAGCATGTTGGTGTGGATATCGCCATCTTCCCCGAGAACTAGTGTCGGGACATTCTCCTGCGCAGGCACAGTAACGACCCTGTCCTTCCCGCTGCATACTAATCTAATCCTTTGTCCTCCTCTCCACATATAGGCCCCAATCCTGCCCTCGCCCCACAGACACAGCCAGGCAACACAAGCACTCCCTCCTGGAGCAGGACATGCAAACCAGGTGCTCAGAGGTAATTAAACTACCTCCTGCACTAGCACCCTTGTGAGGGGTGTTAGCCCATCCCAGCCACCCACCACATCCCTTAATTTATAGGCCCTCCCTCATGACATCACTTCCTGCCTGCTGACATACTAAGTCCCCACTTTTCCATTTGCAGGTTATACCTGCCAGCCACTAGAGGGACCCACACACTCCCACCTCAGGCTCCACTATCTGTCTCCCCCCCCCCCGACTTCCTGGAACCCCTCTAACCTCCTGTGCCACTTCTCTCCTCCACAACTCACACCTACCTCTGCCCACACCTCTCCCAGCACCCAGCCCCACAACTTGCCCTACATCCTGACTCCTAACTGCACCTCCAAACCTACACCCAGTGACCACTAGGAGTCACTATTTCTCACCCTGTTTTCAGCCCCAAACCAGCCTGCATCAGACCCCTAGAACGTGGATCACTGCTCTCACCCAGGCACTTTTCTAGTTCCCCTGGCAGAGTCCATGTCACTACCACTAATCCAAAGTGGTATCCACGCTTCTGGAAGACAACCTAAATACTTCTACCTTTCTACCCTACTGCTATCACAAGAGCCATGTTAGTCCACCTCCTCCTAAAATGCCTCCCCCTCATCTACCTTCTAGTACCCTCATCCCACCAGCCAGTCATCTCCCCTGACTCACTAGTACCAGTGCCAATAATTCTCCCTGACATAGTTCGATTTCACCCTACACTGACCATGTGCACTGGCCCACAGCACCCATCCCCTGAGTACCTCCCCACTGCCTACCCAGGCTCCCTTTGTCAGCTAATTGTTCTCACCCTCCTAACCTGGCAAACCCTACCTATCCCCTGTTCCCTGAAGGTCCCCTCCCCATCCCCACATACCCATTGGAAGCCCACACATCACTGCTCCCTGGCCAGAGCCGTGGTCCTCCTTCTACTCTTAACAGGCAATATACATCCCAACCCAGGCCCCACCCAGACCAACCCACCAGGTGGGTCCCCAGTTGAGCATTGCTTCCATGAATATATGCAGCATATTGAAAAATATGATACCCTCCAATGCTGGGTCATGCTGCACAAACCAGATGTCATTGCACTGGTGGAAACCTGGCTTTCAAAGTCCACCCTGACTCCTTTGTCCCTCCCTGGCTACACCCTATACCGGGAGGATCGGTTGTAGGCAAACGTGGGGGTGGCTGTGCAATCTATACCAGGGATACACTCACTGGTCAAGCACTCCCTGCTCCGGCCCTTGCAAGCTGGGCACAGGCCCTTACCCTTAAACTTACTCCGGACCCCTCCAGAGGCCCCCTTTATCTCACCTCTGCCTACATTCCCCCAAAGAACCAAAACCCGGCACTATTATCCTTGACTGATTATCTTGCCACCCTCCCTCACAAGGCAGAACAAGTCCTTGTGGGGGAACTTAACGTGAACTGGCTCAGTGCCACCTCCTCCACCACCCGGGACTCCTTCGCGGCCATTGATCTGACACAGCTCATTTCCCAACCCACAAGAGTAAACCCTAAGAGAGGTACCAGCACCCTCCTAGATGTTATCCTCACCAACCGCCCCAAAAAAATCCTGGACATCCAAGTCCTCCCTGACTCACTCAGTGACCATTCCCCTATCCTATTCCGCTGGGTGACCCCCTCACCCCGAATCACAGCCCAGCCCACACTCCACCGGCATTTCAGACCAGGTGGGCTGAAAAACCTCAAGCAATTTCTTGCCCAGATAAACTGGTCCCCCATTCACCACGCACCTGACATAGATACTGCCCTTGCCTTCTTTTCCCAAACCTTTAACAAAGCCTGTGACCTCTTCGCACCCTTCACGGCTGCCTGAACCAACAAACATAACGTGCTCTGGATTACTCCTGCCCTATTACAATTGCTCAGGCTTAGGGATAACCTATGGCACCTTGCCACAGAAACAGTCCGGATGGCTGACAGACAGGCCTACAATGCTGTTCAGAATAAGTGCACTTGGGCCATCCGAAAAGCCAAGGCCAACTACTACCAGGCCACTCTCACCTCCTCCTGGGGGTGTGCCCGTACTTTCTGGGATAATGTCAAACAATTAAATGGGAGCGCACGCTCCTCTCCCCCATCCCAGATCACCATTGATGGCACAACCGTTACGGACCCAGCAAACATTGCAAACTACCTTAACACATCCTTTACGGACCTTAGCTCTGTCCTCCCCAGTAATTTCTTTGACCCGCCACCCTCCTTACCTGCCCCAGTCCTCCAATGCCCTTGCTTCTACCTATGTAGGGTAACTGCCCAGGAAGCCAGACCCCACCTGGTCAGAGCATTAAAAAGCAATAGTCCCGGCAATGACTCCCTGGACTCCAGCATTCTCCGTCTCTTACTGGATCAGGTCCTTGCCCCACTTACCAGCCTTCTCAACAAATCCCTCTGCTTGGGGCAATTCCCAACTGCATGGAAAACCGCCATTGTTACTCCCATTCACAAAGGTGGTGACAGGTCCTCTGCCGGGAACTACTGTCCTATGTCCATACTCCCACCCCTCTCCAAAGCCCTAGAAAAGCTGGTTGCCACTCAAATCACTGAATACCTGACCAAACACAACATCCTCTGCCCTGAACAGCACAGTTTCCATGCAGGACACAGTACCGGCACTGCACTAGTTGAATTTTCAACTTTCCTACACTCCTCTCTGGACAATGGCTCCCAGCCGAGGCAGTGTTCGTCGACCTCTCAAAGGCATTTGACACTATCTCCCACCCCCTCCTGCTGGATGCCCTCTGCCACATTGGCTTCTCTACTGGGCCTCTCACCTGGTGCACCAGCTACCTATCTGCCCACTCCCAATGTGTCAGAATTAATGGGACACTTTCCAAAACTTGTCCCATCCACTCAGGGGTTCCTCAGGGCTCCATCCTGGGACCCCCACTCTTCTCACTCTACCTTAACATCCTGCCCAGTGCATGCACTGGGAAAATTCTGCTGTATGCAGATGCCATCATCTTTGCCACCCACCGTAACCCTATCTCCTCCAGGACTCCTACAACTATCCTATAATGATGCGAAACCTGGTTTAAAGAGCACAGACTGGTCATTAATCTCAAAAAACAAAACCAATGCTCTTTGCCCACCCCAAAACAAAGCAGCAACTTCACTCCATATCCTCCCCTGCTCCAAACAACCACTAGAGCAAGTCCACTCCTACAAGTACCTTGGGGTCTCCTTTGACTCAGCCCTCACCTACCACACCCACATGGATGCACTTGCCTCAGCCACTAATGTGCGGCTAGGTATCTTATACTGCTACAAAAACTGTCTCCCTCCCCCGCTGCCCTCCGTCTAGCGGTTACATCCTCTATATTATCCCTTGTTGACTATGGCCTACCAGTATACGACGCTGCTGACATGACCGCCCTCAATAAAATTCGCTTCATCCTAAATAAGGCATGCAGGCTAATTACAGGGTCCCTAGGCTCATTTATTGGTGCGCTAGCTCTATGACATGGCAATACTGCTGAATCTAGATGAACGCCTCATGTATACTAAACATGCCTAATAACAAAAAACTCTTCTCGGCTATCCCCACCCGGGCTGACAGCCTCCCTCCACCAAGCCCAGCCCTTGGTCTGTGTACGGTCCTCCTGCAAGGCCACTTTTCTGGTCCCAAGATCTAGGACCTCCCATGGACAGAGGTCCTTCTGCTATAGAGCTCCATCCTGGTATAACTTGCTCCCTGCCCCCATCTCAGATGCCCCCACAATTTCCAAATTCAAAACCACACTTCGAAGCCAACTATTTAATATGCGTAGCTGCACCTGACTATAATTGAGGCATAGCTCTCTGTGCCCTGACAATGCCCGCTGGGTGGCATCCACACCACACCTCTTTTAATCCTCACCCATTGCTGTTTGAACTGCTATTATCCTGCTGCTTGCTCTTACCATCGTGCAAGAATGTGCCATTGTAACCAAACTGGCTTATCTGTTTATCTGTTGTAATCACATGTGCTTGCTAACTATGTAACCCATATGCTGTAACCAAAAGTCTGTTATGTGCTTGCAGACTATGTAACCCATATGCTGTAACCAAAAGTCTGTTATGTATTTGTCCTCAATGTGACAAGGTACCTTAGGAAATGAGCCTTTGGCTCAAAGGTTGTAAACTGATGTACAAATAAATAAATAAATCTGACAGTGGATGGGGACTGCTTGTCCCACCTAGTCTGCCCATGTTTCCTACCTACAGTCACAGTATAGCCCATACTTGATCTCCTGTTTTTCAGCCCCTTTCCTTGCTTCTAAGGCTCCCTTCTTCTGCTCCCATGCCATCTTACATCCCATTACAGTTTATTCTCCCACTACCTCCTCCTCCTCAGGGAAGCTGTTCCAGTCATCCACCCCCTTTTGGTGGAAACATTTCCCATGATTCTACCCCCTCCAGCTTCATTGCATGTCCCCTTATAATGTACAGGGAGCCTGTATTACTAACTGAAATCAAGCAGATTACAACCTTGGTATGCCATTGATATGACATCACTCTGTTGTTAACCCTCCTTGAGTATGTCATATCAATGGTATAAAAAAACAAAATGCTCACAACATTATATGTTCTGCTTTGAGAAAAAAAGTTAAATGTTGGTATTAAATTAATTGCTTTGCGCCAGGCTGTACCAATGAATAGTCTTGCGAAGAACACACAATAAACATTGTTGAGGAATCTTCCTGCATGATTTACGACTGATTAAGGTAAGAATTACTCAGAAATGTAATTCAATCAGCAATTACACAATCTTGGTAGTCCATACACTATAAAATATAATGTGTGGTCTTTGGTTAATAACCATGCTGAAAACACTTCTCGAGGTTGCCATGACATCTGAAAATCTCTCAAGCTATGCTCTTGAGGTTTACAATGATGTCATGGCAACTCGAGAGGTTTACGGTTGTCATGGCAACCACAAGAGGTGATTACGTCCCTGGTTTACCACTGTTACCCAGGCATTGTATTTTATAGTGTATGGAAAAACTAGCCACTGTGGTGGAAAAAAAAATACAGTTTTTTTCAACGTGCATTTGTTCTCCTGCTTGGCTATGAATGCCTCCTGGTTTGAATGTTAAGCAACTGAAGTGCTGAAATTAGCCATTGCGATCTATACTGCAGTGGGTCTGTAACTGTCTGAATGGAATGTGTGTGTTTTGAATGAATGTCCAAGCAGCAGATCACTTTTCCTTTCCAAGGATTTTGACAGGTGGTGACATTCTATCCTGTAATCCCATTATTATGATATAGTTAAGCAAGGTTTACAGCATACTGATTTTATTACGATGGGATTATCAGGTTATAAAGTGATTGAAAATAGGGGTTAATAAACGCTGTCCATGCATTATAAAGCAATACACCTTTGAAAGACTTGGATCTAATTTACATAATTCCCAGAGGCATTCTGGGAAAATTCCAACAGATCAAAGGCAATAAAAGAATCCTAAATGGCTACCCCTAGGGGCCATAAAACTGGTGGGGAAAAGTAAAAAAGAACAAAAAACAAAACCTTGTCACAGACACATGGAACAGAATGTCAGGGACCATCAAAAAAATACAAACATAATGCGCAGCGTATGTTTTTATAATTGTTGCATGTAGTTTTCCTTTAACAATAAATCAGACACCAACATAGGCAAGAATGTGATGTGAATACAGAATATCACACTGTCCCTGTGAAACACCAGAAAAAGTGGTTTATGAACTAGGCCTGTAATTCAGACACTAACATCACTAAAGTAATAGCCACAAGGAATAAAGTCTTTCAGGATAGATACTTTGAGTCACAGGAAAGTGCAGGCTCAAACGAGACTCTCGACAGAGATTTGAACACAAGGCTCAGGTCCCAAACTGTAATGGGTTTGCAGACCACTAGACCAGAAGGGCCACATTCAAAATATCCTTCAAAAACCTACAGACCACATCCAGCTGTGCCACCATCTTGTCCCCAGTAGGGGTATGGAAAACCAAAATGGCCAACAGGTAAACTATCATAGCGGAGTACCGCAACCTTGACTGAGACAGAGTCAAGAGGTAGTTCAGCACCCTCTGAATTGGCCAAGTGAAGGGATCCAGAGATTCCATCTGGCATCATATGGTGAAACATTTCCACTTGAGGGAGTAGATGTGCTTGATGAAAGGTTTCCTAGTAGCAAAAAGAACAGCTGAGACCTTGACTGAGACTCCAAACTGAGAGACATTTATGTCATTAGGAGCTAAGCATGGAGCTGCAGGAAGTGGAGACTCCGATGCAGCAGTGGGCCATCATTCAGGGGCCAAGGGCCCAACTGCAAGGGCAGTAGAAATGGTGTCTCTTTCATCAGTTCCCACAATAGTGGAGACCTGGTCTGCCTGGGTCACCAGGGTGCCACTAGGATCATCCCAGCAGGTTCCTGGCTGAGCTTGGTCAGAACCCTCAGGATCAGGGGAAGAGGTAGTATGGCACAGAGAAATCTCCCTTTCCAGCAGAGGGACAACAGATGTTGCCCCAAAATGTGTGCCCTTGAATGAGCAAGCAAAAACGCAGTAGTTTGAGGATGGAAAAATCTCCGGCTCTGGCCTTCCCCCATGTCGAACAACTGGTCTATGACAGCCTGACTGAGTTCCCATTTATGGAGCTAAACTACAGACTGACTAAGGTAGTTTGCCAAGACATTCAGTAAAGTAACACACATACACAGCGCGTCCAGGAAATCAGAGGTGGTGCAGGTTTGGTGGCCAGTCCAACAGTACAGCAAAACAATAACTACACTCTGGAACTGAATTCAGGCCCAAGAACAAAGGAAGCTGAATTAACTGCAGAGCATTTCAACGTGCACAGCTTGAGGACATGACATAGCTCTGGCACTTTGACCATCTCTTAGTATTAATTATTCGTCTGATGAACCAAATGTTGGTCAAAGCGCCAGTACTATGTCACTGCTTCCTTTGTCCTGAGGCCTGAGTTTGGTTCCAGAGTGCAGTTATTGCTGTTTTCAGGACTTCAGTAAGTCTGCAACATAGACAGTGATAAGTGAGACTTGGTGGGCCACCACCCAGTCCAACACTCTCATTCCTTCCTTGTACAGAGGGTAGGGGTGTGTGTGCCCTCTTGCTTATTTAGGTAATACACAACACTGTTTTGTCTCACTGCACCAGCAGAGATGTCCCTTGCACATTGGAGGCCATGCAGATCTGTCCTCATTTCCAGCACAGTATGTGAAGGCCTTGTTCCAACAGAGATCAGGATCCCTGGGTCTGGTGAGGACCTAAGTGGGTACCCCACCCCAGGCTGGAGGCACCTATGGTGAGGATCACCTGTGGCTGATGTTGCAGAAAAGGAGAACCTACAAGCAGGTGATCCCTGTTCTGTCACCTCAGCAGGACATTCCATAGGGGTCAGCAAACAGCAATCAGGTAGTCTTGGAGCTGCGAGGCACAGGATCACTGTGCCTATAGCAGCCACTGAAGGACCCTGATGTGCAGGCAGACAAGAGAAACCATGAATATGGAGGCTACCATGATCCCCAGGAGGAGGAGGAGCATAATGCATTTTGAAACCCAGTTGTTGCATGCCACCAAGGCTGCTTGGGCCATTAAGGCTGATGCCCTGTCCTTGGGAAGGAAGGCCTGTGCAAGGGCCGAGTCCAGGACTGCCCCTACATACTGGAGTCTATAAGAAGGAGGTAGAATAGACTTTGACACATTGATCAACATCCCCAGACTGTCTAGGATAGGTTAGAAACTGCCAGTTTTCTTGAGTACCACAAAACACCTAGAGTGGAACTCCCAAGTGATCTCTGCTGGAAAGAACTGACTGAATGACCTTTCATGCAGAAAGAAATACCAGCACATCTTCCTTCTGGATGGTAGGGTGCTCAAGGGAACAACATCAGGTTCTGGAGGCATCACTGGGGGTTGTCACACCAATTTCAGGGTGTACTCATGCTAGACAATACCCAGGCCCTACCAATCTATGCTGACTGCCTGTTAATGTGGCATAAACAGAGAGATCCTGCCTCCCACCTATGGTCCTAATGAGGGATCCAGTACAGAGGGTAAGGAGTCAGAAGGAAGGGGTGGCTGCAGGCCCCTTTTCCCATGTCCTTTGGAGGCTTTGTGGGGGGGTCCCATGAATTGCTGCTGCTGGGTAGCAAAATCTCATCCCTGACCATGGGAAGGGTTAATGCAAGATCTCCTGTGAAAGGAGCCTTTGCTATGGCCATTTTGGTAATTCAGCATCAGGGACTGAATAGGCTTAAAGGACTTCTTGAATGTTTCTACGGTAGATTTTATTTTTATTTATTTTTTATTTATTTATTACTAGGATTACAAATACCTTTGAACCAAGGGTTCTTTACAAAGGTTCCGCGTCAGCAATGGGTGCAAGCAAAACAGTGGTAAGATACAATACAAGGTCAGGAGGTTAACTTAGTAGCAAAGGACAGTACATGTGTATAAACTAGCACAGTAGCAAACAGTCAGTGGCAAATAACAATGCACAATTAACAATACAGGTGTATATATAGCAAGACACAGATACAAATGAAAACCATCCTGGGGTGACATAAGTGGAGCAAGGGGTGGAGGATAAGAGGGGAGGGGTGGGGAAAAGGGGGGTAGGCAGTCAAGTATTTTACATTGTCATAAGTACAAGAACAGAAAGATAAGTGCTAGGCAGTCTGGGGTGGAGCAACAAGAGATAGGGTGATAGGGAGGGAAAGATGGAGGAGAGGAGCGGGAGAGGGGGTGGAATGGTAGGTGGGAGATGAGAGAGGGTAGAATGGTAGGTCGGGGTGGGAGAGAGGTGGGGAGTAGCATGGGATGGAGGGGTGGAGAGAAGTGGGGAAGGTAGCAAGGGAGGAGGGAGAGGTGAAACAAAGCCGCAAGCCTAGGCAGAGCAGTCACAACAGCTGAGGTCGGTGAGGTGCTGGCGGAGTTTACATTTGAATGGGCCAAGCTTGTTTTCAGCTGCAGTTTCAGGGGGAAAGTTGTTTAGCAGCAGGGGAGCCCTGGTGTGGAAAACACGTTGAGCCTGGTTGGTATGGCAGAATGGAACGATAAATGTTGGTTTGAGGGAACTGCGCGTAAAATGTGCAGTGACTGCGGGCAACATTAAGGCATGAGTTGCAGAGGGTGTGAGGTTAAGTCACATTTTCTTAGCCAGTAGGCAGGTCTTGTAGGCAAGTCTTCTATTTAGATTGAGCCAATTGGATTGCTTATAGAGATCACAGGTATGCGTATGCTTCCCTTCGCCAGTGAGAAGTCTACATCATTTGTTAAGGGCTGTCTTGACTCATTTTAGGGTGGTATCAATGGCAGCCCCATAGAAGACAAGCCCGTAATCAATGATGGGTAGGACTGAGGCAGTTATGGCTGTGCGCATAGCTTCTTTGGTAGGACAGCAATGGTGGCGGTAGAGGACCCCAATTCTTAAGTTGACTGATTTTGAGATGTGTTGAACATGCGAGCTGAAAGACATTGTGCAACCAAGAGTAATACCAAGGTATTTAAACTCCTGCACTTGCTCAAGTGGCTGTTCAAGTTCATTAAGTATGGTGAAGTTTATGGATTTGTATTCGCTGTGAGAGCTATGGAACAGCGTGGACTTTGTTTTTTTTTTTTAATTCATCAACAGCTTATGTTGGAGAAGCCAGGTTTCAACTAGGCTGAAGTTCATCTGTAGCACCTTGGAAAGCGAGACAGGGTCAGTATTAGAGGAGAAGAGGACTGCATCATCGGCATAGAGTATTAAGTTGTTCTTGTAAGCTGCAGGAAGAGTATTGATGAAAAGGCTGAAAAGTAGAGGGCCAAGGATGGAACCCTGGGGTACACCAGAGCGGGCAGGAAGGGCACTTGAGAGAGAGTCAACGATTTTGACTTTTTGACTCCTTGCTGAGAGGTAGCTTTTGAACCATTTGCTTACATCATTAGATAGTCCAAGGGAGGAAAGTGAGTGAAGCAGGAGCTGGTGGTTCACGGTGTCAAATGCCTTGGTCAAATCAATGAACACCACACCCAGTAGGTGGCCAGTGTCAATCATCTTATGAATATGGCTGGTGAAGTCAAGCAGGGTGGTGGTACTATGGGCTTTTCTAAAGCCATGTTGTTACGGGCAGAGTAAGTTATATTTGTTGAGGTGTTCAGACAACTGGTCAGCTACAATTCATTCCAACGCCTTGGAGATTGGTGAGAGGATAGCAATAGGGCGGTAGTTAGAGAGAAGAGAACTATCACCACTTTTATGAACAAGTGTGACCACTGCTGATTTCCAGAGCTGAGGAAATTGTTTATGAGAGAGTGAGAGATTCAGAAATTTAGTGAGAGGTTGTAGGACAACGTCAAGGGAGAGAGAGAGGAGTTTGAGGTCAAGGGTATCGCTGCTGAAACTGGCTTTGCTTAGCACTTTGTTAAGATATATTTTAGCTACAGACATGGATACCCTCTTAAAGTAGAACAGGGTGGGGGAGAGTATTACTGTGGAGATTGATTTTATTATTGAGGCAGTGCCAAGCAGAGTTGTCAAAGAAGTTGGAGGGAAGGACACTGCTAAGATCAGTGAATGCAAGATTAAAGGAGTCCGCTATTTCTTTGGCGTCCTATAAAGTGGAGCCGTTAACCTCAATCATAGTGGGGGAGGATTTCCTTGGTTTACCCATGAGGCTCTTGATGTTCTCCCAGAAGGGTTTGCTATTTCTCCAGGAGTTAGTAAGTTCCTGGTTGTAGAAGACTTGCTTGGCTCTGCGTATGGCTATTGTGCACTGGTTCCTAGCCACCTTATAGAGCTGCACATCGTGCAGTTTCCCTGAGTCCATGGCTCGGTGCCAGAGGTTATCGCGGTTTTGCATCATGGAGATGAGTTTGGAGTTAATCCAGTGATTAGTGGTAGACTGAGTTACAAACTATGTTAAACTGGGCAATGAAGATGTCAAGTGCTTGGACGACACTGCTCAAGGAGTCAAGGGTGTCCAGTCAACCATTGACAGGGACGCAAGGAATTGTGGAAGCTTTCCCTTTGTTAAGATTCTTTTATAGGAGAAAGAGGACTTAGTCTTAGGTCCCTTGTTTGACCATTGGCAAATAACTGGGGAGTGATCACTTAGGGCATCTGGGAGAACTTCTGTGTTAGTGATTCTGCTGGGATGAGAGGTGAGGATCATTGAGAATAATCTTGCTAGCTGGTCCAAAGAGCTTGGTGACCTTAAAGGAGCATTAAGTAACAACTGCTACAGATTCTTGGCAAAACCCACAATGCAGAGCCAAGAGTGGCATCTAAATCAAATGCCAGGGGCAGCAGCCCTGGCAACGACATCCAAGGAGTCACAGTGATCACAGAAGGTGCTTACATGCATCAGAGCCCTGAGACACACAGGCAAGGGCCTCTGATTTTAGGGACCCATCAGGGATGCTGGTGAATAAAGCTCAGTTCTCTCCACATGTAGTTCTGGTACTTATAAGTGTTTCTGTTAACGTGACTAGTGCAGATTCTCTCCATTTTGTTTTGACTGTGAGCTGAATACTGATGTGTTGGACTATTTGCTGAAATGAGGAAGGGGAAGAGGGAGACAGAAAGAGGGACGGGGGAGGGAGAGCTTGTGCCATTGGAGGGCGAGCAGATCATGTGACCGCAGCACGCTAATAGGGCATCTGTAGTCTCTAGGAGGGACAGAGGACTACAAAATTAGTGTGCAGGCTATAAGCAGCTTCACAGCCATGGGGGCACCAGCAGCTGCAGCAGCTCAGAAATTAAGCTAAGAGTTTTTGCTAACGTGACTAGCGTTAATCTTCTCCATTTCATTTTGACTGTGAGTTGAATACTGATGTGTGGGACTGTTTGCTGAAATGGGAAGGAGGGAAAAGAAGGGAGAGGGACTGAGGGAGGGAGAGTCAGCGCCATTGGAGGGCAAACAGACCACATAACTGCAGCACGCCAATAGGGCAACTGTAGTCTCTTTAAAACTCCCAAGATTCCAAGCGACCCCTTGCATTTAATGACCTCAGAGTTTAAATGCCATAAAGCAGAAGTGTGGCATCTACCTTAGTGTAAGTTAGAATGTTGGCAGGGCATCCACAAGAAGAACTGCAAGCTGCAGATCATGCTGAGTAAAGGAAGGCAGGCAAGGAAAGGGAAGAAAGGGGGAAGTAAATGGGGGTTCAAAAGGAACTGCAGCTACTACCTTTTCTGGGGTCCGTCTCCAGAGGGGACACTGGTAGGGACTGCAGCTAGTCCCCATCAGTAAGGGAATTCCATGGGAGGGTAGACATCCCTCGACTAGGAGTAGATAGCAATATTGCTAGTGGACTGCAGCTACTCTCTTTGTAGGGTCAGCCAACAGGGGAGTCAGCGGGTAGGAATTTCAGTTGGAAAGCATATAGTTCATACCTAGTTTAGTAGTAGGTTGCAGTTACTCCCTATCTGGCATCAGCTTACAGAGGAGTTAGCAGGCAAACTCAATGGAAGGCTAACAGTACATACCATGGGCTGACTAGGCAGCTAGGCAACAAAGCTGTTAATGTGGTAGTCACCTGGATAGGAAGAGGGTAAAGCTCTTCAGCCACCCCATCCAGGTCCTAATTGATTAAAGGGGAGGAAAAGGGTTGTTGCGCTTAAGTCACCCTTGTCCAGGTGTGAGGTAAAAGCTTCATAAGGGTAGCAGGGATAGCTAAGTGCATTATTAAGGAGTGTCTAGAAAGTAAAATGTGGAGAAGGGGCAATCAGTGGGAGAAGGGGAAGCAGGTAGAGTTGTTGGGTGCAGGGGGTGTGGGGCAGTAGTGTTCCTGGGAGCTCTCTGGGAGTTTGTGGGGATATTTAGTTTGCAGGCATATTGAACAACTGAGGGCAGTGGTGTGCCTGCCAGATGAGGCAGGAGATAGGTGTGCTGCTGGGGGAGAGGATTTGTAGGGTACAGATGGTGGGGCAGAGGGGAAGGAGGGAAGGAGACAGTAAGAGGAAAGACTTGAGGGATGGTAGGGAGAGGTGGCAAGAGGAAAAAAGATCAGGCAACAAGGAGTGGATGGGAGAAGTAAGGAAGGGACAGTGGAGAAGGGTGAGGGAGGGGGCAGGCCAAAGGGTGAGCAGAAGAGAAAGGTTGGGGGAGTGCCAGGAGGAACAGAGGGTCAGGTGGAGGGGGGCTGAGACAGGGGTAACTGGTGCAAGAGGTCTAGGGGGAGTACAAGATGGGCAGAAGGGGAAGAAGGGGATAAGCAGGAGTGGGCAGCGGCATGGGTGGAGGAGGGAGGAGCCCAGGAAGGGGGGAGGGTGGTGATCTTTGGGGATTCAATGGTAAAGGGGATGAGGTGGGGGGAAAGAGATCAAGAGCAAGCTGTAGAATGGTAGAATGTATGCCAGGGATGATGGTGGGGAGAGTAAGATCTCTGATAGCCAAGCATGTAGGGCAGGGGGGCTGGAAACCTCACATAATAGTAAACCTGAATACAAATGACCTTGCAGGGTGTGAGGTGAGAGTGGTGCAAGAGAGGTTCAGGTAGGTTGGGAAAATCTGCAGTGAGGTAGGGAGTTCAGTAGCCTTCTTCGAGGTGCTACCAGTCCCAAGGGCTATCATTGTGAGGAAAGTTACAATTTAGGAATTCAATGTAAGGCTCAGAGGGTGGTATGAGGTGAAGGGGTATGACATAGTTGGTGACTGGGAAGGGACCTTGAAGAATAAAGACCTGCTTGGTTACATAGCCAGGGGGATTTTGAGCAAGAAGACAGAGGTCATACTACCACGGTACAGGTCACTGGTAAGACTGCACCTAGAGCATAGTGTGCAGTATTGGTGCCCTTATCTTAAAGATGTTAACTTGCTGGAGACAGTACAGAGAAGGGCAACCAAGAGGATCCAGGGCCAGCAGGGCAACACCTACAAAGAGAGGCTCAAGGGGCTCAACATGTACTCCCTTGAGGACAGAAGGGAGAGGGGGAAATATGATGGAGACCTTCAGATACCTTATTGAGACCTTTAGATATTTTAAAGGTATTAATCGGATGAATACAGAGGGCCTCTTCAGTCTTAGTGGGAACAAGTCCACTAGAAGACACAGTCTAAAGCTGCTAGGGTTCAAGAGAGAGATGAGGAGGCATTTTTTCACCAAGAGAGTGGTGGCCAAGTGTAATGAGTTATCAGAGGAGGTGGTATCCCTAAAAATGGTGGATAGCTTCAAGAAAGGATGAAACAGAATGAAGCAGAAATTTGCTGCAAGGGGGGGAATTGAGGGGGTCAGTGGGGATTTTGAGAGGGGAACAGGTTCCACTGTAACACGAGGGGACCTGTTGACTTTAGCAGACAAGACAGACCATAAGGCCTTATTCCGCTGGCATGTTCACATGTTCACCAGATACACCTGGTAATCAACACTGTACAAGCCAGTGGAGGCTGAGGGGAAGATTTGCTTCATCATAATGTCCAATTTTCTTGACTCCTTATAAGAAGGTCTAGTGCTCATCCTCTGGGATCCCAAGACCTGTCATGTGCCAAGTCAGCGTCAGGCAGGGTAAAGTACTATTTCATATATTCCTAGCAGCTAGATACTGTTGTCTGCTTTTCTAGTGATGGCCAGTAGTGATAAAAGTCTGAAAGGTAGGATCTTCAAGAGGGGAATGTGGCCTGTACAGGACTGTTTCTTCATGCCTAAGGATATAATAGATCCAGCAGAATGCTTTATTCTCAGGAAGTGGAGAGGATGATGAGCTTCTTTCCTCCACTCTTTCTCATCTTCCAGGAGGTGGGGTGTACTTCTCATCATCCTCCTCCTCCAAAGGGGAGGGCAGTTGGGTTGCTGCAGGCCTTGAGGTTGGGAGGGCACAACAGCGTAAGTCACTGAGAGGGCAGCTGAGGAACAACCTAAAGCAGAGAAGGTAACAGTCTGTTTATCTATTAGAGAACTCTGCCAGTCCCGCAACCAGAATACTGCTAAGGTTCATACTAAGGATGAGAAAGAGCAAAGAGGCTATGAAGCCCATATATGCTCTTATACTTTAATTATAATAGTAAGATAATCTGTGCCCTGAAAGTAAGAATTTGTCAAGTTTGTTTTTAAATTTGTTTTTTGTTTTATTAATGATTAAGTCTAAGGGGAAGCACCAAGTTTGGTCGACAGTGACAATGACGACCTCTCCCACAGCGACAGCACAATACTGATGCAGGTATTGTGCCACCTGTTTTAAAGGTGTGTTTTTTCTGTGGGGGGCTCTGCCCCCTGCACCCCTGGTCTTTAAGATTCTAACTCCAGGTCAGAGTCGGTCCAGGGAGGGGGCAAAACACTGTTGGAAGGTGAAACCCCGTAAAAGGACCATTACCAAGAATGTCGCCGTAATGGTCTTTTTTCCTGTTTCGTTGTCAGGGTGTTAACCAAAAGGGGTGCACCCAGTCTAAGGGTAAGGTGTTCCAGGGATTAATAGTTCTCAATGTAAATAAATATTTCTTACTAAGATGATTGAACCTTTTGCCTATCAATTGTAATGGGTTGTCTCGAGTATTATGAATGGAATCCTTAAATTCCAGACCTAGTTCCACCATTAAATATGGATCCTGGATAATATTGAAGAGAAAAAGCAGATCACCTCTCAGTCTTCTGGTCTTGAGTGCCATAAGGTTAAGAGTAAAGGAAGCCTAACTAATTTGGTTTTGAATTCTGATTCAAAGTATTATTAAGAGAGGCTAGCTTAATTAACCTCTGCCCCAATTTAGTTAATTTAAATATTGATTAACTTCAGTGGAGAGGCGTTTTCCCAATAAACTGCTACCCCTTTTACTTAAATGGAGGCCATCCCAACAGTATAATTCATTTAATTCAGTAAAACTCTCACAATGGGTAATACACTTGGGGTGGGATATTCAGAAGGGTTGCGTCACGGCGCAATATTCAAAAGGGGAAAGTGTGTGGCACAAATCCCAATGCACCTGGGTACATCAGCAATGTATGCAGTGCAAGTGGGGGGGGGTTCCCATGCATACCCCCGCACATCCCGATATTCAGCCCGGGATGTACGGAGCCCATGCAGGCGCAACCCCTACATGCGCTGCATACAGTTGTTCCAAAAAATAAAGGAGCAACAGCTGGCTACCCACAGGTGAGCTGCCATGTTACAGGGCGCAACACTGCAGCTGCCAGCTGTGGGTGGCTACCTGAGCTCCGGCGGCACCCTCCATCGGGTAGCGCTCCCCCATGCCCGATCGTGGGCATATGTATAATAATTGAATCGTCCCATATCCCTGCTGGTCCAGTGGACCACTTGCAGCCCGATCACGGGTATATGTATAATAAATGAATCATCCCACATCCCTGGTGGTCCAGTGGACCGCTCGCAGCCCGATCACAGGCATATGTATAATAAATGAATCGTCCCATATCCCTGGTGGTCCAGTGGACCGCTCGCAGCCCAATTGCGGGCATATGTACAAATTTAAACATCCTATATCTCTGGTGGTCCAGTGGACCGATCACAGCCCGATCGCGGGCAGAGGTCTAAAGAAAGATTAAATCCCATCCCTGGTGGTCCAACGGTACCCCCTCCCCACCCTCCCACTGAGCTACTCATACCTGCTCCCCCAAGTCAGCAGCGGGTGGCAGCTCACCCGCTAAACTGCCCGGCCACCTGCTGACTGACTGCGTACAGTACAGCTGTACTCCCATTGGTCCACAGCGTGGGCCAATGGGTGTGCAGACTGTACCATACGACACAGTCCAGATATGTGAATGAATCCACACATGGGCGCACCTGAATGCAAATGGGGCCATAATGACATGCAAATGGCCCCATTTGTGCCTTGCATGCATTATGGCCCCATTTGCATGTGCACCTTTGAATATCGAGGTTGATGCGCCTAGCGCAATGGCACTTATGCTGGCACATATCCCTGCCCCTCTCTGGCCACTTGCACTGGTGCAGTGCCACTGCGCCATGCACAATGCGGGTGGCCACAGAGCGATATTCAACAGTGCTGAGCCATGGCGCAGCACATTGAATATCACCCTGTCAGCGCCCTGGTACATCCCAGTTGCGCTGCACCCAGACTTGCGCCACAGCCTGGCGCAGTCTGAATATCTCACCCATGATGTCTTGTGCTAGACACCACTTTCACAGCCAGTTGTTAACATCTTTTATTTTCTGTGTGATGTGGGGAGTTGCGCTAGGGACAGGTAGGATTTCAGAGAGCACCACTTTACATCCTTTATCAATGAATTTATTTGAAATGGTGATATAGTCTGCCTTAACATCCTTTAGTGATTGCTGAGAGATATTATTAGTGCCAGCATGCATAACTACTAGTGGGTTTGTATCACTATCTGCCAGAATATTATCAAGCACGATGGTCAAGTCTTATTTGTGCCCCACGAAAGCTAGAACAACATCTGTTTGCTTTATCCCTGTTGCATATTGCTCTGTCTAAACGCCTAATGATAGAGTCACCAATAACATATACCTGTTTGGGTCTGTGTTGGCTCTCTGTGTTTAAGGTTGGGCCTACTTCCATTTCTTCTGCAGTGCCAGCAGTGGGGTGGTTTACTTCAGTAAGAATATCTATCAGAGGCTGGTCATTATTTTCAAGTCTAGGAACTGGTGGTGTAATTTGTTTCATATTCATTAATGGGGAATGGCAACTATGAGATGAGTTTGTAGAAGTACTAGTTATAGGTTGAAGAGGTTTAATAATATTAATAGGCTCTGGATCCGGAATAAGTGCCACCATAATTGGCAGGGTGGTGCTTGTCAATGCAGTCCCTAAAGTGCAAGTGGGAAACTACAGTATCTTTGAAATTGGATCTGAACCTTTAGCATGGAGCGGTTCTGGCCATGCAGAGGCTGAACTCATCTATTTCATCAGCGTTATCAGATGTATCTTTAGGATCTGCATCGCTGATGCTCAGAGGAGCATCACTGACTCACCATTGATGATCAGTCTGGCTCCTGCCAGCACCAGTGTCTCTCTGAATGATGAAGAAGATTCTGATCAGGCAGCCAGTTTCACTGGCAACCAAGGTGTGGATTTCACTCCTTTATCCATCACTGATGGTTTTTTCCAGGTAGTGGTGGTGGATTCAGGAACCTGGTAGGAGCTCAGCAGTTTGTCAGTTTTTTCTAAGAAATGTCTCATAGTTTTACATTTGCGTTTCCATGTAGCCTGGTTGAAATCCTAGTAGATGTTGCAGTTTTTTACACCTTGGACTAGGCTCAAACACCACATGCACAAATGGTGCTCATCTCAATAAATCCACTTTCCACAGTGACAGAGGTGAAAAAGTGCTTCACTTGGTAATGACATACACTAACAACAAATTTTCCCAAAGGAGAAGCTACCAGCGAAAATAAATGCCATCAGTGAAAATCAAAAGAAAACACTTACACAGGTCCGATGTTCACTTCTTCCATGGCAAAAATGTTGGGGACCACCTATATTATATAGGCGATGTTGTGTGCCAATGATGTGCACATGGGCATGTCAGTGTGGATGATCCCATCTTGCAAAAGCTTCCTGCGAGGTTCTGATGCTGGCAGTGTACAGTCTAATGTCTTTATTATTGCTCTATGGAGATATCCCTGAAGAAGATCTGCTCAGTGCTGAAGTACCTATACCAAATCTAGAAGGAGGGGATGGGAGGGTTGTGGTAATCAGAAAAAACATCAATTAGAAGAACTATTATTGGCCAGCCCGGTGGTCGCACTTCCGCCTGCGATGCCGGCGACCTGGGTTCATAGCGAGCCTGGATCGTCGGAGGACCGGATGGGGGGGAGAAGGACTGCATGCCCATTGGGCCACTCACCTTCTCCAGGAGGGGTTGGCAGCTCTCCTCGCCACAATACCGCCACCACCTGGGTGATCATGGGTGGTGCTGGTGCAGCAGAGGAGCCTGACAGCAAGGGAGGGGCGGCATTAGCTGAGGACTGGAGCAGAGGTGCATCTCTATGCGCCTCTGACTCATTGGTCCTCCCTGTGCATTGATGTCAGCAGGGGGCGGGGAGAACAAGGAAAAAACACCCTAATGTCCACACCAGGAGACAGGCCTCGCGACAATGACTGGAGGGACCAGGGGACACGGTTCTGATTGACTGCTCTCCCTGAAGTATCAGGGGAGTCACCGGAGACTCCTCCGCCCACCCGGGGGGGGTCATCCGGAGATCATGTACTTGGGAGCAGAGCACTTATAGGAGCCAGTCCTCTTGGTCCTGCCAGCGTATCTGCACAACACATTGAGGACCTGGATGATGGGTGTCGTCATGAGAGAGAGAGAGAAGGGGAGTATAAAGACTAGGTTAAATTCCATACCTACCATAATCCTGATCTTTCTGTGTATCTTCACCATTCATCACCTGTGGGTATGTGGCCGGAGGTCATGACCTCACAGGAGCTTTTTTTTTTTTGATGGGCAGAGTTGATGCACCGTCGGATCCGCCCTCAAGGCCGATGCACTACATGGTGCTTGTGGGTTGGCCATTAGGAGTCGTCGACCCCACCCTCCCACCAGTTCTGAGTCACCGTAGAGCAAGAAAGAGTTGGGAGAGAGGGTCAAGGAAGTCCAAGGAACAGACAAAGGAAAAGATATACAAACTAAAAGGAGAAATGAACGACAGAGAGGACAGAAGGCGAGCTGGAAATCTAAGGGGATTAGGAAGGGGCCCCAATCTCTGGGAGCAGAAAAAGGAGGGAAAGAGGGAGGGAAAAATTAGAAATAGGGAGGGGGAGGACATACCCTGAACCTTTGACCTGTCTCCAGATTGTATAGGAACTGCGAAGGAGTATCCAGTAGGCTGAACTGCCAGAATTCAAGGCACAGAATCACTGGCAATAAACTCCCGCATGAGCAGAAGCGGCTATTCTAGGAGAAAAGACAGGATACAGGGCTGTACTCCCCATGAAACCACCTATTTGGAAGTGAGAAACAAAGTTTTTTTTTTTTTTAAATAATTTAAGGGATGAGTCCCTAGGGAAAAGGATGGAGTAGGATAGAGGAGAGAGAGAAAAGAATAGAGGGCAACCACCAACTCCCACCCCAACGGGGTGGAGCCGAAGCATTAAGGAGAAGTGCCCCTTCCTCAATCCCTCTCCCCTCCTGACAGGGAGTAAAAATCTCCCTGTGTGCCCAAGGTCACCCCACTCCTGACCAGCAGAAAGGAGGGGGGGAACAGAGGGGCACACAGAGGGAGGGAGACCCAGAGACTGAGACCCCAGGGAGCCTGAGGGTGGAATTGTGATGAATGGTGAAGATACACAGAAAGATCAGGAATTACAGTAGGTATGTAATTTCCTTATCTTATCTGTGTCAGTCTTCACCATTCATCACCTGTGGGTGAGTTCCGAGCCCCCTGAAGGGGTCCTAAACCCTCAAGGACAAAGTCTCTTAGCTCTCAGTGGGTGAGATACTGAGAGGGAGAACCTTTACAGGCCCGGTGAGGCCCGAGAGTGGGGAGAGTGAGATGGGAACCACCCGGAGGGGGTAGGAGGTTGGCTCGACAGACGCTGCCTCACCCTACGGGAGAAAAGATGTTTTTTTTGGTATGCGGAGGAAATCACCCTACGCCGGGCCAAGGGTGACAACCGGGAAAGATGCAGCCGTTCCGACTGCCTAGTGCACATCGCTGTGCCTACGATCCTGGAAGCTACCTCGTTGGTATCGTAAGATGCCCTCACTTGGTGCCTTGCTAGCTCCAGGGCATGTGCAGAGAGTGCAATGGCTTGTCTGGTTACCTCCGTATCAGGCATAGAGGCTAAGAGTTGACCTAGCCTGGACCACAAAAATCTATCATAGTGGGCCTGATGTGCAGAAATTGAAAGAAGCAACCGTGCCGAGTAGAAAGTCCTCCTCCCCCAGAAATCAAAATCCATGGAATCTTGATCTGGGGGCCGGTCATGGTGGGGGGTGCGAGGCCCATTGGGATTGTCCAGCTGCGTCAGCCCTGACTGAGGATGAGGCATATGACCTGGAGACTCTGGGGGGGCACAGTACCTCTGACTCAGATCCCTAGGGGCTGGGACTCCGGAAAAGGGCCTTTGCCAGAATCACAATGATGCCTCCTGGAAAGGAGCAGGCCAGGTGGGCACCAAAAGGGTGTCCAAACTGAAATCGCCTAGAAAGGCACGCGTCAAATGCTCCGGATTGTGCTGAGTGGGTGGGGTGACATGCAGGTCTTCCATCATCCTCATGAGGAAACGCTGATACTCTGCGAGATCCGTAGCAGGAGAGATGTGGACAGAGGGCTCCTCTCCCCCTGAAGAGGGGGATGAAGAAGCAGAGAACCTCTGAGATCCAGGGGTTGGCTGCTCAGGGTGATGGTGAAACATCTGTCTGTCCATGGCTATGATATATGAAGGGAAGTGAGCAGTCACACCCCTGAATTGCTCCCAGGAGAGAAGCCCCCTAGGACCAAGAATGCCTGGAAGCACAGGAGAAGGTGACAGAGGAGTTGGGGCAAGGCCAACAGCAGAAGGCAACAGTCCTCTGTCCAGGCAAGAGAGTGCACTAGGAACCCCAAAGGAAAAAGGGGCTCCAGAAAACCCAACAGCCGACAGCTGATCAACCATACTGGAACTGCCTAGGCTATGCCCTGAAGATTCCCCCCAGTGAGGTGACTGGGATTGTGGAACTCCAAAAGGACAGTCCCTACCCTCCAAAGACCAGGGCCTTCTCGGGGAGACCAAGAGAGAAGGACGGGGGTCCGGACTACGACTCCTTCCCGAACTCGGGTGGGTCCCAGAAAAGGATCGCCGCATCGAACCCCGACCCCTCAGAGTCCAAAAGAGCCCCCCTCCTCGCACACACCAGCCTAGGCAGCTGATAACCCTGGTCAGCCCCAGAGGGGACCAACCAGGGAGTAGCACCCTTCCCTCCCGTGGGTGCACCGATCGTCCCTAAAGTTGAGCAATCCAGGCACGCACCTGAGGGGGTACCGTAAATGAGGGGGCAGAAAACCCTCTGAGCCCAGCCTGCAGAGCAATAGTGGCCTGCACCACTGCCTGCTGGTCAGCACCCCTGACCCTGGACATGGAGGCAACTGCCTGCCCCTCAGAGAGGGTCTGGTTCTGGTCAGCCGAGGAAACTACCAGGGTGTCCACATGGGCTGCCAACTCCAAAGAGTCAGACAGCCTGTCTGAACCAGACTTGGGCTCCGTCTCCGAAGAGGTAGAGACTGAAGTCTGGTGCCAGACTGTACATGGACGCCAGCTGCCATCCCGACCGAAGGGGGTACCAGTCTGGGTGTCTGCACCAGAGCCAATGCCAAACTCTCCAACTGCACTGCAAACAGTGCCCGAAGAAGACACGGTGCCGAGAGCGGTAGCAGAAGTGGAGTTAATGCCTGCCACGGCGCCGTTCCGACCCACAGCACTGCGAGCGGCGCTGAAGTCAGGGACGGCACTGACGATGGCACCGATGGCTCCCTCAGCACCGCAAGTGGCCCGAGGATGACACCTCCCATAGTGCCATGTCCTCACTCTGTGCTGCAAGCGGCACCAGCGCTAGACACGGAGCTGTCCCCAGCCTCGGCGCTATGAACGGCACCGAGGTGAGAAACAGTCAAAGACAGCACCATAGAACCTCCCACAGCACTGTCAGCACCATTGGCACCACGAATGGCATTGACAGCGGAGACGGTGCTGAGCGGCGGACCGGTGCTGATCACGGCACTACGAATGGCGCCGAGGCCCAAGACGGCACCGACAGTTAGCATTGAGGACGGTGCCGATCCAGGCTTCCCAGCCCGAGGAAATGACACCGTGGGAGCCTTCACCCCTGAAGGGGTGATTGCCAGAGCAGTGTCTCCCGCCTGTCCCCCGGGGGGGGGCAGACTAGGCCTTCTGCACCGCAGAAGGGGCTTCTGCAATGGCGAGGCTACTAGGAGCAGAAGTCCCCTCTTCCACGGCCTGTATAGAACCAGGAGGGGACCCGAAGGAAAGGCTGAGAGACCGCAACTTGACCTGACGAGTGTGTACCCGTCCCCTGAAAGTCAGCAGAGATCGTCCAACTTTCCACGCACATTGCTTGATGACACGATGGTCCATGGAGAAGCATCCATGTCGTGAAGCAGGCCAAGACATACGAGACAATGGTCATGCTAGTCAGTGACGGAGTACTTGCGATCGCACGGGCACCGTCGCATAGGGGGCCGCCCAGTCTTCAACAATTTCTTACCCCCCAACTGAGACATGATCCACAGCAGAACAAGTTAAACAAAGACTCGATGTCACTGACAAATAAAGAAAAGGAACCATCTTAACACAGCAGCATCGAGTGGTGGCGAAAACGGAACTGGCAGGATAAATTACTCGGTATTGAAGAATTATTCGGCGTCGACGACACAGAGTCAGAAACACTAGGCATTCTTGATAGTAGCTCCTCACGAGGTGAGACCTCTGTGGCAGGAGATGAAGGACTGGCAGGAGGGCTGGGCCGATGACATCTACCGGCCAACCCGCGAGCATCACGGAGTGCGTCGGCCTCAAGGGTGGCGCCGATGGTGCGTCAACTCCGCCCATCCCAAAAAAAAAAGCTCCGCGGGGTCGTGACCTCCAGCCACATACCCATAGGTGATGAATGATGAAGATTGATGCAGATAAGATACACACACTCACACACTCTCTCTCTCTCACTCTAGGGACTCCAGCACAAAGTTTTCCTCTCTTTTTTTTTGGCTTTTGGTTTTTGGGTTGTTTTTTTGAAAAGGACTGGGTCTAGGATACCCACCCACTCACCCAACTAGTAGTCTAGCCCACCTGACTCAATCCTTACTCCTCTAATCACTCCCTCCTGGACTGGGTGCTCACCTCACACCCCTACCATATCATTGAAGCAGGCACGCTACCCGACGCCTTCAGTGACCACAGCATAACCTACAGTATCAGAAAAATAAGGTCCACTTACTCTACCCCTAAATACATTTGGTCTGGGTCACTCAGGACTCTGGACACAAATACCCTCCTACACAACCCTGCTGCCTCCGACTGATTCTCAGTCTATTCTGCCCTAGACATTGACACTGCCCTCTCTCATTTCCACACCATTTTTAACCACACCTGGAACATCCATGTCCCCTATGTAAATCTAGGGTCAGGCTCTCCCATCACTCTGGATTACCCCTGACCAAGCATGGGCTTGTTTCAAATTCTCACAATCCCTGCCTGATCTATAAACCTACAGGTCACGCAGGTATTCTCTCACAAAGGCCGTCTGCTCTGCCAAGGCCCTCTACTTCAAATCTAACCTTAATTCTCCCACTGATTTCTGGAAGGTTATTCACTCCCTATTTCATCCTCCAGCCCATTCTGCTTCCCCAGTCCTCCAAGTGGATGGTTCACTGGTCTCTGACCCTCTGTCACTTTCCACTCATTTTAACAAATTCTTCACCACCTGTGCTCTTCCCTCATACCAGTCCTCTGGTCACTCCCTCCCACCTCTCCCCCTCCACTCTCATCTGAAGGCTTCCATTTCCACCCTGTCTCCCCCAACTAAGTCTTCCTTGCCCTAACATCACTTAACCGTCTTAAGTCCAGCCACACTGGGCTGGACCCCAAATCTCGGATCTGGCTACTGCCTCCTCACTTGCTCACCTTCTGAACCTCTCCTTTTCCCTTTGTGCTGTTCTTCAGGCCCGGAAGATAGCAAAGCTTTTATCTCTGCACAAAGGGGGCGACCCCTCCTCCCCTGGCAACTTCCAACCAATATCACTTTTTCCCTGTCTTGCAAAGCTTCAGGAGACCCTTCTCTACTCCAGACTTGCTGACTTTCTTTATTCCTCAGATTTTCTCTCCCCTTTCTATGTGGCTTTAGGAAGCACCATTATACCATCTTTTCCTTGCTGTGGGTAACTGACTCTATCCTCACTGGGAGGGATCAAAGATATATTATCTCAGCTATATTGATTGATCTGGCCAAAGCCTTTGACTCACTGTCCCACCCTCTCCTCCTCAACAAGCTGAACTATGCAAGCCTCTCAGCATCTGCTGTTGGCTGGTTCCACTCATAGCTCAGGGGATGTCAGCATTTGGTACAAGTGGGTGGCATGCTGTCCCCCACTCTCTCCATCCTAGTAGGTGCCCCTCAGGTCTCCATTCTGGGCCATGTTCTGTTCTCCAGTTTCCTAAATGACCTCCCTTCTGCCTGTGACTCTTTGCATATCCATATGTACATGAATGACATGGCTATTTACACCTCCGGTCCTTCGGCTTCAGCTGTGGAAAATCCTCCCCAACTGGACTTCCACTATGTCCTGCACTGGGGTTCCATGCCAGCAAACTCAGGGTCAACACAAAGATGACTGTCACTTGACCTTTGGTATCAGTCAGTAACTTGCTCGGCTCTCACATCCCCCTGCTTTCACCACATTAGATGGCACCCCTCTGGATGTAGTCCCTGCCTTCAAGTACCTTGGAGTCTGGCTTGACAGCAAACTTGACTTCTCCGCTCACATCAATGCCATTCATGCCAAATTCTGCCCAGAACTTGGTGCCTTGTACCATAATAAGGACTGCCTTTCCCTCAAGGTCTGCCAGGAGCTGGTAACCAAAATGGTACTTCTGGTCTTTAACTATGCTGATGTGGTCTATGGCACTGCCCACTCCTCCCTTGCCAGACTGGATGCCCTCTGTAATGCCTTCTGCCGTTTCACCACAAAATCTCCCCTCTACAATCACTGTTCCCACTGTGCCTCCCTGTCCATCCTCCCTCTCCTATCATGTCGCCAGTCCCACTATGCCACCTTCATCGCCAAATGTTGGCCCTCATCTCCCCTGTTCCCTCCTCTTCCCACTCTCTCCACTCCAGAGATTCCCACACCTTCTCTATTCCCCATCCTCACTCCTCTGCTGGCCAAGCTGCTTTCTCCTTTTACCTCCCCTCTCTCTGGAATCTTCTCCCCTTCTCACTCTGCCATTCCCTTTAACTCCCTGCCTTTAAATATCAACTAAGGCAACTCCTTGCACCCTCCTGTTCCTGTCTACCCCCTTCCTAATCTCTTATCTTATCTTTTGACCCCCATGCCCCAATAAGCACTGTGTGCTTTGACTTTGCTTGTGACTGTCTACCCTGTATCTGCTGTATATGCTGTTATTTTATGTTGCCATTCCACTTGCTGCTACCATTGTATATTTTTGCCTATATCTATATTTTTTTTATTTGTAATTTGTGTCCAGATTTTGCTATGCAATTTGCTCCTCATTTCCCTTCCCCAAGTCGCATCTGGAAATGAGCCTTGGCTCAATATGCCTTTTCCGGTTATCAGCTTTTAAACAAATAAATCCATCCAGACATAAATAAATATAAATGAATAAATGCATACATAAGGGAGGCCAAAGTGTTTAAAACATGCCCAAGGGGCCAAGGAGAAAGGAGGATAGAGCGCAGAGGGAACGAGAAAAAAAGGGAGCTGCTCAGATGCTTGACTCATACCAAGTCTGAAGCGGAACTGGTACTTTTCAGCTTGTCTGATGTGCCTTGTGTTATTTTTAAAATGAGCATTTTAATCCAATGGGAATTTTTCAGTTTTTTTTTCTGCATGATCTGGGTGTTAAAAGTATAGGATTTTCTAAATAACTGTCATTAAGCTTCCGAGCAAGGACTGGGTTGGCCCGAAAGCTAAGCACTTTGTTCTTTTTGTTACATCTATCTTGGCCCAATAAAATATATAAAATCATTTGCTTCTGGATCTGTTCATACTAAGTAGGGGATGGTGTGTGGGTGCGTGTGTGTGTGTGTGTGTGTGTGTGTGTGTGTGTGTGTGTAGTAATAAATTGTGAAGATATTCTGGAAGATCAACAGTTATGGTGAGTACGTAATTTTTTTCTCTTCCAAGAATTAATCTTCACCATTTATTCCCACTTGCGGGTCAGAGTACCAAGCTTACCAGCCAAGAAGGGTGGTGTTGGCTCACCCTGAGGGGAAATGGCTGTTCCCTCAGCCTTCTGTGGGGGATAATCACAATTAGGCAGGGGCCCCTTATGGACCTGATGAAGCTCAAGAGTGGTCAGGGTCAGGTGGGGGCTCCCGTGGTCTGGGAGCAGGAATGCGCCCCATTAACTCTCACCTGACCCTACGGGAGAAGTGGACCCCTGGAACTACAAGACAATCACCCTACGCCAGGCCAAAGCTGACAACCGTGAAAGACAAAGCCATGCCATTTGCCTAATGCAGACGGCAGTTCCTGCCAGCCTGGTGGCTACCTCGTTGGCATCATAAAATGCCCTCGCTTGGTACCTTACCAGCTCCAAGCCCTGGGCAGAAAGGTGAATAGTCTGTCCGCATGCCTTGCAATCTGGCAAAGATGCTAGCAGCTGACCTAGCGTTGACCACAGGTGCCTGCCATAGGTCGCCTGATGTGCAGAGATGCACAGCATGGTGCTTGCCACTGAGAAAACCCTATGACTCTGATCAACAAACTCTGCATGGTCTGACTGTGGGGATGGTCACACACTGGGTGCCTGTGCCCAGTGGGGGGTATCTAGGAGGTGTATCCCACAAGAGGAATGTGGCATTGCTCCTGGAGACCCCACGAGCATGCAATATCTGCATCAGACATCCCTTGGGTCTGGAAATGGGCTGGAGGGATGGAGACAAACATCCCTGATTGCTTCCGTAAAAGGCCTAGTCGACAAAGAGATGACTGTGGAGTCACTTCTGTAATCCCCAAGGAATGACAGCACCAGGTTTGCAGAATTGTGGCCTGCAAAGTGACCAAGTTTTATCTCTCTCAGCATCTCCATGAGGAACTACTGGTACTGGGTGTACTCAGCGTTAGAGGAGAAGTGCAGGGAAGAATCCTCTTTCTCAGAGAAGGAAGTCGAAGATGAGGAAGAGCTGGAGACAGGTGGAGGTGCAGGGGCCTCAGACTGAAAAATGGCCTGATCTAAGGAATGGGGGTACTGGGGAAAGGCACTGGCTACCACCCTGAACTACTCCCAGACAAGGGACCTGCAGGACCCAGAATGCCTGGGAGAGGAGGAGGCAGAAGAGGGGGGGAGGAGGGTCATGTAAGACCAGGCCAGGTCCTCTGCCAGGGCTATGACAGTGCTCAGGGAATCTCACCCAGAGGGAGGGCCTGGCATGCTCATCAGGGGAGTGCTCAACATGTGAGCAGCAGTCAAGGTGGTGCCCTTAGAGGGAGGCCCACCAGTGGGGAGAGCGGAACTGTGAAGATTCCATGGGGAGGCCCTGATCCCCACTAAAGGTAGGACCAGACAGTTCCAGTAAGACCAGGGGCTCTGAGTTGACACTGCATCTCCTGCCAGAGCTGCCACCTACCCTGCACAAGGAATGAGCCACAGATCAGGGCCTCCCAGAACCCACCTCACCAGAAAGGGGCTCTTCCCCATGGGCTAGGCCTCTGGTCAGGTTTGGCATCCCTCCATAAGACTGTAGGGGAACTGGCACAGCGAGGGGCACCAGCACCGTCCGGTGCCATGGACGGCGCTGGCATCCTGCCTGTTGCCACAGATGGCACAACACTTTCTCCAATGCTGTAGATGGTGAAGACGGCTGGGCAGCAGTGCTGGCAAGTGGCACCAGCTAGAGAAGCAGCCCCCAAGGAGGACACAGACCCTGATCTAGGCCTAGAACCAGGCCCAGGAAGGTCTTGCTGCAAGAGAAAAGAGGCAAAAATTCTCCCCGACTTCAACCCCCAGGTCATTCAACTAATTGGGGGAAGAGATCCAGAGGATCTCTACAGGAAGCCTAGAAGGCCCAACTCTAGAGACCTTCCCTCTCCTGGTGCCACAAGCGGTGTCAGGAGGGAACCAGTTTTGCATCACTACCGCCTTGCTCACTGGCACTGGCCTTAGTGTCAGGAGCTGAGGCATTGCCAGGCCACGAAACCAAGGTGCCTGCCAGTGTAGGCCCAGCGTATGCCTCCAATCTCAGCACCAGGGGCTTCGGCGGTCCCAAGAGGGTGATGGATTGGGAAGAATGCTCAGCAGGCCCCCCCCCGGGAGGTCAACTGTTGACCCAACCCCTCCCCCAGGCTCTCTGTATCGTTGAGACAAGGACTAGGAGAGGCCTGGTTTCCCTCAGTATGTATAGTACTGGGGAGGGGTTCAAGGGAAGAACCCAGAGACCTTATCTTGGAGTCTCATGTGTGTGGCCTGCCTCCAAAAGTGCGGGTCTTGTGACCCCGCTTCATCATACAGATCTCAAGGGCGTGGAAGTCCATGGAGAAGCAGATGATGCAGTGGTCCATGTTGTGATCCACTCCACGGCAGATCCAGCATTGGTCATGTCGATCCTGGAAGGAAATATGTCCCCCATAGGAGCACCAACACCTGGGGCTGTCCCTAGACTTCTTCCTGGCCTTTTATTTAGTTATTTATTTAAGAGTTTCACCAGGAAGGCATACTGAGCAGAGTACCGCTCGATTCCAGATGCATCCTGGGGGTAGAAGGGGGAAGGGATGTATACAATAACAAATAGTACACAGTACCGACAGTGCATAGCAACAATGACACAGGTATTGAAAGAAAAAAAATTACACACGTACAATAACATCATGAATGGGGAAAACAATTAGTACATAGAGTTCAGAAGTAAGTTAACTAGTGAGCAAGTCTTGCTTTCAACAACTTAGCTATGCCTTAAAGGAGCCTATATGACATGATGGTCGCACCCTCAGAATACAGGAAGAAAATATAATGGCAATGTGGCGAGGGTAGGCCTACATAAGCCAGGGAATACACTGAAGGCCTGGGAGAGCGTCAGGTGTGAGACGTGGGATATAAGGTATCACGGGGGGATTGTCGGCAGGAGCAGATGGGAGAGAAATGCGCCTTAAGTAGCAGGTTGCGCTGCTGTGAGTTGGCTGTGTGCCTAATGCCCACCAGTAGGGAGTTCCAAAGTTTAGGCATGCGATACTTGAAGGTGACCTGCCCTTTGGTTGTAGCCATGTGTGAGACATGTAGAAGCCGGGAGTCAGTGATCCTGAGAGAGTACACTGAGGGTGGTTGAACTTGGAGGGTGGACCCAAGGTGGGGGGGGGAGGGTCTGCACCCAGAATTTTGCAGTTAGCCTCGCACTGTGAAGCTGTCTCCGATCCTGGAGCGATGGTAGGTCTAGAGTCTTGTAGAGTTCACAGTGGTGCATAGAGAGAGGGCAGTCTAGGGCAAACCAGCAAAAGGAGTGGAAGAGGGAGTCAAGTCTTGCTAGGGTGGATTTGGGGGCGGCAGTGTATACTACGTCACCATAGACCAGTATCGGGAAGATCATTTTCTGTAGGATAGCCTTGTGAGATTCCAATGGGATGCAACCCCTGTTGCGATATAAGGCACCAAGCTTGGGGTAGTTTCTTGTGGATTGAGTCGATGTGTCCAGAAGTCGAGGTGCTGGTCGAGCCAGACCCTAAGGTATCGGAAGGAGGCACGAGCCTCCAATGGTGTTCCATCTAAGATGTGGAAAGAAGGGGTGTTGGAGAGATGGGCGAGTCTCTGCCTGGTACCGAAGGTTATGGAGATGGTTTTTTGGAGGTTTAGGAAGAGCTGGTTAGAGCAAAACCATTGCTGGACAGTGGTGAAGTCGTTCTGAAGTCTGGAGGCCACTTCAGCATGGGAGGGACCTGACACATACAGTGCCGTGTTATCTGCATACATGTGAATGGATGTGTGCTCACATACCGAGGGCAGGTCGTTTAAGAATATGGAGAACGGGATGGGGCTGAGGACCAAGCCTTGGGGGATGTCTGTAATTTCTGGGAAGGGAGCAGAAGTATGCTGACCAACTTTTACAGCTTAAGACCTACCAGCCAAGTAGGATTGGAACCAATTGGTGCTGGTTACAGAGAGACCTGCCTGTGTGAGTCTGGATAGCAGAAGGGTGTGGAAGACCGTGTCGAACGCCTTGGCAAGGTTGATAAAGATCGCTGAGGTGATGTGCCCATGATTCATCCCCATGAGTACAGTGTCTGTGAGACGTAACAGAGAGGTGATGGTGAAGTGCGACTTCCTAAAGTCAGATTGGTAAGGTGTGAAGTAGGAGGTGGAGTCAAGAAAAGGAGAGAGTTGGACGAGCACCAGGTGCTCCTGAATTTTGGCTAGGATGGGGAGTAGTGAGACAGGGTGGTAGTTACCTGGTGAGGAGGGATCGCCCCCTTTCGGGAGAGGAATGACTGTGGCACACTTCCAATTGGCTGGGACAGGGGCAAGTGAGAACGAGAGATTGTATAGTGTGGCCAGAGGGGTGGCGATGGCTGGAGCAGACAAGTAAAGCATTTTGGAGTCCAGACCTGAGGGGCATTTACCTTTAGAGGGGTTTAGAGCCCATAGCTGTATTAGTACTTCGGTCGGGGTGACCAGACAAAAGATGAAAGACATGGAGAAGGGTGGTTTAGGCGTGGACGGGTATGGGTGGGATTAGGGGAGTGAGGAGAGGAGAGGGGCTGCACAACTTGTCAAAAAGTTGTTAAAAGCTGAGGCCACTGCACCTGGCTCAGTGATGGTTGAGCCATCAACATTTAGGCCGGGTGGGGTGCTGAGCAAGGGGGATGAGTACCGATTTTAGTGTTTTCCAAAATTTCGCAGGGTGATTTAGGTTAGAGATAAAAGAGGCATTGAAGTAGTTGGCCTTGGCCTGACGTAGAAGCCTGGTGCAGGAGTTCTGGAGTGTGCGGTAGAGTTGGAGTGCCTCCAGGGAACTGGTTGCCTTATATGATTTCCATGCCTGGTCCCTGGCATGGAGTTGATCGATAATATTGGCAGAGACCCAGGGCAGGTGGGCACCTCTTACACGGGTCCTTTTTAGCGGCGCATGGTGGTTCCACACAGTGAGGAATTTCAGGTCCAGGGCAGAGTTGATGGAGGATGCCTGGGGGATGAAAGACCAGTCCAAGGTGGACAGGTCGTAAAGGAGCACTGAGAGGTCGAGGGATTTATATGATCTGGTGAGCAGTAACTGCGGGGTGGGGGAGCATTGGGTATGAAGATTTTTCTGACCACGTAGATCAAGTGATGGTCACTTAGTGAGTCTGGAAGGAGTCCTAACTCTAGCATATGGTGAGGATGCGAGGTAAGGGCCCAGTCTAGAAGGGAGTGGTCCTTGGACTTACAGTATGATTCGATCGTGTCGGTTCGGTAATTTGTTGGGAGAGATTTAAGGATAATACGTATGTGGTTCCATAATTTAGAGCTGGTGCTGGACAGCCAGTTAGAGTTGAGATCACCAAGGATAATCAGCTCCCCCGCTGAGCCATTAAGTTTAAATGTGCTTAAGTGGTCCATTCTGAGTGGTGTGGGCACAGCAGGATCCAACTATGTATAAAGGCACTGAGTGGGGGAGTGAGAGCTTTATTAGCAAGGAGTCAATGGACAGGGTGGGCAAGGTGAGCTGGACTGGGGTGTAATGGAGGTGTGCAGTGATGAACATAGCAATGCCTCCACCTCTTTTTGTTACCATGCCAGTCGTGCCAGATGAGGGAGTAGCCAAGGAGTGAAAATTCAGCATCCAGATTGTGGGCTTCAGCCAAGTTTCTGTTATGATTAGTATGTCTGGGCGCAGTGTAAGGACACTTGGTTGTAGGATGGTAAGCTTGTTCAGAATGCTGCATACGTTTAGGTGAATTATTTTAAGACCCCAAGGGAGTTTTATAGGGGTGGGTGTGTTAGGGGGTGTTGGGCCAGGGTTAGGCTGTACATCACCTGCAAGAAGAAGCAGCAGAGTGAGCAGCTGTTTAGTTTTAGGCATACGTCCTGGTAACATACTTAGTGCACAACGTCGCTGGGCATGTTTAGGAGTTCCAGGTGTGTAAGAAAATCTTAGTCCAGTCAGCCCAGCATGGAAAGAGGGTGGCAGGATGGAAGGGCCGGATACACAGTTACTCTAGGGCTGTTGGAGCAGGGGGCCAGTGGAAACGGTGGTGTGGAAAGGTGGAGGAGCAGTCCTACTATCTATTAGGTTGGTGTTTGGCTGAGGGACTGGAAAGGAGAAAGATGGAAGGAATGTAAGGGGTGGGAACATGCACAACATAGTGAGGTACAGTGGCAACATGATGCAGCTGCTTGTATTAAGGGCAGCCTCTAGTGGTGATAGTAGATAATCTGCTAATGGGAAAGTTGGCTGATTGAAATTATTGCATGAACGCACAGTGTGATCCCACAGCCTATATAAGTCTAAGTCCACCAAGGGTAATGGTGGGGGTGGTGGGGCTGCCGGAGCATAGCGCCAGTGGGGACTCAGTAAACCGACAGAAAAGCCTGCAGCAGCATGGTGTAGGCTTCGTACCTGTATGCACAGTGGGG
This sequence comes from Neoceratodus forsteri, assembly GCA_016271365.2. NCBI lineage: Eukaryota > Metazoa > Chordata > Ceratodontiformes > Ceratodontidae > Neoceratodus > Neoceratodus forsteri. Next base: position 1,509,080,567 of record CM057450.1, read on the forward strand.
ATCCGGCTTGGGGGAAGGCAGGACACCGACGCCCTCATGACCTCCTTAGGCACTGGGGAAGAGAAGAGAGGAGAAGATTTATTAGCAGGTAAGCCATTAGCCAGCAGGAGGAGGAGGAGCTTACAACAACCCTTAGCTAAGTAATGCAGGAGCCAGCACGAATTCAAGCAATAATGCTATGGTACTGTGGATCTGAATTCGAATTACAGCTGAGGCGTAGGCAATTGCAATCTAGACTGCGACTTGTTTCCAGAGTCAGCCTGTCATTACCACTGATTAGTTTAATTTTAAAATGCACAGCTGTAGGATTTTTTTTTTTTGCGCACTGTGGTCTGATTTGGATTACAACTGAGGTGCAGGCAATTATAAGCTAGACTGCTATATATTTCCAGAGACAGCCTGACGTTACCAATTGAATGCACAAACAGTACGTTTTTTAGGTATCCTGTACGAGCATGTTAAGGAGCCTGGCAGAGCATTTACAAATTACTGAGATTGCCTAATATTAAGCATGGCGCGCAGACAGATTTTAAGGCTACCAGGAGTTAAAGCTCCCTGCAGAATAAGCTAAATATTATGAAACAGTATCTTAGGTCAGTTAAAGCTCCCTGCAGAATAAGATTAAATCAGGCATTAATCAGTTAAACCTCCCACATAGAGTGTGCAGCACCCCATGCTTTTTTCAATATTGAAGGAGCCCAAAAACTATCAGCATAACTCTGCTGATTGAAACTCTCCGGGATCAAAAGGTGCCAAATTCAAAAAGTCCTTTGTCCTCAGTAAACCGACAGAAAAGCCTGCAGCAGCTTGGCATGGGCTTTGTACCTGTATGCACAGCGGGGAATCTGACTTGGGGGAGGGCAGGACACCGACACCCTCACGACCTCCTTAGGCACTGTATGCACAGTGGGGAATCCGGCTTGGGGGAGGGCAGGACACTGACGCCCTCATGACCTTCTTAGGCACTGTATGCACAGTAGGGAATCCGACTTGGGGGAGGGCAGGACACCGACACCCTCACGACCTCCTTAGGCACTGTATGCACAGTGGGGAATCCGGCTTAGGGGAGGGCAGGACACCGACGCCCTCACAACCTCCTTAGGCACAGTATGCACAGCGGGGACTCCGGCTTGGGGGAGGGCAGGTCACCGACGCCCTCATGACCTCCTTAGGCACTGTATGCACAGCGGGGAATATGGTTTGGTGGAGGGCAGGATGCCGATGCCCTCACGACCTCCTTAGGCACTGTATGCACAGCGGGGAATCCAGCTCAGAGGCGGGCAGAACACCGACACCCTGACGACCTCCTTAGGCACTGTATGCACAGCGGGGAATCCAGCTTGGGGGAGGGCAGGATACCAATGCCCTCATGACCTCCTTAGGCACTGTATGAACAGTAGGGAATCCGGCTTGGGGAGGGCAGGACACCACTGCCCTCATGACCTCCTTAGGCACTGTATGCACAGCAGGGAATCCGGCTTCAGGGAGGGCAGGACACCAACACCCTCTCGACCTCCTTAGGCACAGTATGCACAGGGGGGAATCTGGCTTGGGGGAGGGCAGGACACCGACACCCTCACGACCTCCTTAGGCACTGTATGCACAGTGGGGAATCCAGCTTAGGGGAGAGCAGGACACCGACGCCCTCACAACCTCCTTAGGCACAGTATGCACAGCGGGGACTCCGGCTTGGGGGAGGGCAGGACACCAATGACCTCATGACCTCCTTAGGCATTGTATGCACAGCAGGGAATCCAGCTTGGGGAGGGCAGGACACCAATGCCCTCATGACCTCCTTAGGCACTGTATGCACAGCAGGGAATCCGGCTTCAGGAAGGGCAGGACACCAACACCCTCATGACCTCCTTAGGCACAGTGTGCACAGCGGGGAATCTGGCTTGGGGGAGGGCAGGACACCGACATCCTCATGACCTCCTTAGGCACTGTATGCACAGCGGGGAATCCGGCTTGGGGGAGGGCAGGACACCGACACCCTCACGACATCCTTAGGCACAGTATGCACAGCGGGGACTCCGGCTTGGGGGAGGGCAGGACACCAATACCCTCATGACCTCCTTAGGCACTGTATGCACAGCGGGGAATCCGGTTTGGGGGAGGGCAGGATGCTGACACCCTCACGACCTCCTTAGGCACTGTATGCACAGCAGGGAATCCGGCTTGGAGGAGGGCAGGACACTGACGCCCTGACAACCTCCTTAGGCACTGTATGCACAGCGGGGAATCCGGCTTAGGGGAGGGCAGGACACCGACGCCCTCACGACCTCCTTAGGCACTGTATGCACAGTGGGGAATCTGGCTTGGGGAGGGCAGGACACCAATGCCCTCATGACCTCCTTAGGCACTGTATGCACAGTGGGGAATCTGGTTTGGGGGAAGGCAGGATGCTGACACCCTCACGACCTCCTTAGGCACTGTATGCACAGCAGGGAATCTGGCTTGGGGAGGGCAGGACACCAATGCCCTCATGACCTCCTTAGGCACTGTATGCACAGCAGGGAATCCGGCTTCAGGGAGGGTAGGACACCAATCCCCTCATGACCTCCTTAGGCACAGTATGCACAGCGGGGAATCCGGCTTGGGGGAGGGCAGGACACCGATGCCCTCACGACCTCCTTAGACACTGTATGCACAGCGGGGAATCCAGCTTGGGGAGGGCAGGACACTGATGCCCTCACAACCTCCTTAGGTACTGTATGCACAGCGGGGAATCCGGCTTGGGGAAGGCAGGACACCAACACCCTCACGACCTCCTTAGGCACAGTATGCACAGTGGGGAATCTGGCTTGGGGGAGGGCAGGACACCGACGCCCTTACGACCTCCTTAGGGACTGTATGCACAGTGGGGAATCCGGTTTGGGGGAAGGCAGGACACCGATGCCCTCACAACCTCCTTAGGCACAGTATGCACAGCGGGGAATCTGGCTTGGGAGAAGGCAGGACACCGACGCCCTCATGACCTCCTTAGCACTGTGTGCACAGCGGGGAATCCGGCTTGGGGGAAGGCAGGACACCGACGCCCTCATGACCTCCTTAGGCACTGCCTTCTTCTTTTGCTACTGGGACAAGGATATGACTAGCAAGTGGGGAAAAAAAAACTAGCACAAAAAAAAAAGGGTTGGCACCATACAACAAGGAAAAAAGACAGCATCACCAAAAACAGTCAAAAAAACAGTGTTGAGCAAGGTGTGGCGATGGACGGAGATGTGATGCAGTAAGGCAAAGTCAAGTGCCTCCATGGTGCTGCCTCGACAGAAGGTAAAATGGAACTGAGGTAAGTAGGGAGCCAGCATTGTTTATTGGCTGGTCCATGAGCACCATGTCATACGTAAGCCTCGTGGCCGGTGCCATCACCGATATCAGCCCCATAGTTGCAGGCTAAAAGAGTTTGCTCCCAGGGGTCCTAGTGCCTCCAGCAGAGAACCATAGGTGAGAATAAATGGTGAAGATTGATTCCTGGAAGATATAAGCATACATGTAGATGCTTACCCTGAAGTACATATCCATTGAACATTAAGTACAATCCGAAACCACATAAAACTTTTAATTGTCTAATAACTAAGATTACTTTATATCTACATGAAACTGCATTTACGAGAGTAAATAGCCACAGAACACATTTTCTGGAGCTGGAAGGACACTACTTTCTTCAACTGCGAGCTGTGTGAGAAATTTTGTATTGCACTTGATATCTGCAACAAACGTGCACTTTTGCTTAATTCTGTGGGAGGTGAAACTAACCACCCTTGGTAATTGCTTTTTATTCACATTTATTTAGTGTTTAACCAAGAAGGGGCTTGTAAACTCTGTTTATCTTGTTAGTAACTTCAGAAGGATTTAAATACTGCATTTGGGTAGGTCCTTGGAGGTAGCTAGATTGTCTACTAGGATTTGCTGACAGTTAAACTATTTTAAATGAATTACAGTTGGCTGAGGAGTTGAAAAAGAAACTTGCAAACTCTGCTTATCTTGGAAGTAACCTCATAAGTGTTTGAATACTGCATTCTGGTTGTCCCTTGGGGGTAGCTGGATTGATTACTAGGATTTTGGGACAGAAACTATTTTTAAAATAATTTACTGGTGCGTAGGAGTTTGTGATAGTTAAACTCTTTTTAACAGAGTTACTGGGGTTAAGGAGTGGTCACAGAAAATCCTGCAGTGTGAAACAGGAAAAGACAGTCTTTCAAGCGAGGGTGGTGGATCTAGGTTTATGTTTGTTTGTTACAATTGTAAGATTTTCAGTGCAGGAAGAGTTTAAAGCACAGCTGACTTATTTTGGGGCTGACAGCTCGGAGCACAAACCACCAGGCCTGTTTTGGGCTGGGAAGGTTTACCTGTGTCTGACTTGGATGTGTGGATTTTTCTCTGTTTGATTAGCAGGGTATTTCTCTATCAAATTGTTGTGTAGGGTATCTTGCTGGCAGGAAGGCACTCATTGCAGCAGTGGGTCAGAGCTTTAGCTGATTGTTTTGCGAGGGCACAGTTTAGGCCCAACCCTTCCCACCCTCACCCCACCCACCCCTGGAAATAGTTCCTTTATCTGGGGTTCTGACATCATTTCCTCAAGAGTGCAAGGTGCATGTCACTGTCATATCCTCTCTAGCACACTGCACTGACAATATAAGCATACACATTGTATATTATAAATATATATTTCTATATTACAAACCAATCACACACAAAAAAAATGTGGGATTCGTGGAATGTAATGGCTGTGGGGCAGCAGTCTTCCGGGAGTCTTTCTGGAGGCTGAGATGCTGCCCTATTTGTAGACAACTCTCTGCCCTGAGGGAGGAAGTTGCCCATCTTCAGGCCACACTGGACAGTAGTACGGGGACCTTCCCCCAGGCCACACTGGACAGTAGGAAGGGAACCTCCCCCATCCAGGGAGCACCACAGCCACCACCACTACCTCAGAGATTGTGAAGAAAACACAGCAGTTGGACCACAGTGGGCTCAGGAAGGGTGAGGATGGTGGAACGGAGGCACACCCAGTCAGTTGTTCCACTCCACAATCCATACACCATTCTGGGGGAGCATAGCTCCCCTATGGATGCACCCACAGAGGAGACTAAGGAGGCTGAGGACAGCTGTCACAAGGGAGGCCCACAGGAAGGAGGCAGAGGACACCACAAGGAAAGGAAGCAGCTCCTGGTGGGGGACTCAATTATTAGGGGGATAGAACTGGGAGGAGCTGGGAAAACTGAAGTAAGGTGCCTGTCTGGTGCCATGGCTTGGAGGGACAGGAAGCGCATCCTCAGGATCACGACAACAGCTGCAAGGGATTCTGAGCTGGACGTAATTGTCCGGCTAGGGACAAATGACTTGGCTCATCATGAGGTTAGAGCAGTGCAGGAGGACATTGCAGAGTTGGGGAGGGGCCTAAGACAAGTAGCACACACAGTATCCTTCTCAGAGGTGCTGCCTGTCAAAGGCATGGGTGAGGCGAGGTGGTAATTGGCACCATGCAGTTTAATGAATGGTTGAAAATGGTGCGGAGCACAGGGTTTGGCTTCATTGGGGACTGGGGTTCCACCTGGAGGACAACAGCCTATACTGGCAGGATGGTTTGCATCTGTCCAGGAAGGAACAAGTCTTTGAGCAATCGGTTTAAATGCTTCATTGGCAAGCTTTTAAACTAGTCAAAGGGGAGGCACTGACAAGCAGCAGAAAACCCAGCCCTCCCTACAAAACAGGGTACTAAATGAGAAAAAGACCGAGGTAGAACGGTCAGTGGGGGATGCTGCAACAGAAGGTAAAGCCATCAAAAAATGGAGAGCAATGAGTACCAATGCCCGTAGTCAGGGTAACAAGCTTCCTGAATTAGTGGCCTTGATGGAGGAGGAACATCTGGATATCGTGGCAGTCACAGAAACATGGTACACACAAAACCATGACTGGGACGTAAACATACCAGGATACACTATCTACAGGAGGGACAGGGAGGGTAAAAGAGGAGGAGGAGTAGCTCTTTACATAAGGGAAGGAATAAAAGCAACAGAACAAAAGGGTAAACAGGGAGGAGAAGAAGCACTGTGGGTAAATTTGGAGACAGGCAATGGCACCACAAATCGCTAGGTTAGTATGAACCCCTTCTCAGGGAGGAAATGATAGAAAGTATACTTAGAATGGCAGAAAAGGGAGATACTGCTGATGGGTGATCTTGAATATGCCAGATGTTAACTGGAGTGCAGTTGCAGCTGCCACTCAAGAGTGCAGTTATTCTAGATGCCCCACAGGGGCATGCCTTAGACAACTAGTACTGGAGCCCACTCGAGAGGGAGCAATATTAGACTTGGTACTGTCAAATGGAGATGGAGAGGATCACAGATGTAGAAGTGGGTAGCCATCTGGGAACTAGCGACCATTGAACAGTATGGTTCACAATAAACACAGTAATAGAGTCAAGCCATACAAAGACAAAAGTACTGGACTTTAGGAGGCTGACTTTGCTATAATGGGTGAGTGCCTAAGGAATGCACTAGCAAATGGGCAGGAAGGAGGGTGGAAGAACAATGGGAATAATAAAACTGCCATCACAGAGGTAACAAGCCTTTGTGTGAAGCAATAAACAAAGCAAGATGATGTAAGAAACCACTATGGTTCTCAAAGGAAGTGGCAGTGAAGGTTCAAGAGAAAAGAAAGCATTCAGGAAGTACAAGGAATCGAGAAGGAGCAGGACAGAGAACTGTATCAGTTAAAGCAAAAGGAGGCTGGGAAGGCAGTCAGAACAGCAAAGGCCCAAACCGAGGAAAAGATAGCCAACTCAGTTAAGAAGGGGATAAAACCTTTATAGGTACATCAGGGGAGCGAAGGAAGACCAAGGGAGGGATAGTGAGGCTTAATAAAGGGAGGGAGGGTGGGCAGAGGGAGACTGTGAAAGGCAGAGATACTAAACAAATATTTTTGCTCAGTATTTACTGAAGGAAGAGGGGAGATACATAAAACAAACAGTAGTAACACTCTGGATACAGAAGTTGATACCAGCCCATTTACAGAAGAAAGGGTTCTGAAAGAGCTCTTAAAACTGAAGGTGGACAAAGCAATGGGGCCTGATGGGATTCATCCCAGAATTTAAAAGAACTAAGGGTAGAACTAGTGACACCACTGACTACCCTTTTAACAAATCATGGGAGGATGGGGTGGTACCCGAGGACTAGAGGAGGCAGATGTGATTCCCTTCACAAAAGTGGGAGCAAGGCAGAAGCAGGAAACTATAGACCTGTTAGTTTAACCTCAGTGATAGGGAAAATGATGGAATCACTTCTAAAGGAAAGAATTGTCGAGTATCTAGAGGCCAGAGGGGCACAGGACCCTAGGCAGCATGGATTCACAGCGGGAAGGTCATGCCAGATGAATCTGATAGATTTCTTTGACTGGGTGACCAAAATAGTAGATCAGGGAGGGGCTGTGGACATGGCCTACCTAGACTTTAGCAAGGCATTTGACACAGTCCCACACAAAAGATTAATATACAAGTTAGCCAGTCTGGGAGTGGGTCCCAAGATGACAGCCTGGGTAAAGAATTGGCTGGAGAATAGGACACAGAGAGTTATAGTAAATGGAGTCCACTCAGAAGAAAGGAGGGTTACTAGTGGGTACCGTGAGGGTTCAGTGATTAGGATCGGTCCTCTTCAATGTCTTTATAAGCTGACATTGCAGAAGGACTGGAAGGAAAGTATGTCTCTTTGCAGATGACACTAAGATCTGCAACAGAGTTGATGCACAGGTGGGGTGGAAAGGATGAGAAGGGACTTGGCAAGGTTAGAGGAATGGTCAAATGTATGGCAGCTTAGATTCATCGCTAAGAAGTGCAAGGTAATGCACATGGAAACAAAACCCAGGGAAGAGTACACAATGGGGGGTGAGATACTAACAACAACAAAAATGGAAAGGGACCTGGGGGTAGTCATATCAGATGACCTAAAGGTGGGCAAGCAATGTGAGAGGGCAGCAAGGAGGGCTTGGGAAATACTGGGATGCATAGGGAGAGGCATCACCAGTAGAAAACAGGAAGTTATTATCCCTCTGTACAGACAGCTGGTGAGACCCCATCTGAGTACTGTGCAGTTCTGGAGACCCAATCTGCAAAGACATAGACAGGATGGAAGCTGTCCAGAGGAGGGCACTAAAATGGTGCAGGGTCTGCACTGGAAGTCGAGGAAGAGACTTAAGGAGCTTAATATGTATAGCCTCGAGGAAAGGAGGAGAGGGGGACATGATAGAAACTTTCAAGTACCTCAAGGGAATCAACAAAGTCCAAGAGGGTAGCATCTTTCAAAAAAGAGGTGCAAGAACAAGAGGGCACAATTTGAAGATAGAGGGGCGGCTCAGAGGTAATTTAAGGAAGTATTTTTTCACAGAGAGGGTTGTGATGCATGGAACGCCTTCGGAGGAGGTTGTGGAATCAAAATCAGTGGGGGAATTCAAGCATGCATGGGATAGTCATAAGGCAATTCTGGGGGTGGGGTAGGAAGAAGTAGGCTGTTGGTTAACTAGGATCTGCAGCTTATCCAGTAGGTAGGGAAATGGGCAGACTGGGTGGGCCAAGCGGTCCTTATCTGCCGACAAATTCTATGTTTCTATGTTTCTATACAGGGTAGCAAAAAGTTAAGATAGTATACAGTTAATCTCCCATTATTACATCACAATACTTGGAGGGAGGATGGCAATCTAACAATAAATTAAACATTTTAAACATCAGTTGCTATCATTTCCATATCATGGGAAGAACAGATATCTGTGTAAGATTATTTTGTACAGCTGAACTAGTTGCTTCACATCCTAGCATGGAATGTATAAAGTGAAAAAGACCCTTCAGATATTTGGTCTATTGAACATTAAGTACAATCCGAAACCACATAAAACTTTTAATTGTCTAATAACTAAGATTACTTTATATCTACATGAAACTGCATTTACGAGAGTAAATAGCCACAGTGAAGACTGCTGTATTGAGAATGGCCCTCTCAACCTCCAGCTGTAGCTGCATGGTGTCTCGGTAACAAAGCTATAACAGTGGCCCCCTACTAGTGGAATTCAAAGAATCTCTGAGCAAAAGACCTGTGACAACAGCACTGCCTTGTCTCCACTGTTTCTGTTAGTACCAACACTGTTATTGGGACCCCACTTTAGAGTGTTTCACTCTGCAGAGAATATTCTACAACCAAGATTGGACTGGTTTCATAAATTTCTTATGAGGCAAGTTGATATTACTTATTTCAGGGACATATTGTTTAGTGCATTGATCTTTTACTCTGAGCTTCTCTGAAGGGTGTTCATTATTGAGGCTGCACTGTAGAAATTATATTGGTGATGTTGGATACATTATAATTAGTTGAATCACAGACAATATGATGCTAGAGAGCTTGATTCTCTATTCACATTTCTGTCAGATATGGACAGTAGTCTGACACTTCCTGATTTCCAGCTCTTCAGGCTGGACAGGGGAAATCATGCAGAATGCCTCGCTATCTATGTCCGCCACAGCCTCTCATGTATAGTGGCCTTTAGGGATGCCACAATCTCCTCCCACAAATCTTTTCTAGCCAGGCTGTCTTTCCCCTCATCCATACAAATATTCATTGGTGTTTTCTATGCATCTCCTAAGATTTTACTCTCCTCCCTAGTTGACCCTCTTTCCTCCATCATTTCCCCACTCCTCCTCAGGTGAACTCATCCTCCTTGGGGATTTCTTCGCAAATTGGCTCTCCCCATCCTCCAAATCTACCATTCACACAACTGAGTCTCTAAATCTCTCCCAGTTTATTTTGAAACCTACTCGGCTCAATCCCTGTTCCACCAACCATACCCTTCTGGAATGGGCTCTAACCCCATCCTAACCATATTGTTGCAGCAGGTATATTGCCTGACTCATTCAGCAAACACTCAATAACGTTCTATGTCAGGAAAATCCGACGTCCCCCTCCTCCCCAAAATACATCTGGATGAGTTCTCTCTGATCACTAAACATCAGTGCTCTACTGAGTGACATTGCTGCAACAGACTGGTCAACAGTCCTGTATGCCTCAGATACTGATACAGCCCTCACCTCATTCCACTCAAAATTCTCTTCCATCTCGGACAAGTATGCCCACCTCCAGAAATCCAGAGTCAAAACCTCACACCACCCTTGAATTACTTCTGAAATCATTGAACTGTTCAAGTCCCGTAATCTCACATGGGCCCATTTCAGACAATCTCACTCCTCTCCTAACCATTATTCCTACAGGGCTCTGAGGAATAAATGTAAGAAGACCATCCAGGCCGTGAAAGCGAACTATTTCAAGGTCAACCTTCAGAATAACCTTTCTGCCCCTACTATATTCTGAAAGGTTATCCACTCTCTTTTTAACCCTCCTGCCCAGTCCACTCCCCGAGCCTCTTCGTAAATGGTTCACCTGTGTCTGACCTTCCCTCTGTTGCTGCTCATTTCAATGAGTTCTTCACAACCTGTGCCATTTCTTTATCCCCATGTTCCTCCTCCCACCCCTCTTAAGATTTCCACTCCTCCTGCCACCATCCAGGAAATGTTGAGTGCCCTCTCCTCCTTCAAACCTGCTAAATCCAGGCCTAACAGTCTAGACCCCAAGGTCCTTCCACCTCTGTTAATGACACTGCAGCTCCTCTCTCTTTTCTACTCAAGCCCTCCTTCTCCCTGTGTGCTGTTCCTCAATCCTGGAAGTCGGCCAAGGCTATTCTACTTCACAAAAGAGGTGACCCCATTGTTTCTGACAACTTCTGCCCCATCTCCCTCCTACCCTCCTCTCTTAACTACAAGAGAAACCTGTCCACTCCAGGTTCTTTAACTTCTTTCATCCTCCAGCTTCTTCTCACCCTTCCAGTCTGGCTTCCAGTAGCACCATTCCAGTAACTCCTGCTGCGTTTCATGGATTCTATCTTCTCTGGGATGGATAAGGGGCGCATAATGGTCACCATTTTCATTGATCTTGCGAAAGCTTTCAATTCAGTGTCCCATTCACTCCTCCTGAACAAGCTGAGTTCTGCTGGACTCTCAGCTCCCACTGCTGATTGGTTCTGTTCCTACCTCACGGGCCCTCAACAGTCAGTACAGGCTGAAGGCGTCCTGTCCCCCTCACTACCTATCAAGATGCGGGGGTCTCATCCTTTTCTCTGTTTTCATGAATGACCTTCCCTCTGCCTGTGTCAACTTGCATATTCACATGAATGTCAATGACACAGTCATCCTCACCTCCAGTTCCCCCATCGCAGCTGTGGAAGACCTGCTCCAGAGGACTTCAGCAGTGTTCTACACTTCTTCCAATACAACCAGGTCTGGGTCAACACAATAAAATGGTGTCCATGTCCATTGCTACCAGTCAGAAATGGAGCAGACTAATGCCACCCCCCTTCCCCAGTGTTCACTGCATTGGATGGCACCCTTCTTGAAGCAGTTCACTCCTTCAAGTATCTCAGTGTGTGGCTTTTCAGTAAGCTTGACTTCTTGGCCCACACTGATGCAATTCATGCTAAACTCCATCCCAAGCTCAGTGTCCTGTACTGCAGGGAGCTTGTTACCAAAATGGTGCTCCCCTGCCTTTGACTACATGGACATGGTTTATGGCACCACCCCTTCCATTTCCCTTGCCAGACTGGACACCCTCTGTAACTCCTCCGGCCATTTTGCCACAAACTCCCCTCCTTGCACCCACCACTGCTCCCTCCATTCCTCCCTTTCCATCCTCCTACTGTCCTCACACCGCTAGGCTCACTGTACCACCCTCATATCCAAATTCTGGTTTGGTACCCTTCATTCTTACCTCTCCTCTCCCAACTGCCCCCTGTTCCCACCATTCCAGAGATCATCACATTTTTACCACTCCTCACCCCTGGCTCCTCTGCTGGGCAATCTGCCTTCTCCTACTGACTTCCCTCACTCTGGAACAAACTCCTCCCCTCCTCCACCCACCTCTCCTCATCCCCTGGATCCCTAAGGCACTGCTTGAAACTTCAACCCCACTCCACCTGTTCTTGTTACCCATCCTCCTGTCATCCTCCCTCAGCCTGAACTAGGTTTTAAACACAGGTTTTGCTGCAGGTTCCTCAATTGCACTTGTTTGGGCATAGCTACTTGAATTGTGACCACATTTTGCTCTGACTACTAAGCAGTTATTTATTTTTTTACTTTCTGTATTTATCCACTGTTGGACCAACCTACTTACAAATGTTTGTTAATCTGACTTGTCAAAGTGTATTGCACTGTTTCTCCCCATGTTCTCTTCCCCTAGGTTGAACCTGGAAATGAGCATTGTCTCAGTGTGCCTCTCCCAGTCACTAATTTTAAAATAGATGAATAAATAAAAACATGTGGAAAGAGAAGTCCTTATTCTCAGAGGAGGAAGTAGGAGAGGAGGAGCTAGACTCTGGGAAGTGGTGGTGCTGGGGTCATGGGTCTGAGCTGGACCTGGTCAGCCTGCAGCTGAAACTGGTGAAGGGCATCAGCCATCTTTACATACTGGTGACCAGACAGTCCTTATGTGCTGGTGCTCTCAACCCTCAGCATTCAAACAACAAATGAACAAAAGCTCAGGAGATGCCCCCTGAGGAAGGCGAGTAGCTGAAGCACTAGGACAGTGTGAGGTGGTGAGATTAAGTGAGCAAAATTCGAGGAATAAAACTGTAAACTTCATCTGGAGTTTTTGTTCATCTGTTTGGATGCTGAGGGTTGAGCACCAGCACATAAGGACTGTCTGGGTAATTTTTGGGATTGCTTCCTGTTTGCAGAGTGAACCAGCTCTAACTCAAGACGCAGGTAAAAAAAAACTTGAACTGATTTACATACTGATTTGGGGGTGGCAGTATAGCCTAGGTTAGAGTAAGGAGCTGTGAATGAGCTTGGTACATCCAGCAGACCTGGGTTTGATTCCCACAACCTCCACTTTCATACTGTGTGACTCCGAGCAAGTCACTTAACCTCCCCAGTGCTCCCAGGTCACCCCTGAAAACAGGCACTTGTGCCTAGTGGGTCTTACCTGGTTACCAAAGACTAACATAAACATAACATACTGGTGCCAGGTCATGGGTTCAGGAGGACCCATAATACCCAGCAATTCAGGGAGGGGTGGTATAGGCCCAGGAGGGATGAGGAAGCCAGAGGCTTCAGGTTCTCTGCCAGAGCTGCTGGAGTGGAAGCAAATGCCAAAGTGCTGGGGTTTGGGTTGAGAACCCTGGTCTAATAAATGTATTTTGCTGATATTTCCTTGTGGAAAGGTTTGATTTTGCCTTGAGTGCTGTGTGCATGGAATTGTGTTTATTCTGGGGGTAGATGATGACAACAACAAAAACAGGCAGCTACAAACTCAGAGCAGACGGAGCCAATGCAATGGGTGCACTCACTCAGAGCAGACGGGAAGAGCATGGCTTCACCGTCACTGTTGGGCATTTGGATGAAAGAGTACAGAAACAGGCAGGATAACTCTCCAAACTTCATTTGTGAACACTAGCAGCAGGATGCAGGTGCCCCTCCCCATGGGATCAACCGAACGTTTTTGCGCGACTACTACTGCTTTCTCAAGGCTCAAAAAAGTGCAGTAGTCACACAAAAATGTTCGGCTGATCCTGTGGGGAGGGGCACCTGCATCCTACTACTAGTGTTCACAAATAAAGAAGTTTGGAGATTTATCCTGCCTGCAGGATATTCTAGGGTAGCTACCCTTCCCACGGCACCAGTTGTGGACGTGTGGGATCTAATAACAGACAACAGGCAAGGATTTAAAGTGCATAAAAAATGCTTACTTCAGCATTTATCATTTTATTTTTCAAATACTTCAGCATACCAGATGTGTAAACTCTCACACCTCCTTTCTCCCTGCTGGTCAGGAGATACGGACCATCCTCCAACTCTCCCTAACCTGAAGCCCTCTAGTGGAAAGGATTTTATAATAAGAGTCTGATGAACTCATCACCATGTGACCAACTAATTTAGTCTAAATGTCTTACTTTAGCATCTAGAAGGGGTTCATCATGCTATTAGTTCCTTAAAATATGTCACAATTTTACCCACTTTCTTTATAACAGAAAAAAAATACATAAAACATTGTTTTTCAATGAGAAAAGTCTTAATTAGCAATACGACCTCATAATGGGTCCTCTTAGCTCCTCCCTTGTTTGTGACATCACACATCTCTTTCTATAACGGAAGCCATTTTCTGGGCTGCCTTGCCTATAGGAGGATCTTTTCAGAATCACCCAGGGCTATTACAGACAAATGAAAATATTCAGGTACCAATAAATTGCATAAATATCAGTTTTTTACCTAAGTATGGAATCTCCAGTCTTCCTAGTGTTAAACAGACTGGGGGCGCACTTCCCCATCTATTTATCCTGCTAAGTCGGAGAGATCCGGTGGTCTTCTGTTTAGAATCGAAAGAAAATCTGTTCAGTTGCCCCAAAAACATGACTGCTTTATCTAATTGAATATTACTATATGAATTTATACAGTCAAGCACACAATTCCTAATTACTAGCACTGTTTCTAAAAGTTGATATTTTTAGCATTGCAACCTGTCGGCTTTTCTTTCAGCCGTCGGCTTTTTTCTTTCAATGTCAATTTCTGATAAGGCCGTATCCCAGGAACAAGTTACTGGGCACCAATATCTGGCTTTACACAAGCCTATCCAGAAGTTTCCAACCTATCCCCTAAGTTTGGGCAAAACATAAAAAAATATTCCTTGTTTTTCTCTTGGCTGAAGGGGGAGATTACTGTTCCCCTGGCAACAGCCAGCTCGCTCCGTGCTATTACTTTAGAACTGCACTTGCTTCCCGGCTGTCTGTCTGTTAAGCTCTAAGGCTTTTCAGAAACTCTCTGGGACTCAAGAAGATCGCACAGTTCCTACACGACTGTGCGATCGTGCGCACATCTCCTAGTAGTGAGCGATTGCAAGTACAACAGCGCTACTTCTGCAACATGTAAGGCTGCATTTTAAAAAGGGCATAACTCCATAGGACAGTAAGCTTTTTGTACAGCAGTTTCTAATGCTACAAGCTATAATCAACATAAGGATTGCTATTCTGTAGAGGGAACAAAACGCCTGGGGAAAATTATAAGGGCAGAAGTAATTAGAACTTCCTATAAATGTTGTTTTTAAGTTTTTAAAGGGATAGCGCAGTGTAAGCAAAATGACGGGTTGGCCACCCTGTCATGAAATATCAGGATAGCAAAAAAAGAAAACAGAATGAGCACAGAGTGAAAAAGAAATATAGGACTGCATTCTGAATTATCTCATTCTGCCACACCAGTCCTTTCATTTGTCTTTCTCTGCAGCTACCTTGTGGAACTGCTGCCTCCAGCACCAGTCACAGAGTCAGCAATAAGCTCAGTGACAGACATCATCCCTTCACAAGGTCTGACACCGTTTCCCCGAGCCAAGCACCTCACCAGAGCCAGTGCTACCTTTAGAACCGCTGGCACCAGAAACTGTACCTTATTTCTCCCTTTGAGGTACTTAAATGTTTCAATTATACCCCTCCTCTCCTCTAGGGAGTACATATTCAGTTCCTTCAGTCTAGCTTTATAGAGCTTGGGATGTAGTCCCTATACCATTCTGGTCACCCTCCTCTGAAATGTCTCCACCCTATCAATGTCCTTACACAGGTGGGGCCTCCAGAACTGGACATAGTACTCAAGATGTGGCCATACCCAAGTCCTGTACAGTGGAATTATTACCTTTTTCTGCTGTTGATTCCCCTGCCTAGGCATCCCAGCATTTTGCTAGCCTTTCCCCCCTGCCTTGTCACACTGCCGTCCAACCTTGAGGTAAGCAGAAATGATCACCCCCATCATGGGTGTGATATCTGCCTCCAAAAATGGGGAGAAAACAACCCCACTTTAATGCATGGAATTCAAGGCTACACCCATCCATGGAAAAACAGGTGTTGCACTGGTCCATGTCATGGTCAGGGCCAAGGCAAGTGTGGCATTTTGGATGCCAGTCCAATGCTGCGAGTGGGCCACACAGCAGCACCAATGCATGGGAAGGCTGCAGCCTTTCTTCTTTTTTTTGCCCTTTTGAACTCTGCATCTCGATGGAACAAAATAACAAAAATTAG
Organism: Neoceratodus forsteri; assembly: GCA_016271365.2. NCBI lineage: Eukaryota > Metazoa > Chordata > Ceratodontiformes > Ceratodontidae > Neoceratodus > Neoceratodus forsteri. The sequence goes on from CM057450.1 coordinate 1,509,096,653, forward strand.
AAAGGGACATATATCAGTGCTGAACTTAGAAAAACAGAACTGCAAACCAAAGATGATACTGAATAAGATGCTGAGAAGGCGTTCAGCATAAAAAAATACGACTAGTGGCAGCAAATTGAGGAAAACTGTTGCTGATGCAGTTTGACTTCGGCTGCTACCACGGGAAAAACAGAACTGAGGAAGAGAGGGAGCCGGCATTGGTTACTAGTTGGCCCATGTGCATGATGTCACTACACTATCCTCGTAGGTGGCACCAGCACAAACGCTGATCCCCTCCAAGCTGCAAAACACTTTACTCTCACGGGGTCCTAGTGCCTCTGGCTAAGACCCATTAGTGTGAATGAATGGTGAAGACTGATTTCAGGAAGACTGACTGAATCCGGCATGATACTGAGCTTCTCACTCCTTGTCAGAAAATCTTCTGTATCATTCCAAACAGATTCTTATGTGTGAACAGAAGACCAGCAAATCTGTTGCAAGAAGTGGGAAAGGTAAACCATGCCCGACAACAGACAGTGACTACTACTGTTATGGCCCTGGCTGAGGCACCTGTAGCTGGCACTTGGCTACCAAACACCCAAGGTTCAAGATATCCACAAGGTCCTTTTGGTTGTCCTCTGGCAGGACAGGCCACAGGTCCAAGAGTCATTAGAACAATTCATGGCTATTTCTCTCTATAAAGGCCACATAACAAAATGAGTCTACAAAAGGTCATGGTGTCAAGAAAGAAAAAATTACTCACTGCAGTAATGTTGTTTTTCTTAAGGGATCCCTCACTATGTTTACACTTTATGAAATTCACCTAGGATGAGACTGTTGTCCCAGAGAATAGAACGTATACAAATTTTAGAATTTGGAATATAGATTCAAACTCTGCATCTGTGCTCCAGACTGGCCATTGCTCAGATCCGTTTCCAAGCCAGGGTGGAGCAGTGACTAGTGAAACTAGCTATAAAGGCTAACAAAAAAAAAAATTACATTTTCAAAGAATTTAAATGGGACAGGAATTGGTTCCATGTCATAATGGTGAAAATTTTAGGGCGACTCACAAAAGAGCAAGTACATTTCGCTGAATACCAAATCGGCATGGAACCCACCTCAGCAACCACCAATATGGCGACAGAAACGCAATTCAAACTGGGGACCGTAAAATTAATGTTAAATGCGTTGGTTACACCCCCCCACACACCCCTCATATAAAAATAATCATCTCCCGGGGGGGGGCAGACACTGGGGGACAGGAGACTAAACAGGAGGGGGTGCCACAGTAAACAGGGCGGATACCACGGCTGGGGCACCAGAACCACAGAACGGAAACAACAACAACAGAAACATTCCAAAAAAAAATCTACCTGCAGGCAGTCCTGGACCCGGGACCATCGGCACCGTAGGCGGCATCTGTAGCAACCATGCCAGGTGGCCAGCTCAGCAGCAGCAGGCTGCACTCCCTCATTTAGTCCATAGCACCATGCAAGCCCCATCATTTGCTATTGCTCTTTTGTCACTCTATAGCCTTATTGTCGCTGCTCCTAGAAGCGTGCAAATTGAGTCGCTCATATTTGAGTCGCTCAATTTGCTTCACCCATATCACATGATACCACAGGGCATTAGTGCTAATTACCTGCAGTTAATAACATTCTGTTCCCACAAAGTAATTCATACCACTAAATCTACTCTAGTGCTCTCTGTCACCTCCCCAGCTACATATGAACTGCTCCTCCTCAAACTCTCCATCCCTTTCTCTAGCTTCATGGCTGGCATTTACTGCTGCCCAGGGTTGTCCTCCTCATCTTTAATATAATTCATGTAAACAATAATAGCAAACTTACAATTGTAGGAACTGTAACAGTAATGCTCCAGGAACCTCAATAAAATGAACTGATTCTTGTGTGAACCTATTTCAGGTTTTGGAAGGGGAGGTAGGGTTAGGGAGTGTAAACATAGTAAGGGCTGCTTTAAGAAGAAACAACATTAAGTCTACAGTGAGTAATTTTTTCTTTGCACTCTAAGAATCCTTCACTTAATGTTTACACTTTATGCAGACTCAATAGCAGTACCTTGGGAGGCACGGCCCAGAACCTAGTTAGGAAAAAGGTTCTGCAAGACAGCAGCCCCAAAGCTGGCATCCCTTCTGGACTGTATGTCCAAACAGTAATGCTTTGTGAAGGTGTGTACTATTTTCCAGGTAGCTGCTTTGTGATTGTCTAACATTGGGATACCTCCTGAATATGCCATAGAGGCAGTGGTACCTCTTGTAATGTGTGCCCTTAAGCCTCTTAGTGGCATTTTTCCAGCTTTTTCATAGCATAATTGAATGCAAGAGACTATCCAGCCTAGACAGACCTCTTTGTAGCTGGTTTGCTTTTGCCAGCCTCACCACAGGTGACAAAACGTTTGGTACTCCGGGACCTGACATCTTTTGCCCGGTCCATGTAGATAGTTAGGACTTGCTTTAGGTCCAGACTATGTAACTTTTCCTCACCTGGACTGGAATACTCTGGATAGAGTACAGGAAGATCACTGACTGATTCAGGTGGAATTCAGATACTTTTTTTTAAATACTTGCTTCAGATACCACCCATTTTCTGTTGGTTCTAAAAACTACTTTATCCCTGTGATGGATTGTGTAATGGGCTAGCAATTCACTTACCCTCCCAGCAGAGGTCACTGCAACCAGGAATATGTTTTTTTGTGTTACATAATTTAGGTCAGCAGCTTCCATAGGCTCAAAGGGAGACCCCACAATCTGGGCCAGCATATATTGAGGCCCCATGTTGGGAAAGGGTCCCTCACTGGTGGGTGCAAGTGGCTGAGGCCTCTAAACAAAACTTTTTAAAATGAGTTGTGAGGCCAAAGACTTTCTCTTGCCAGCTGATATGTATGCTGATACTGCTAAATGCACCTTTAAAGCTGAAGGCCATTATAGGCAATCTTGTCTGTATTGGGCTTGTTTTTCTGGGGGCACATCAGAAAGAAACCCTTTTCCACTTAGACAAATATGTTTTCTTGGTAGTAGGTTTCCTTCAAACCTCAAGTACAGTACCTTCAGGACTTCCTCTGAAAGATCCAATCCAGAAAATTCTAACTACACAAAACCATACCCTCATAGTGTTCTGGGACTTGGGAATATTATTCTTCCCTGGGACAAAATCAACAGATTGTGACTGAGTGGCAGGCTGACTGGATTCTTGTTGGACAAGACCAGGAGCATTGAGGACCAGGCCTGCCTGGCTCACTCTGGAGTCATCAGGATCATTGCTGCATGTTCTCTCATGAGTTTCAGAAGTACTTTCTGTATGAGTGGGAATGCATACAGAAACTTCCCTGTCCAGTCCAGTATCAGGGCGTCTTCTGTGAGTGTCCCTCTGGCTGGTGGTCTGCAACAAAACTGTGAATGGATAGTTCTCCCAAGAGGTGAACAGGTCTACCTTGCGAGTGCCCCACATTTTGCACACTGTAGCCAGAACCTGCTGGTTTACAGCCCAATTGTGACTTCTCTGGTAGATTCTACTTAAGGAATCTGCTAGGATATGGTCTTTGCCTGACAGATGCACTGCAAATATGTTTTGTTTCTAAGGGACATGCCAAGTCCCCAATCCCCCATTGCCTCTGTACAGTTTTGAGGATCTTGTTCCTCCCTGCTTGTTTATGTAGGACATTGTTGTGGTGTTGTCTGTTCTGATTTGGACAGACAGGCTCTGTAGCTGTGAGGACAAAGACTTCATTGCTAGTAGCACTGTTCTGAGCTCCTGAAGGCTGATGTGTTCTAGTGACTTCTGTGGGCTCCATGTGCCACTCACTGTAAGGTCCTGTAGGTGGGCACCCACCCCAGGAGTGAGGCATCTGTAGTAAGAAAACAGAGAGTGATGGTAAACGGTATACAGTCAGAAATGATGCAAGTCACAAGTGGGATACCTCAGGATTCAGACCTGGGGCCAGTCCTCTTCAATATCTTCATCAGTGACATTGCAGATGGACTGGAGGGTTAGGTTTGTCTGTTTGCAGATGACACCAAGATCTGCAACAGAGGAGATGATCCAGATGGGGTGGGCAGAATGAGAAGAGATCTGGATAAACTGTCAAAATGGTTGGAAGAGTGGCAACTGGGGTTTAACACAAAGACATGCAAGATCATGCACACAGGGAAGAGAAACCCTGAAGCCACCTATAGGTTGGGAGGGGAGTTGCTGGCAATCACAAGGAAAGAAAGAGACTTGGGCATCATCATCACAGATGACCTGAAATCATCCAAGCAGACCACTAAAGCAGTGGGTAAGGCTAGAGGGATGCTGGGTGTATTAGTAAGGGTATCACAAGTCATAAGAGAGAGGTAATAATCCCTCTTTACAAGACACTGGTTAGGCTCCATCTGGAGTACTGTGTGCAGTACTGGAGGCTGCACCTGCACAAGGACAGTTACAAAATGGAGGCAATTCTGAGAAGGGCAACCAAAATGGTGCAGGGACTGCATCAGAAAATATATGAGGACAGATTAACGGAGCTCAATATGTATACCCTAGAGCCAAGGAGGGAGAGAGGTGATATGATCAAAACATTCAAACATCTTAAGTGCATTAACAAGGTGAAAGAGTCTGACATGTTTCAGTATAAGAAACATAGGACAAGAGGACACAGCATGAGATTAGAGGGAGGCTGATTAAGGGGTAATGTGAGGAAGTTCTTTTTCACAGAAAGAGTGGTGGATGCACGGAACAGTCTACCTCAGGAAGTGGTGAATATGAATACAGTGCAGGGTTTCAAACAGGCATGGGATAGGCATAAGGGAGCAATACAGATGAGTATGAATAGATAGGCCATTGACAGAGTAAAGGCCTATGGCACATTTATAAGGTAGGAAAAATGATCAGACTGGATGGGCCTTGTGGTCCTTATCTGCCATCAATGTCTATGTTTCTATACTTGCTGGCAATTGCTGAAGGAAGGGAGTGCCCTCTCTGAGGTTGCTTTCTTCCTTCCACCACTCTAATGATCAGGGGTGCCAGGTTTTTAAAAAGTTTGTGGGTGCTCAGAGTCCTAATAAAAGGTGGGGGGTCTGGGGGCCACCTAGGCCCCCAGAAGCTATAGGGTTTTTCATGCTTCCTGGTGCATTTTGGTGTTTTTTTTGGATACATTTTGGAATGAGTATGCTACCATCACAACTACTCCAATGTAGAGGATGCCAGGGTACCATTGGGGCTATTTGATGCCTGAGCAGGTGCTAAGATCAATAAGAGAGTGCCTGCCTGGAGGATCTTTCATGCTCTCAGTTTTGCAAGCATATCAGAGTACTGATGTTAGGTTGCAGATGCAGTGCCACCACTCAACAGTGTGCAAGTGTATCCTGAAGGGCTCTTAGATGCTTCCAGTTAAGGACCCATGGAAGAGTGCCTGGGTGGTGGGCTCTTTGATGCCCTCACATGCTTTAAGGATGGCCTTAGTGATGGTTACAGACAGTGTTACCACTCCACAGGGTGCAAGAGTGCCTTGGAGGGCTCTTTGGTGCCTCCATGTGCTCCAAGAAGACATGGAAGAGTGCACTTCATGGGCTGTTTGAAGCCTCCAGGCTCAGCCATGTGCTGCAACTGCAATAAGACATGGAAGAGTACCCTGGAGGACTCTTTGATGCCTCCAGGATGGTGCTGCAAGAAGACATGGAATTTTCTTGTCTTTTTTCAGCACCTGGTAGATGCAAACTAAAATCTCAAAGGGCATCCTTTTATCAGCTGAAGGCATCAAAGAGCCCTCCAGCCAGGCACTCTTGCACCCTGTGGGGTGGTGGCAATGTATGCAACCTAAAATCACAAAGGACATCCTTAGAGCACCTGAGGGCATGAATGAGCCTTCCATGGCACTTTTCTATGTCTTCATGCACCACCTGGAGGCAACAAAAAGCCCTCTATCTAAGGCACTCTTGCACCATGTTCAGTGGTGGTGGTGCTGTACCCTATAATTGCAAAGGACAGCCTTAGAGCACCAGGGCATCACAGAGCCCTTTATGGCACTGTTCCCTGGCTTGGAGCAAGGGCTCTTTGATGCCTTCATGTGCTGCAAGAAGACATAGGAAAGTGCCCTGGAGGCCCCTTTCATGCTCCCAGGTGCTCTAAGGAACCTTTGTGATGTTAGGTTGCAGACAGTGGCACCACTCCACGGGGTGCAAAGGTGCCCTGGATGGCTCACTGACACCTCCAGGTGCTGCAAGAAGACATGGAAGAGTCTTGTCTTTTTTCAGCATCTAATGGAGGCAAACTAAAATCTCAAAGGGCATCCTTTGAGCACCTGGAGACATGAAAGATCCCTCCAGTGCAGTCTTGCACCCTGTGGAGTGGTGGCACTGTCTGCAACCTAAAATCACAATAAACACCCTTACAGCAACTGGGGGCATAAAAGGACCCTCCAGGGCACTCTTCTATGTCTACTTGCAGCATCTGGAGGCATCAAAGAGCTCTTCTGGGCACTCTTAAATGTCTTCTGCAGAACCTGGAGGCATCAAAGAGCCTCCAAGGGAAGAGTGCCATGGAGGGCTATTTGATGCTCCCAGGTCTCTAAGGATACCTTTGTGACTTTAGGTACAGTGCCACCACCCACAGGGTATAAGAATGCCTTGAGGGCTCCTAGGTGCATCCCCGTGCTGCAAGTAGACAGAAGAGTGCCCTGGAGGGCCCTTTCATGCCCCTGGTGTTCTTAGGATGTCTTTTGTGATTTTAGGTTGCAGACAGTGTCACCACTCCACAGTGTGCAAGAGTGTTCTGAATGGCTCTTTCATGCATTATCCAGGTGTTGTAAAAGACAAGGAACTTCCATGTCTTCTTGCAGCACAAATAAGCAACAAAGAGGGCACTCCTGCACTCTGTGGAGTGGTGATGCTGTATCTTAAATCACAAAGGGCAACCTTACAGCACCTGGGGGTATCAAAGAACCCTTGCTCCATGGCACTCTTCCATTGGAAGTCTCTGTTACCTCCAGGTGGTGCAAGAAGACATGGAAGAGTGCCTTGAATGGCTCTTTTGATGCACCAGGTGCTCAAAGGATTCACTTAGCACGTTATTTATTTATTTTAAAGTTGATAACTGGAAAGGTACCATGAGCAGAGCTCATTTCAGAAACGACTCAGGGAAAGGGAAACATGTGTCAGTGTAATGGTATTACAATTTTTTTAGGACTAGCCAGGTCAAAAGCGGGAGTAATTGGAAGTTGCTAGAGACAGTTGCTGATGATTTTCAATAGTAAACATAACTGTAAATGGCAAAGCCATGAATGATTACACATTATTTGACCATATAGAAGGTGTTCTTATGAACTGTTGCTCTCCCAATAAACTCATCAGCTATTTTGTCCATGTCTAATGCATCAGTGTGTTCCTGATGAATGTGAAGCAGAGCAACACTATTTAAGCCGCCTCTGTGACATTGTTGATCTAAGATATGTTTTCAGTCTCCTGAGTCCTGAGAAAGAACGCCAGCTGTACAAGTTGATACTGGTACTGTCAGTAAGATCTGAATAAATTTTATAAACTCTGGCAGTAAATCACAAATGGCTTGTTTTTCTGTGATGACACAGTACACATCTTGCAATGAATCAACAGTTTTCCCACTAGCTTTTGCAATGTCAATGAACATGTCACGGTGTAGTTGCAGACGCCCTGCATCTAAGTCATTGCCATAAAATTAGATATGGAATCTACCGGGCCTTGTCCTATCGCAAATCGTTCTGCATCTAACATAAGCTTCTGAGCTGAGTCTGAAATCTATCTTTGACTGAAAGAACAACCTGATCAATCACTTGGAAAAATATTCTCCTGAAGTGGTCTTTTGGGGATGCATCAGTAACTGATTGAGAGCCATCATCTATACGACGAGGAACTTTGCTGCTGACGCTGAAGAACTGGTTCTGCTAACTGCAGTTCCTCAGCTCTTCCATCCACTGTACTCCAGAAGTTGTCAAACTGCCCTCTGTATTGTTGCATAGTGTCGAGAAGAGTTTGAATCATACAATTAGCTTTTAGAAATTGAAGAGAGGTTGCTTGAAGGGCTGTGTTTATGCTATCACAGTGAGAGAAAATTTTTAAGAGAAGACTCAAGAAGAAAAATCCTTTAAATGATCGTAGCTGTGCCAAGAACCCTCCAGCTTTTGCCCCACATTCCCGAGTATTCTCTGAGGACACACTGTCCAGAAATTCCAATAATGCTGAATAGTTTTCTAGAATCGAATTTAAACTATTTGCCCTCACTGTCCACCTTGTTGGAGCAAATGGTCGTAAAGAGCCAGGCCTTGTGTCTTCCATACCGCTTTGTATGTTTTCAAAAAAAGTTAGCCGTTTTGGAGAGTCTCTGATGAATGTTATGAGTTCTCGAACTGATTTAGTATGTCTCGACATTCTTGTATTTTGCTGATGCAGTCCTGTACTACAAGGTTCAAGGAGTGTGCCAAACAATGTACTAAAAGGGCCCTAGGCTCAACAGCATTTAGCCTAGCCTGCACTCCAGAGTGAATACCAGCCATGTAGTAGCTCCATCATAACACTGACCCGGCATTTATTTATATCCAAGTCAAAATGTAACAAAACATCTTTAAGGATACTGAATAGTGTAGCAGCATCTACAGCAGGTGTTTCATGAAATCCTAAAATGCTTCTACAATTCCAAAACCTCAGTAACAAATCGAAACATATTGAGACTTGCTCATGAACAGTAATGTCCGTTGTCTCATCCATCATTACAGCAAAATACTGAGCTGCTTTGATTTTGGAAACAATTGTGTTTTGCACATCTTGTCCCATAATGTCCAGCATTTCATTCATTATGTCATGAGACAACCACTTGTAGTTATCCTTAACAACCACTGCTGCAACTGTGGATAATCAGTGGCTCACACTTTAGCACTTGCATGTAATTTGAACTCTCATCTGTATGGCCCTGATAGCAAGCTCCTGTCGGACAGTAATCTTAAAGTTGTCATCATTTTAAAACTGCAATCCTTGCATCTACTGCTCGCTGTCTACTGGCATCAGACATAATGCTGTACACATTTTGCTTAACATGTGTTTTCATTACAGCCTCACTGTGGCAGCCACTTTTTTCATGGGATTCAAATCTTTCTATTGCCTTATGCCATGCACTATAACCAGTAACTGTAAATGCTTCATCAGCTTTTGTGGAAAATGTGAGCAGTTTTTTCTCTCTTGCCTCTTTACACACTGAACAGAAGGCTTTTTTTTGATTGGAATCATACAGTAACCATTTGAACCGGTCAAGCCACCTTTCTTGAAAGGTTCTGCCTTTTTTCTTGGCGACTACTAATGTTTACTCCTGTCTTGTTTTTTCTTTTACAGACAGAGTGCTGCTGCTGCTACATGGCTCATCAACATCAACCACGTCCACATCCCTAGCAATGTGAACTTGTACAGCTGGTCCAGCTGCTGTTTCCTCAGCTTCAGTCTCACAATTTGCTACGTCACTTGTTGATGGTGCTGTTGTTGTACCGTTTGCCTCACTCTGTTTAGCCCATTTTTTAATAAACTTGTCCATTTTGACTTACAGTGTGTGTTTCTCTTGTGTTGATTCAGTCAGAAAGGTTACACTGTTAGTTACTGGTCTGGACAGAATATGATTAAAACATTAAAGTCAGTGGAGGTCAGAATAACACTAGACAATCAGTTCACATCACTTTGTTTTTGACACAAGGACCCCTCTTAAATCCTAATAGTCTGATATATTTTGTTTTTTTTTATTGGTTTTTGGACGGTCACACACTGGTAAGGACTGGATAGGAGGACTGTGACTGGCTGCTGCTGGATAAGACTCAGCTGCTCACCCTCTCACACAGACTTCACAAGCACCCACAGACAGAGCACTGCCTATTGTCACTTGGACTATACGGCCCAGAAGACACCTCAGTGCTGTGCAATCAGCACTCTGACTTTATTTTACTTGTAATTTTTCTTTCCGACGGTCACACACTGGTAGGGACTGGACAGGAGGACTGTGACTGGCTGCTGCTGGATAAGACTCAGCTGCTCACCCTCTCACACAGACTTCACAAGCACCCACAGACAGAGCACTGCCTATTGTCACTTGGACTATACGGCCCAGAAGACACCCTCAGTGCTGTGCAATCAGCACTCTGACTTTATTTTACTTGTAATTTTCTTTCCGACGGTCACACACTGGTAGGGACTGGACAGGAGGACTGTGACTGGCTGCTGCTGGATAAGACTCAGCTGCTCACCCTCTCACACAGACTTCACAAGCACCCACAGACAGAGCACTGCCTGTTGTCACTTGGACTATATGGCCCAGAAGACACCTCAGTGCTGTGCAATCAGCACTCTGACTTTATTTTACTTGTAATTTTTCTTTCCGACGGTCACACACTGGTAGGGACTGGACAGGAGGACTGTGACTGGCTGCTGCTGGATAAGACTCAGCTGCTCACCCTCACACAGACTTCATCAAGCACCCACAGACAGAGCACTGCCTATTGTCACTTGGACTATACGGCCCAGAAGACACCTCAGTGCTGTGCAATCAGCACTCTGACTTTATTTTACTTGTAATTTTTCTTTCCGACGGTCACACACTGGTAGGGACTGGACAGGAGACCCCTCTCTGACTTGAGTTTCTTTACTTTTGGATGGTCAGGCTCTGCCACTGGTGGTATAGGCACGACTACTAGACAGAAGTACTAGGCTGCAGCACGTTGGTGTCACAGTCAGCAAACAATGACCAACTAACTGACTGTTCAGTTCATTGAAGCAGCAATTATGCCACTATGCCAGCAACGCTCCCTTCCTCTCCATCCAGACTGAGACTCTCCCCTACTGTGGCTGGCTAACTTTGTTGCAGTCTCCAGACGAAAGACAACCTGAACCCACCCACACCACACCGACACACAGCCTGAGCCTGACCCTAGCCCGAACCCACTGCAGAATTTTTTTAAAGATGCAGGTTTTCTTTGCTTTGTTTTTAGTCTGTGATCTGATTCTGTCCTGTGTCCTGCAGTGTTGCCACTTGCCAGAGACTAGTACAGTGTGACTCTGACTGAGTCAGTAAAAACACTGCTGTCTAGTCTAGAGGCTCTCCCCTTCCTCCTCTCTCTAGCAGTTTGAAAAAAAATGTTTTAACTTTTAAGTCACTCTCTGCGACAGGGCTGCGGGTAGTACCCCTCCCTTGTTGTTCCCTAGCTAGCTAGCTAAAGAATTGTTTGGAATTGGGAATGGTTTGGTTTGTTTTAATTGCTCAAGTTGAGCAGGTCGACCACCACGCGCAAAGACGACCACAAAAAAAGACTTGCTCCGTCCTCGCTCAGCTTACACAGCAATATGGAGGATCCCCGCCTTGCGTCATTGCGTTGCGTGCTAACGCTTGCCTGGCTGGCTTCAGCGACTTGACGTTACCATATGCGTCGAACTCCCTTGCATTTGCATCACATGACCATCTCCTTGATGAGTCATGTGGGTTCTCATTTCGGAAATCGTCAGACGGTCTCAGATCGAGAGTCTTGATCCGAGACCGTCCGACGATTTCCGAGAGTCGATGTTGCAGCCTCGGGACGTGGTCGGGTACTGTGGGTTGGGTCGTCGGTCGGGATTGCCCATCGAAGATGGAGAGCGAGCGAGTACCAGCTGGCAGCTGCTGCAGTGTCCTCGAAGCAGGCAAGCAGTCAGGGAAGAATGAGGGTGCTCACTTAAACTTTGTGGGTGCTTGAGCACCCGAGCACCCGCGCTGTCGGCGCCCCTGCTAATGATTCCACCAGTGCTTTTGTCACTGGCGCTAGCTTTGAGAATGGATCCCACCTTTGAGACCATTTGCCCCTTAAAGAGCACCTTTCATGATGGTCCAAAAAGTTACATCTTGTAGTCTTTATATGCAGTACTAGACCTGAAGGGTGTGTTCATTTGGTATTTTTGGCCAAGGTTTACTCTGCCTTCCATAATTTGGATTTCTTTTTGAGCTCTGCTTTAGCCCTGCTGCACTTGGCTTTGCTGTTCAGCTGCTGGCTCCCGATGACATCACTGTAGGGCAGAGGAGTGACTCACACTGTGCAGTACAGTGCAGTCAGCAGTTTTGCAAGGAAAACTACTCAATGTACATACTGTGTTCTGCCTTTCCCAAGACACCTTGTTAGCAGTGCATTATGTTAAAATCAAAATGCCTTGTCAGTATGTTTTTTTGTAAAATTGACTTACTTCTGCCTCTGTAACAAAGCATGGAGATTGAGAGATGAGAGAGTTGCTGTCAGCACCTTTCCAGTCCTTTTGACTTTCAGGCATAAATTGCCCCATTTTGTGAAAGACAGGACATAAAACTTACAAGAACAGCAGGCAGAGTTTCAGCTGCTAGGAAAGACATCTTATAAAAGAGAGCAACCTTTTGTTGAGAGATTGAGACTTAGAGAGCATCTTTCCCAGTCTTTTTGATTTTCATGCATGTATTACCCCTTCTTGCATTGATTCTGCAATTGCATTTCATTACTGTCCTCTGCAGTTAGTTTTTGCATTCTGAGCTGCTAAAACTACAGGTTGTAGCAGAGCTTCTGTAGCAAGCCTGGTGTTTTTGTGGACACAGGGCTGTGCTGCTCACATTACAATATGACAGAGGAGTGACGCACACACGTGTCAGTTTTACACAAAACATACTAACAAGGTATTTGGATTTTGGCATAATGCATTGCAAACAAGGTGTCTTGGGGAAGGGGGAACACAGTGGGTGGGACATTCAGAAGGGTTGCACATGGCGTAACACAGGTGCGCCATGTCGCAACCACTGATCACGCCCGTTGCGATATTCAAAAGGGGAAGGGTCGGCACAAATCGATGCGCGGTGCATCAGTAACCATCACGGCGCCGGTGGTGGGGGCATACCCATGCATACCCGCACATCCTGATATTCAGCCCGGGATGTGCTGAGCAGATGCAGGCGCAACCCCTACCTGCGCGGCACACAATTGATCCAAAAAAACAAGAAGCAACAGCTAGCCACTCACAGGTGAGCTGCCATATTGCAGGGTACAACACGGCAGCTGCCAGTTGTGGGCGGCCACCCGAGCTCTGGCGGCACCGTCCATCTTGGTAGCCCCCGATTGCAGGCATAAGTTTCAAGAAATAATATTCCAATACCCTGGTGGTCCAGTGGACCGCTTCCAGCCCGATCACAGGCACAAGTATTGAAATATAAATGTCCTATATCCCTGGTGGTCCAGTGGACCGTTCACTGCCCGGTCGCGGGCAGAAGTATATAAAAAAAGATTAAATCCCATTCCCGGTGGTCCAGAGGTACCCCCCTCCCCACCCGCAAGCCACAGTCCAGATATGTGATACCATGAATGGGATTTAATCCCTTTATTTATACTTCTGCCTGCGATCGGGCTGCGAGTGGTCCACTGGACCACCAGGGATATAGGACATTTCTGTTTCGATACTTGTGCCAGTGATCGGGCTGGAAGTGGTCCACTGGACCACCAGGGATATTGGAATATTATGTTTTGCAACCTATGCCCGTGATTGGACATTGGGGGCACTTTGCTGCTTGTGCAGGGGACATCGGTCTCCGAAGGCTGCAGCCTGGCAGGACGCCAGGCACAAGTCACTGGGGATCGGCGCACCTGCATGCAAATGGGGCCATCCTGGCATGCAAATGGCCCCATTTGCGCCTTGCATGCATTATGGCCCCATCTGCATGTCCACCGCTGAATATCGTGGTTGATGCACCTAGCAAAAACGGCACTTGCGCTAGCGCATCCCCCTACTCCTCTCTGGCCACTTGTGCTGATGCAGTGCCACTGCACCATGCGCTATGCGGGTGGCCATGGAGCAATATTCAATAGTGCTGAGCCATGGTGCAGGACCATTGAATATCACCCTGTCAGCACCCTGGCACATCCCAGTTGCGCTGTGCCCAGGCTTGCGCCACAGCCTGGCACAGTCTGAATATCCCACCCAGTATGTACGTTGAGTACTGGTAGTTTTCCCTTGCAAAACTGCTGACTGCACTGTACTGCAGAGTGCAAGTCACTTCCTCTGCCCTAAAGTGTGTCAGTAGTACAGCCCTAAGTCCACAGCAACACCAGGCTTGCTATAGAAGCTCTGGTATACCCTGCAGTTTTTAGCTACTCAGAATGCAAAAACTAACTGCAGAGGACAGTAATGAAATACAGTTCCAGAATCAATGCAAGAAGGGGTCATTTATGCATTAAAGTCAAAAGGACTAGGAAAGTTGCTCTTTAAGTGGTACTGGATCTCTCTCATTTGGAACCTGACCCATGGAACCACAGCTGTGGAAGCAGCCATGTGCCCTAGTAATTGTTATTTATTTTTTACTGACCGGGAAAGAGGACTAGACAATTCTGCCTATTTTCAGCCTCGTCCTGGGGGAAGGGGATACAGATGGATGCCAACTGACATTGAACTAGATTAAGCTGTTGGTGGTATTTTTAGTTAATGAGGGAAATTTGGCCAGGACATCAGGGAAATTCCCCTGCTCTTTTCGAGAAATGCCATGGGATCTTTAATATCCACCTGAACTACCACCAGAACAGGCAGATAGGACCTCAGTTTAATGTTTCACCCAAAAGACAGCACCTCAGGAGTGCAGTAACCCCCTCAAGCTGCACCACAGTGTCAGTATTCGGATTTAACCCAAGTGTCTGGTGTGGGGATAGAACCCATAGCCTTCTTTCTGATCTTCTGGCCTTAGAGATGAGTGTGCAACCTGCTGAACCACTGACACTGCATTGTAGGAAGTCCCTTGCAGGTCTTGGCTGACCTGTTGTTAGTCTGCTGTTGGTATCAAAGTTATAACTCTGCCTTACAGAAGGAAAGCTATCCCCTGCAGAGTGTTTTAACTCTGTTGCTATGAAGTTCAGTACTTGAACAGATTCTAGCTGGGATTCCTGCAGATTTATCAAGAATCCTATGTTCTCTGAGGTGCTTTTTACCAAGTGAACTGAGCACCTTGTCTCTTGTTCTGTTTTTCCTGAGACTAGCCAGTCATCTAGGTAGAAAAATACCATCACATCTTGTTTTCTCAGATGTGCTGCCACCACAGCCAGACACATTCTTTTAAAATATAGTAGTTTTTTTTGTATAATCTTTTTATTGATTTTGAAAAGATGAAGTAAAGATACACAACTTACTATCATCAGTTACATGATTTTTAAATATACAAATAACAGAAACACATTTACATGTTAACAGTCTATAAACTACTAATTTATTGAAGTTCTAAGGATCAGGAAAAGAATAACATTCTCTATCTCGACAATATCAATCCACTAATGCGTCCATTATTTCATACTTCGCACCATCTATATCACAGTTCTTCTAGCCGTAGAAAGGAAGAGGGAACTAAGTATTGCAATATACCTTTTTGAACATAAAACCCCTCGGGCATCATAGACTGAATCAGAGTCCAAAACCTCGTACCATGTTAAATCCTAGTTTCTGATAAAGCTCTTTGTACTGGGCCCCAAATTTCTAAGTACATTGCCATTTGATTGTTTACAGAATAATGGTTTCCTTCATATCTCACACTTTCTAAAATATTCTACAAAGGCAAATTTGGAGCATGCAGATCTTTACATAAATGAGTAATGCATCTTTCAGCATTTAGTAAAGCTATATGTAACAGTGTCATGTTATGCCCTTTTGGTATATCTTGTGTACAGGTTGCTGACAGTAAACACAATTTGGTTTTAACTGTCAGTCTAGTTTCTAAAATTATGTTAACTTCATCTGAAACTTTCATTTTCATTTTTTTTTTATACTTGTAAACCAGATGAGCAAAAACTGCCCATTTTCACAGATAACAAGTCATATCTAAATAAGACAATACAATACATATAATTAACACAGAATTTCAGAGCAAACAACTCTGTCCACAAAAGTGCAAGTGCAGTACAGAAACCATAAAAGAGACAACATTCATGCTTGAGAAAAAAGCCACTGTTTTAAACTTTTTTTTAAACACAGTATAGAATTGCTCCCAACAATTTCAGTAGGTATCTTGTTAAAAAAAAATGGCGCTCTAAATAACAGAGATCTCTGTCTAATGGTCTTTTTAAAAAGTGGTATTTTAAAGGTAAATTTGTACTGGGACCTAGTAGAAAGAACATTTAAGGCCCTGTGAAACATTATAGAAACAGAAGGGAGGAGTCCTAGTTTTACTTTATATAAAAAAATACCCATTTTAAAACACTCGATTTTGAAAAGATAACGAGTAAGACTGTTCATAAAAATCAGATCAATGGGATCGACATGGCAAGTTTAACCAAAATCTTAGGGCAGAGTGATATGTAACTTGAAGACTATTTAAAGTACTACTACAAGAATAAGTATATATAAGAATACCATAATCTAACACCAAAAACAGAAACTATGAATCTTCTAGATTCAAATGTCAAAAATGGTTTGATCTGGTATAAAGAACCCAACCTTTGATGTAAGATTTTCCTAAGATTTTGAATATG
Organism: Neoceratodus forsteri; assembly: GCA_016271365.2. Classification (NCBI taxonomy): domain Eukaryota; kingdom Metazoa; phylum Chordata; order Ceratodontiformes; family Ceratodontidae; genus Neoceratodus; species Neoceratodus forsteri. The sequence continues at coordinate 1,509,113,114 of CM057450.1, forward strand.
TGGCTCAAAGGTAAACTGACTAATATAATCCCTAAATACTTAAAAACAGATACAAGTTCAATAACATTACCCCCATTATCAATAATGGGAGGAAGATTAGAGGTTTCTTTTTTATTATGAGAAAAACACATTACTTTTGTTTTTTTAGAATTAAGTACCAAGTGATTTATGTATAACCAATCCTGAAGGTGCCCAAAATCAGTCTGAAGACTGAGAAGGGCAGTCTCAGGACCTGGACTGGAACAAAATAATACGGCGTCATCCGCATAAAGAATTATCTCGGTTTGAGTACAAATACTAGGGGCCGAATTCATGTGAAAAGAAAAAAAATGAGTGGCCCCAGGATTGAACCCTGGGGAACACCACAAACTGAAGAAATGGTCAGAGAAATAGTTGAGCCAATAATTGTTCTATGGCGTCGGTTACATAAGTAATTTTGATACCACCCAGTAACATCCCAAGAGAACTGTAATCCCTGGAGAACACCAGGAAGAAGTTTAAATTCAACCAAATCAAAGGCCTTGGTGGGGTCCACAAACAGAGCCACACACGAATGCCCTCTATCGCGAGCACAGCGTATGCTGCCTGTGAACTCTACCAAGGCTGTTTCAGTACTGCAACTGGGCTTAAACCCATGTTGGTTACTGGAGAGGAGAGAATATTTCCCAAGAAAAGCCAGGTTTGATCCATTGCAATTTTTTCAAGAATGTTTGAATCCAGAAATTTTTCATTTTCACAGCCAAGCACTTCGTGAAAACTCTTGCAGCGCTGAGATGAGACTGAAGGCAAGAGCTGTGAACTGGCATTGGCAGTTCCCCAGCTTGAATCTGAAGTATTTTCTGTGGGATGGCCTGACTGGGATATGAAAATAGGCATCTTACAGATCCAGGGATTCCAGCCAATGACCTGTCTGCAAAGATGTTATCACTGTTCTTAGTGTGACCATCTTGAATTTTTCTTTTTTTCAAATGCTTGCTCAGAAACCAGAGATCTACAATGGGCCACCATTCCCCATGTTTCTTGTGGGGCAGGAAGTATCTTGAGATTAGGCATTTGCCCCACTGGGAGGCAGGAACCTTTTGGTATGACTTTTTATATTACGTGTTTCTTTTTTTACTTCCAGTTCCAGCAGACTTCTTTCTACGGGAGAGTGAGCTGGAATACTTCTGTGTTTCTGCAGGTTTGGAAAGTGTTTGAACTGCAGACCCTCCCCCCAGACCACTACTTCTAATATCCACTTTTCTGAGGTAATCTTTACTCATTCCCTGGAGCAGTGGGTCAGTTGTTCTCTCAATGGAAATGGTTGGGCAACTTAGGTAAAATTGTCAGGGGTTTTATTTTGACTAGGGCTTAGGCAATGGGGCTGCAGCATTGTGACTGGAAGCCATTCTGCTGGTCCCCTATAGTTACCTCCTTGTGACTGGTACTTATATGGAACATAAGAGGCATAGGCTCTTGGGAAGTAGTATCCCCTGCCCTTATCTCCCCTTCCACAGGACCTGTAGCAGGTAGAGGCCTTTTCCTTCTCATTGTTACTTTTATAAGTAGTTGTGTATTCATCCACTTTTTTAATGCCTCTGTTTTGTCACCTAATAATTTCCTGCAAAGAACAAATCCATGGCTTTGAGTATCCTGAGAAAGTATGGTAGTCTTAAGCCAGGAAAACCTTTTTTTTTCCAACTTTCTTTACTCCTTTCGCAGCTCGAGGGAACTCTCTCAGGCATCCCACCCCTATGCCGCCCTGCCTGAGGGTCTCTGCAACCAGTGCTTCCTGTCTCTCTCCCCCCCTGCTGCTGGTACCCCTGGTTTAACCCGCCTGGGGATGGTAGCCCAACTCCTTACCTTGGGCTCCTTACGAGACAGACTCTGGCATGCAGGTGGGGCCCTGGTGGAGGATTGATGAAGCTGGCTGAGACAAACCCCGGCTCTTGACATGGAGGGTAGGTGCTGTCACCTATACCTCGAGCTGGGTTTTTTCTTGTTCTCTTATCCCTCCCTTGTGTGTGCACCCCCCCTGACGCTATTGGCACATGTCAACCCTGCCAGCGTTGGGCACACTATTATGTGCCACCCACCTTCTGCAGCTCCCCCAGTCTCCACCAGGATTTGCCGGAGCACCGGGTGCCCCAATACCCTCCTCCCTGGGATAGGAGAGCAGCCTTACAGGTGTTCAATCCTATCCCTTCACTGCCAACCCCCGGTGCCCGAGCTCACTTCCAAACTCGGGTCGCCAGCATGGTGCAAGGTGTGGAGTCCAGCGCTTCAACCCTCAGTGCTATCGGGCCAGCAGGAAAACCTTCTTAAGGACCCTGCATGAGCTACAACTTTAGCAGCAGTGTCATTAGTGTCCATGGCAGTGTGGAAATTACATTTTGTGGTATCCAGTGCTGAACGTGCTGTGGTGGTCAGGTCCTGTGCCAATTCATGGTCTGCTCTTTCTGCAAGTGCCTGAACTGTGTTCCAAAGTGCTGTTTGGTACTGTGTTAAATGTGCTGAATAAGCTGCATGCCTGATCAACAGGGAAGCTGTTGCATACGTGTTTTTACCAAAGTATCCAATTTTATGAGTCCTTTTCAGGGGGCTGTGCAAATAGAGCAGTTTTTCCTTTCTCACAAGCAGCAACCTGGACTACACCTTAATGAGCAAGATGAGCATATAGGTATTCCACCCGCTGCTTGTCCACCTGATATTTTCTTTACATTTTCTTATCGATGGCTGCAGCTGACATGAGTGCAGACATGATTTTTGATATTGCCTTCTTAAGTGGTTTATGTATGGGAATTAACATTCTTCTTGGTGGAGGTACTCCCAACACATCCATAAAATCAGCATCCTCTTCATCCTCCTCTGTTTCTAGTGGGGGGGATGTTGAGGGTACCGACCATTTGTCTGACGAATGAGGAAAAAGATGAGTAGTCCTCATTATGCCTTGGAGGAGGTTCGAAATTCCATGCGGTCACATTCCTCCTTTTGCACATAGTATTCTTCATCCTCCTCCTCCTCTGCAGGCAGATAGGTTGGAGCCTGAGCTTGGTGGGGGGGGGGGCAACAGGTATCTTATTAAAATTTCCCATGGCCTGTATTGCCTGGAAAAATTGCCACATTTTTTATAAGTCCTCTGATGAATACATTTTTCCTGCATCATCTGCCTGCTCCTTTCTCCATTTAGGAGTAGTGGCAATGACGTTCCTTTCTTTTAATTTCTTTTTGGCAGACACTGTCTCCAGTGTTTGCTATGAGTGTTTTCATTTTTGCTATCAATGGATTCAGAGTTCCCCCTTTTGGACACCCTGATGTCTGAACCATCTTTACCAAGCCTTTCCGATGGCTGTGCAGCTTTACTTTTCTTGTCACCTTTTATATTATTTGCAGCGGTACCTGAGGAGATGCGCCTTTCTGATACGTGCTTTCCATCATCGTTGGAAACTCCCTCAGAGCCTTTTTTTCTTATCTTTGGTGACACAGAGGCAGACTGAGAAGGCAAACTTCTTTTAAATTTGTTTCAGCCTTTTAAAAAGAAGTCTTTCAGCAGAAAATACAAAGGACTTACAATTTAAAAAGTTGAGTTCTGGACCTAGATATTTTAAACAAAGCTCATGGCAGTCTGCCTTTGCCAGGAGCTGGAAACAATTTTTTTTTATATACTTTGTTTATTGATTTTCTGTATATACAAGATATACAGTCCAATACCTCATATAGGCATATAGTACATCACAGTCAGCGAAGCTTCCCTCTTTTACATTTAAGGAGCTGGAAACAATTAAAAAAAATGTTTAAATACTGTAAGTCCATAGGATCTCCCTGACATAACCAATTTGAGAGATCCTTAAAACACATCAAAATGATTTCCAAAAAACACTCCAGTACAGGAGCCCAGTAGTAAAAAATGGTTCTTGTACTAAGAAAACTGCGCCAAAGGTCAAATCGCAGTTCCTGTAACAGGAACCAATCAAGGTGAAAGGGCACAGACAGAAACAGAAAGCGAAAGCACTCAATTTACTGTAAACTGAATGAGGGACAAAAATTAAACTACTTTATATCTAGAAAAGTGGTTTATAAGTAAAAAAAAAAGCCAAACTGAAACGGCGACCAACCTAGGGTAATATCCGGTCCCTGGGAACAATCAGGAACCAGAGTGACCATGAAATCTATGAAAGCAAAATGAATGCAGAGTAAGTAAATTAATTAAAAATGAAAAATGACACTTTGATCATCTAGAAAATAACTAAACTGACTGGAGGACCAACCATTCCCAGAGTTCATTATGGGGCAACTGCTCTCCTCAGGTGGAGAAACAGATCTCAGCAATGGCCAGCGTGGAGCGCAAATGCAGAGTTTGAACCTACATTCCAAATTCTAAAATTTGCATAGGTTCAATTCTCCGGGGCGTCACTCTCAGTTGAGATGACTGCATAAAGTGTAAACATTAAGTCAGGGATTCCTGTGGTTAGAATACTAACTATATTCCCTAAATTTACCAAGTTACTGACAGCAGCAAGAACTCAAACTATAATTGCTCCCTCGAATATAATTTCATGCTGAGTTGCAAATCAATACCATTTGTGGCTAAGGAGCGGCAGTAACAGAAACCAAAATTGCATCAGAAGGTGTCTGAAAACTGTTGCAGACTTGCACAAAAAATTGTCCACATATCAAAATTGCGCAAAACTGCAAAATATTAAAGCAAATTGAAATGGTTACATTTTTTATAATTGTGAAATGTTTGGCATGACACTGCAGAAAATGTCTGGGGAGAAAAATGGAAACCTGACAAAATTCAGAAAAACAAAAACAGTAATGATTACCTCAAAAGAGTTTCCTTGACTGGAAAACTATTCATCACAGAAGGACCTTTAAATAACTAAACTTGAGAAAAAAACAAGCCACACGATGATGATGTGGAATTATGGCAAAATGTTGGATAAAAGCAACGTGTTGAAGGAAAAATGACTGTAAGATAATAGCGAAGTGTTTAATGAAAAGGGTACTAGAAAATAAAGGATTAAAAGGGACATGCCTTGCTGAAGGCAAAAATTGTTACAGTTATCAAAATGTTTTTCTTTTTTTTGCTAGCAAACAGTTTTTGTGTAAGGACCGGATGTCATGCCAGACTTGACGTGATTGAAAGAAGAAACTGGATAAGTAAAAATAAAGTGGTACTTGCAAGGAGACAAAGTGCTGATAAGAGACTGTCATGTTTAAAAAAAAAATCTTGCCAAGCTTCCTCTTTTTGCCTTTCTTGTCATGAACTGCTGTATATAAGAAGCTTAGATTGTGATCCTCAGTGAATTTGAGAGAAAAGCAAATGACCACCTACTATCAAAATCCAGTGGTGCTCGAATTCCTGGAGGACAGGGTAATATCAATTCTGATCATCTCTGTATGCTTGTAGCTCTAACAGTAGTGGGCTATTAGCTGATTTAGTTGTGTTTGTATTAGGGACTTTTTACTCTGCAGCAATAAAAGCTTAGAATTTATAACAACTAAAGTGTAGTCTGTGTGAATTTCTGGGCCCCTGGCCACAGGCCAAGCTGAACCTGGTCCAAAAACTCTACACTGAGAGGAAGGAGACACGAATGGAAAAAAATAAGATGCCAACAGCAGACCATAAAATGAATTTATATATACCACACAGTAGTAAAACAGGCAGTCTGGCAGAAGCTTGAACTCTAGGAAATGAAGTTTGATATAGCAGAAAAAAAAGGGCAAAACTCAAAACATAGGTACATTTTTTAATTTTCTGGAAATTACTATACAGAAGGACAAAAGGGAAGCACAAAGTACAGTTACGTAAAAACTTACCATAACAGTAGATCTTCGAGAGGTGCTCTTGTAGTAGGTAATTACCTTGAGGACTGTGCCCCCTGGCATCAGGACCACATGGAAACTTTAGCTAGCAGTGTCTAATGGGGGACCACCCACCCATCACGTGACCAACGTCAGCACGTCACTATACAGTGGGTGGTCAACACACCCGCCTTCCAGTTCTCCCATCAGAGACCTTCAAAGGGAGTGACAAGAGAATGGAAAATTAGACTCCTGGAGCTAAGATAGAGTCAAAGAAGAAGCAGAAGCTTGGGGAATGAGGGAGGGGAAAAAGGTTACCTACTGCGAGAGCCTCTCTCGAAGAGCTACTGTTATGGTAAGTTCTTATGTAACTGTACCATCTTACTTTGAGAGGGCTCTTGCAGTAGGTAATCACCTTGAGGACTGAGTCCCAAGCAGTGTGAATCAGAAGGAACTGAAACATGGGAGGCAGGAAGGGTCTGCAGAAAGGCAGAGAATTTAGGACAGAAGGACTTGGAGGACAGCTAGACCAAAGTCAGCCCTGCGCATAGAGGAAATGTCCAGACTGTAATGATTGGTGACAGTGTGGACAGAGCTGCAAGTGGCTGCCACACAAACGTCAGTGACTGACACATTCCTGAAGCAAGCAGTAGAAGCAGCCATGCTCCTTAAACTCCCCCCAGGAGGGTTTTACAATACTTCTGATGACAGGTTTTACCATACTTCTGGTAATAGAAAACAATACAGTTTGCCAACCATTTGGATTAACACTGTTTGGAAACTGCCGCACCCTCTCTCTTAGGTGCAAACGGTCCATCTTCCGGACAGACTTAGTTCGGTTAGTATAATAACGCAACATTCTGTGAACATCTAAGGTATGCAAAATTGCCTCCCACTGATTGGAATGCTCAGGGTAATACACTGGGAGTTGAACAGACTGATTCAGTGTAAACTCAGAAATCACCTTCAGTAAGAATTGATGATTGGTATGCAGAGCCACTCGTCTCTGTGAAAAATCAAACATGGCTCCTTACACATCAGGGCATGAAGCGTGGAAATCCTTCGAGCAGAAGTAACTTCAACTAAAAAGAGCACTTTCCATGATAAATAGTGCATATTACAACTCCCAGCTGGTTCAAAAGGAGGTAAGGTCAGTTTTTCCAAAATAATTTGAGGTCCCAAGGTGGCGCGGGACTGCGCAATGGGGGTTTCAGGTGGAGGATCCCTTTAAGAAAGATTTTGGAAACCTCCAGCTGAGCCATAGTTTTGCCCTCCACCAAGGTGTGGTAGGCAGAAATAGCAGACAGATGAATCTTCAGTGACGAGTAACTCAGATCCAGGTCCAAGAGGTGTAGTAAATACTCCATGACCTGAGGCATGGGGCATGAAAAAGGATCCCAGCCCTTCGAAAATCCACAACAGCCATCCCAAGGATGACCCAGGGAATTACAGACCAGTCAGTCCAACCTCCATTGTGAGCAAGCTCATGGAGACCATATTAAAGGAAAGGTTGATGGAATATCTAGAGGGGCATGGTCTTCAGGATGCGAGGCAGCATGGTTTCGGGGGAGATCGTGTCAAACAAATCTGATTGGCTGCTTTGACTGTGTCACTAAGACAGTAGACAGGGGCCAAGCGGCAGAAATCCTCTATCCTAATTTCAGCAAGGCCTTTGACTCTGTGCCCCACAAAAGGCTGATCAGGAAGTTGGTGGATCTCGGGGTTGGGAAGAAGATGGCCAGATGGGTGGAAAACTGGCTGAGGGACAGAACCCAGATGGTGGTTGTGGGGAGGGGGAGTGTTGTCTGGCACTAGAGAGGTAACCAGTGGGGTCCCGCAGGGCTCAGTGCTGGGGCCGGTGTTGTTCAATGTCTTCATCAATGACACTGGAGATGGCATTAAGGGCAAAATGTGCCTATTCGCGGATGACACCAAGCTCTGTGGAAGAGTGGAAACAAAGAATTTGATGGCAGATAAGGACCGCTTGGCCCACGTAGTCTGCTCATTTCCCTACCTAATGGATAAGCTGCAGATCCTAGTTAACCAACCGCCTATTTCCTCCTACCCCCCACTAGAATTGCCTTATGTCTGGCCCATGCATTTTTGAATTCTCCCACTGTATTTGACTCCACGACCTCCTCAGAAAGGCTGTTTCATGTATCCACAACCCTCTCCATGAAAAAATACTTCCTCATATTACCTCCGAGCCGTCCCCCCTTTATCTTCAAATTGTGCCACCTTGTTCTTGCACATCTCTTTTTCTGAAATATGCCACCCTCTTGGACTTTGCTAATTCCCTTGAGGTAATTGAAAGTTTCTATCATGTCCTCCTACTCCCTCCTTTCTTCGAGGGTATACATATTAAGCTCCTTTAGTCTCACTTCGTATGTCTTCTGTTGCAGACCCTGCACCATTTTGGTTGCCCTCCTCTCGACAGTCTCCACCCTGTCTATGTCTTTGCGGAGATGGGGTCTCCAGAACTGCACACAGTATTCCAGATGGGATCTCACCAACTGTCTGTACAGAGGGATAACAACTTCTTGTTTTCTACTGGTGATGTCTCTCCCTATGCATCCCAGTATCCCCCAGCCCTCCTTACTGCCTTCTCACATTGCTTGCCTATCTTAACATCATCTGATATGAGTACCCCAGGTTCCTTTCCATTATTGTTGTTGTTAGTACTCCCCCAAATTGTGTACTCTTCCCCTGGGTTTTTGTTTCCCAGGTGCATTACTTTGCACTTCTCTGCATTAAAACTAAGCTGCCATACTCTTGACCATTGCTCCAACCTTGCCAAGTCCTTTCTCATCCTTTCCACCCCTCCTGCTGTATCAACCCTGTTGCAGATCTTTGTGTCATCTGCAAAGAGGCATACTTTTCCTTCCAGCCTCTCCGCAGTGTCATCTATAAAGGCATTGAGCCAGTGGGGTGTGAGGACAGGTGTTAACTCCTGGATGTCCAGATGCTCAGCAAGCCAGTGACGCTTAAGATTGCGCATCCATCTTCCAGTTATACAACCTCCGCAATCTTTTTCAGAAGGCCTGCAAATGAAGGGTCCTCCAGAGGTGATTTGGGGAACTCCTTCGACTTGGGCTCCTCTGGAAGGGGAGTCTCAAACCCTCAAGCTGTGGAGGAAGACCTGGATTCGGAGTCCAAAGAATCTGGAGGTCTGATGTCCAAACAAGAGGCCTCCTGAGTTCTAGGAGGAACACTGATAGACGTCATGGCCGTTGAAAGACCCTTCATCAGGACCGACGTCAACTGTCATGGTTCTGGTGGGGAGACAGACCTAGGAGTCTGATCTGGGTGGACAGGGGAAAAGGCTCTCACCAGGTGCTGGTTGTCTAGCTCTGAGACAAGCTGAGATTTTGTCTCAGACCTCCAGGACTGGAGGATGGCCCGAAAATTCACCTGGGGCTGAGGAGGAGGAGGTGAAGGGGGTGATAGACTGGCTGGAACTCCAAAGGATACCCTGTCGTTCGATAACCTGACGTGGTATCCATGCGTTAGGTAACCCAGCCAAGGGTATGAAGGCGCATACCCAAATGTTGTGAAACCTAATGCTCGGTAGTCTGGCGGAGGCTACTCAGGGACACAATGAGAGGTCGGGTAGCTGGGCAGAGTGTAGCCCAATGGAGGAACTGTGGGGGCTAGCATGGGACCCTGAGGAGGTTTAAAAATTGGCCCAGAAGGACCCAAAGGAACTGAGTCGGGTGCGGGACTGATGGGAGGCAAGCTCTGTGGTGGCGCCGATGGTCACGTTGGAAAAAATGGTGGGAAAGGGTCCTGTGGGGTGCCTGGAAGCTCCAACATCAAGTCCAGGGGTGATTCAAAAACAATTACATTTGACGGATGACCCCAATCCTCCGGCTCCCGCTGGTCTGGGAAGGGTGGAGGGGGCTCCACAACGGGAGAAGAGGGTGTATTTCCATGGGCACAACTCACTGGAGAATGCTTCCCAGAGAGTGGCAGCTGGTTCTTGTCTGGCCAGCCATTGCCAGGGCTTGCGCCAGAGCCCGACGTGAGCGGAACGGTCAGACGGTCGTCGGAGGGTTCGACAACTGGCTTATGGACCTTGGCCGTGTGGGCACCAGAGTCCCACGGAGCCAAACTTATCAGCCTGGGCCGGGCGTTCATTGGATGGCCAGACGAGTGGCTTATCAGTGCCGCCAGTCTGCCGACACCTGGTGGTGGTGATGGGTGTAAGGGTGGCAGAAGCCTCAGACTCTGCCAAAGTGCCCGCAGCCACCATAATCAGTGGCAGCGGGACTACCAAGGGCTCATCCAAAAAATGGCAGTCGAACTGCAACGACGATCTCTGCGAAGTCCAGCGTGCACAGGTCGATGTTGGGAAAGAACTGGAAGGCGAGTGTGGGGACCGCCCACTATATAGTGTCACGCTGACAGTCACGTGATGTTAGGTGGGCAGTCCCCTATCAGACACTGCTAGCTAAGGTTTCCGTGTGGTCCTGACACCAGGGGGTGCAGTCCTCAAGGTGATTATCTACTGCAAGAGCCATCTCAAAGTAAGATCTCTTGATATTTAGGAGTATCTCTCTCCAAGTCGCACTCTGGTCTTAAACACAACTAAGCTTCATACACCATACACCTGTTGGGGCGGGGGTGGAGATAAACACACAATTAATACTCGTGAATCCAGAGGATGGTCGCTAGGCAAAAATGGCTCTATGGAGGAGATGAGCATTAGAGTTACAATAAGTAACTTTCCTATCTTCTTAGAGTTGATCTCTTCCATAGAGCTCCATTCTTTGACCAAGTTACCGGTAACAACATGAGAGGCTGGAGATAAACATGGCTCATGAGGAGAGCAAACCACACAGTTCTGCCAACACAAAACCTACATGTTTCCTAGACTGCACATCTAGGGTGCAGTACTTAGCGAAAGTATGAACACTACTGCAGGTTGTGATTCTGCATGTTTCAGCCAATAGGGACTCCAGATGATAAGAATTCTTACATGAAGAGAATGGAGCAATATTTGAGTTTTTCAGTTTAGGAAGAATGTTGGTAATACTAAACATAGGTTGATATGGAACTCAGACACTACCTTTGGTAAGAATGTATGATGTGTACAGAGAACCATCTTGTCCTTGTGGAAAACTGTATGAAGGATTAGTGACTAGAGCTTGTAACTGTGAAACTTTGCTAGCCAAACAGACAGCTACCAGGAAGACTGTTTTCCATGTGAGAAATTTCAGCTCACATGTGGCTACTGGCTAATTAAGGCAGCAAGTCACCTTTTCTAGCACTAGACTGAGAACTAAGTTAGTCACTGTCTTTTTTACTGGTGACCTCAAATGAAATATCCCTCTTTGGAACTTTCAGCTGTGCCATTGGAAATCTGTTGACCAACTCATTAACCGCTGACATGACCGACAAATCAGTTTTGTCTTATGAAAACTGTAGGCCAGATTCAGAAGTATCCAGAAAAAAACTCCAGATTCTTGTCAAAAGGACAAGTAAAGGGGTTGAGGGTTTTTCTCCAACACTGAAAACTATTTCCACTTGGCATCATGTAGTACTTTGGACAGGTTGGATACCAAATCTACAGACCTCTATGTTCATAAGAGTCAGACTTGGAGATGTAGCTATCAAAGGTTTGTATGCATTAGCAATCCATGTTACTGCAGGTTAGATCACAGCAAAAACATCACTGGTCCCTGAACAACTATCTTGAGCAGCAGAAGGTACCATATTTGCCTCTGCCAACAGAGGACTGTTAGAATCATCTGACCCCCAATGGACAGCAACTTGAGGAGTAATCTGAACTATTAGGGCCAGTGGGAAGGTGTAAAGAAATTGAACTGTCCAGTGCAGCCTAAATCCACATTGCCAGAAAGTTCCACTCTGATGATTTCTGGAGCAACTGTGCTGCAGTCTTCTATTGTGGCAGGGCACAAAAAGATCTATTTCTGGCACATTCCAATCATCAAAGCCTGCATCATGTCTTCTGTGAGAGACTCCTCATGTAGGTCTGCTCTCATGCAGCCCACGTCTGCCAGGAAATTTTCAACTCTGGGGAGATGACTAAATCCGAACACTGCTTTCCAACACCCACTCCCAGATCCTCACTACTTCTCTGCACAGATGGTAGGAATCAGTTTCTAATGTGTTCACAAAGCTTCAAATTGAATGCCAAAAAAAAAACCAAACCCCAAAAACCTACCTAATTGTAAGACAAGGCATTTATTCAAAAGGAGCCACTAAACAAAGTCTACAAGCAGCAAACACCTCAGGCTTTTTTTATGCTTAGTGTCTCCTTTTGATTAAGTGCCCTTTTTTGCAATTAACAGAAATGTGCGTCATTATTCAATTCAGAATTTTGTGTACACATAATTTTGTTTGTTGTAGTGCATTCTGGAGTTTTAGCCAGCACTGTAAGATACTCTGCGTTTTTTAAGAATGAATATCTCCCTACTTGATGGGGTAAAAGAGGACACACCTGTTCACCTGAAGATGCACTATCTTGTGGACGTCACCGTCAGGGCTTGGACTCTGTACAGCATTGATCTCATCTCCAGTACATTTATGTAATTTTGTTCCCAGGATGAGTTTACTCCTTGGGTTTTGGATTCTCGACAGTATGCTCTGCACCCCAGAATGGATGCAGCTGTCATCATGATCACTTGCAGTTATGAACAACAGAAACATAACCTTTTAGGAGGTTATCTTTGTTGGTCCACCACAAAGGTGACCACAAAGAGATCTGTCACTCATATGTGATGATTCAACAGCTAGCATGCTTGAGACCATTGGTTGCCGAATATTCACTAAAAGGTCCTCATGTGCAGCCTTACTACTGAAAAGACACTGGCTGGCTTAAGATCCAACATTCTCCGCATTCACTTAATTTATCACACAGTTGTACAGTAACAAACCATATGCATAATTGACTCTACTCTGTCCTACAATAGAAAGGATAAATAGGTTACTCACCTGTAACTATAGCTCTAGGAGTGGTATGTTATTCACATCCACACATAGGGAGTTCCACTGGAAAGTGCCGATTCGCGAGACTGTCTTCAAGCTAGGCTTCTCCCACCACCAGGGCCGGATATCCCTCAGCTCCGCCCTGTGACATCAGATCTTGCATGCTGGAAGAAGGCATGTGTGTGCCACTTACCTGGGAAGGCTGGGTGAGTGGTATGGAAGTGAACTATGGTTAAAGGTGAATAACCTATTTTTCTAGGGGCATAGATATAGTCCACTATCCACACACAGGCAGACTTCCAGCAATTCTTTGGGAGAAGGGGGCAAGGCGCACACCCCTATTTGGTGAACAGAGACTGGAGAACCAAGGTCCCAAAAGCAGCATCCTGGTAAGACTCCAGATCGATGTTGTAGTGAGAGATGAAGGTGTGTACTGACTTCTAGGTAGCAGCCCTACAGATCTCCTGTATGGGGATGTCTCTGGAAGCAGCCACCGAGGCAGTGGAATGTCTGGTGGAATGCATCCTAAGCTCTGTGGGAGGATACCTACCAGCCAACTTAGAGCAGAGTTCAAAGGATGTAATCCACATGGCAACTGTCCACTTTGCTGCTGGTCTGCCAGGTGCAGCCTCAGTATACATCATAAACAGCTGGTAAGCCTCACTTTGAACTCCAGGCAAGTGCTCCTTATAATAAGCACCCGCTGCTGGTCCAAGGTATGGAGCCTGCAGTCGGCCTCTGAAGTTGGGTTCATGGAAGCATACTGGTAAGTTAATTACCTGGTTAAGGCGAAACTCTGATAGAACCTTTGGGAGGAACTTTGTGTGGTGGCAAAGGATGACCTTGTCCTTGTGGAAGACCGGGTAAGAAGACTTCACTGGGAGCACCTGGAGATCGCCACCCCATCTGGTGGATGGGATAACCTCCAAAAAGGCAGTCTTTCATGACAGGTGAGACATATCACACCTGTGCCAAGCCTCAAATGGCTTGCATATAAGGATAGCCAGCATTAGCAAGAAGTCCCAAAGTGGTGGTTCACACACCACAGGGAACAAGCAGTCAAGGCCCTAGGAAAAGCAGCTGACCCCCCTTCTCCTGGGCCACTGTTAGCATACCAGCCCACACCCGGTATGCAGAGATGGCTGCAAAGTGCATCTTGAGGGTCATCATTTGCAGTCCCAACTGGCAGAGAGACCAGAGATACTTGAGGATACTAGCCACAGGGCAGGGAAGGGGATCAAGCTCCTTGCCCTGACACCAAATGGAAAACCATTTCCCTTTAAAGATGTAGCACCAGCAAGTCGAGTCCTTTCAAGAGGCCTCCACTCCACAACGTGACTCACTTCCTCCGAAAAAACCAGAACTCTAGCTGCTCAGAAACCAAGCCATGAGGTTCAGGGACTGAAGCTCCGGGTGCAGGACCATCACCTGCAGTCTGGTCAGCAGGTCCAGACGAAGAGACAACTGCCACGGAGGCCTGCTGCTGAGGCACAGGAGACCTGGGTATCAGAACTGTCGTGACCAGTCTGGAGCTATCAGGCCATCCACACCTTGTCCTTCTGGGCCTTGACCACCACTCTGTGGATGAAGGGGAAAGGAGGGAAAGGATAAATGAGGCGTGGAGTCCAGAGCTTCGCAAAGGCATCCCCCAATGTCCTGGACTGAGGGGGATGGGCACAAAACAGCCTCAGTTTTGCATTCTCCCAGGAGGCAAACAGGTCCACTACAGGTGTGCCTCCACAGGAAGAACAGGTGGTCCACCATCTTCTGATTCAGGGACCACTCGATTGAGAGCATCCGCCAGCTGTCTGCCTGCTCCAGCGACATGAATCACCAGGAGATCCGCACCCAGGCTGCGCATGAGGGTCCAGGTGCAGAGTGCTTCCCAACATAAGGGAAGGGAGTGAGTCATGCCCTGTCTGGTCAGGTAGAACATGGTCGTGGTGTTGTCCGTCTGAACTTGCATGACCTGATTCACAACTAAAGGAGCAAATTCTGTCACGGACAGCTGCACTGCACAGAGCTCCATCAGGCTGATGTGGTGATGGGACTTCATGGATGACCAGAACACCTGTGCTCCGTGGTCCCCCAGGTGCACGCCCCGTCCCACCAGAGACACATCCATCATGAGAGTGACAGTCGGCTCTGGGCAGACAAATGGAACTCCTTCCTCCACATTTTCCAGGATCAGCCACCAATGGATGGCAGCCTACATCTGCTGGGTTACTGTGACTGCCTGATCTAAGTATCCTAGGTGCTGGGACCACTGATAACCCAACTCCCACTGTAGGTACATCTGCCAGTAGGCACACTGGTGCAGTACAACATGTACCCCAGCAGCCGCAGGAAGTCCTTGGCAAGGGGTGAGTGCCCAACCTGAAATAGTTGGGCAAGGGAGGTAAGATCCAGCGCCGGTCTGCAGGTAAGTGGGCAGTGGCCAGCAGGGAGACTAGCTCCACCCTGATGAAGTGAATCACCTGTGAGGGGATAAGTTTGGACTTGGCTGGGCTGACCATCAGGTCCAAATCTCAGCAGGTCTGGAGGGCCAGAACACTGCACTGCTCCACAGCCTCCTTGGACAGCCTGGCAGTCACCTAGTCATCCAGGTAAGGATACACCCTGATGCCCTTGCACCACAGGAATATAGCCATCACTGCCATGCACTTGGTGAAGACCGTGGATGCGGATGAGAGTCCAAAGGGCATGACCTGGAATTGATACAGAACCCCTTCTGCACTTAACTGAAGGTACCACAAGTGGGAAGGATGGACTGGGATGTGGAATAATGCCTCCTGGAGGTCCAGGGAGCAGAACCACATGCCTTGATCTAATGCTGGTATGATATGATTCATGGATACTATCCAAAACTTACACTTTCTCATGTACTGACCAAGATCGTGCAGATCCAGTATGGGGTGCCAGCCCCCCCCAACCCCAATTTCTGTTTCAGGACCAAGGAGGTACCTGGACATGTATCCCTGAATTGCAAGAGTGTTTGTGACACAGGCTATAGCTCCCTTTGCAAGAAACTGAGCAACATCCTCCCTCCTTACATCAGACAGTGTGTCCTGTGACACAGATGACTCCTTTGGAGTGTGGAATCATTAAGGCAGGAGAGCCTCGAAATCTAGAGGCAACCCTCTGCCTACCACCTCAAGAACCCACTTGTGCATAGTAATGACAGATCAGTGTGGTCAGAAGTGGACCCCCCGACAGGGAGCTGGGTTAGGGACTGGAAAGGCAACAGGTTGACTTCCCCTTGATCCATCACTGTGCCTCCATGCTTGTTGATGTACCAGACCGTCGCTGTGTCGTCAGTCTGGATCAGTAATGTTCCCGGTATTAAGAGGGACTGGAAAGCTTGGAGAACGTACAGCACCGTTCTCATCTCCAGAATATTTATATGTAGATGTTCCTCTAGCAGAGACCATGTCCCCTGAGTTTGATGGTCTCCCAGGTGTGCTCCCCATCCATCATCAGGGTCATGGAGGGGGGCGATGGGTGGAAGAGAATCCCAAAGGATAGGCTGGGGAGATCCTGCCACCAGAGGAGATCTCTTTTCAGGCTGTTGGAGACTAAGACCATGTGGTCCATGTTGTCCAGACGATCCCACTGGACCTGGAGGGACTACTGGGTCACCCTCATATGCAGTCTGGCCAAAGGGACTGTGGGTATGGTAGCCGCTATGAGACCCAACAGGCAGAGGACAGAGCACACCTTGGTTCACCGTGATGAGCATACCAATGCCACTTGTTGCATCAGAGTTTCCGCCCTGTCCGTAGGCAAGAAGACCCTGCCCTGAACCATGTCCAGCACTGCTCTGATGAACTGGAGCCACTGGGAGGGTGAAAGTTGAGACTTGGGAACATTCACAGTGATGTCAAGTCTGGAGAAGAGGTCCAGGGTGGAGGAAAGTGAATCCCTCAGACTGTCCTGAGATGGTGCAGACAGCAGCCAGTCATCCAGGTAAGAGAACACATAAATCCCCTTGCGGCGCAAGGCTGCAGCCACCACCGCTAGGCACTTGGTAAAAACCCGCAGTGCCGAAGAGAAGCCAGATGGGAAGGCCTTGAACTGATAATGGTTCGCCTGAAAGGAGACTCTCAGGAAGTGGCAGTAGGCCTGGAGGATAGGGATGTGCAGGTAAGCATCCTGCATATCCAGGATGCACAGCCATTGGTTCTGTTGGAGCAGGGGTTAGAGTCCCTGGAGCGTTAACATATGGAATCTCTTGTAATCTACAGAGATATTGAGTAGGCTGAGGTCCAGAATTGGTCTCAGATCTCCCATCTTTTTGGGAACTAGGAAGAAATGGGAGTAATATCCCCTTCCTATTTGCCCTGGTAGAAATGTCTCTATGGCTGATTTCTGAAGTAGAGCCTGGAACTCCTGTTGGATAAGGCTTAGATGGCCTGATGGGTAGTGGGACCTGCTCGGTGGGTTGTCTGGGGAGTCTGTCCAGGAACTTGATTAAGTGTCCTCTTGCTACTAGCTGTAGGACCCAAGCATCTGCAATTATCACCTTACACCCTTCCAGGTGGAGGGCAAACCTTCCCCCCACTGGTTCCTCAGGAGATATGTGAGGAGGGGGGGGGGAAACCCCTCACGTCAGGAAGCCGAGGGGAGTCTGTCACCTCCGGCGGTCTTTTGGGATTTTGCCTGAGGGTTCTGGGTGCCAGAACCGGTGGCACGATGCTTACCCTGTTGCCTACCTTGGTTCTGCCTGCTCTACCTCTTCTGAGGGCGACAAAAGGACTGCTCGGCTTTTTTGCCCGAGTGGTGCATAGAGCAGACATCCTTAAACAACCTTCTGCTCTTCTGCAACTTCGTGATGATGTCCTTTGCATCTCCCCCAAACAGGACAGGGCCGCTGAAAGGGGCATCCAGAAGGGTGCTTTGGACATATTGCGCCAGTCCCTTAAGACGAAGCCAAGCCAGGTGCCTCAGGCAAATGCCCATAGCAGTGCAACGGGCCACTGAATCGACCATATCATAAGTGGCCCGTAAGGCATGGTGACAAGAAGACTTAGTCAGTCTTCCTTTCCAAGAGCTGATTCCTGAGGTCCTCATCCAGAATCTCCTGCAGGACCTTCTCCAAGTTGGATAATGCCAACTTCTGGAAGAACACCATATGGGCTACATAGTTTAATGACCAGATGGCGCAGGTCGAAAAAGCATAGACTTTGCATCCATATTGGTCCATGTGTTTGGATTCTTTATCTGGAGGAGAAGCACTCAGGTGTTTCAGCTGTGCCGATCTGTCATGGGCCGCTGTGATGATAATGGAGTCAGCCTTTGGCTGGCTGATCAGATGACCAACCCCTTCCGGGGGGTGATAGGCTCTGTTGGCTTTTTTGGAGACAGCCAGAATAGAGGACGGCTGTTGCCATATTGTTGAGGTAAGATCCTCATGCAGCCCCCGTCCACGGGGGAATAGGGAGGGGGTCCGTGCAAGTGAGGTCTAGGTGCTCTGCCAGATGTTTTCTCTTGGAGTCCAACTCTTGAGATGCCCCATCACAGGTCTGTTTAATTGACCTTAAGAGGTCCATGAAGGATGGATCCTCCCACGAAGACTTTGGGGACTCCTTGGGCTGGGATTCAGCAGGGGAATGAGGTTCCAAATGAGCAACAGACTCGGAGTCTGAATCAGAGTCGGAAGACTCCAGTCTGCTGGGCAAAGGTGTAGCGTCTGGGACCGCCTCCATCCCCTTGCTCCTGGGGCTCAAACAAATGCTGCCGAACCCTATCAGATGCCCGACCCAGGTGGGAAGGGCTCCTGGTAATGATCCTATGGGTCCGGGTGGGGATGACTGTATGGGTTTATCCCAGTTTTTGCAGGAGCTGGGATTTTGCGTTCTGCCACCAGGCCAGAATAGAAGTGGGTGGATCCAGCTGGGGAGGGGGTGGCGGAGGAGGAGGCTGCTGGTACCCTGGGTACCCTGTAGAGTAAGGAGGGTAGCCAGGAGGCTGGTACCAATAGTGGTATGGTTGGTGTCCCTGACAGTAATGAACTGGCATCAGGTACCCCCGGCGTCGGAACTTGCAGCAGGTACCCTGGCGACGGCCCTCCTGGTGTGGGGTAATATGGAAATTGGGGTGGTGGAAAGTGACCAGAAGGACCCAACGGAGGAGGGGCAGAGGGTCCAGGGATAGGTGGTGCCAAGGGACCACTAGGTGAGGAGGGTCTATTGGCAGGCCTGGGATCTCTACTGTGACCTCGGACGGGCCAGGAGGTGGCTCCGACATAGGAACAGGAAAGCTGTGGTCCAATGTCAGGTATAGGAATATGGACCAGGGAATGTCCCGGCATCAGGGGTGTAAGGGACCTGACGTCTGGACTGAGGGAGGCAAAGGAATGGATAGCCCAGTTGCCTGATCCAGCCTGAAAGCTGGGGTCTCAGAGAAAAGGAACGATGCAGGAGAGGTTTCCTGCACAGCCAAACTCAGTTCCCACAGCTGGGGAAAATGAGGCGTCTGGCAGGATTAGTAAGTCCTGTGAAGAAGAACCCTCACAGCGTGAAGGAGGGCATGGAGGCTCACCCTGCACGACATTAGAGACCACAAGGGTGTCTGACGGGAAGGCATCCGTTGGGCGGGCATCAGGCAAGTCGGTGACCTGAAGGGCGTTGGAGGAGTCGACGTCCAACTTACAGGAGGTGGTGGGCCTACAAAGCTGGGAAGCTGGAGTCAGGCGGAGCGCCTAAGGCCAAGCTCTCGATGGCAGAATCAGTGGTGGGAAACTTAGCGGCCGAGATTTCGACAGGACCCGTAGTGTCCTCCGGAAAGGAACCCCCTGACTGCCCAAAGCAAGAAGAGGGGGGAGGCGTCCGATCCACCGGAATGGATGGAGACCTTGGAGGTGGAGTACTCACTGATGTTGAGGCCTCACCTGCTGTGGTGTTGGTTGTCTATGAGATGGAGAACGATCCCGCTCCCGGCGCTTCTCCTTTTGCTTTTTCTCAGGGGTTGGTGAAGAAGTGCATTCCCTCAGCTCCTGGAGCTCTTTTTCCATCAATGCAAGGAGACGCTTTAATAGGTGAGCATCGAGGGCCTTCTGGCGACGTGTGCGCGTGGCCTGGTTGAAAGACTGGCAGATCTCACAATTTGCTACTTGGTGTTTGGGGCCCAGGCAAAGAATGCAGCGGGAGTGGTCATCCCCATATGGGATTTGGTTGCCCTTTCTGAGCACTTTTCTTGATTTGTCTTAAGAACACACACAAGACTACGGAGATAAAAAAGGGCAAAACTTGCACTATATAAAAAATGACGACGACTGAGCTAGTTCACCATGAGGTCCAATGAGTTCAGGTCGATGGCGGGAAAGAACTGGAGGGCAGGGGCATGGGGACTGCCCCCTATATACTGTCACGCTGACGTCCGGTCAGGTGACGCTGGAGGCAGTCCCCCGCTAATGATCACTAGCTAGAAGTTTGCCGTGTGGTCCTGATGCCAGGGGGCGCAGTCCTATATGTGAATACCTACTGCAGGAACCCTCTCGAAGTAAGATCTCCCACTCCAGGAGCGGGACAACGCTTCTCGCCAGAAATCTCCAGGTCCTGGATTTAGCGAGCAGAAACTGGGCAGTTTTGTGTCGAGTGGGGATGCAAAAAGGTCCAACTCTGGACGACCCCATCTGGCGAACAGATCTTCTGCAACGGATGAGAGAAGAAAAAATTACTCACCATAGTAATGTTTCTTCTAATGGAGTCTTGCTGTATTCTGACATAATGCAGTTAGCCCCAGCACTTGAACTGCTTGGGAGAGGAAAGAGTTAACTCTATGCAGAAGCATAGAACATTGAGCTCAAGCTCGGTTTTCAAACCTCTGTCTGTGGTACTTCCCAGTGTAACCATCAGATTCTTATGAGCAAACTAAGTACAATAGTATGAATAACATATAGCCAAAGGGCAAAATATTTTTGGGTCCAAAAAGACTCAAGTCGAGAACCCAAGAAGGAAAGGTAGTGACAATATTTAACTATAAAAACACAAGAAAGAAACAATAACAGCTACCCCACCCTAGAGGGAGGGTACAAGGTACACCCCTGAGGTGCAACACTGTACCTGCCAGCCCACTTCCCAAAAACTAGGTTCTGAGAGGGGAGGGAGGTCAGAATACAGCAAGACTCCATTAGAAGAAACATTACTATGGGGAGTAATTTTTTCTTCAAACAACATGAAGTCTTGCTGTATTCTGACATAATGCAGACTATCAAGCAGTTCCCTATGGAGGAGGGAATGCAGAACCTACTTTGGGAACAAGCTCTGCAGTACTGAGTGCCAAACCTAGCATCACTCCTAGCTTGGATGTCCAGGGAGTAATGCTTGGTGAATGTATGTACTGTTTTCCAGGTGGCTGCTTTACAGATCTCTAACAAGGGTATATCTCTGGCCGCAGCTAAGAGAAGCAGCTGTACCCCTAGTTGAGTGAGCCCTCAGGCCTGAAGGGGGTGTCCTACCCAATTTGTCATAACAGAACTGTATACAAGAAACAATCCACCAGGCAATAGTTCATTTAGTGGCAGGCTTACCCTTCCCCACTTCACCATAAGTGAGAAACAATTGAAGACAGTTATTTCTGTGTGCCTTACTATGCTCTATGTAGTAGCTAAGAGCCCTTTTAACATCCAAACTGTGTAATCTTTTGTCTCCTGAAGAAGAATGGTCAGTGACAAACACAGGGAGAGATGTAGACTGGTTCAGATGAAAATCCGATACCACCTTCGGTAAGAACCTCCTATTGGTTCTTAGGACCACTTTATCCCTATGGAAGGATATGAAGTCATGTTCTACTGACACGGCCTGTAATTCACTAATCCTCCAGGCCGAAGAAATGGCTACCAGGAACATGGTTTTCCAGGTCAAGTATTTCAGCTCAGCCGAAGCCATGGGTTCAAAGAGGGGCTGCATGAGCTGTGCAATGCAGACGTTAAAATCCCAAGCAGGGGTCGGTTCTCTAAATGGAGGGTTTGTATGAACCAGACCCTTGAAGAACTTTTTAAACACATGATGAGAGGCCAAGGAAGAACCCTTCCCTGCTGAAAGGAAAGCAGAAACTGCTGCTAGGTGAACCTTTAGAGTTGCAGGCCTAAGGCCTAGGCCATTGAGGTGAACCAGATAATCTAAGGCCGTGGAGATGCCTGCAGAATCAGGGACAATGCCTTATTGAGAACACCAAATGGTAAACCTCTTCCATTTGGAATCATAAGTCTTTCTAGTAGATGGTTTCTTGGAAACCTTCAGGATATCCATGACTTCCTGAGAAAGATGCAGGTCTGCATATTCTAGCTCAAGAGCCAGGCCTTGAGATTGAGAGCCTGGAGATCAGGATACCAGATCCTCCCCTGGGAAGAGGACAGAAGATTGTGTCTCTTGGGAAGGGACAGAGGATGAGACACTGTCAGGGACAGGAGCAGAAGGTACCAAGGCTGTCTGGCCCAGTGTGGAGCCACTAGGATCACTGTGCAAGGCTGAGTTCTGATCTTGATCAGGACTCTGAACAGCAGAGGGAATAGAGGGAAGGCTAAGAGGAACCTGCCCTTCCAATCCAAAATCAGGGCATCCTGGGGTACAGTTCCCAGGAGTGGAGGTCTGCAACAGAACAGAGGGAGTTGGTGATTGTCCGGGGCTGCAAAGAGATCTATCTCTGGAGTGCCCCATCTGGAGAAGATGATCTGCAGTATGAGGTGATTCAGGGACCATTTGTGATGTTCCTGGGATATTCTGCTCAGAGTATCTGTTAGTACATTGTCCTTCCCTGGAAGGTGAACTGCTACTAGGGAAGTCTGAAGAGAATAGGCCAGAGACCACAGTTTCATGGCTTCCGTGCACAAGGCCAAGGACCGAGTGCCTCCTTGTTTGTTGATGTACCACACTGTGGTGGTGTTGTCTGTTCTGACTTGGACCACTTTGCCCCTGACTGAATCTGAGAAGTTCTGAAGGGCTAGGAAGACTGCCCCGAGTTCCAGGAGATTGATATGAAGGAGAGACTCCTGTGGAGACCAGACCCCTTGAGCTGTCAGGGCTCCCAGGTGGGCTCCCCAACCTAGGAGGGAGACATCCGTAGTTAGAACTACTAATGAGACTTGAGGGAGAAATGAAACCCCTTGTCTGAGGTTGTCCTGGTCCAGCCACCACTGGAGAGCTTGGGCTAGAGTCTGAGTCACTGGAATTAGTTTGGTAAGCGAATCCTTCTTTTGAGCCCAGAAGGACCTTAGGTGAAACTGAATGTCCCTCATCTGGAACCTTGCTCCCTGCACCACTGTGGTGGAAACTGCCATATGGCCCAGAAGCTGGAGGAAATGTCTTGCTGGGCGGGAGACCTAAGATCGAAAGGATGAAGTGAGATCCATGAGGGCCTTCACCCTTGCCAGAGGAAGGAAAGCTTTTGCTTGTACAGTGTCCAACTCCATACCTATAAAGCTGTGAAACTGAACTGGTTCGAGGACAGACTTTGGAAGACTGAGAAGAAACCCCAAGGAACTGAGTAGACCCTGGGTAGTCTGTAGAGCTGACTTGACCTTTAGAGACGACTGCCCCACGATGAGCCAGTCATCCAGATATGGGAAGATGGTGATACTCTGTCTTCTGAGGTAAGCCACCACTACTGTAAGGCACTTAGTGAACACCCTTGGAGCTGATGTTAGGCCGAATGGCATGGCTCTGAATTGGTAATGGCCTGAAGGCAACTCGAACCTGAGGTATTTTCTGTGGAAACACCTGATAGGAATAATGAAGTAGGCATCCTTGAGGTCCAGAGATGCTAGCCAATCTCCTGGCCTTAGAGAGGGAAGGATTATTCCCCGAGTTACCATTTTGAATTTTGGCTTTAAAATGTGTTTGTTCAAATACCTTAAGTCTAGGATGGGTCACCACTCCCATTTTCTTTGGGGTAAGGAAGTACCTGGAGTACAGTCCTTTTCCCCTGTGTTGAGCAGGAACCTCCTCTACAGCCCTGAGAGCTAGAAGAGAGGAAACCTCTGCCTCTAGGGAAATGGTTTCTAAGGCTGGTGCAGGTGAAAAAGACTTGGCCCTCTATTTTGGAAACTTTTTGAAGCTGAGGAACAGTCCCTGGCTTACTACTTCCAGGACCCACTTGTCTGAAGTTACAGACTTCCAGGCCTGGAAGTAGTAAGCCAGTCTGCCTCCTCCTGGAAATGGGGAGTCAACCTGGGCTGACACATCAGGGTGTCTGCTTGGTAGGAGCCTTAGACTGAGAGGAGGGAGGAGCAGCCCTGCTCATCCCCCTCCTACCCCTTCCTCTGAAGAACCCCCTCTGTGGGAAGGGAGAGGAGGCCTGGGTTTGGTAAAAAGGCCTATGAAAGGGCCTGCCCCTACTCCTAGACTGCTGCTTTTGAGGAGCGGCTTGCCTTTCCTTGGCCTGTGCACTCCTGTACGTGGTCCTGTATTCATCCATTTTCTTCATGTAAGCCTCTGTTTGCTCCCCAAACAAAGAGTTACCCACTACAGGAAAATCCGTAGCCTTAGTTTGGGTATCCTGTGAAAGGCTAGTACATCTGAGCCAAGCATGTCTTCTGAGTGACACAGATGTAGCCATGACTCTAGATGCCACATCATTGGAGTCCACAGCAGCATAAAATTGCATTTTTGATGCCTCAATTCCATCAGCAGCCACCACCGCCAGCTCCTTGGCTAGCTGGGGAGAGACCTGTTTAGCCAGTTCCAGAACCATATCCCATCTGGATTTCTGGTACCTGGCTGTGTAGGACATATAAGTAGCCTGTCTGAGTCCCAAAGAGGATGCCAAATATTGTTTTTTGGCCATGGTATCCACTTTCCTGGAGTCCTTATCCAGGGGTGTGTGAAGCCAAAGGAATGTTAGCCCTGTCACAGGCTGCAGCCTACACTACTCCAACATGGCTGCTACGACTATAAAGGAACTCCACAGCTGAGCCTGATAACATATATCTCCTGTCCATTCTCTTATCCACAGGAGGTATTGAATTAGGAGTTTGTAAAATCTTGTTTGTCTGCTTCCCCCAAGGATTTATGAAAAGTGATAGACAGCCTTTTGGACTCTGGGATGTCCATCATTTCCACAAAATCAGGCTCTTCATCTTCCTCTGCAGCTTCAGCCAAGGGAAGCTGCAGGGTTTCTGCCACCTTTTTGTAGAACAAAAAATGTGAAGAGGACTCCGAGAGCCTGGGAGGAGAGATGCCCGAGGGCCTGTCTGGGGAGATGTCCTGTTCAATGGGCGCATCCAGACCTCCCTGGTCGTCGTCACCATCATCGGGATAGTCTTCGTCTCCCTCCCACTCCTCATAATAAGTATCTGGATCATAATCTGGAGGAGATGGATCCGACCAAACCGACTGCCTAACCGGCGGTAGCGGTTCGGACAGAACCAGTCTAAGCGAATGAACAATGCTTATTGCTTTGGCTATTTCGTCCGTGGTTGGAGAATGTGGTACAGGATCTGAACTGGCAGACTTGCGCTTCTTTTCTGACAGAACCGGCCCCTCAGGGTCGGCTCTCCTTTTGCCCGAGGAGGTATCGCCTAGGTCAGTAGGCACCTCCTCAGATTCAGCTGCAACCGAACCAGGCTGGCCATCCGGATCTACGGACTTCTCGGCCTCCCTTTCCTTCAGCCTGCTCAGTCTTTTGTCTAGAGTGGATTTAGGAAAGTTTTTATAGATTTGGCAGTCTGACTCGAGGTGGTCAAACACCAGACAATAAACACAGATGAGGTGGGGGTCAGCCTTAGCAAAGGTCTCCCCACACTCAGTACAGTGTTGAAACCCAGTGGGACCGGTTTTCTTCTTGGGTTTCTCAGATATGGCCAAACTAACAAATTACTCTATTGCAGCTTTCAAGCCAGGTAATACAATAACCGATTGGTGACAAACCGTGTCACGGGCTTTTTAAAAGAACCAGCAAAAGGTCCAGTTCTTTTGAAACTGATCGGTACCAGAACACCACTCTAATCCCAGAAATTAAAACAGAATGTAACAAGGTCGGTTCCAAACTGGACCGACTGGAAAGAAACCGAGGAAAAGGACAATTTCCAACTTTTTCAGAAAAATAAAACACAGTCACTACCTATCTACACACTACCTGTACCGTAGACAGAGGCTGGAAATCCGAAAATAACAAAAATATACGGTTTAAACCGCACGCTTTTACTTTTACCAAACCGAGCAAAGGAAACCTCCGGAGCGACTTCACTGTTAGGTGGAGTAAAGAATCTGATGGTTACACTGGGAAGTACCACAGACAGGTTTGAAAACCGAGCTCGAACTCAACGTTCTATGTTTCTGCATAGAGTTAACTCTTTCCTCTCCACGGCAGTTCAAGTGCTGGGGCTAACTACATTATGTCAGAATACAGCAAGACTTCATATTGTTTGAAGTTCCCACTCGTGCATGCTGGACTTCGTCTGGCTGAGGCTGTCTGCCAGGGTGTTTGGCACTCCTGGGACATGGACTGCTGAAAGAATCAGATTGTGGTCTAGTACCCAGTACCACACTCTCATGGCTTCCCTGCATAGGGGATACGGAATGGTTCCCCCTCGCTTGTTGATATAGTAGACAACATTGAGATTGTCAGTCTGGATCAACAGCTGACCCGGGAAGAGATGGTTCTGAAAGGCCTATATGGCATACAGCGTCGTCCGCATCTCCAGGACTTTAATATGTAGGGAGGTTTCAATCTGGGACTAAGTTCCCAGAGTCTGAAAGGGACCAAGGTGTACTCCCAAGATGGAAGCATACATGGTGAGGATTTGCTGGGGGGAGATCTGGAATGGGACCCCTTGTAAGAGGTTCTGTGGGTCCATATCCACCATTGCAGAACCCTGCAGACTGGGGAGGAGACCAGCACTAACTGATCTAATTCATCCATGCGTGGGTCCAATTGCACCAAGTGTCCACTGGAGGATTTGCATGTGCAGCCTGGTCAAGGAAACTGTGGGAATGGCCTCAGCCATCGGTCCCAAAGCCTCTGATATACCCCTGCAGGGATATAATGGCTCTGGGTGACACTGAGCCTGGGCAATAAGGCACTCCACCCTGTTTAGAGGCAGGAAGGCTTTGCCCTGCGCCAAGTCCAGAACCGCCCCCTATATACTGCAGCCTTTGGGACAGGATTAATAATGACTTGGGCAGGTTGACAGTGATGCTCAGGGAGAGAAACAGTTGGTGGGTTCTTTTCAGAGTCCGAAGGAGCTGTTCTCTGGATGGGGCCTTTAGGAGCCAATCGTCCAGATAGGGGAAACATACAGGCCCTCCCTTCTGAGAGCTGCAGCTACTGCTGCTAAGCACTTGGTAAAGACCCGCGGCATAGAGGATAAGCCAAAGGGTAAAACTTTGAATTGGCAGTACTCGCCCTGAAAAAGAAAACGGAGTAATCTCCTGTGTGGTGGGAACACTGAGATAAGCAGGTAAGTATCCTGCATGTCCAGGGAGTACAGTCAGGCCTGGCTGGGTTATCATGCAGAAGTTTTTCTATTGGACATATAGATTGAGGTCCTTGAGATCTAGTATGGCCCTCAGATCTCTGGTTCTTTTGGGGACCAGAAAAAACCTTGAATAAAAACCCTTATTCCTTTGGCGCTTGGGCACTTGCTCAATGGCCTTTTGGCGCAGAAGGGACTGTACCTCCTCTCGGAGGATGGACAGATGGGTCGGGATATCTCTGAGCTCCAGAATGTGACCCCCTCTATAATCTGAAGAATCCAGGCATCTGAAGTGATGGTTCTCCACTGACTGAGATGGAGAAAAATCTACCTGTTGGTCAGGAACCGGAAGAAGGGGGGGGGGCTCTGGTAAGGAGTCAAGCTGAGGCAGATCCAGCCACTGGGGCTGATATGTTGCTCCTAGAACGCTTTGATGCAGTGCTGGGGGGTAGGCAAGGCAGCGGAGGCTCTTCTATTGGCCTGGGGCCAAGACACTGCTCCGGATTTGTGGGACACCTTGCGAAAGGGAGGGCGCTGTCTGCTCTTAGGCTGAGTATGGTAGAGCAAGTGAGCAGATTTCATAGACCTGGAGATGCCTGCAGCTCATTTATGATGTCCTGAACATCTGGCCCAAATAGCTTAGAGCCATTAAAAGGGAGATTAAGCACCTTTTGTTGGACATCAGCTGGAAAGCCCGAGACCCTCAGCCAAGCGTGTGTATGAAGGCAAATGCGTGTGGCAGCAGCCCTGGCACCTGAATCTGAAATATCGCAGAGGGCCGTGTGGCAGCAGCCCTGGCACCTGAATCTGAAATATCGCAGAGGGCCCTAAGGAGGTGCTTGCTAATATCCTCTGCGGTCTGCAAGCATTTGAGAGCCCTCCGGTTGTGTGAGCAATCAGGAAGGTCCTGGGCAGCATCATTGCCCTTCGTCCAAATAATATTCTGGTACTTAACCATATGAGAGAGGTAGCTGCCAATCCTCAGCCTCAAGGTGGAGGAAGCATATACCCTCTTACTCCAAAACTCAAATCCTATGGGATTTCCTGTCAGGGAGAAGGGAGCTGAGGTGCTTCTGCACCTTTGACCTGTCATGGGCTGCTTTTTTAGCCACAGAATCAGTTTCAGGTTGGGCAGCATAGTGTGGAAGGCCCTGGGGGGCATGATATAGAAACATAGACTTTGACGGCAAATAAGGACCACTTGGCCCACCTAGTCTGCCCATTTCCCTACCTATTGGACAAGCTACAGATCCTAGTTAAACAGCCTACTTCTTCCTACCCCCCCTCTAGAATTGCCTTATGTCTGTCCCATGCATTCTTGAATTCCCCCAATTTTTGACCCCACGACCCCCTCTGGAAGACTCTTCCATGCGTTCACCACCCTCTTCGTGAAAAAATACTTCATGTTGCCCCTGAGCCATCCCCCCTTGTTCTCGCATGTCTTTTTTTCTGAAAGATGCTACCCTCTTGGGATTTGTTGATTCCCTTGAGGTACTTGAAAGTTTCTATCGTCTCCCCCCCACCCTTTCCTCAAGGGTATGCATATTAAGCTTCTTCAGTCTCTCTTCGTATGGCTTCTGGTGCAGACCCTGCACCATTTTAGTTGCCCTCCTCTGGACTGCCTCCATCCTATGTCTCTGCAGAGATGGGGTCTCCAGAACTGCATGCAATACTCCAGATGGGGTCTCACCAACTGTCAGTACAGAGGGATAACGACTTCCTGTTTTCTACTGGTGATGCCTCTCCTTATGCATCCTAGTATCCCCCCCTAGTATCCCTCCTTTCTGCCTTCTCACATTGCTTGCCTACCTTTAGGTCATCTGATATGACTACCCCAGGTCCCTTTCCATTTTTGTTAGTACCTCCCCCCACTGTGTACTCTTCCCCTGGGTTTTTGTTTCCCAGGTGCATTACTTTGCACTTCTTTGCATTGAATCTAAGCTGCCATACCCTTGACCATTCCTCCAACCTCACCAAGTCCCTTCTCATCCTTTCCATACCCCCTTGTGTATCAAACCTATTGAAGATCTTTGTGTCGTCTGCAAAGAGACATACTTTTTCTTCCAGTCCTTCTGCAATCTCACCTATAAAGACACTAAAGAGGACTGGTCCTAGTACTGAACCCTGTGGTACACCACTAGTAACCCCCCTTTCTTCACAGTGGACTCCATTTACTATTACCCTCTACGATACGTTGTCCAGCCAATTTTTTACCCAGGTTACCACCCTGGGACCCACTCCCAGACTGTCTAGCTTGTTTACTAATCTTCTGTGTGGGACTGTGCCAAATGCCTTGCTAAAGTCTAGGTAAGCCACATCCACAGCCCCTCCCTGGTCTACTACTTTGGTCACCCAGTCAAAGAAATCAATTTGATTTGTCTGATATGACCTTCCCGCTGTGAATCCATGCTGTCTTGGGTCCAGTGCCTCACTGGCCACTAGGTACTCAACAATTCTTTCTTTCATAAGTGATTCCATAATCTTCCCTACCACTGAGGTCAAATGAAGAGGTCTGTAGTTTCTTGCCTCTGCCTTGCTCCCACTTTTGTGAATGTGGTCACATCTGCCCTCCTCCAATCCTCAAGTACCACATCATCCTCTCATGATTTGGTAAAAAGGGTAGTTAGTGGTGTCACTAGTTCTCCCCTTAGTTCTTTTAGAATTGGATGGATCCTCTAGGGTGCACGATTTTCTTCTCGGAAATCCTGCTGGCGCCAAGGGCTAGTGGGGAACACAAAAGGAAGATTAGAGAGATAAACCAGTGGCTCAGGGAGTGGTGTGAGGCCAGAGGGTATGGGTTGATGGGGGACTGGGGGGAGACCTGGGAGGATAAGGAGCTGTATGCTAGAGAAAGGCTCCATTTCAATTTGGAGGGGAGGGGAATCCTTAAGTTGAAAATAGAGGGATTCATTGGTGAAAAGTGGGGTTTAAACTTGTGAAGGGGGGAAGGATAGAAAAAGGCTGTCGAGGGGGGTCTGATAAAGGAGGGACTCTGTCTCCACCCCCCTGGAAAGCTGGAGGAATGTGGGAAAAGGCCGACTGGTAAGGTACAGACCAGGGGAAAAAGGAATCTCCATGGGAACACGAGCAGGGGAAATGGAAGTATAGGGAAAGGGTGGAAGGTAGTCCTGCTAAATGCCAGGAGCTTGGGCAATAACATGCCTGAGCTCCAGGCGATGCTAACTGAGGGAGCGGTGGATGTGGCAGTGGTCACTGAGACCTGGGCCACCGCAGGACACGACTGGGACCTGAACCTGGAGGGTTACACTATGTTCAGGAAGGACAAGGGGGAGGGGAAGGGAGGAGGGGTAGCAGTAATAGTCAAAAACTGCATTGGCATAGGGGGGAGTTGAGGAGGCGGAGGGAACCATGGAGGCGATTTGGGTCACCTTGATAACAAGTGGGGGAAGACAGTAAAAATGGGAGTGGTGTATAGACCCCCTGCACTGGCGGAGGAGCTGGAGGAGAGTCTGGTGGCAGATGTTGGGAGACGCTGCAGATTGGGCAGGGGAAGGGTGGTGGTGTTGGGGAGTTAAACATGCCAGGAACAGACTAGGAGACTATGACATCCTCGGTGGCCAGGAACAGAGGTGGTTGGATGTTCTTCAAGACGCTGCCTCCTAACTCAGCAGGTGGGGAACCACCAGGAGGCAATGGGTATTGGATGGGTCCTGCAGACAGTGACCAGATTGGGGCCTGAGGTAAGGGACCCATTGGCGGGAGTGACCACGCCACAGTCTGGTTCTGTCCTGGACCTAGGAGGGTAGAAGGCTGCACAAAGGCGGAGGTAACTGACTTCAGGGGCGGATTTTAAGGAAATGGGAAGGATCCTCAAGGAGCATTTGGATGTGATTGGGTCAGATATGGACGCTGACAGTAGGTGGGAAATAATCAGGAGAGGTGCAGGATGCTACCAGCACCACATGCCCAGAGTAAGACGAAATGTGGTAGGGCCGAAAACCCTGCTGGTGGACCAGGGAGGTCCAGGAGGTGGTGCGGGAAAGAAGAAGGCAGCCTTATAGGCACTCAAGTGCTCAAGGAGTGAAAGGGATCGGACGGGAGTATGAAATGATGGCTAGAAGGGCCACTAGGGTGGTGAGGGCTGGCTAAGGCAAGGAAGGAGAACCTGGCTAGGGAAATTAGGAGCAGGAACAAGGGGTTCTTTAGATACATTGGGGAAAAATGAAGGGCGAAGGGGCAGATTAGCAGGATTAAAACGGGAGAGATGGGCACAAGTCCTGGGGGAGCAGGCTGAGGTACTAAATGAGTACTTCACCTCAGTTTTCACCAATGAAACTGGGGGAGCTGCATCATACATCGGAGGAGACAGTGATACTGAGGAGGGGGACCCCACCGATCGGTAGGTCTGGGGAGAGGGGGAGGCATCACTGGCAGGAGGGAAGAAGGCTAAGTAGAGAGAAGAGGTAGCAGAGGCAGAAATCACAGCAGAGAGTGTGAGGGAAGCCCTCAGGTCCCTTAAGATGGAGAAAGCACCAGGGCCGGATAAATTACATCCCAGAGTGCTGAAGGAACTTGCGGATGTCCTGGCAAAACACCTGGTGGAGCTTTTCATCATCTCTCTGAGGACAGGGTGGGTGCCCCAGGACTGGAAGGTGGCGATCAAGGGAGGCGGCAGGGAACTACAGGCCTGTCAGCCTGACATCGGTGCTGGGCAAGGTGATGGAGGGCATTGTCAAGGAGAAGCTGGGGGGGACCTGGAAAAGTCAGGGTTCTTGGACAACAGACAGCATGGATTTGTCCCAGGGAAATCGTGTCAGACAAACCTTGTGGAGTTCTGTGACTGGGTGACGAGTGCGTTTGACCTGGGTAGACCAGTGGACGTCCTCTTTCTAGA
The DNA here is from genome assembly GCA_016271365.2 of Neoceratodus forsteri. NCBI lineage: Eukaryota > Metazoa > Chordata > Ceratodontiformes > Ceratodontidae > Neoceratodus > Neoceratodus forsteri. Next base: position 1,509,145,120 of record CM057450.1, read on the forward strand.
CTTCAGCAAAGCATTTGACTCTGTTCCTCATGAGGGCCTCTTGGATAATCTGGGAGAAATGGGGGGTGGGGAACCAGATGATCAGATGGATAGGCAATTGGCTCCAGGACCAGACACAGAGGGTCGTAGTTGGGATAGTCTCATCCCCAAGGAGGGTCATTAGTGGGGTCCCACAGGGATCAGTCCTTGGGCCCCTCCTGTTCAACGCCTACGTCTCTGACATAAGGACAGGTATCAGGAGTGAGACGAGTCTCTTTGCGGATGACTCAAAACTGGGGGTGGTGGTGGATGGGAGGGTGGCCTCACAGGGGACCTGAGGCTCTGGAAAGATGGTCTAGAAAGTGGAAGCTGAGGTTCAATGCAGGGAAATGCAAGGTACTGCACCTGGGGGCCAGAAACCTGGGCCAAGTGTACACCGGGGGATGCTACAAGTCTCCATGGCTGAGAGGGACCTTGGGGTGGTGGTGGATGTCAAGATGAACAACTCGGAAACTTGTAGGAGGGCAGCAGCCAAAACCAACAGGATGCTGGGATGCATCGCTAGGGGGATCACCTCCAGAAGGAGGGAAGTGACACTCCCTCTCTATAACTGCTTGGTGAGGCTACACCTCGAGTACTGAGTGCAGTTTTGGAGGCCACACTTAAAGAGGGACATTAAACTCCTGGAGAAGGTCCAGAGGAGGCAACCAAAATGATTTGGGGCTTGGGGGACAGGACCTATGGGAGAGGCTCAAGAGCTAAATATGTACACATTGGAAGAGAGAAGGGACCGGGGACATGATAGAGGTCTTCAGGTACATGAAGGGTAAATAGGGGAGGAGCAGTCAGGGTACTTAAGGAAGGAGGAGGGGCAACTAGAGTGCATGGGTGGAAGCTGGAGGGAAAGATTCAGGGAGAAAGGAGGAGGTGCTACTTCACTGAGAGGGTGGTGGAGCCATGGAATGCGCTGCCAGGGGCTGGTGGAGGCAGAGACGATGGAGGGGTTCAAGAGGGGGTGGGACAGGTACAGGGGAAGGGTTCTGGAAGCAAAATCCAGTGCAGTGAGAATATCCGGAACTGGGAAGGGAAAAGCCAGAGAAGGCGAGGGGGGCAGCAAGGTCAGCTCCCAGGGTGGGGGCTGATCTAACGAGCAGACACGAAAGACCGTTAGGCCTATTCTGCTGGCATTTTAGTATGTAATTCTGGGGTGACTCCCATCAGGCCCCACTGCTTTGTCCACCTTCAGTTTTAGGAGTTCTTTCAGGACCCTTTCTTCTGTGAATGGACTGGTATCAACCCCTCCTCTATCCAAAGTGCTTCTATTGTTTGGTTTAGGTACCTCCCCCTCCTCATCTTTTGTGAATACTAAGCAGAAGTATTTGTTCAGTATCCCTGCTTTTTCACTGTCACCCACCCTCCCCTTTATTAAGCCTCACTATCCCTCCCTTGGTCTTCCTTCGCTCCCTAACATACCTATAAAAGATTTTATCCCCCTTCTTAACTGAGTTGGCTATCTTTTCCTTGGTTTGGACTTTTGCTATTCTGCCTGCCTTCCCCACTTCCTTCTGCTTTAACTGGTACAGTTCTCTGTCCTGCTCCTTCCATTTCATTTGGAGAACCATACTGTTTTTTTCCTTCATTTAGTTTTATTTGCTTCACACAAACGCTTGTTGCCTGCGGGGCATGGTTGGAACCATGTCAGGTCTGTGCCAGATATCAGTAGTGGCATTCCTCGGGGCTGGAAGGATAGGAGGAATGACCTTGGGAGAAGATTCTGGGATTTCCTGGAAGTCCACCAGCTTCCTTCTGGTGGCATCTTTTTTGGTAAGGAAGTCCATGGCTGTGGACAGTTGCTTCATAATGTTGAAGAAAGTAGGGTCCTCTGGAGGAGACCTGGGAGTATGTTTGACAGAGTCCTCACTCATGGAGGTGGCAGTGGACTTATCAGAGGAAGGGGGTGGTTCTTCCTCAGGTAAGATGAGATCGGGATGGTACTACTCCTCAACGTTGACCTGCTCCAGCTCGAGGTCGGACGAACAAGGGACTGACGACGGCCTGCAGGGAACCACCTGCGGAGGCTGAAGTGGTGATGGGCCATCAACAGTGCAGGAGACCCAGGCCTATAAGCCCCCAGCTGATGGACCAAGACCGAAGTAAACTTGGTCAAAATATCATTGAGGTCGACAACAGTAAACTGCCTCTTTGACAGGTGGTGATGGTGGTGGGGGAGGGATCGACGGCACAGGGCACGACTTACCCTTCGGGTCCTGAGAGCCCGAAGCCAGAGGACCTGGAGAAGCATCACACCTTGACAGGAGGGTTGTTGATGACAAGCCAGGGGTTGACAAGCTGGGGGCCGACTCGAGGGTTGATCACCAGCTGTTCTGTGAAGCAGGTGGCGGTGCGGTCAGTAGGGGTCTGGTAGGAACAGAGGCCTGGACAGCGACCAGTGTCGGTGCAGCAGCAGCCAATGGAGTACCCCTGGAGGAAGAAGAGGATGCTGGCGGGGCAGCGATCTGATCTCTTTTTTATGACTTTTCGCTGAGGACTTGTCTCAGGCCTTAGAGCTCAACAAACTTGCTGGCGACTGGGAAGAAGGGACCCCTGTCCAGAAATGGCTACCTGTTGATCCATCAGGAATTTCTTGAGAGCCTTTCTTTGTCACCTGAAGGTGGTTTAATTGAATTTATGGCAGAGCTCACAGTCCAAGACGTCATGGTAAGGCCCAAAACAGCAGACACAGAGAGAGTGTTCGTCTGCAGTGGCAATCTTCGTTCTGCAGGGGTAACGACAGAAGAGAGAAGTAGTAGGATTGACTCTTGACATAAACAAGGTAAAGGAATCTCTTTGAAAAAAAGATTCTAAAAAACTAAATGCAAAATTCGTAGGCAAAAATGACGTGAAACTGTGCTGGAGCTGCTGCAGAAACCCATGAGAACAGTGTCGATGGTGGGAAAGGACTGAAGAGGGAGCGGGGCCGCTCATGTCTTTATAGGGTTGGTGACATTGGCAGACGACATCGGCATGGGCGGCCCCTGTGGTACTGCTGAAAATCTTTTGTGTGGATCCTGCTTCACTGACGGTGTGATCTGATGATTGAGATACTCCCAATGAAGATCTTTTTATTAAGCAAGGAGGCCAACGAGGAAGAAGAGTCTCTCGAACAGGCTGACAGAGTGGGATCGGGAACTAGACAGCTTCTTTTTCTTGTAGCTCTGATCGACTGACCCCATCCTTTCAAGTCTGTCCTAATCGATTAAACTGATCATTGCCTGAGTCAGTGCACTTCCGAATGTTGTGGAAAAGAAACTAAGGTTGGGCTGATGCCTCGTTATATGCTGTGAGCATGTGCATGATGCCATACTTCAGTGCTGTGCACCATTCTGCTGGCCCGAATGTTCTAGTTCCTGTGGAGTCCTAGTGCCCCTGGCCTAAGACCAATAAACAGATTCACTGTTAAGACCATCTGAGATTTCCCTGCTGTCTTTTTCTTGAAAAAACAAACAGAAAAAAACAACAGTTACTAAGACATTCTGCCTGACAGGAGCCAAAAGCAAATGCAGCTTCTCTGATAAGAAAAAAATTGCTTACCATAGTAATCTTGTTTCTTCCATGGTATTCTTCTATATTCATAACTTCCTGCAGTCAGCCTTCTAAGTAGAACTGCTCGGAGATGAAACATTATGCCACTTATTCAAACTGCTGCCCTTATCAGCTGTAACATTCCACCAATGTATCAGATTTCTAAGGAGCTTGCAAGGCAATTTTAACTATAACTATACCTATTTACAAAAACTGTACTGTCTAGAACAGCAGAAACCACAAATGCCAGAATCACCTGGAAAAAGAAGGGAAGGAAAAAACTCCACCCATTAGGGTTTAATCAACGTATGCCAGTGTTTGGGACTCCATATTTATATGCTCAGTTAGGAGTGCAGAGGCTCTAGTTCTGGAAGGGCAGGCAGGGTGGGAGAGTTATGAATACAGAAGAATATCCTGGAAGAAACAAGATTACTGTGTTAAGTAAAAACAGGTTATTCACCTGTAACAGTAATTCTCCGAGTGGTATATGTTCATGCACACTTGTTGGCATATCCCTTTCCCCTTTAAATCTTGCCGGAACGTCTTCAAATTGGCTCCTTCCACCCACCTGGATGGTATAACCCTTGGCTCCGCCCCATGATGCCAGATCTTAGCCCGCTGGAAGCCAGGTTGTGCATCACAGCCGGGGAGGTCGGATGGGTCACTTTGGATGAACATCATATAACACTCCTAGAACTACAGTTACAGGTGAGTAACCTGTTTTTCTAGGGATGTGGATATGTTGTTCTTATCCACACTTGTTGGCAGGCTCCTAGCAGTTCTCCGGGAGGAGGGAGGCAAGGCGCATGCCCCCTACTTAGGGAACAGAGACTGGAGAACTGAGGCCCTAAAACCAGCATCCCGGCGTGACTCAAGGTCAATGTGGTAATGGGTGATAAAGGTGTTTGCTATCTTCCAGGTAGCAGCTTTGTAGATTTCCTGGATAGGGATGTCCCTGGAAGCAGCCGATGCAGCGGTGTGGTGGGTGGAATGAGCTCTTATCCCTCTGGGAGGCTCCTAGCCCGCCAACCTATAGCAGAGATCAATGTATGATGTAATCCATCTTGTAATTGTCCGCTTTGCTGCAGGCCTGCCAGGTGTAGCTTCAGTGTAGGTGACAAACAGCTGGTGAACCTATGTCAGATCGTCTGCCGTCCTCTCCTTATAGTAGGAGAGAGCACATCTCAGGTCCAGAGTATGGAGCCTGTACTTGGCATCTTAGGTGTAGTTCAGGTAGAACACAGAGTCAACACCTGATAAAGGTGAAACTCTGACACCACCTTTGGGAGGAATTTTGGTTGGGACACAGGACAACCTTGTCCCTGTGGAAGACCAGATAAGGAGACTCCACCGAAAGCACCTGGAGCTCCCCAGTTCTTCTGGCGGACGTGACAGCCACCAGGAAGGCTGTCTTCCACAAGTATGACATCTCACACTTGTGCATTGGTTCGAATGGCTTGCCCATGAGCTTTGCCAAAACCAGCAGTAAATCCCATGGAGGTGGAGGTTCACACACTGGAGGGGATATGTGATAGAGTTCTTTGAAAAAGTGCCAGACCACTTTATCCTGTGCCACCGTCTGCTGACCGGCCTGCGCCCGGTAAGCAGAGATGGCTGCCAGGTGCACCTTAAGGGTCGAAGACCGAAGACCCCCATTTGGACAGAGACCAAAGGCAGTCTAAAATGCACGCCACATGACAGACCAGAGGGTCCAGGCCCTTGCTCTGGTACCAAATGGAAAACCTTTTCCATTTGAAGGCATAGCACTTTCTGGTTGACTCCTTTCGGGATGCTTCCACTACTGAAAGTACATCCTCCGAAAGACCCAAAGCCAGGAACTTTAGCTGCTCAGGTACCAGGCTGTCAGGTGCAGGGCTTGAAGGTCCAGATGGAATACCTTCCCCTGACTGATGGATATCAGGTCAGGGCGTGCTGGAAGACGCCTCGGGAGCCTGTTGCTGAGGCTGAGGATATCTGGGTACCAGAAATGGTGGGGCCAGTCTGGGGCTACCAGAATCACCTGCACCTTGTGGATCAAGGGAAATGGAGGGAAGGCGTAGAAGAGGCCTGGGGGCCACGGCCTCGAGAAGGCATCCCCCTGCAGCGATCCCTGCTGGGGGACAGGCACAAAACAGCCTCAGCTTGGTGTTTTCCCTGGGGCAAACAGGTCCACCACCGGTTTGCCCCAATGGGAGAACAGGCTATAAGCTACCTCTGGATATAGAGACCACTCATGGGATGTCTCACCTATGCAGCTGAGACATCCGCTAGATGATTAGAGGCTCCTGCCACATGGATGGCTAGAGATCTGCCTTCAGTTGACGCACGAGTGTCCAGATATGGAGCACTTCCCTGCACAACAGCCAGGGGTGCGTGCCGCCCTGCTTGTTGAGGTAGTACATGGTCATGGTATTGTCCTTCTGGACTTGAACCACTTGACCTCGAAGCTGCTGAGTGAATGCTGACAACACCAGTCTGACTGCACTGAGCTCCAACAGGTTGATATGGTATTGGGATTCCTCGGGGGTCCAGAACCCATGGGCCCTGTTCCTCATATGGGCTCCCTAGCCCGTGAGAGAGGCATCAGTCATGAGGATGACTGCTCAGGGCGGACAAATGGGATCCCTTCCTGCAACCAGTCTAGGACGGTCCACCACTGGAGATCGTCCCACATCATCTGGGTCACAGTGATCAGCCAGCTCCCATTGAAGGGGGGCACATATGCCACCAGGCCCAACTGACCATGGTGGTGCAGGCTGCCAGTGCCCAACCAGAAATGACTGGGCAAAGGACAGAGAACCTCTGCCCTGTCCACCAGGAGTCATGCTCTGGCTCGGCAAGAGTCGAGCTCTGCCCCGATGAAGCATATCACCTGAGAAGGCAAGAGCTCCGACTTGGCCTTGTTGATCTGGAGGCCAAGTTGAGAGCAGGTCTGGAAGGCCAGGTCCCTGGACCTCTCCCAACTCTTGCTGGGTGGAGCCTGCCAAGAGCCAATCTTCAAGGCAGGGGTACAATCTGACCCCTCAACGCCCAAGATGGGCTGCCATCACTGCAATGCATCTGGAGAAGACCTTTGGGGCTGATGACAGGCCGAATGGCATGGCTCGGAACTCGTATAGGGTTCCCTCTGCTCTGAAGCGGAGGAACCGCCGGTGTACGGATGGATTGGGATGTGAAAGAACACATTCTGGAAATCCAGTGAGCAGAACCGCATGTTTTGCTCCAGGGATGGTATGATCTGGGACAGAGTCACCATCCTGAAGGTGTGTGGCCTGAGATACTGATTCAGGTCGTGCAGATCTAGAATGGGGCGCCAGTCCCCGTCTGCTTTGGGACCAGGAAGTACCTGGAAACAAACCCTGGGTTGACTGGAGTATCTGCCACTTGAACCACTGCCTCCTTGAGGAGGAGCTGGGATATGTTGTCTCTCAGAGCTGACAGAGTGTGGGCTGATTCTCTCTCCTCCCATGGGGCGCGGGTTTGGCTGAGAGGGTACTGCTCGAATTCCAGAGGCAGACCCTGGACGACCACTTCTAAGACCAACCTGTCCGAGAATTGGGCAATCTAGACTGTCTTCCTTCTGATCCCACTGAGAGCTCAGATTCCATTGCGTAATCCGCATGTGGAGTCTGGCCAATGGGGCCGTGGGAATAGCCACTGCCATGGGGCCAAGAAGACTGAGAACTGCTCTGGCCGAGATATGACTGGAAGAAACCGTCTTGGCCTGACCCACTAGAGTATCTGCCCTGTCCAGGGGAGAAAGGCCATGCCCTGCACCATGTCCAAAATCACCGCAACGAACTGAAGGTGTTGTGACAGAACCAGCTGTGATTTAGGGTAACTTGACTAGAATAACCACTCTGAAAAAGGTGCAGGGTAGCAGACGGAAGATTCCAACTCCGCCCTCGACGGAGCTGCCAGGAGCCAATCGTTGAGATACGGAAAACAGTGTGCCCCTGGCACCTCAAGGTCCTTGCCATGACCACCATGGGGTTCCAGCCAGGGTGGGGTGAGTACCAGACTCATGTCAGGGAAGTCCAGATGCTCTGCTAACCTATGCCTTTTAGGGTTCAGAGCCTCTGACTTCCACCCTTGGGCCTCTGCCATCTGCTTGAGGAGATCCACAAAGGAGGGATCTTCGGGGGGGAGCTGGGGGGGTTCCCAAGGGACAGGATCCTCGTGGGGAGGGCTCACTAAACCCAAGCTGTCATCTGAGGTATCCGAGTCCAGCTCAGAATCCCCAGAATCCTCTGGGATTTTTGAAATTGGAGGATCTGGCTCCCTGGTGACAACGTTCGGCATTAGGTGAGTCACTGGCATAGACGGACTATCTGACATGGGAGGACGGGTGCACACCAGCGAACGCACCCTAGGCAGAGGAGCTGGGCAGCTAACAATTGGTGGTGCAGCATACCTGCTGTCCAATTCAGAAACCAATTGACTCTTGGTTGTCGACCACCATGAGTTAAGAATTTCCCAGACGTCCACCTGTGGCTGAAGAGGTGGAGTGGGAGGAGGTGGATACTGGGGAAAAAACAGGACCCTTCCCTCGACTTGGGCTGCGCGGGAGTCTGAGGAGTTGGATTCTGACTTATCAACCCTGACCAGGCATTCACTGGAGGGGCTGACGAGCGACCACCGGTCGCACTAGCCACCCTAGAACCTGAGGTGGTAATGGGCCTAAGAGCGGCAACGGCCTCGGAAGAATCAGAGGGGCCCGCCATCACCAAGACCAGTGGCGGGGGGGACCAAGGCCTCCTCAGTTGGCGGAAGCGGAAGCATGGTTCCGGCGCTTACCTTCTGGCCAGAAGGGGGCTGGTCTTCCTACGAAGGGCTAACGGGCATCTTTGATGGAGTGTGGGAATGCTCCTGTTCCCTATGTTTCTCTGTCTCTCTTTTTCTTTTTATGAGGGTCCGCGGGTGAGGAAGATGCGCTCTTCAATTTCTTTAATTCCTGCTCCACTGAAGCCATCTTTTCTTTTAGGATGTGGGCCTCGAGGGCTTGTTGGCATTTCCATGTGACCTGATTAAAGTGGGCACAGGCTTTGCACTCCTCAACCTTGTGGTTAGGCCCGATAGAAGAGACACAAAGAATGTTGATCTTTGTGCGGCAGCTGTACTCTGCACAAACTGCACTTGTTTTTACATGAATCTGGAGAGGACGACATACGAACTATTAAGGATTGACAAAAATAAACGAATACTCATCCGGAGAGGCGTTCTCTATGGTGACAACAAGATCCAGTCGGTCCGACGTTGCGCAGATCGATGGCAGGAAAGAACTGGAGGGCGGATGTGGGGACCACCCACTATATAGGGTCACGCTGACATCAGTCACATTATAGAATATGCTAACAAAAGTTTCCGTGTGGTCCTGATGCCAGAGGGCACCTGTCCTACATATTACCTACTGCAAGAACCCTCTCGAATTAAGGTCACTGCCCTTAGCTCCAACAGATTTATATGCTGGAGTGTCTCTGCGCTGGACCAGATTCCAAGTGTAGTGTGTTCCCCTAAGAGGGCACTCCACCCTAACAGAGAGGTGCCAGGTGTAAGAATGACTGATGGGGTTTCCCTTTGGAAGGGTACCCCCTCCCTGAGGTTGTCTGCTTCCTTCCATCACTGAAGGGCTTGCAGCAATGTTACTGGAATTGACTTTGAGAGTCTTTCCTTTGGCACCAATATGCCCTGAGGAGAAACTGTAGGTCTCTCATTTGGAACCTGGCACCCAAAACTGTGCCTGCTGCTGTAGCCATGTGTCCCAGAAGTTGCAGGAACTGTCTTGCTGGCTTTGGCTCATTCAGCCTGAAATAAGCAGCTATTTGCAAGATACTTTGCACTCTATCCTGAGGGAGGAAGGCTCTTCCCTCTAATGTGTTCAGTTCTGCTCCTATGAAGTGCAGTACCTATACAGGGGTGAGGACATATTTCTCCTGATTTACCAGGAACCCTAGTGACTATAAAAGGTTTAGTGTTACCTACAAGTGATCTTGCACCTGCTGGGGTGAGCTTCCCATCACCAGCCAATTGTCGAGATAGGGGAAGACTGATACACCCAACCTTCTTATATATGCCACCACCACTGCCAGACATTTTGTTAATACCCTTGGGGCTGAGGCGAGACCGAAGGGTAGGGCTGATAACTGGTAATGTCCTTACGGTAATATGAGATATTTCTTGAGAGATTCTCTTATGGGAATGTGGAAATAGGCAATTTTTAAGGTCCAGAGATGCTAACCAAGCTCCCTTCTGAATGACTGGCAGAATCATTGCCAACGTGACCATCTTGAACTTTGGCTTTACTAAGTTCTTGTTCAGTAGTCTGAGGTCTAGAATAGGCTGCCACTCCCCATTTTTCTTTTTGGTGAGGAAGTATCTCAAGTAGAAACCCTTCCTTTCTGCTGAGGTGGAACATGTTCCACTGCTTTTACAAGGAGGAAGCTTTGAACCTCCTTCTCCAAGAGTTTTTTTTCCAGGAGGGAAGCTGCTTTGAATACCCTTGTTCTCAAGGGAAGAAAGGACTTGAAATTTAGGGAAAGACCCTGACTGACTACCTCCAGGACCCACTTTGTCTGTGGCAATGGACTCCCAAGCCTGGAAATAGTGAGCCAGCCTGCCCCCTACTGGGATAGGGGAGGCAGCCTTGACCACTAAATTAGGGGCTCTGTTATGCTTGGGACTGAGCCTGGGTAGCTTGGGATCCTATCCGGGAACCCCTTCTATCTCTACATCTGAAGTACCCTGTCTGCTGTGGGTATTGCTGGTATTGAGAGAGAGCCTGGGCCTGATAAAAAGGTCTGCTGTAGGCTGCCCTACCTCTGCCTCCCCCTTCCGTATGGCCTGTAGGAGGAAGGTCTCTCCTTTGCCAAGCTGCTCTTATAGGCGGCCTTCTACTCATCCACCTTCTTCATATAAACCTCAGTCTGTTGGCCAAATAGTGAATGAGCCTCCACAGGAAAGTCCATAGCCTTGGTTTGGGTATCCTGTGTAAGAGTAGAGGCCCTGAGCCAAGCCAACCTTCTAAGGGCTATGGTAAGGGCCCTCCATCTGGCAGCAGGATCACTGGCATCTGCTGCCATCTGAAATCGGTACTTTGCTGCTTCCAGCCCAAACCTGGCTATCTCAGCCAAATCATCTGAGCGGCCAGAAGGAGCCTTATCTGCCATGGCCAATACTGACTGCCATAGTGACTTTTTATACTGGCAGAATAAGCCTGATAATTAGCCTGTCTGACTCCCAAAGAGACCACCAGGTAGCCCTTCTTGGCCATATTATTTTGCGTGAATCTTTCTCAGGTGGGCGTGATGCCAATGACACCCTTGCCTTCTTACAGGCTGCTTGCTGGACTACCCCCCCTTGACAGGTAGGGAGTGAGAAGAGGAACTTAGCCCCGTACTTTCTGTCCACCTTCTTGTCCAGAGGGGGGACAGAATTTGGAGTTTGCAAAATCTTAAACAAGTCTTTTTTGGAAAACCTATTGATAGGGAGTAATAGCTTCTTTGTGGGTGTTAACCCCATCATTTCCATGTATTCGACCTCCTCTTCTATAGCCTCTGTGGTAGCCCGATCAAGGGCTTCCACTATTTTCCTTACGAAGGAAAAAATGGGAGGAAAAATCCTCTGCTCTAGGAGGAGAGCCAAATTCTCGTTCAGGTGAGATCCCAGGCTCAACAGGCTCACCCTCATCCACTTCAGGCAAATCATACTCCTTAAACTCCATCTGCTCCTGGGATGGAGTAGGGACAGAAGGAGGTCCAACCGGGACTTGAACCGGTGTTGGAGCAGGTATAAGACTCTGCAAATCCTGTATGATCTTCATGGCCTGAGCAATCTCTTCTGAGGATGGCAGGCTGTGAGGCACAGATGAAACCCCCCTTGGTTTCTCAGCCAGGGGTTCAACGTGCTTCGTCTTCCGTCTTTTTGGTAGGAACTGGAGAGTCTGCCAGTCCACCCACCATTTGCTGGAAGTTGCTTCACCCTAGTCAGGGGTGCTCAGTTTGGGTATTGAGGTTTCACCCTCATGTCTTGAGGGTGTGGGTTTGTTCAGAACCCGGAGCACCCTTCTCAAGCTTTCGTTGGAGCCTTTCCAGCCTCTTGTCAATTGTCTTTTGTGGAAATGATTTGCAGATATCACAAATGTTAATTTCCAAGGCAGACCACGTATAAGTCATGCTCATCTGCCTTGGCAAAAACATCCCCACACTTCAGGCAGTTTTTAAACCCTGGGGGTCCAGTCTTTTTCTTAGGCTTTTCTGCCATAATCAAACCGATAAAGAAAAACAGAACTGCAAATAAAGTAAACCTTTTTTTTTTTTGCAGTTGCGGTCGGTTCAGGAACCAGTGAGGATTCTGATACTGAACCGAGAACCTGACTACTTGAACCGGGTTAGCAGTTAACAAAAACAAGAATTTATTTAAAATAAATACTAAAAATAACTAAACTAAACCGGAGATAAAAGCTCTGGAAAGGGTTCTAAGGCTTGGTTCTCCAATGGTTATCCCAAACCGTGAGGAACTGAGAAAATTAAACCAAAAACACTAAAATATACCCTAAACTAATGAACGGTAGGAATTAAAATGGAAATAAAGGCAGCAGTAGGAATAATTAAAATAAAATATTTATTTTCAGTGAAGAACCACACAAGGAACCCTAGGGTAAAGTCTCCAAGATGTCTTGACATATCAGCTGGTGAAAGAAATCTGATAAGTTGGTGGAACGTTGCAGCTGATAAGGGCAGCAGTTTGAATAAGCGGCACGAGCCAATGATAGAACGCTATACAAATGACAGAACCCATCTCTGGGCAGTTCTGCTTAGGAGGCTGACTGCAGAGAGGCATACAGAAGAATACCTGGGTGAGAAAAGAACTGGTTTGTAACTGTCAATGAACACTAAAAAAAGGCAAGGTTTCCATGGTGATGTCACAGCAATGTGCGTCAGTCTTCTAGTTGGATGAAGCAATTTACTTGGCAGTTATGACTAATCAGAGTGACAACATGGAACAACACAGAAAGCATCATCCTCTGTGGAATACTTCATCATGCATACATAAATACAGCTTTAAGAAAGGAAGACCACTGGTCCATCAAGTTCCTCCTCCTTTCTAACTTAAGCATGCTGAGTTAATGTAAATAATAAGGATGAGACAACTCCAACCATTTGTTTCAAATTTTGTATTTTTGAAATTTTACTTGTAAACATGTTACAAAACGTTACCTGTTACAATTCCTGTTCAATGCAGAACTTGCACAGAGTGCACCATGGCTATATTCATTTACCAAAAGTTGGTTGACATTGTTATTCTTAAAAAACAGCTGTTACTGGTACTTCAATAGATTTTTTTATTTACAACTGGAAATGCAAAATGCAGTGCAGTACAAACACAGTCAAAAGAACTCGAAGTTCCCCCTTAATAGTTCAGTTACATTATTTAATGCATTAAGACAACAGTAAGAAAACTTAAAACTTGTTCCACTTTACTGTGGTTCCTCCTTCTTGAGCATCTTAGCTGGGCACCTTTGGTTCAAACATTCTTTCCATTCTGTGCTCATCTTTCTGCCATCAACTTGCCGCCTTCTAATAAGCAACTCCAGCCTCGTCACCCACTTTCTCCACGTACTAATAGCTTATCCTTCGATCTCCCATAACTCACCCATATGCAGGGCCTTTGGGCTGCCATTACCAATCTGGAGTTCTGAAGCGAGTGGAGGAGAGGGGCCTGGTTGGTGGTGCGGGGTGCGGGGCGGGGGTCATCCTGCATGGTCGGAGATACCCCCTGCTCCTTTCCTTCCTTCCCCTTGGACATCGCCACAGAGTGCATTAGGGTGTACACACATGCTACCGTGACAACCACACCTAGAGTCTACCCCCCCCCCCAAAGCAATTCCGGCTGTACTGCTACCCATGAAAGTTCAGTTACCTAAGAACTTACCATAACAGTAGATCTTCAAGAGAAGCTCTTGCAGCAGGAAACATCGGTAGGACTGAAGCTGGCAGATGCCACAACCCCACCGAAAACTTCCAGCAAACAGTACAGAGCAGGGACCATTCCCTGGCGTCGGCCTGCATGCCATATAGGGGCGGTCCCTGGCGTCACCTCAGTTCCCCCACTGAAGACTCTGGCATTGTGAATAGAAGCTAGTCTGCAATAGGGAACCAAGGTCAGTTCCACATAGGGCAACAAAACTGATTGCTGAATTAAGAATGCAGAGAGAATCCTCAAGGGGGGGGGAAGGTGGGTGGGAAGCAGCATCTGCTGCAACAGCCTCTCTCGAAGATCTACTGTTACAGTAAGTTCTTACATAATTGTACTATCTTACTTCAAAAGTCAGCTCTTGCAGCTTGCAACACTGGTAGGACTGAGCCCCAAGCAGTAGAGAGACACAGAAGAGATACAGGGTGGACGAAGCAGAAGAAAAGAAAGGGAATGATACGTTCAAGAGAGCAACTCCAAAGCCTGCTCTGCGCCTGGAGGCGATGTCTAGACTGTAATGTCTAATGAATGTGTGGACCGAGTTCTAGGTGGCTGCGCATGTCTGCCGAAGATACATTCTTTAAAGCAGTGAATGACACCACTACTCCTCTTGTGGAGTGACCCTTCACCGAGCCCGTTAAGGGCTTGTCATATTTCTGATAACAAAAGGAAATACAAGTGACCAGCTATTTGGAGAGTCTGTTTAGACACAGGTGCCCCATGGATTCTGGGGGCAAGCGAAACAAAAAGCTGGTTGGAGCACCTGAGCTTCCATGTTCTAGAAAGGCAATATTGCAGGATACGATGAACGTCTAACATGTGAAGGAGCCTCGCCCTGGTCTGAGTGTTCCAGATAATAAACCGGAAGGTGTATGTCCTGGTTCAGAGTCAGTTTGGACACCACCTTTGGTAAGAACTTAGGACTGGTCGGCAAGCACACCCGGTCCCTGTGGAACACTAAATAGGGCTCTTTACACATGAAAGCCTGTAGCTCAGAGATCCTCAGAGTCAAAGTAACGGCAACCAAAAACTAACACTTTCCAAGAAAGAAAGCGTAGCTCGCAGTCCGCGGCTGGCTCAAACGTGGCAAGGTGAGCTTCTCCAGCACGTACAAATGGTCCCAAGTGGGGATGGGGTCCTTGATGGGGGTCTCAGGTGGAGAATGCCACACAGGAAAATGTGTGCCAGGTCCAGCTGTGCCATGGCTTTACCTTTAACAGGCGCGTGGTAGGCAGAAACTGCAGACAAACGGACCTTGATGGACAAATTGTTCAAACCCCAAGTCCGATAGCTACACAAAGTACTCAAGGATCGAGCTCACAGGACAGGCCAAGGGGGCTAGCTGGCGGGTGGTAGCCCAGAGGCAAAAATGCTTCCATTTCATAGCATAGGCGGCCCTGGTGGAAGGCTTTCTAGCGGCCACCAAAACGTTAGCAACTCTGTCCGAGACTCTGAAGCGAGACAAGGCTAGGTCGTTAGGAGCCTCGTATGGAGATGCAATGACCTCAGATCTGGGTGCACCAGTGTCCCGTTGCCCTGAGACAGCAAGTGAGAGCTCAGTGGCAATCCGACTGCCAGCTGTTGTAGCAGAGGAAACCAAATCTGCCGTGGCCAACGGAATCATCCCCCGAGTTTGAGAAGTACTCTCTGCAGGAGTGGGAAGTGAGGAAAGGCATACAGGAACCACCCTTTCCAAGAGAGGGACAATACGCCTTGCCAGAAAACACCAGGCCCGTAATCTAGTGATCAGAAATTGGCCAGCTTTGCATTGATAGGGGATGCAAAGAGGTCCACTTCCGGTCTGTCCCACCTATCGAAGAGGTCTTCTATGATGGATTGCTGAAGGGCCCACTGGTGTGCTCTGGACCGTGTCCTGCTGAGTGCATCTGCCAGGGTGTTTTGTGCACCTAGGACGTGAACTGCTGAAATATCCAAATGGTGGTCTATGGCCCAGTTCCAGATCCACATAGCTTCACAGCAGAGGGGGTACAAGTGGGTGCCACCTTGCTTGTTGAGGAAGAACACCACTGCTGTGTTTTCCGACTGTATCAGGAGGTGTCCCGGGAGAAGTGCGGTGCGCAGCGCCTGTAAGGCGTAAAGGACCACTCTCATCTCTAGGACACTGATGTGTAAGAGCCCTTCAGACTCGGACCAAGTCTCCTGGGTTTCTATGGGGACCCAGATATGCACCCCAACCCGTGCCGGATGCATCTGTCAAGATTTGGGGCAGTGGCATTCTTTGGAAGGGTATGCCCTCTGAGAGATATGGGGATGTCATCCAACAGTCGAGCTCTTGACGGACTGGTTCTGGGATACAGACCGGTTGGTCCAGGTCATCCCATCGTTGGTCCCACTGGACTCTCAGTGTCCACTGAATTGTCCTCATATGCAGTCTTGCCAGCAGAACCGTAGTGATAGAGGCCACCATGTGGCCCAGGAGCTGGAGAAGCGTCCTGGTTGGTGCCCTTGTAAGGGACAAGACATGGCAGGTTAGGCTGCAGAGATGGACTGACCTGTCCTCTGGGAGGAAGGCCTTCCCTCGAGTGGTGTCGAGTATCACACTGATAAACTGGAGGGATTGGGTCAGATGCAAGATGACTTTGCTGCATTTATGGTGATCCCTAGTTCTCCTAAGAGAGAACAGTTGTCTTCCATTGTGTGCTGCTCCCTGGATGAGGTTGCTAGGAGCCAATCGTCCAAGTATGGAAAAACACAGTGGCCGTTCCTCTGAAGAGCCGCTGCGACCACTGCCAGACACTTTACCCCTGGGGTTGAGGATAGGCTGAAGGGCAACGCCCTGAATTGGTACTGCCTCCCCTGAAACTTGAACCAGAGAAACCTGTGAGGCTTGGCTATTAGGGTGTGTAGACAGGCGTCCTGCATATCCAGTGACCCTAGCCAATCTCCCTGGTGAAGCATGGGCAGTAGGCCCTGCAGAGTAACTGTCCAGAAATGTTTGTACTCGACAAACTGGTTGAGGTCGCTGAGGTCCAAGATGGGGCGTAGGTCCCCAGTCTTCTTGGGCACTAGGAAAAAATGTGAATAAAACCCTGTTCCCTGCTGGGAGGCTGGCACTGGCTTTATTGCTCTCTTGAACAGAAGAGCCTGAATTTCCTCCTGAATTAGGTCTGCATGACCCGGGGAAAAAAAGGAATGAAGTGGTGGCCCGTCTCTGGTGGCATCTGCAGAAATTTGAGAGAGTGCCCTCTATCATTTGTAGAACCCATTGGTCGGAGGTGACCTTTCATCAACCCTGGCTGTAAAGAGAAACGCGACCCATGACTGCCTCCTCTGCCAGGCCTACAGAAGGAGGAGAGTTCAGCAAGGAGTCAGGCTGTGGTGGGAGGGGGAAGACTGATATGGGCTGGTTTGGTAGCCCTAGACCCAGAGCCTGTTGTGGTTCGTGAGGAGCCCTTATGACCATAGCCATCCCGTTGGTACTGCTGTGGCTGGTATCTGGGTTGCTGTCCCGCTTTCCCATGAAAGTGATGCTTCGAAAAGGGCCTTTGTTTCGGCTTGTACATAGAGTGCATCAAACGAATGGCCTTGCCTGAATCCTCTAACCTGGTGATTATCTTCTCTGAATCTTCACCATAAAGGACAGAGACTTTGAACGGCGCATCCAAGATACCAGCCTGGACGTCTTGGGCAAAGCTGGATACCCGGAGCCATGAATGGTGTCTGACACACACACACACCTGTGGCTGCTGCCCTTGCTACTGTGTCCGCTGAGTCATAAGCTATCCGCAGGACATGTGTACTGACATCCAAGCCCGTTTGGAGAAGCTTCTCCAGCTCTGCCTTCTGTGGGCGGTCCAGGATTTCTTTGACTATGTCCATACCCTGCTTCCAAAGGGCGTTTTGGAATTGCACCATATGGGTCAAGAAATTAAGAGATCTTATGGTGCATGCTGCAGAGGAGTAAACCTTATGCCTCATAGCATCCAACTGTTTTGACCCCCGATCTGGAGGCTGTGTACTAAGGTACCGTGGCCTCTGGGATCTGTCATAGGCAGCTGAAATTATGACAGTCTGCCGAGGGCTGCTTGCCCAGGAAGGGCTCCTTCTTTGGGGCCCTATAGAGGCAATCTGACATTTTAGGCACTGCGTAGGAGGTGTAAGAGTGTTTCCAGGCCGCCTTGGTGACATCTTGAAATGTGTCAACCAAGGGCGGGATCACTGCAGACTTTGGGTCGTTTTGGCACAGATACTTCGCCAGACGGAGCCTCTCTGGGTCAAGGTCCTCCGAGTCCCAGCCCATATTCTTCTGTATGTGGCGCACGACGTCTATAAAGGAGGAGTCATCTGGAGGGGACTTAGGAGTGTCCCTTGGGTCTGTGGGAGGAGGCAGCACGTCATTTCAGTGCAAACAACTCCACGTAAACAATTAAGCGAAAACAGTACAGCGTAACGCTTCTGAGCGTACACAACAAAATAGCGTATAGCTAACACAGCGCTGTTAAGTTTGCGAGCAAAACAGTTTCAGTCTACAACTGTGTCAAATTCATTAACGAAGTCTGAAGGGACAACTAGATATTTAATTTTGTTATTCTGGTAGCCCCCTCCCCAATATCTTGTTCTCTGATGCTGCTGTCCCCTGTATCTGCGTTGATTCCAGTATTGCCCTTGATTGTGTGTTCTTGGCTCTCTACTTGGTGTTTGGGGGGGGGGAGTCAGTCTCCAATGGGACTAGGGAGGAAGTAATGCTCCAAACCCTTGGAATGCCTGTGGTTGGCCCCTGGCTCAGTCCTAAAAAAGGTTGGTGGTCAACTAACATGGCTGCATCATTTTTATCCTCCGATTCCTATCCCGAAGCACTAGTACTTCAGAATGGAGCATGCCTGATAATTGCTTTTATTTTTGCTGTTACCCCATTCAAATATGTGGCCGTTTTCATAGTCTCTATGGTCTCTTTCGAATTTCTTGATTTTAATCCTTCTGATCCTGTCATCCTGTACTTGAATAGTTTCTTTTAGTTTGTGCAAGTATGTGTCAAATTGTGAAACAGTATTAAAATCATTGAAGCATTTTTCATTGTCAGTCAGTTCTGTTCTGACTTCAGCTTCAAAAAGAGCTGCATCTTTTTAGCTGTGAACTCCTGTAATTGTATCTGCCAGTCTATAAGAAAGTGCATCCTGTCGGTACCAAATGTGGGTTGCTTCATCAGCCTGAATCCCTTCGGGACTCTATTTACTTACGCTGAGAGACAGTAGTGCTGCTAAGTCAATTCGGTGAAAATTACCGCACTGTATTGCAGACGCTGTATTGACTGCGCTGAATTTTTTTGCCGCGCAAATGACATGGAACCGTGGGAGGAAGACCCCAAGCAGATGAGGGTAACGAGGAGAAAGAGACAGAGGAATGCTCCGATTCCTCCTCAGAGGAGGACCGGGACCTAGTACCCCAGCGTCTGCGCTTGTGGTGCTCAGTGGAGCAGAAAGAACTGTGGCTCCTAGTCCTTCAGCGTCACTTATGGTCTGCATTGCCCTTGCCTGAGATGGGTGTAGACTCCCTCAAGGGTTGAGCCCAATTCCAGAGGGAAGAGTCCTCTGCCAGAGCTGGTCTTGGTGGAAGGAGATTTGTCTTAATGGTCTCCCACCAATAACCAAACAAGTCCTTCACCAGTGACAAGTGAAGCCTTGGCTCCAGGTTGGTTGTCGGCCCTGATGATGGCCCAGTTTCTTGGTCCAGCATCTGTGCGCATCCTGGGGGGAGGAATGCCGATATGGGGGGAGGGGGTCTGATGTCGGTAGCCGAAGCTTGGGCTAAGGCCGATGACAGGTGGTCCCTGGAAGGGGTGAGCCCCGAGCGTTCATCGGCCAATGGTGTTGGGAGGGGGGTGGGAGCGGATGACGGCAGGGTCTGGGCCGGCGAAGCAGCGATCATAGAAGAGTGTCATCGGTGGGTGTCGCCCACGGGTGACTGTTTATCTGATGAACGTTTGTCAGACGTCGGCTTGTGCGTCTGAGAGGGCTGTGATGCTGATCTCCCTGAGGTCTTGCTATTTGTCCCAGGAGTCAGCACCAGAGAGAGAGAGAGAGGCCGACTGGGAAGCCGCTGATGTTGGTCCTGAGACAATCAGCCCGAAGTCTGAGGTGGACCGGACATGTTCAGAGTGCTGTCCAGAGGCCTGATCATGCGGCCGGGACTCTGAGCGGCTGTAAGGCTGGGCCCAAGGATCCAGAACCAGGATCCTTACCTTCCGATGCCCTGATCAGGGTGTGCAGCTTCACTACCGCTAGCCGTGTAGGGGAGCATGTCACCTGGGATGTGGACTCTGAGCTATCCTGGGAGGCAGAGTGGGAGCTGGAAGACATGGGCTTTGATGGAGATCTCTCCTTTTCCCTCTCCTTCTTCTTATGGTGGTGCTTCCCAGAGGATTTTTTCTGTGAAGAACCCTCCTGAGAAGAGGAGTCTTTCTGCATTGCAGCACGTTTTTGCTCTGAGAGGAAATCTTGAAGGGCCTTTTGGCAATGAATTCTCGTCCTGCAGTTGAATTTCTGACAGTGCAGGTGGGCCTTGGTGTCGTGGTTGGGGCCTAGGCACAGGAGGCAGGCAGAGTGTCCATCCTTGGACAGAATTTGTTTGCCACAGGCACACTTCAGTTAGCGCCGTTCAATGGAGAATATCGGAGAAGAGAACATACAGAATGGTAAGGCCGGAAAAAGCAAACTTTTTCACCGAAAAAGGAAAGACAAACTACTGACAATATGGCAGTCGAATGAAGCGAGAGGCATCCGTGGAGCCATGTACGTGAGTTGACGGCGGGCAAAGAACTGAGGTGACGCCGGGGACTGCCCCTCCCCCCTTATGGCATGCGTGACGTCGGGTGCGGTCCCTGCTCTGTACTGCTGGCTAGAAGTTTTTTGTGGAGTCCTGGTGCCTGCTGGCTTCAGTCCTACCAGTGTTAACTGCTGCAAGAGCTGACTCGAAGTAAGATCACCCTGCTGGAGGTAGCATTGTGGAGTTTGCTGCCCTCTCTCCCTCCCTGGAGGAAAGTGTCTGCTGGGATGCTCAATCCTTCTATCCATGGCAGTCCCCAACTCGTTCCCAACCCGGGCCACCAGCATTGCAAGCGCCAGCCATTTTTGTTGATTTTGAGGGGGAAGCTGCCTACCTCTCCACCAATGTGTCCTTGTAATTCCCCACCTGGCAGTACTGCCAATCACTGCACCAGGCCAAAAGTAGTGCTTTCATAAGTCAGCTACCAGGGACTGCTATAAGGTAACATTTGCTAATCCTTCCCACAGGAGTCACATTACCTCTGCAACATGTCCACACCCTGTCAACTCAGGAACTGTAACTGAATGAAAAAATAGGGTGTCCAGCACTACAGTGTAATACGGTAATATATTTTTCAAAGTTGAAGAGGAACTGCTGATTCTACATATGATACAACAATGTAATTGATGGTGAGGAACTTCTTGCCACACGTACTTCCCGTAGTGAAAACAAGCTGTCAAAAAGATTTATCTCAGTACAGAATCAACTTTGCAAGCTTCAAATCACCTGACAACTTCTGAAGAAATAGCTACTGCCTGATGTTTGATCTCCAAACAGTATTCAAGTTTTCTGTGGTAGAAAAATCTGTGTGGCCTGGTACAGCTGAAAGAATGCTACACAGCAGGTTGCAGGACTCTGTAACAACCACATGTACACTTTCAGCAGATGCATGGAAATTTACATAACTGGGAAACAAAATGTAACTTTAATTCCAAAGATCATGGGAAGGTATTTAAGTACTATATACATCACTTGAATTTCAAAGTGGAAGTCAATTCAGCTGCAGTATACCATTACTAGAAGGCTCGCCCCCTTAACAACCGCTGGAAAACCTCAGCTTCTAATTAACTTCAATCTCTTAACTGCCAACGTGAAAAATGACTGGCTCCTGTCATCAGCCTTATAGAAATGGTTCACAGTACTATGTTCTCTTACAGCTGAACGTGTTCTCTCTCTCTCTCTCGAAAATAATTCAAAACTTTTTTTTTTTTACATCAATATTGCCATAATCTTGGTCATTTCAGTATCTGAAACATTAAAAGTGAATGATAAACTTCGACACAGTAGTCACAATAGAAGAATGTAATCTTTAAAATAAGATTAAATAGCAACGTAACACGTCAAGTTTTGTAGTGGCTAAATGTTTTCTTTAGCAACTAGTTTTTGCATAATTATAGCCACAAAGGCAAACTTCGTTAAGCTCTTAGATAAGTCAAACTATTTTTGCAACACTGATTTTAAATGTGAACTGTACGTATGACTTCATTTTGCAGTACGATTTACAAAAATCTTGTCTCTGTACTCATTTGGAATTTAGGTTTAGATGAAGAAAGAATCTAGTACAATTATTCTACCATATTTCAGTCTGTTTTCGTTGTCCCGCCCAATCACAGTCACTTAATAAACACCCTCAACACACAGTACATTGCTCTACTAATGCATACTAAACAATAGTTTCAAGAATTACATTTTGTTTTTTGCCGTGATTGCTCATCCAGGACCAGTCTGCGAAGGAAAAAAAAATTCAACTGGTTCAAAAAGTTTTCTTGCATTAATTCAAAAGTCACAGGCTCGCCATTTTAAGGCATCCTATTTAGATACATATTATACTCATATAAAACATAAGAAATACCTTCTGGATCCATTGGGCCATTAGTTTTCATGGCTCACGGCTGAAATAATTAACTTCTTACTTTGGACCAGTATAAATTTCAACCCCTGATTTTCATTTAAAAGTTTAATAAAAAAATTAATGTTCTAGTCTGTAGTATACTACACTTTAAAATAACATTTTATAACTGTAAACTAATGTAGTTTGAATTCAGGCAGTAGCAACCCCAGCCTGTTATAAAATAAGCCCCTGGATAAGCTGAGGAAGGTTCATAAAATGATTTTTTTTTGTTAAATAAAAGTATTGAAGCTGCAATATTCTTACCTGCTTGGTTCCCTCTCTACACTACACTAAAGAACTAAGAGAAACCTGCAGCTGCTAAGAGATGTCATTTGATAGTTTCTGGCTTCATTTTTTTTAGGGACAATTTGAAGCAGAATAATACAGCTTCTAAGAAAAAAAAACCACACGCACAAAAATCTCATTTTTTGGACAGTAAAAAAAATATTAAACAAGCCCTAAAATGGGGAAGTCTTCTAGAAAAAAAAGCAGTTTAGCTTATGTTCATTATAGTCCTTTTGTGAAAATGTTCCTTTTTAGTCAAGAGGTCCTTGAAAAATGAGTCTAATATAGCCTTGCTCTCCAGTCAACTGGTGTGCACAAAATGGACAAGCTGCATGGAAAGTGTGTGTACCGTGAGGAAGAGGAATTTGGGACCAGTAGGAAGTTGTTTTTTCTGAGCAAACGTGTCCACAAGGACTAAATGCATGAGTTGGGGGCCCAGCATCAACATAAAATCCCGCCTCGCATCCAAGCCACAAAGGAACATATGGGCCCACTGACCGGCACATGGGACATTCCCTATCCTTTCCATCTCTCTCCTCCTTGTTTCCCCAGTTGTGAAAGCCATGCACGTGACCACAGTTCAGATACACCCATGGCTGTTTTTCATCCACAACGTCTTTCCTCTTCATGCTGGGGAATGCCAGTGTGTTAAATCCTACAGGACACTGAGGTCTGGCTGCATTGATTTCCTGCCTTAAAGCTTCCAAGTGCTTTACTGTTGGAGTGTGTGAAAGGCCCTCTGCAGTGCGCCACAACAGTGTCGCGCCACACAGATCTATTAGCGAGCCATCTTGTAGTTCATTCGTTTCGGTTTCCACCTGCAGAAACAAAAATGTTCCAAGTTATTAGTCTTCCTAACACTATACAAGCAGTGTTTTAACAATGATCTTCAGCTGACAAGTAATTACCTACAGTCTAGTCCAAAGCAAAGTGCATACTGTACAAGTCGTTAGTGCTGCTAGTCTCGTGAAGTCATGCAATTCAAGCTGCTTTTGCCAAAAATCGCCCATTAAAAAAGACTTGATAGAAATGCAAATTTTACTGACATAATTTGAACTAAATTATGGCGGTTTCTTCAGCTTCTATTAAAAAGCACACAAACTGATGTACACAAACATTATTCTTTCCCTTATCTGCCCAGCATGGTGCAAGTCCCAGCCTCAATGCAAACGTCAAGAAATTTATAACATTTGGGTAACCTGATCCAAACCACGAGACTAAGGTAAAAAATAAATTGCGTCTCTCTCCCTCTCTCTCCACAACATATACATATATATTTATATATATTATATAAATTAAATATTTACTTTCATGTAATTCAACTCTCAACAGATGTTACAAGCACAAAATATTTGAGATCTCTTTCAGAGGGTCAGCCAGAACTGTGACAGAAAAGGTTTGTTTGGCCAGCTATGTGGCATCTGCTTGGCATGTTACCAACTTGGGTTCATGCCCAGTGCACAAATCGACAGCAGTGGATGCCAGAAGGAGGATGAAGTGGACTGCATGGATCGAGCTGTTACTTACTACTAACAGTAGATCTTTGAGAGGATCTCCATAGAGTAACACTTCTACTGTAAGTTGCTGGTGTCAGGACATGGCAATAAGCTTTTATTTATTGATTTAGTTTTTTGTACCAGGCAAGATACACTAGGGATAATGTAGATATGCCTATTTTCAGACAAGACCTGGAGAATTACAAACTTCCATCATCAAAGCATCACTGCAAGTAAGGGTACACCCACATCAACATGCCTACGTGCATACTGCAAGCACACAGTGTTGCTGAAATAACATGGGCAGTCTCCAATGAATTCAATTTCCCTATTGACGGTGAATGGAGTTCCCAATTTCCACCAGTAGTAGGACTGGGGCTGCTCCACCAATTATGCACAGAGAGGCATGAGGAAAAAAAAGCAAACACAGCTCACCACTCATTACGTGGCACCACTGGTACAAATGACAAACTACGCAGTGCCCTGCCAGCAACCTTGAAGAAAAAGGTATACCACACCAGGGGATAGCGGGTGAGAAAAGGCATGGCGGCTCTACTGAGATCCTCTTGAGGATCTTATATTACTGGTAAGCAAAGTACAGTACAGTTACGTAAGAACTTACTGTAACAGTAGATCTTCGAGAGAAGCTCTTGCAGCAGGTTCCACAATGAGGACTGACGCCACCTGGCGGCGCTTCCGGCAACTTTTTCTCTAGCAGTACTGATGTGGGAATGCCCCCCGCCTACGTCGGCTCCACCCTCGGCATCACCCTATATAAGGGAGGAGTTCTCCGCGTGCTCTAGTTCTTGTACGCCCCCCGTCAGGCAAGTTTGGAAACAGGCAATGGTCAGAAGTACAATGTGTATAAATAATCCCTTGAGAGAGGAAAGACCGGCCTGAACAGGATCTGATCCCTGGGTGAAGGAGGGCGGGAAATATACCTGCTGCAAGAGCTTCTCTCGAAGATCTACTGTTACGGTACGTTCTTGCGTAACTGTACTATCTTACTTCGAGAAGAAGCTCTTGGCAGCAGGTTCCACAATGAGGACTGAGTCCCAAGCAGTATAAACATATAACAACCCCTGGGAGAGGGAAGGACAGTAAGGAAAGGAACAGCAGGATAAGGGGAAGGTCCCTCAGGAAACCAGGTCTTGCAGGACTGCGAGGCCAAACCCTGCTCTGTGTCTGGAAATAATGTCGAGGCTGTAATGCCTGACGAAGGTATGAACAGAACTCCAGGTAGCGGCAGTGCAAATATCTGCTGCCAGAACCCTCTTCAATGCTGCGAAAGAAGCAGCGATAGCTCTAGTTGAATGAGCTCTAACAGGCCCCAGTGTCGACCTGTTGTGCTTCTCATAACAGAAAGAGATATAATGAACCAACCAGAGCGAAAGTGTCTGTTTGGTGACCGGGTGACCTACGGACAGTTGAGCAAAGGACACAAAATGCTGATCAGATTTCCAGTCTCTCTTGGTCCTACCCAGGTAGCAGCGGAGAGCCCTGTGGACATCCAAGGAAAGAAGTAGAGCTTCCCCCCTATTTGAATGCTCTGGGTAGTAAACCGGAAGCTGAACAGACTGATTCAGAGTGAGCTCCAAAACTACTTTCAGCAGGAACTTCGGATTAGTGCGAAGATCAACCCTGTCCTTGTGAAAAACAAGGTAAGGTTCTTTACACGAGGGCCTGAAGCTCTGAATACGCCTCGCTGAAGTGATGGCCACCAAAAATAAAGTCTTACAAGAAAGAAGACATAGCTCTGACTCTATGGCAGGTTCAAAAGGGGGAAGAGTAAGCTTCTCCAGGACAAAAAGGAGGTCCCAAGGAGGAACAAGGTCCCTGACGGGAGGTCTGATGTGAAGAATACCGTGCAAAAAGGAGTTGGAAACCTCCATCTGAGCCACTGTTTTACCCGACACCTGGAAATGGTAAGCGGAGATGGCGGCCAGGTGTACCTTGATGGAGGAATAACTGAGACCATTCTCAGAAAGAGAAAGCAGATATTCTAGGACTGTATTAACCGGACAGACCAACGGATCCACTCTCTTGGCTGTGGCCCATATACAAAAGCATTTCCACTTCATAGCGTAAGTGGCCCTGGTGACAGGTTTCCTTATCTCAACCAATACTTGAGCGACTTGATCGGACACCCCGAATCAGACCTTGGCTAGGTTCTGAGGAGCCATGCATGCAGGTGAAGAGAATGCAGGTTTGGGTGTATCAGAGACCCCCATACTGTGACAGGAGATGAGATGATAGAGGAAGAGGCATTGGTGGCTCTGCCGCTAAACACTGCAGTAAGGGAAACCAAATCTGACGGGGCCATAGCGGAGCAATCAGAATAAGAGTGGAAGGTTCTGACTGAGCTTTGAGGAGGACCTTCTGTAAGAGCAGAAAAGGGGGAGACGCACACAGGAACCTCCCGTTCCAGCAGAGGGACAACGCATCTTGTCAAAAAGCTCCAGGCTCTGGACCTAGCAAGCAGAAATTGGGCAGTTTTGCGTTGAATTGTGATGCGAAAAGGTCCACTTATGGCGTCCCCCATAGGCAGAAGATGCGATCTGCGACTTCTTGGAGCAACTCTAATTCATGGATTTGCGATCTTGTACTGCTGAGCATGTTGGCTAACATGTTTTGGTCCCCAGGAACATGCACTGCCCTCAGGACCAGATGATGCTCGAGGGCCCACTCCCACACGTGAATGGCTTCCCTGCAGAGGGGATAAGAGTGCGTGCCGCCCTGCTTTTTGATGTAGAACATCACTGAAGTGTTCTGTCTGCACCAAGAGATGTCCCGGTACTAGGACCGAGACCAGGGCTTGTAGAGCATAAAGGACGGCCCTCAGCTCCAGGACGTTGATATGCAGATGTACCTCCATTGAGGACCAAGAACCTTGAGTACGATGTGTCCCCAAATGAGCTCCCCACCCCGCGGACGAGGCATTCATGGTCAGAATCTGGGACAATGCTCCCACTTGGAAGGGGATGCCCGCCAGTAAATTCTTGGACGACATACACCAGCGCAGCTCCCGGCAGACTGGCTTGGATAATCCTGATCAAGGCATCCAGACTGTCCGAAGTCTGATCCCACTGGACTCTTAAGGACCACTGTATGGTCCTCATGCGAAGGCGCGCCAGAGGAACTGAGACTATGGCGGCGGCCATATGCCCCAACAGTCTGAGAAGGAGCCGGGCTGGCACCCTTGAGGCTGAAGAGATCTGGGACGCCAAGACCTGAATGCGACGCACTCTGTCAGAGGGAAGAAAAACCTTCCCGAGAGTGGTATCCAGAAGAGCTCCAATGAATTGGAGAATCTGGGCTGGGATCAAATGGGATTTGTCAATGTTGATGGTGATTCCGAGGCGCTGAAACAGCGAGATGGAATCCCTGAGAGTTTCCGACAGGCGAGACCCGGAAGAAGCCAGGAGAAGCCAATCGTCCAGATAAGGGAACATGAAGTGTCCCCGCCTCCAAAGCGCCGTGGCCACTAAGGCCAGGCACTTGGTATAACCCTGGGGGCTGAAGAGAGACCGAAAGGAAGAACTCAAAACTGATAGTCCTCATCTTCGAATCTGAACCTTAGGAATCGTCGATGGTTCCTGGCAATAGGAATGTGCAGGTAAGCATCCTGCATGTCCAGGGATGCCAACCAGTCTCCCGCTGAAATAAGTGGAAGGAGAGTGGGAAGAGAAACCATCCTGAATCTCTTGTAGGAGACTCTCTGGTTTAGATTGCTGGGGTCCAGAATGGGCCTGAGATCTCCCAACTTTTTCCGAACTAGGAAGAAGTGGAAGAAACCCCCTTTTTTTTTTTTCCAGCCGGTGGTACCGGCTCGATGGCCTTTTTGTCTAGAAGGGATAAGATCTTCCTTCTGACCAGCGCTCTGTGTTCCCTTGGATAACGGGATGTGGTGGTGGTCTGTCCTGAGGAATGGAGTCGAACTCTATGTAGAGTGCCCAAATTCCACGAGATCGAGTATCCACTGGTCGGAGATCACTTGACCCCACGCATCTGCGTAGAGGGAAAAGCGGCCTTCCAACGGCTCCCCTAACTGTACGTCCAGGGAAGGAAGGGAACCTGGATAGTCGGACAGTGGGAGGGGGAGGGAAGGCGGCAGTGGCTGCTTTAGCCTGTCTAGAGGCAGAGGATCTTATGGGTCCTCCTCTACGACTGAAGCCACCTCGTTGCGAATGCTGTTGGAAGCGAGGCTGCTGTGGCTGATGACCCCCATGACCACGAAAATGAGGCTTACGAGTTCGCCCGTTTTGGGTGGTACATGGACTGCATGGATCGACGGCCCTACCAGAGTCCTGCAGCCTGGTGATAATGCACTCCATGTCCTCGCCAAAGAGCACGGAGCCTCTGAAGGGAGCATCCAGTATGTTGGTCTGCACATCTGGATCGAACCCAGAGACCCGAAGCCATGCATGGCGTCAGAGGCAAATGCCAGTGGCGGTTGCCCTAGAGGAGGTGCCTGCAGAGTCACAGGCCGAGCGCATAAAGTGGGTGCCCATGTCTGAACCGCTGAGGACAATCGGGCATGCTCTGCACGATGTCCAATCCCTGTTCCCAAAGGGCGTTCTGGAACTGGACCATATGTGTCAGGAAGTTTAAGCTCTCGATACTGCAGGTGGCAGCAGAGTACACCTTGTGCCCCATAGAATTCAGCTGCTTCGATACTTGATCAGGCGGCTGGTACTCAGGTGTTTGTGCCTCTGCGAACGGTTGTGAGCCATCGATATCACCACAAAGTCCGCAGCAGGTGGTTTGGCAAGAAAGGGATGGTCCGAAGGTGCCCAGTAGAGCTGATGAGCCTTCTTTGGCATGAGGGAGGAGGAATGAGGCCTCTTCCAGGTCGCATGGGTGACATCCTGAAAGGTGTCGAACATGGGAGGGATGATCACCGGCTTTGTGTCTTTTTGGTGGAGGTATTTAGCCAACTGCAGACGCTCGGGGTCCAGGGCCTCAGTGTCCCAGCCCATGTTGGCCTGGATGTGCCTCATTACCTCCATGAAGCTTGGGTCATCAGGAGGGGATGTAGGAAGGCTCTCTGTGTTCCCCAGGTCTAGCTCTGTGTTGGAATCAGGACTTGAAGAATCCGAGCCCACATAAGAGTCCGGCATGGAAGAGGGTGAGAGGCTGCGCCTCTTCCTTTTGCACCTCCTGTCCGATGAGGGAGAGGGTGAGCGGGAGGAACTTTTAGACCTCTTAAAGCGTTTCCTAGGAGGGGGCTCCTCTTCCGCCCCACCGTCCGTCGGTTCAACGTTGACGGGGTCAGAAACTGGTACCGGCGTGGGAGGGGACGCGTCCGCTGGAAGGTCCTTTTTTTACAGTGGCCCACCAGTAGGAAAACAGCTCCTTTACCTGGGAGAGGTCCAGCTTGTTACTAGATATTTCAGCCTCCAGGTAAAGTACTGTTCTTCACATCACACCTCTAATACTGCTGGGGAGAAAACCTAATGCATGACGGGGAACTAAAAATATCAGAAACAAAAAGTAAGTTGAATTTTGAAAATGAATAACATTTTCTGTCTGCCATTGTTGGCGCTACTATCTCATTAAGTATTGTTTTATGACCCCCCTCCATGGTTTCTGATTATGCACAGGAGACAGCAAACCCGAAGCACATAAACTTTTACCTATACAAAGCCCAAAATTGTCAAATTAATCAGAAGCTTCCAGTTGGTCCAGGAAAGCCCTTTTTTCGAGGTGCAGACAAGACAGAATTTGTGAGATACTACTGTATTAAGATCTCTCACTGATACCACCTTTTATGGCCTTGCTGAAGTGGGGAAGTGTCCCCATGAAATAACAGATCTATTTTAAGGTGGCCACCACATGAAAATAATGTGTTTTGCATAATCAGAAGTTGAACTCTTCCTTCCTCCTCCATGGTTCCAGCTATTTCTCCATCCCATGTTAGTGACTGCCTTTACACTAGATGCCAATGCCTCTCTTTGGTTGGTCAGTATGGGTGCATGAATATTGGTTGCCCTCTTCCAAGCAGAGGAGGGCCTCACCTCTGCAATACATTCAGCTCCCAGTCAGCCTCAGCATGGCATTTAGGACCTGTACATTAGTAACTATCTTTTTTTTTTTTTTTTTTTTAAACTCTGTTTATACCCAGTCTCGTGGAACTCTCTCAGGCATCCTCCAATGCCCCCAACTCTGCCTCTGTGCTTGAGAGGCCTCCTAGTTTCTGGCAGCAGCCCGGCTATCCCCTGGCTCTGAGCCCCCCTGAGGTAGGGCCACCCTATCCAGCCCAGGGCCTATCTAGAATTGGCCGGGCTGTACTCGGCCCAGCAGAGAAGTGCAACTGGCGGTGGAGTGTGGTCGGGAGAGTGGAGGTGCCGTCACCTATCCACGAGGCAGGGGGTTTCTTAGTTATGCCCCAGATGTGGGACGTGCAATGCTGTACAACCCATGACGTGAGTGCTCCCACCCATGTTCGGAAGACAGCCACCCAGCGTCAACTCTATTCGTGAGCCCTTGTATGCTGCAGTGCTTCTGGCCTCTGCCAGGGGCTGCTGCTGCTCCGTGCTACCACTGGATCCTCCCGAGAGAGAGAGCAGTCCTCTGGATGCTCAATACTATCTCTCCCTGCTGACCTCGCGACCGGCTCATGGCCTTAATTTCGGTCGCCAGTGCTGACGGGTGGCATCCAGCACCTCAGTGCCACCAGGCCGGCAAGTAACTGTATCCTAAGTGGTAGTGCAGATCTTTGCCACCAGACCAGCCCCCCCCACCCCGGTCAGAATTTCTTTTTTTTTTTTTTAAATAAGGATTTTAAATAGTTGACCCAAAACTTGCTAACAGCCTCATGCAGCTAAAATGGAAAAAATTCCATCAGATGTACCATGACTTCTTCCTCTTTCAGCTCCAACACTGTTAAAAGGAGTTACTTACAATATCATACCGGAAGTAACTGCCATTGATAACATGGTGTGACACAGAAAGCTACCGTTGAGAAACACAGGTTACTCACCTGTAATAGTAATTCTAGGAGTGGTATACATTGTTCATCCACACTTTCTGGCAGTGTCTTTTCCTTTTACGTCTTGCTGGAAAATCTTCAAGCTGGCTCCTCCCACCTACCTGAGTGGTATAACCTTCGGCTCCGCCCAATGACGCCAGATCTTGCCCACTGGAAGCAGTACTGTGTGCTAAGCCAGGAAAGGTCGGGTGGGTCAGTGTTGATGAACAACATATACCACTCCTAGAACTACTGTTACAGGTGATAACCTGTGTGGGACATGGATATGTTGTTCTAGCCACACTTTCTGGCAGACTCCTAGCAGTTCTCTGGGAGGACGGAGGCAAGGCGCACACTACTTAGGAAATAAGGACTGGAGAACTGAGGCCCCAAAACCAGCATCCTGGCGTGACTCTAAGTCAATGTGGTAATGGGAAATGAAGGTGTGTGCTGGCTTCCAGGTAGCAGCCCTGCAAATTTCCTGGATAGGGATGTCCCTAGAAGTAGCAGTATGACAGGAAGAATGATCCCTTAGCCCTCTGGGAGGTTCCCTACCTGCCAACCTATAGCAGAGATCAATGCAGGAATTGATCCACTTGCCTATCGTCCACTTGGCTGTAGGTCTGCCAGGTGCGGCTTCAGCGTAGGTGACAAACAGATGGCGAACCTCTCCCCGAACTCCAGCCATGCGCTCTTTGTAATAAGCGAGCGCTCACCTCAGGCCAGAGTATGGAGCCCATGTTTGGCCTCCAAGGTGTGATTCGGGAAGAACATCAGAAGAGTCATAACCTGATTCAGGTGAAACTCCAGCACAACCTTGTCCCTGTGGAAGACCAGGTAAGGAGACTCCACCGAGAGCACCTGGAGCTCACAGATCCTTCTGGCTGACGTGAAAGCCACCAGGAAGGCGGTCTCCCACGACAGGTGTGACATCTCACACCTGTGCATCAGTTCAAATGGCTTGCCCATGAGCTTTTACAAAACCAGCAACAGATCCCATGGTGGTGGTGGTTCAGGCACTGGAGGGGAAATGTGATCTAAGCCTTTGGAAGCGTGCCAGACCACTGTATCCTGCGCCACCAAATGCTGACCAGCCCGTGCTCGGTAAGCAGAGATGGCTGCCAGGTGCACCTTAGAGGTCATTGAACAAAGTCCCCCTTTGGAGACAGAGACTACAGGTAATCCAAAATGCTGGCCACTGGACAGGACAAGGGGTGCAGTCCCTTGCCCTGAAACCAAATGGAGAATCTCTTCCATTTGAAGGCATAGCACTTCCAGGTCGTTTCCTTGTTAGATGCCTCCACTACAGTGAGGATATCTTCAGAGAGACCCAAAGCCTGAACTCTAGCCGCCCAGGAACCCAGCTGTCAGGTGCAGGGATTGAAGGTTCAGGTGGAGTACCTTCCCCTGACTGATGGACAGCAGGTCCGGGCGTAATGGAAGACGACTCGGGAGCCTGTTGCAGAGACTGAGACGATTTTGGTACCAGTGCTGGTGGGGTCAGTCCGGGGCCACCAGGACCACCTGTTCCTTGTCCCTCCTGACCTTGGGTAGCACCTTGTGGATCAAGGGAACTGGAGGGAAGGCACTGAAGAGGCCTGGGGTTCCAGCCTCGAGGCATCCTGCAGAGAGCCTTGCTGGAGGCACAAAAACCGCCTCAGCTTTGCATTTTCCCTGAAGGCGAACAGGTCCACCTGAGGGGTGCCCCACTGGGAGGGCAGACTGTGTACTACCGCCAGATGGTGAGACCACGCGTGAGATGCCTCGCCCAATCGGCTGAGGGCGTCCGCCAGCTGACTGGAGACTCCTGCCACATGGATGGCTAGGCAATCTGCCTCCAAGCTGTGCACAAGGGTCCATACGTGGAGAGCTTCTGTGGACAAAGTCAGGGAGAGCATCCTGCCTTGCTTGTTGAGATAGTACATGGTCATTGTGTTGTCTGTCTGTACTTGAACCACTTGACCCCGAACTAAAGGAGTGAATGCAGTCAGTGCCAGCTGAACTGCTCGTAGCTCCAGCAGGCCGATTTGGCATCGGGACTCCTTGGGGTCCAGAGCCCATGGAACCTGTGTTCCCCCATATGGGCACCCCAGCCCGTGAGAGAGGAGTCAGTCCTCAGGTTGACCATCGGCTTGGGGCGGACAAAAGGGATCCCTTCCTGCAGATGCTCTGGGACAAGCTACCACTGGAGGGCATCCCACATCCTCCGGGTCACAGTGACCAGCTGGTCGAGGTGACCATTGCGCTGAGACCACTGGCTGGCCAGCTCCCACTGCAGGGAGCACATATGTCAACGGACCCACTGGACCAGGCCACCATGTAACCCAGAAGACGCAGAAAGTCTTGGGCAGGGCGCAAGTGCCCAACCCGAAATGATTGGGCAAAGGAGGAGAGAACCTCTGCCCTGTCCACCGGGAGCCTGGCTCTGGCTCAGCAAGAGTCGAGTCCTGTCCCAATGAAGCTGATCACCTGCGAGGGCACGGGTTCCAACTTGGCTTCGTTGACTAGGAGACCAAGTTGGATTCAGGTCTGGAGGGCCAGATCCCTGGACCATTTCAACTCCTGCCTGGAAGGACCTGCTATCACAGCCAGTTGTCCTGGTAGGGGTACACCCGAAGTCCCCCAACGCCACAGGTAGGCTGCCACCACTGCCATGCATTTGGTGAAGACCCTGGGAGCCAAGGAGAGGCCGAATGGCATGGTCTGGAACTCGTAAAGGGTTCGCTTGACTCGGAGGAACCTTTGGTGGGACAGACTGATTGGGACGTGAAAGAACGTGTCCTGTAGACCCAGAGAAAAAAAACACATGTCCTGCTTGAGAGATGGTATTATCTGAAACAGAGTTACCATCTGGAAGGTTCAAGACCTGAGATATTTGTTCTGGTTGTGCAGATCTAGAATGGGGCACCAGCCCCCTGTCCAGTTGGGCACCAGGAAGTACCTGGAGATAAACTCTGGGTGTTTCGGAGGATCCGCTACACTGACCACAACCTCCTTGCAGAGGAGCTGGGCTATGCCATTTTTAAAAGCCGACCGAGTGTCTGCGGATACCAAATCCTCCCGTAACAGCTGGAGGGTACTGCTCCAACTCCAGAGGCAGACTCCTGGCCAACCACTTCCAGAACCCACTTGTCCATGGTAACAGCGGACTAGGTGGAAAGGAAGTGGCAGAGCCTCCTCACAGGAGGACCCAGGGGATGCGTAACAGGCATGAGGGTGGCAGCCCCCATCCCGTCACTGGGCAGGCTTGGAGGAAGAGGACCTGGGTCAGGAGCCACCAGGTCCCTTCCCTCCTTGCTTTCGGACCTATGGCACCAAGGCTGAGCCTGCTGGCCCGGATGGTGCTGGGCTGGTTTTGCCGCAGGAGTGGGTGACTAAAAGGGCGTGCGCTTCTGCTGCTTGGAGCCCTTGGGATCCTTCTGGGCAGACGTAACGGAGTCCAGGGTGGCACTGGACTTCTTGATACGCTGGAGGTGACCCTCCACACCAGGCCCGAACAAGTCGGTGCCTAAGAAAGGAACATCCACCAGTTTGTGCCGAGTGTCTGCTGTGAAGGTAGAGATCCTCAGCCAAGCCCTACAGCGCACAGCAAATGTGGCCCCCACCGAGCGAGCACAGGAATCCCCAATGTCCAGAGCTATCTGCAATTGCTGTTTGGCCACAGCCCGGCCCTGGTCTCGAACCTGCTTGACCATGGTCTGGAGGTCCACAGGAAGATGAGGACTCTCCTCATCCAGGGAGTCCAAGGGGGCATGGGAGAAGTGTGCCATCAGGACAGCGGAGTTTGCCTGGTGGAAGCCGAGCGAGGAGGCAGCATAGTCCTTTTTGGCTGAGTGGTCCAATTGCTTGGACTCTGTCGAAATCTGTGTTGCCTGAGCACCAAAACACAGAATCGGCCACCAATCCCTTGTCCGAGGGTTGTTTCGTGAACCCCGAGAAGGAACCGGTAGATACCATGTATTTGCAGGCCATCTGGGCTGAGGGTGCCAGGCAGGAGGCAGGGTGCTGCCAAAGCTCCAAGGCCAGGCTGACAATGGCCTCAGCCATCGGAATGACCTCTGTTGAAGAGTCACCTGTATCTACAATCTCTGTGAGGGGATACCGAGCCCGCTTCCGGATGGGTTCCAGAGACATCCCTGTAGACTCGGAAATGAGATGGAGAATGCCCATGAAGGATATGGGTGCTTCCTCTGTCGAGAGACCCCCCCCCACACTCCATGTCGACCGGATGGGAGTGCAGTGAGGAGTCCTCTGACTCTGAAGAGTCCACATAAAGTGGCCAACCATCCAAGTCACTCTCAACCTGCCGTGGAGAGTCAGGCATTGAGAGTGACCGACAGCTGATGGGGAAGATCCTTAATTGGCTGAGATGCCTTGGTTGGAGCCCCAGTTGGTGGCTGTTGGGGTAGTGGATCCACAACAATTGGTGGAGAGGCCAACTTCGGTCGAACCATGGTGGCCTGAACCAGCTCCGCAGGTGGAGGAACGGTGTCAACCGGGAATCGGTATTGGTCTGTCGGGGGACAGCCATGAGATGGCCGGTGTGGGAGCCGGGGTCGGCTTCAGATCAGACAACAGTAACTGTTGCCACATGAGGTCTTCGTAGCGTTGCTGCAACTTGCGCCGAAGCCTCTCTCCTCAGCAGAGGACGAAGACGACAAACAGTGGCGCTGCCGCTTCCCACAGCATTGAGAGCGGGACTGTTGACGTCGGCGGAATCTGCTCAACCCACTGGAAAAGGAGACTGAGATCACTCTCTACCCCAAGAACATCAATGGTGAGTCTTCTCCTTGTCATGTCTAGACGCCTTCTTATGGGAGTGCGAGCTGTGCGAACCCGAAGGGCCTGCTCTCTTGGTTGGGAGATTGGTACAGCTCCTTGAAGGAGCCCAAAAAAGTGGAGCCCAATTTGAGCGGAACAAATGCAAAAGCCGAAGAGGACTGCATAGCGGCCAGAGCCTCCTCTAAGGCCTTAAGTTGCTCCAAATGCTAAGAAGACCCTGCAGCAGCGGAAACCACTCAACGGGCGTCCTTGGATTTGACCAGTGGATTCTGTTTCTCCGCGTGACCCAACTTTAGGATGGCAAGGCGGTCCTGAAGGATCGACAGCTGAAACGACTGGCAAATGTCACAGGCCTGGGGATCGTGCTCGTCGCCCAGGCAGTAAACGCATGTGGTGTGTGTGTCGGTGTGCGACATCATCTGCCCACAGGGGTACCAACGAAATATGGGCGAGGACTTTTCCTCCGAACGTGACTGCACTGAAGATCGTGCTGAAGACGGAACTCTAACGAGTTTAAGTTTTGGAAGTTAATCTGAAGATTTGAGCACCAGTGCCTACTCAACATGGGAGCGGTAAGGAGGGAACCTACTTCTTCCAGCGCAAAGAAAGATCTGGTATCATGGGGTGGAGCCAAGAGTTATACCACCTGGGTGGGTGGGATGAACCAGCTTGAAAACTTTCCGGCAAGACTTAAAGGGAAAGGACACTGCCAGAAAGTGTGGATGAAACAACACATCCATGTCCCTAGAAGTATGAACTCTATATGCTACTATTCCATAAATCATTTAGATTGATTTCCTACTGCTGCGTGACTAATTAACAACTTCCATTAGCAAGAGCCTTCATAATAGAACCCCCAAATCCAACAGCTGAAGACAGCAGGGGCTGCCATATTGCAGGTTAGACCTCAGCAAAATGGATGGGCAGGCATTTCCTGAGCTTTATATCAAGTCTTATTTTGGCCCTGCTATTATAACCCCCCACCCCCATTATGGAGACTGCCAAGACACTGCCTTAGCTATAACAAACATAGCTAGCCTGCAGGTGTACTCCCCTCTCGCGGTTGCACTGAACGTCTGGTGACTCAGTGTGGACTTAGATTGAAACTGTTTGAAATGGGGAGTTAAACCACACAGAAAAAAAATCAGAATTCACAGCAAGTTACAAGAGTTTTATGCTGCATTATTTATATGTGCTGCAATTAAATCTATTCCACATGATGTTTTTAGAATTATGTGATACATTTAAGCACTGACGTGTTTCTCAGCTCTGCACAAGCATATGGTAATATCGATGCAACAGGTTATGGATGAACCGCTGGGTCTTTTTAAGCTGACACAATCTAAGTTTCTATGTAAAAGTTCTATAGAATATGGGTGGGAAAATCTAGCAACAGTAATCTTCTATTCAGGAGTTATACCATCATTTGACCAATTCCTTCCAGATGCTTTGGGAAAACTGCAGACCCCCTCCACTCCCAAATGACCATAGACTTCCTTTAAAGAGCACTAACCATTTTTCCTCTCTGCTGTGCTGATCTGGTTTCCCGCAGAGTAAACACATCCCCACACACAGATATCTCTCGCCACACTCCAGGCTTAGAGTCTTCAGCAAATCCAGTGCGTGGATGCATAACGAGAACTCCATTTGTGGTTAACCCATCCATCTGTCCATCTGACGTCTTCCACTTGGCAGCTTTCTCCCTACAAAACAAAACAAAAAGCCAACTGTAAAACCTCCACACAGATTATGGAATTCCGATCCAAAATGGATTCACATGCAAGCGAGCTATACTCAGGCACATTTGACTTACTCCAAGAAAGATATTCTTTGACGAGTCAAATCCTGCTGCATAGATCCTGGCTGTGTAAGGCGGGTTTCTTTCACATATGATTCTACAAGCAAATCTTGATATAGTACTCTGTACGGACTGGGTGTCTGAATTGCTCTGACTTCCAGGAACTGTGTCAGTCACCACAAAATCGATAGGGCTTTCTGTTGACCGGCCAATCTAAAAAAGAATTTAGATCAGTTGTTACATGTTATTGGGACCACTAAAACATGATATACTAATAAACTGTACTAATAAGGCACTTAAAAGTGGTGAACCAGTCATCAGTAAAAACAAAACAAAAAAATTATGCAAGGCCATCCTTAACTTCTTGGG